>CM060898.1:53967120-55181703 GCA_030762935.1 Hymenopus coronatus
TAGGGTCCAACAAATCCAAAAAAGCATTTTTAAAACAGGTCTGTGTGTATCCATGAACAATATAACTCAAAACCAAAAAATTTTCTAAATATGAAACTTGTATTAGTTCCGTATCTACCTATTATGCAACTCAAAGATTCTCAACAAAATCCCCCATTCCAAACTACTCTTTACTTGGAAACATTTTTGAAAATTTTGATTTTCTCAAAAATGGCTCTAACATTTTGATTAAAATACTGTATATTAAAGATATTTATTTACATGAAAGATAATTTTTTTTCTCCTCAATTTTTTGGGAATAGCCCCTGAAGTCCTCTTCATCTGAATGATTTTTGTATAACTAGTAAACCATAAGATAAAAATAAAAACTTACTATACAGAAAATTTAGATGTCATTAAGGGCCGGTTGTACGAACTCGAAATAAATCCTGGAATAGTTATTCTTGGAAAACACTATTCATGGTATAAATGTGGTGACGAGTTGTACGATGCAATTTTATTTCTTAGATATCTATTCGACAGTTTGTAGATTTAAAACTAATGTTGGCTATACTGCGAGTCATTCGTGGCCAACTTGATACGTAATTAATGCTTTGTTTTGCTGAAAACTTCATTGTTTTCACAATCAGCTGTTCCTAAACTATGTATTATTTCTTATTTTAACTACTTATGGTACTATGAAATCATTATGAATGTTCATAAGTGTGTTCAGATGTAGAATTGCTATACATTTTACAAAACATAAACACATACGTATACTGTGACTTCTTGCGATAGGTTAGGAGTATGGGAATATAACCTTACCGTATGAGCAAAGTTGTATCTTGTGCTGATATATGACATCTTTCAGTTTCGGTAGTCGCCCTCCGTGGTGTAATGGTTACCATGCTAACTTCATATACCCAAGGTCGCAGGTTCAAACCCGGCGGAGGACGATGGATTTTTCCGGGCATAAAAATCCTTAGCATGACTTCCTTCGGAAGGGAAGTAAAGCAGTTGGTCCCACGTCGTAGATTTACGGCACGTAAAAGAACCTCAAGTCTGATAGAGAGACCTCTGAGCAAAATTAAGCGGTCTTTCACGCCCAGTATAGAATGGGACGCTAAGAACTACAGCAGTTAAAGAGCGTCCATAAATAAAACGCCATTTTTTTCCGTTTCGGTGATCAAAACTTACTTAGCCTCATCTCTGTATTTTATTTATTAAGATACTTAGTAAGTGAATTTTGAAAATTACATTTTAGTGTTGCCAATGCCACTATCAACTTAAGATATGTATAGTTGAATCATTGCACCAAGATAAATAGAAAACAATTTGCTATATAAGTATTATTAAACAACAGAAATATTTGTAGTTATGTCGAATAGTACATTAAACCGTTCCCATTACAGTTCGCACTTTGCTGATGGCAATATTTAATACAACAGCTAGAAATTGTCAACCAAACCAATAAAACCGAGAACATTATATTTTAGGGAAAGTATTCTCTATTCAATCAAAATTGTCTCTAATGTGTTAAACCTACAGCATATAATACAAAAAATTATGAATTTATTATAAAATAGTATATTTAGATTTACGAGCTCTGATAGCGTCTTTTAATCTGGGCATCTCCTCCCTACATCACAAAGCTTGTAGTGTTATAGTTTTTAAACTTGCACATAACTTCCAAAATCTGATTATAGTACAGAATGTCGCTAACATTAATACTTGTTTTTATTAAAATCTGGACATCTATTTCCAACATGTGCTTCACTTGGTCATGGTGTACTCCATCTACAACATGACCAAGTGAAGCACGTGTTGGAAATAGATGTCCAGATTTTAATAAAATTGACAGCTTCACTGTATGTAATGGCTTTTTTAACATTTTAAAATTAATACTTGTGGTTATCTTACATTTTGAAGCATATTGCCGTAGAAGTAACCTATCCTTTGTATTTCGTCAATAAAACGTAACCTCACTCTTTACAACGCTATTCATTGTGCTGGTGAATTGCTGCACTACACTATTTTATATATAATGTTGTAGGTAGATTTTACTTTTTTATAAATGAAACTTTATTTTAACTATCTTCTTGTCATATTTATCTTATAACCATCAAGTTGTCTGTGTGATATCATTTCTCAACTTTAATTTCATTATAGCTGTGTTCATTTATCAGACTATCTCTACAAAATATTGTATTTAGGTATAATATGTCCTTAAAACATATTATAAAGAAATGAATCGTTTATATCAGTCAAATATGGGTCAAAATTGTGCCGAGTACCCAAGTGGCCATTTTCCTTTTTATACTCTATTCTCGGAATATCGGCTTATCCCCGCAAGGAATCACGGAATAAGTTATTCCATGTTTATTCCCTTGATAGTCTCTATTCCGTTGTCGTACAACACAATTTTGCACATAACCATGGAATAACGACTAACAGAGGTTTATTCCAAGTTCGTACAACTGGCCCAAAAACACGCAATCTGTCATATAGATATCTAGATTTTTTCTAGAGTTAACCATTTTCAAGATATTTCTTGTTATTGGTTTCCATTTTGCAACACTAAACTTTTCTACAATGGAAAGTTGCCAAGTTGCATATATCTTTTGTTTTAACCTGGCCATGAAAACAGAACTGAATTTAAATTGTTTCACATTGTGACCAGCTTTGAAAGGATCTGACTATTTAGTGTATTCCTTTATTTCCCTTCTACTTACAAGGGAGCAAGTAATGCAGCCATTTCTGTTATTGTTTATCTCAATTAGCATGATTAGATAAACGAATTATCAAATAATAGCATACCCTGAAGGAGAAGATGATATACATCTTTGAAACAAATACATGTAAATCCATGAATTTATCTGTCCAGAAGCCTACGAAAATTTAAAGTTAGAAGAATAATCATTACAAGAATAATTTCAGAACAGGTAAAGAAAGGCATGTGAATGAAACACATCAAATTATTATTATTATTATTAAAATATTTTTATATCTGTGAAACTTTAAATGTCTTTCTGATTGAATTTTGAGCTCTTCTTTAGAACATGTGATGAGCAATTTTTCTATGTCCAACATGAGTGTAATATTTTTTCAAAGAATGGCTTTAAATGAAATGTAAATGGCGTGTTATTTTTGGACCCTCTTTTACTTCTTTATTATCAAACTGAATGATGTGCTCTCCTTTTTCAAGAATAGCGTGTTCTGCTATTGCTGACTTTTCTGTTTGGCCCAAGCGACAATTTTTTTTGTGTTCGTTAACGCGAGTTTTTATGCTTCTCTGTGTGGTTCCTATGTATACTTTGTTGCATGAACACGGTATTCTGTAAACACCTGCTGTTGATAGACGGTCCCTGGAATCCTTAGCTGAATGAAGCGTGTTTCGGATTTGTTTAGTGGGCTTGTAGATCGTGTCGATGTTGTAGCGTAGGAGTAGTTTGCCAATACAGTCAGTAACTGATTTAATATAGGGGAGGAAAACTTTACCTTTCCTCTCGCTTTTTGCTTTTTGTGTAGAGCTTCTACTGGGGTGTAAGGCTCTTCTAATTTCACGTTTTGAATAGCTGTTTGTTATAAGAGATTTTTCCAGATGTTGAAGTTCCTGGTGTAAATGTATCCTTGTTCAACATGACAGATGAAAGCATAGTTATATTATGTATTGTGGCTGAGGATATAATTACCACTGTTCCTTGGGGAACTGAAATCAATTTGAGTACATTTAACATATTGGATACTGCATGGAAACAGGGATTCAAATCCTATTGAATTTTCGATCTGATCCTATAAAAAAGTGGGAATAAGATTGGCTTGAAATATACTGTATGGCAATACCTCCATATTAAAATCATTTTGAGTACAGTAAGCTAACTCTAATGCATTGCATGCGGTATGTTAAAGTGTTTTGTTTATTTCTCTATATTAGATTATAAAAGAACCACTTTTATGGTAAAATAAGAACTGAAGCTTTTTTACCTGGCTAGAAGCCCGAGAAGATTTTCAATTAACACTTTTATGGTTTCTATAGTTTGCAATGCATTCTAATATAATTATTCAACTTCAACACCTGGTTGTAATTCACAGGTAATAAATAATTGTTTAGCAGGTTCTCTAATGCAATTCCAAGTTGACCAACATAAATGTATGATTAAATTATTTTTTAAGCTTACGTATTCAAAACGATCTCAATTCATATTGAATTTAACCTGTGAAACGTCCATTGTATTTTACCATGCTAACTTCATATATCCAAGGTCGCGGGTTCAAACCCGGCGGAGGACGATGGATTTTTTCGGGCGTAAAAATCGGAAGGGAAGTAAAGCTGGGGTTCCCGTGTCGTGGATTTACGGCACGTAAAAGAATCTCAAGCCTGATAAGAGAGGCCTCTAAGCAAAATTAAGCGATCTTTCACGCCCAGTATAGAATGGGACGCTGAGAACCAAAGCAGTTAAAGAGCGTCCATAAATAACAGGCCATTTCATTTCCATTGTATTGATATGGAATTGAATTGAAAACGATCTCAATTCCCCATGGAAATGCTGTAGTTATGTTTCCAGTGCAACTATTCTGCTGTATTCGTTAAGTGATATGTTGACAGCTACATGTACATTTGAACTTGAGTACATAAGGCAGGTTAAAAGCAACTGTGTACTTCGCGCCGAAAAGCGTGACAAATATGGGAGTTTACCATTATAACATTTCACGGCAAAATATCAACATTTTGGTAATAAATATCTCATTTATCTCCAGTCATTAACATAGAACTTTTACACTAACAAAATATATGTCCTACTGCTTTGCTACTCAACATAATGAAAGAAATATTACCTTTGAAATCCACTTCACCATTACCATCAGCATCAAATATATCAATTACACGTTGTACTAGAGGATTCTGTTGCAATTCTGGTAAAGACATAAATTCATCAATACTAAGAGAACCAGAATTATCCAGATCCAATTTGCGGAAACGCTTTCCTAATCTGCGAATCTCATCCGCATCGACTGAAAAAATTCATAATATATTAACTTGGCGTAAATAATTTTGTCTGAAATAAAGCAACATGAAGCAGTGTATACTTACAGTTGGAGCAAAGCTCCATGGGCAGGGAACTCTCATTACCCTGAAAATAAAGCAAGTTTAAATAAGGGTATACAGAAAACCAGTTATAACCTATTTTCTCCTACAATAAAAGAGCACAATACTTGCACTAACATCCCATTTCAAAGTTACATGACAAATAAATTCACAATATCAATTTTTATACCACCGTTATTTTATTTTTCTGTACCAATAATTGCTTACCATGGTGGTAGTATTATTATTTAAACTTTCTAAATTACGACGTCACAAAAATTGTAAAAGATTCACTATCCAAATTCAGGGAAGGTGTTTCTGCTCATTTGGGTCATAGATCAACGAAGGTTTAGAAACGATAGAATTGGCATAGTTCCAATATCAGCGAAAATGAGGTATGTTTACTATGAGCGGCCACAATTGGCGCTGTTGAAGTATTGTATTTCGTAAGAAGTACTTAAAGGCGGGAGAATGAAGTATTTCGTTAGAGTTCGGTGAAACCATGGATAACTCATGGGTTCATCAGCAATAAAAAAAATTGCCCACACAGTGCAATACATACTGCAAAATAACTTCTCAAAACACTTTTAATCGTTATAAACACATGTACACCCATTAGGGAAAGATTTACTTCCAGGTACCTAGTTCCACCCTAGAATTAAAACCATAGTAAAAATGAAAATATAAGTTAATAGTGATTGCGCTACAATACATACATACATACATACATACATACATACATACATACATACATACATACATACATACATACATACATACATACATACATACATACATACATACATACATACATACATACATACCCGCACGCGCACACGCACCCACCCACACACACACACACACACACACACACACACACATACACACATATGGCTTCACTTTCCTTCGGAAGGAAAACAAGCTAAAGATTTTACGCCCGAAAAAAATCCATCCTCCTTCGCCAGGATTCAACCCGCGAACTTAGGAACCAGAGGCTAGCATGTTAGCCCTAGACGATTCCCCCCCCCCCCCCATAAAGCCGTTGGTCCCGTATCGTAGATTTACGGCACATAAAGGAACTTCTATCCTGATAAAGAGGCCTCTATGCAAAATTAAGCGGACTTTGACGCCCAACATACAATGGGGTGTTGAGATATACAGCAGTCAAAAGCCATCCATAAATTAAAAAAAAAAAAAAAATCAAACTCCACCCCTAACTCATATGGGTTATTTCCATTACCCACCACCTATGAAGCCTTCGTATTCCAACAACAACCCACTTTGTAGATTTCCTATATGCCAAATATTTAACATCGTGAAATATTAATAGGAGAGCAGCGGGACAACCCATTGATTTCCTTTACGCTCTCATACTGAAGACGGGTACTAATATTCTAGAAATTGAGCTCCTTCAGCAATAATCATTATCATCGTCGTCGTCATCATCGTCATTTAGATAATCTGGGTTGTGAATCCTGCCTCTAGGATAGCGATTTTAAGCCAGTAGTATTTAGGCCGTAACCTCTGGCTAACTTATGTGGATTATTCGCGAGGCCCTAAGTGGCTTGGAATCTACGATGAAATCTGTATGCCCTGTCACCGCCACCATCTTAATCATCTTTCTAACATTGGTGTAATGGTTACCGTCCGCTGGGTGACTGCACCTCAAATAGCAGCATTTATTAAATATTGCTCCAGAATATTCTTACTCGCCATCATAAAATCATTTGTTGAGTATTTAATCTATGTTGATAGGTTATGCATTAAAATGCGAGCTATTTACAGATGCAGTTTAAATGCTGTGGTTCTCAGCATTCCATTCTATACTGGGCGTAAAAGATCGTTTAATTTTGCTCAGAGGCCTCTCTATCAGGCTTGAGGTTCATTTACATAAATCTACGACACGGGACAAACGGCTTTACTTCCTTTCCGAAGGAAGCCATGCTAAGGATTTTTACGCCCGAAAATCCATCGTCTTCTGCCGGGTTTGAAACCGCGAACATGGGTATATGAAGCGAGCATGATAACCATTACACCACGGAGGACGACGACAAGTTATTGTATGTTAGCGCACTACAATATTCACAAATTGACGAATATAACAAATTCTAATCCGTGACCACTATTATGGAGGTAAAGTATATACTGGAGAGACAGAGAGAGGGAGAGAGAGAAATGGCGTGTTATTTATGGACGCTCTTTAACTACTGTGGTTCTCAGCGTCCCATTCTAAAGTAGGGGTGAAAGATCGCTTAATTTTGCTCAGAGGCGTCTCTATCAGGCTTGAGGTTCTTTTACGTGCCGTAAATCTACGACACGGGACCCACAGCTTTACTTCCTTCCGAAGGAAGCCATGCTGTTGAAACATATTATTGCAGAGTATTTTAATGGAATTTGACATCAAACTTACCATTCAGTACCAATATCGTCGGCTCGGCCAAAAAAAATGGTGATAAGGAACGTTAGAAATCCTAGCGCAGAGTTCATTATAGAGAATGTGGTGAAATAGGTGTTCAGGTTTGCCTTTTCTAGTTTCAGACAATGACAACCTTAAAGGACGGAAAAGTGTGTGCGATATATTATGGCCACAACTATATCTGGCAAAGTATGTATCTTTCGATTGACTCGAGATACGCAAAGATAAATATAAGATCAAAGCTTCTCCACGGGGATACTTTTCGTTTAAGTCATAAATACAAAGGCATGTTGAGAAAATTCACCAAAGTAGAGATCATGAGGCGAGACAAGAATGAAACATTAAGTTGCGCAGTGGCTACTCTTTACCTGAAAGTCTGCTGGTGAGAGAAGTTCCGCCAGGATATATAAGCAGAAGTCATAACTTTTCTATCCACGAAGGAGGGAAGTTCGATAAATCCTTTACACCGGATGAATTTGTCCTCGCGTAAACAAAGCACCAGATTTACTCCTCCGCTTTCTTCCTCTGATTGGAGGGGTAGAAGGACTACTTTCGCAATTACGTGGTGCTAAGGGAGATGACCACGTGAAACATTGGAAATGTCATCGGCAACCCGTTAACTTCTTCGCGGAATAGATAGCTACACGTACTGATTAGATAACAATTGTATACGAACTCCGAACTAAAGATATGAATAAGAAATATAGAAAAACAATACTAAAATAAATACGAAAGGTAAACCTAATCTGAATCTGAAAGAGGCTGTTTTCCATTAAGATCGGAGTTCTGCTCCTCCCCTTTATCTTCTTCTCATCCATTTTACCTTTAGTGGTGGTGTCTATCCATACCTGGGAGTTGTTAGGCCTTCATTTACCAATGTTTCGTTGAGAACCTACATCGTCCAACCATTCTGTCTATAAGCGGGAAATTAACAATTCATCCTTATAGTTAACAATGATATCCTTACCATTTCATTTCCGAAACTCGAAATCAATGTTAAGTAACACCTTATAAAAACGATAGTTTGAACGCAGGAAGGTCGGAGTCACCGTTCATAAACGCAAGTAGTTTCTTGATTGAAAGTGGCTCATTAATGCGGAAACGAACATTTTGAGGCATTGCATTCCTACCAAATTCGCCACACTAAACTTCTAGCACGGGATTTTTACATTCCCTTGATTTTCCAGGCGTGGGTAACTTGCACGTTTCAACCTTCCACTGTTCACAGCATTTATACTTAATGCGCGCGCACACACACACACACACACACACACACACACACACACACACACACACATATACCTGTATGCTCTGCTGACACGTTAATAATATTCTTGATGGCTAACGTGGATATTTCTTTCATAATTTATTAAACATTTCAAAATTACAACTTTCTCTCCACTCGTTAAAAAGCTTACTTCTGCGATGTTTTACAAACTGCTTATTCGGCCATAAGGTTTAGGTACTAACGGTTTCACCTTTCCGCTTCCAAAACTCACCAGTAGAAGACAGTCTGTGCACACTGTCGCTCATTTTCTAAATAAGTCCCATTTGATTGCTTACTTTAGATTCATTTTGCTGTAACTCTACATGATAGCATGTAACATTCCTTCTTACGTAATACAGAGGAGAAACATGTTAGTACTCATTTTTTCAAAGAACTGCTTTGTAAACGATGCACCTACTTTGTAATTCGCGGCATCAACCAATGAACTATACTTGATTCAATTTTGAGCACGAGGACCTATTCATTTAGTGAAAATGCCCAAACGCTACTTTTAGTACGGCATTCTATAGTATTTATACTATAGATAGTAGATAATTGTTAAATTGGAAAAAGACAGTGATGACAACAATATCAATAGCGAGGCTGGTTTGAGGACCAAAATGATGGTGCAATGAACGGGGCTGGGGAGATGTAGAATCATGTGGTGATTACAGTAATACCATAGATAACTATACAACTGGCTAGATTCATGGTTGTCAACAGGGGCGGCTCGTCCTTACGTGCTGAAGAGCTGCAGCACGCTACTTTTTTTTCTTCTAAATTACATAACAGACATGCTGAAGGACCATGTAACAAACATAACACATTATGGTAGTAATAAGAAAGGCAGCACTGCCAATGACGAACTCTCGAAGCAAGGTAAACACGCAAGTTTAGCTAATGGAATGCATCCACGTGCTCAAAGCGATCAAGCACGGTAGGTGAATATTGCGCTTGCGTAGAACCTTCCCCTCTTACCCCCCCCCCCCCCCTGACGGTCGCTGTCCCATCGTTTTCGCACTGCTACGTGCTGCGTTTGGCTAAAGCACGGAATCAATGAAATCGCTACGAGTGTTAGTTCTTTTCCTTATAATCGTTTTGGCAGCAGACGAAACAGCCCTGCCACACTCACCTAAGTGCCACACTAAACATCAGAATTTAGTGAAATTAATTAAAGCGTATTACGTTTTATTTTAGTTATAATAACTAATTATATCTTTGTGATACAAACTGAGCCATAAAAGGACTATTATCTCCATACCTTATTCACATTGGACCGTACAGAACATTGTTTGTTATATTGTTTGTTAACATTGGTAACCATAAGTTCATATTGGCGCAATGTGTTACTTCCGCAAATGTGAAATCTAACAGGCCCACGTGTATCACATTGAAACAAAGTGTTCTGTTGTGTAAATGTTATTCAGTGTCAGTTTTCAGTTTATTTCCAACTGTGATCGCACTTTATTATATTTCAGTATCATTCAGTGTAGGTTTGTGTTACTTTCATAGGTAAGAAAACTTTAGTCATACATAATGAATATAGTTGATGAGCTGTTAAAAACTCCCTTTTCAAGGCGATCGTTAGATGAAAAGATCAGGATAAAAAATTTAGGGCGACCTACTCCTGATCTAAAAATTGAACAGAAAGCAAAAGGAAGTAAAAATTCTATTTACACAAGAAAGTTTAACACAAATATATATGACAACAGTGACTGGATCTGTGGTTGTGAAATCAGAAACGCGCTCTTTTGCTTTCCTTGCCTCTTGTTTGGAAGTACAGATTCGTGGTCTACGACTGGTGTTAAAGATCTAGGTCATGTTAATGAATATATAAAAAAACATTCAAATAGCAAGAAGCATATGAAAAACTCGCTTGACTTCTCAATGCTTGGAGGTGTAAATATTGCAACGCAGCTAAGCAGGGCATATCAAGATGCTACACAAAAACATAATGAACAGGTTGAGAAAAATAGATACACATTATCCAGGATAATAGACTGCATCAAATTTTGTGGGGCCTTTGAGCTTGCTTTGCGTGGACATGATGAGACGGAAACGTCAGATAATCCCGGCGTGTTTTTAGGCCTTATAAATCTATTGGGCAGTATAGACAGTGCGATGAAAGAGCATACCGAAAGCAATAAGGTGTTCAAAGGATTATCTAAGACCATCCAGAATGAACTACTTGATTGCATGTTGGAAGTGTGCCACGAAGAAATTGAAAGAGAAATGAAGGAGGCAGCCTATGTTGCTATCATGGCAGACGAAACCACTGATATCACTGAAAAAATTCAGTTGGCATTAATTTTTAGATATGAAAGGAACGGCTTTATTTATGAACGGTTTTGGGGATTTTTTAATCCATCTGATCAGACCGCTAATTCTATTGCCGGTTGTATTTTGAAAGAAGTGGACACCCTTTTTAAGGATGATCGCCATAAAATCATCGCCCAGACTTATGACGGTGCGTCTGTAATGAGCGGCAACACAGGAGGCGTGCAGATCAAGGTGAAAGAACACTATCCTCTCGCACAGTATGTACATTGTTACGCCCATCAATTAAATCTGGTTATGGAGAAAGCAGCTTCTCAAAATCAGTCCGCCAGAATATTCTTCTGCAGTCTCTCAGCTTTTCCAGAATTTTTTTCAAGATCTCCACAGCGTTTAGCAGCATTGGAAGCAACTGTTGCTCGAAGAGTTCCTCGAGGATCTGCAACAAGATGGAATTTCAAGTCTAGGACTGTTAACACCGTATATGAACACAGAGAATCTCTGATCGATTGTTTTGACGAATTAGAACAATCTTTATCAGATAGGACAGTGCAAGAAGCTCGTGGCCTGCGGCATAATTTGGAGGATGGAGAATTTAATTTCTGGCTTGCTTTTTTTCAGAAAATAATGCCACATGTAGACATTTTGTATAATCAGCTACAAGCAAGACAGATGGATGCAGTGAAGGCAAAAAATGCAGTCCAATCTTTTGCCAAAGCAATTGATGCCGTGCGAAGTAGAACGGATGATATAGCACACCAGATTCAGACATCTAACGTCCACGTTACAAAAAGACGTCGTAGGGAAACTAACTTAGGAGTAGATGCCAAGGAAGTATGTGACCGAATAATATCGGAGGTACACAGCCGCTTTGAGTCCACAGAACATCTTGATGCTGCAAAACTATTGGATGCAAAAAACTTTGAATTATTTTCTCAAGTTTTTCCTGAAACAGAACTCGGCATTGTCTGTGATCGATACAAAGATCTCGACAAAAACAAGCTCCGAACCGAACTTAGCATTTTATATGAGCATCCGGAATTCAGGAAAGTAGAAGGTGCTCTTCCACTCTTGCAGTTGACACTAAAAAATAATCTGCAAAAAACTTTTAGTGAAGTGACAAAGGTTTTAAGAATTGTTGTGACTATTCCCATGTCAACTGCAGAACCAGAACGATGTTTCTCCTCTTTGAAGAGGATAAAAACCTTTCTGAGGAACACCATGTGTCAGGATCGCCTTACCTCTCTGGCCATGCTATCCATAGAGAAGAAATTCGTTACAAATATCAGGGATTTCAACGTCAGAGTGATGGACAAATTCTGCATGAAGAAACATCGGCGTATGAACTTCATTTTTCGAAACTAGGTGAGTTGCATGCATTTTTTTTCCCCCGTGCAGCACGCTACTTGTTTTAGGCACGAGCCGCCACTGGTTGTCAACTCTCTGAGTGATAAGCTGGAATGCAACCAAAAATAAATATATCAACATCCCTTCAAATAAAATACTCCATCTCAAACTCTGAGCATAGTTAAGGATTATATGTATAAAAATTAGATTTATAACAAAGTAATTTAGTTAAAACTATGGATATGTGTAAATAACTGTTTAATGCTGCACCACAGAATAGAGAGTATACATAAAGGAAACTCGAGATCGGCTCCTTTGATGTGTATGAAGCCAAGTTCTTCGCTAGACGCCATGTTGGAACGTAGTAAACGCAAAGCAAAAGCTGTTTATTACATACCATTTTATGCGGATTACAACATTTAAAATAAAACAACATGAAAAAGTGTAATAACAATCTCTTGTGTGGCAGAACCATATCTTTCTCTGCTTGCTCTTCTACAAACTATTATGCGGCTGCTTATTCTTCTGTTTCTTGTTACTAGAGATACATTTTAATTGCACATTTCGTTATAGGTATAAACGATAGTCAAGCCTTTTCGACGTCAACAGCTATGTGATGTCTTGAAATCCCATTCTATTTGCAAGAATTTGAAAACAAAAAAGACAAAAAAAAAAAAAAAAAAAAAATATGTATATATTTGAAAATGTTTAATCGATAACATTCCCTTAACGGTAATAACCTAATTGGGTCGCTTGTCAGCTCGTGACAACTGTCTGTCCTCAGCTACTTAGACGTGTTTTATAATATTTCTTCTCTGGCCATTTTCAATGTACATTTGTCGCCTCTTAGTATAATTTATATTTGTTATAATTTATATATTCCTTTTAGAATAAATTTTAAACCCCATGACACGAATAAACTGTCTCATGCCCCTCAAATAAAAATAGTAGCTCCAATTAAATGCAGTTAATGTTTTTTTTTTTTTTTTTTTTTTTTTTTTTTTGTTAGTTGCTGTGCGTTTACGTGTGTGTTCTTAGGCGTTACATACTGAAATTCTCACATGACATTTGAAATTTAATCATCTACATAAACATTTACCCATAATTTCTTAAAATTATAACATGAATACAGCGTTTCCATAATTCCCTCACACAACTATTTCTTTACTTCTTCGTGAATATATTCAGATAAAATTACTTCATCTTTCTCTCCTGTATAGTTGCATAAAAATAATACTAAACATAGCATTTCTGCCATTTTTACACTCATACATTATACATATTACATGATTACATTAACATTTTTAGTGTGTTATATTTCTCTTAATTTTTTAAAATTTATTTTAATGCACACTTTTGCCAATGTGCCAATAAAGTATTATTGCTGCAATGTTTTGCTTCGTGGTTTCAATTTACTTCATTATTACGATTTTCTTTTCCAATTTTTTTTTTATTATCCTAACAAGATATATCTAATTCACTTTTCACTGAAGGACTTCACACTCTGTTGGTTTCTTGGTGCATATTCTAATAACCTAAATTAATACATAGATATTTACAATTTTATGAACATTTTCTAGTACAAATACCACCAATATTGCTCCTAAAACTACATTCTTTGTACAGTCTTATACCTATTCAAAATTTTTTTTTTTTTTTTTTTTTTTTACATTTCCTACACATTATATAAATTTATACATTTTACCCTTTTTTTTTTTTTTTGTCTTTTCTTGTGTCAACCTACTCGGGTCTTGGCACGCTCCAGTGTTCGTTGTACCATCAGGTCGCTTCGTCACTTGCATGATTTACGCCTGGTCTCATTGTTGCTGTTATTGCTTTGCGGTGACCAATTTTCATTTTGCCTGTTACGGAAGGGTGGGTTTTCTCGTCTTTTCGAATTGTAATTTGGATTTGATTATTAGTAAACTGACTTTTCGGATTCGGTGTCTATTACGGTTTTGCTCGTGCAGCCTACTCTGAGATACTATAATTTGTTTTTTCAAAACTTCCCCCATTTTTTCTTTTCTCTTCAAAAACCAAGTAATTTTTAATTTCCCTGGAAATGTGGTATGCGTTAGATATTTAGTTTCATTTTCTAGCGGTTGCATTAGCTGGCTTTGTCTAGCTATTTGTGCTTTCCAACTTTCCCCGCTATTTCCCTCTCTGTTTAATGTCTTTTTTTTTCTCAGCAAACTTCTCTGATTTCTGTCCTATCAGCTGATTTTGCACTTCTAATTTATATTCTACCTTATAATTGATTACCTCATTTCTACTTCCTAATTTCTGCTTGATTGCCTAATCGTTTTTGAAAGTTTGGCTTGAGCCGACTTTCTGCTTTTGAAAGATTGCCTCAATTTGACTTTCCGATTTTTGAAAGATTCCCTCAATTTGATTTTCCCATTTTTGAAAGATTGCGTAAATTCGACTACCTAATTTTTCCTTCAGGGCTTGAAATTATACAAACATTTGTTGTAGCATGACATTACATTTTACTCAACCCGACCTACATACATATTATCTGTTTTCTACCTTAATTCCTGCCTCTACATTTTCTGTATTTGTTACATTTACCACCTCTACTCTTAAATTGTTCTGCTTCTGCGTCGGCGATCGTTCCTCGAATTTCGGCTTTCACGTTCAGCCGTTGCTTCAGCCGCACCAATCTTAACATTCGAGCCCCAACGTGATGGGTGCCATTTGCGACGGTAATAGGCATTCGGGGTTCCTGTACCGCGTAAGGGTTTGACTATTAAGGAATGGTGTGGAGATGTGGGTGGCCTAACTCTGGATTTTGTTAGTATGGAGTCTCTTTACAGATGTTATGAGACACAAGTGATTTTCTTGGGTTCCAGTTTATTGTCAAACTCATTTATTCATTTTGTTCGGCCTTTACTGCCGTCGAACACACATGCATTCCTCCTAATTTTTCTATTCTTAAGTTACGCATTACTCGATCGTGCCTATTGTTACTTATCATTTTGGTGCAGTGGTTTCGTCTGTATTCTGGCCTGTGTTAATTTAAAACTATTTCCGTCACAACTACAGATAGCCTGTTCGGCTCCATCACGGACCCCAAATATCACATCTTTGCTCTATGAACGTTCCATACCAAGTGCCAAAAATGTCGCTTGAGTAGCAAGATAATTGTTTCTCTTTTCCTTGTTATGCCCCCTCCCCTCGAGCAGTGTAACCTCGCCCCCTCAGTACAATGTTCTTCCCTTAACGGTACTATCCTATCTGGGTCGCTTGTCAGCTCGAGACAAATGTTTGTCCTCAGCTACCAAGACGTGTTTTGTAATACTTCTTCTCTGGCCATTTTCATTGTACATTTGTCTCCTCTAGTATAATTTATATTTGTTATAATTTATTAATACCTTTTAAAATAACTTTTAAACCCCATGACACGACATATACTGTCTCAATGGGAAGCCATTCCTAGCAAGCAAAGAGGACTTAATTTAAATTGTTTCACATAGTGACTGGCCCTTAAAAGATTTGACTAACGCTTTAGTCTGTGTATTCCCTTATTTCCCTTATACTTACAAAGAAGCAAGTAATAAGACCAATTCTTGTAATTTTTATCTTGATTAGCATGATGTGGATAAAATAATCTTTTGTAAGAAAATTTGTTTTTGGAACAAATAGAGAAAAAGATGTGAAAGGAGCACATCAGATTTTTTAGTCTGATTTGTTTGCTATTCATATATACAAAACAAACGCTAGGAACATGAAATTATGGTTAGGAAAATATGTAACACCAAGCAATTCAATGGGTTGCCAAGTTTTATTTAATAATAGCTTAAGACTTGGAAAGTGAATGGGTAGTAGATATCATTAGACAGAATGAATCAACCCTATCATAAGAAGAAAAAAAAACAACAACAAAACTCAAAACTGAAGCTTGATGCAAACACATGATAAACAAGGAGACTAACTTTACAGGAGACATTTCATGTTTCTGTATGTTATTAATTGTATCCGAATTATTTTTGCGTTAGGTGCTGAGCACCCTTGGCATCCCTTTCTCTTGCTACTGCTCATTATAAGAAAAGTAAAGCTTCAAGAGTCAATAAATGTCCCAACTTGTACAATGTATAATATAACCGTTGAGTAGAATATAATCCCAGTAGCTGAAATACACAATTAACAACATTAACAAAATGTATATTAAGAAGTGCGTACTTCAATAACATAGCTGTTTGCTTGGTCCGAGTATGGCAGAAATAGCGCATGCACACTGAATTTTGGCGCACGGATTACAGTCGAGTTTCAAATCAGAATACTCTCCATTCTGTGGCTGCAGGGTGTAGGGATTCGTTATTCGCGCCAACCTAGCAAAGCCTTTGCAGTGGAGAGGGGAAGTAAAGCAAATTTCCCTATGCCCAAGATTTGTTCTTGTTTCGCCTCACGACATATAATAATCGCAACAATTCTTGGAGCAATAATATATACATAATACACAATGGGTAGTATGAATAAAAATGAGACGCGTCCTGTGTGACACCGCTTGCAGAAAACGTGAGACGCAGATACTCTTGAGACGCGTCATGCTGATTTCGTATGAAGAAAAATTTCGCCTCCGAAATGAGACACGCTACCTACGTCTCATTTACATGCCGCTATTATCTGTAAACAGGTCAACAATGTGTTGTTATATGAAAAAAGGGGTTTATTTCAGCACCTATGAATGAATTTCTACGATTTATACTGTCAAAATCGAGAAGGAAAAATTACAGTTATCAGAAAATTAGAAGTGTGCAATAACCAGGTATAAACAAGATCTAGGAAAAATTCTTGTCAGGTATTCTAATGATATTTATTTAGGAAAATAAACAATGTGAAAAGCAAAATAAAACAAAAAATATTAAGTTCAATTCACATGACTTGCTCTAGCTGTTCCACACACAAACCATTCTTTTATCTAAATCATGCTCATCGATATTACCATTAGGAGAAGTCTTATTACTAACTTCTTTGTGAGTAGAAGGGAAATAAGTTAATATACTAGGCTAAAGCATAGTCAATGCCTTCAAACACTGAACGTTATGTGAAACAGAATTTCGGTGTGCTTTGCATGACCAGCAGCAAAACTAGACAGACGAAAGGAAGTAGGCTTCCTGCTTTAGAGCAGCTAACATACCTCAAAATTGAAAGCAATAACAAGGAATATCTAGAAAACGGCCAACTTTAAAATGCCTTAAATTATGTATTTTAACGAGATTTACATTTTTTTGTGTAGTAAGTTTTTTGTCTATCTCTTTATCAGTTATTAATCCAGAATAATTCTGGAGGCTGTTCCCAGAAAATACAAGCTATATATTTTATTTCTGATGCAAATACCTTTATACGGTACTTTTAATCAAAATTGTTAGAGTCATTTTTGAGAAAAACAAAATTGTCACACTTTTTTCATGTAAACCTTAGTTTGGGGTTGTGGGATTTTCTCCGAAAACTCCGTTTCCCAACATTGGAAGATACAAAACATAAATACCAAACTTGGCATTTGAAAGTTTTACTTTAATCTATTTAATTCAATAATTAATAAAGAAAAAATTCATTCCAATGAATAACAATTTCCCTTGAGCTCTTCTGCCTCCCCCCTTACAAACCGAAATATTTCAATTTTTTTAAATCAGAGGACCTCAAAACACATTACCGGTGAAATCTCGAAATCTCGACCTCGAACTTTTGGGTGGAATATAATAACTTCTCCACCTATTATGTACTTTATATGTACAAACTTGTTAGCGAAAGTAAAAAGCAAATCCTTCACAAAGAACAACAGGCCTGTACACACGAAAGAATAGAAAAGAAGGTCCTTGAACTTGATAGGAGAAACAAATCCTCTTAAAACAGTGAAAGTTAAGAATAAAACATTAAAAGGGTATTATATTACATATCTATTGTTTATTTAGTTACTTTGTCATAGACATGTTTCTATAAAAATTCCACTGTCTTACGGAGCACAAAAATCTATTTTTGTAGAACATAACAACAAGTATCATATCTTTTGTGCCATAAAAGGCAAAGATGACGAACGTGAGCAGTACTTTTATATGTATTAATTTGTTACTGTGTCGATGAAACTATTAATTTAATAACCCTCGTAAGAACTTAATTGAAATAGCACAAAAATTGCACTTATTAAAATACCTGCAGTTTCTGTTAAATATATTATTGTAATATTGCTTTAGTTATAAAAGCCTACTCGTATAATCACTTTTTATTCTTGCTATTTGTGTCCTAATATACCTGTTTCCTCTCCATCATCACCATAATCAACCTCATGTTCATGATAAACATTATAATCTGATCTTTCTGCTGTTACTCCTCTCCACAGTCTTTATCAAGAATCTCGTATTCATGTTCCTGCAAATGTTTATTATGGAGAACCATACAATATACATAAACGAAGGTACTCTGTAGATAACGTTACTTGTTATTAATTTATTTTAAAACTCTTTTCCTGGCCAAAATATATGTGTATTACAACACGTTCCTTGGCGATATACCTACATAGGGCGTTTATGATGTTCATAACCCCCATCTTTAAGAAATAGCACATAGCTATTATTATTATTATTATTATTATTATTATTATTATTATTATTATTACGGATATTTCTGCAGACATCGGAATTTTGCTCCTGAATGGAACCATGCCACATTTAAACAACGCCTTTTTTTGGTAATTATTTCGTCTACCTTATAATTTCTGTTATTTATTATTATGATAGGGTGTAATCTAAAGCTCCAATAAATGCATCACGGAATGTATTGCACTCTTACGAAGTTGCAGCAAAGTTTCCAAAAGGTTATGGATACTGAATGCAGAGAGACCTCTGTATCTTCTTGATGTCGCATTGAATTCCAGGGTTTATTATCTGCTGTCGAATGGTCAGCATTCTAGTCTTTTACCCAAAGTTTCCGGATTCGATTTCCGGCTGTGGCAGGGAATTTTTTTGAACTAACTACAACCATCTTCTATACCAACAGAGTCTCTAAGTATGCGCATGCGCGTGTGTGTGTTTAATATAATGTATGTACAACTAAAAACGCCGTTAAGAACCTTATAGTTCAGCGAAAAATCACCTGAAGCTTCGGGAAGAAAATGTACAAGCCACTGCTTATTTTGCTTTAATCTTGAAGTTCGTTATAATTTAGTTCTTCAGAATCCCCCCTGATTTAAGAAAGCTTCCTTCTGCGCTCAAAAAAACAAAAAAAAAACACCAAAACTGGTACCAAATCTGCACATAATTAGTTATAAGAAGCTGCGTCTCAAGTTTTGAGACGCTTACTGAGGTGACTTAAAAAATCATGAGACGCGTCTCATGAAAGTGAGACGCGGTTACTTTTATACATTCCAAAACCTGAGATGCGTCTCATTACGTAAGCGCGTAAGACGTTGGTCACGATCAAGATCACCTCAATCTTGAGTCGTCAAGTTTTATTCATACTAAAGTGAGACGCGTCTCATCTTTATTCATACCAGCAAATAGCTGTCGATATGCGTTGTTAAGACTTGGCTTTCATTCAATTTGCAACTGTGCTCAATGGGTAAACAAGTGTTGAAGGGTTGACTAGGATGAAGATTTTGACAGCCATGGCTGAATGAAGCTGAACAGCTCTTAATAATCAGCTCTAACCACTTCAATGTATTGAATTTTCGAAATTCAAAACTTACTAATCTCGAATAAGTAACATAGTTATATCAGAACTATTCTAAATGCAATGGGTCAAGTATAATGCATAATCTTTCATTAATTCTTGTCGTAATTCATATATATATACATATGCCTTTTTCATTTTTTCAAAATATTTCATTTTAGTAGTAATAATACTACTAATAATAATAATTAATATTCACAATTTCAAGTTTATGGTACTGAATGGATTTGGATAAGATGAATACTCAGTTGGTATTATTGTAATAACACCCAAAAATCTGATGTGTTAGAAAATTGAACTAAAACTGTTCGACGGGAAACTGAAAATCCTCACAACAAAGAAGATTTCTTAAATGGACTCTTTAAGTGATGACATCAAATTTGCTAGGGTTTTCTAGATGAATTATTTATCTTTCTTATATACATAAAATCGTTAGGAATATAGTGTCCGGGTACTCTTGCACCATGTTACCCTGTCATGGCGGATGCTGCTTATGCTAAATGCGGAATGCCAACTTGCACATTTAAAAACCACTACGCTAATGCAGCATTTGGAAAGTGTTAGTATTATTGCTCAATGTAATGCACCGGTGAAAACAAAGGCATTGGTATGACATAACCGGAAGCTATTTAACGACCTCTAAGCATTGAACACGATTTGCTGAGGACTTGGGGATTTTTTGGGGTGGTGTTTTGAATCAAGGCTGCCTGCCTGCCTGACTTTATGCGGTATATCACTAGGTTAAAATGGCCAAGTTAAGATTAATTAAAGCTACTTTTATATGTTTTATCCTAAAAATGAAACGAGTGACTTTATATAAATATTGAACCACACATAGACAACGAAAATGCATACAGATCGTAGCAAACTAACCCCATATTTGCATATGTTTGGGATATCCTCTGAAGCAGCATTACTTAAAAGCCATTACGGTAAAACTTAAGCTTTTGGAGCGGTGATTGAATTATTTTCTAAACATAATTAAGTGTATCAAAAGTAATGTTATAGCGTTCAACTGTTTTATGCAGGTCAAAGGCCTAATCCTGCATTACATATAATTTATAAGCGTAAAGACTTTCTAATAGACATTATATGAAAGCCTTATACCGGATTCACAATGGAGCTGTATTGGCGACGCGGCAAAACGATTGACCAATATGAATTCAGAAAGGACGTGAGGCAACCCGTGTGAAGAAATTTGAATTGGATTGAACTTTTATCGCGTCGCAAGGGTGTCATCCACAGAATTCCTGATGTTTGATATTCTGTGGTTCTTATAAAAGTCGTTAAAGATAGCGCCAACATCAAGGGAAGTTCGTTAGTTTCTACTTTCTCTACACGTACAATGTACATAATGTATAGAGAAGGTATTGCACTCCACCAAAAAAATCAATACCAAGATTTCACCGGAAATTATATTTTAGGGTCCCCTGTATCCAAAAAAAGTATTTTCAGAAAAAGGTCCGTGTGTGTCAGTGTGTCCCTGTGTCTGTGAACACGATAACTCAAAAACGAAAAGTCGGTAAAATACCAAACTTGGTACTTAAGTTAGTATCTTCCAGGGATGCGACACCAAGATTTTGAGAAAAATCCCCCAACCCAAACTACCCTTTACATGGAACTTTTTTCGAAAATTTTGGTTTTTTAAAATGGCTCTAACGATTTTGATTAAATATCGTATATTAAAGAAATTTACCTGACAAATAAAATGCATATGCATACTTTTCTGGGTATAGCCTCTGAAGACTACTTTATTCTGAGTGAATTTTACGGAATTTGGCATAACTGCTAAACCGTAAGAGATAGACAAAATCTTACCATACATAAAATGTAGAGCACATTAAAGCACACAATTTATGTTTATACATTTTTTTCGAGGAGTTAATCGTTTTTTAGATATTCCTTGTTTTTATTTTCAGGTTCGAAAAACTTAACTTTTCACATACAGGAATTTGTCAACTGGTGTCCATACAAACAAAGGAACTTCAGTCACATAGCAACCAGCTTTAACCTATGCTACTCCCTTATTTCTCTTCTACTTACAAAGAAGCAACTAATTAGACTATTTCTGCTAATTTTTTATCGATTAGCATAAGGAAAATAGAAGCATGAGATTTTTGAAAATAATTTGTTGCAGAGATGTAGAGAAAGTCATGGGAATGGAACACATCAGATTTTTTATGTTAAACACTATTAACTGTATAATGATGGAAATACAAACGCTACAGAAAATGGAAACTGTCCTGCACAACCCAAAGTATACCTTCATTCTAGAATAATGTAGCCATCTAATTAAAACCACGTCTATGCTATTAGAGTGAAAAATTATCTGTAGTGACTGCCTTTAAAAAACTAGATTTCTTTTTAATTTAGCATATGAATTACAATTATTTGAGTGAAGAATTGTTACTTTATCAACAATATTGATGAAATGGTCATTGAAAATATTGGCAACTTTGACTGGATTTTCAACAATATCATTAGCTACATTTAGTGTGATTTTTTTTTACTATCATGGGATACTTTATTAATGACAGTTTCTTTTTTTATTATGTTCCACAGTGTCCTATTTTTATTTGTCAATTTACTGATATATGCATAAATATAAAGTTTTATGCATCAATATAAAGTTTTTTTGCAGCCTTTATAACTGTATCAAAGATTTGGTTGTATCTTTCAACGTACTTAGTGACCTATTCTGTTTCGTTGATTTTGCTGAATTCTAAAAGATAACGTTTCCTTTTATCCGAGACTATAATTCCTTAAGTAATCCACGTTTCTTAACATTCCTCTTGTTATTTAGTTTTTTTGCCCTGTATGGAAAAGCTATGTTAAAGTAGTGAGTAAATGTAATGAGATTGTGGTATTTTATATCCACCGTGGATGCTTAGTACACACGAGACAAATCTTCATTGCCTATGAGTGTATTAAAGTACGGTAAGTTTTGATTGGTAAAAATACGTTTATATTGTGTTTGGGGCTTGGGGTGATCACTGCTGTTTGGTGAGTTTGTTAGGCTTAGTATGATAGCGTTATGATCAGAGTAGCCTGCATTGAAGATACTGTGAATAAATATCATACCTGCTTTATCAAGTATCATGACATCAATGAACATACTTGTGCTTACTGTTTCTCTGGTAGAACTCTTAATAACTTTTCAAGGTTATATGAACTAAGTAGATTTTTTATTTTTTGTATTGGTGCACTATTTTGTTTAAAATCAATGTTAAAATTGCCACATATTATAATCCTGTTTGCATGCTTTTTAAAGTTATTAATCATATATTCTAATTTGTCTTAAAACCCTGTAAAATCTCCATTAGGTGACCGATATATACATGCAATAAAGAGTTTTAAATCACTAATTTCTACTACGGTGTGTTCAAACACTTTCTCCATATCCAAATCAGCTATAATGCTAAGCCTTTTAAATTTGATGCCCCTTTTGATTACAATCATAGTGCCCCCATGAATATGATTCTCCGTACGATATATGTCTGCTACTACAAAATTTAAGAGAATTATTGAATATATACTCTTGCAGTTATTCTTGAGCCAGTGCTCAGCAAAGCAGCAAACCTGTGTGTTTGCATTATTATTCGCAAATATTTCTTCTTCTAATATCTTATTACTAACACACTGGGTATTATGGTACAATATATTAAAGTCAGTATCACGTTTTCTTGCTATCGAAGGAGTATGTTTATTATCAGGGTTCTCAGATGTTGCAATGTGTTTAGTTTCCTGGATTACTGCATCCAATACATGAGTTGTTAGTATCCCTGCTTTTGACATATTTTACTGATGCTCTCACACAGGAATCTCCCAAATTTGTCTGCTCCTCTTCTGTTAAGATGAACTCCGTCCCTGGCCAGGTCCGTATCCCGTATACACCAGTTACCATAAAGTAGAACACACTTCCGGGTATAGCACAGACAGTCTAGTTCAGTATTAATTCTTCTAACTCTTTTCTTGGTCATATCACGTCTACACAGTATTCCACTAATTACAATTATGTATCTGGGCTTTGCGTTTTAATTTTGTTGATTATGTCCATAGTATCGCCCATAATTCCTTCTGCCTTCTCATTCTCTTCGGATATCATTAGTTCCCACTGTGTGGCTACCAAGTCTGAGTTTATTTCTCTTAATTTCACATGCTCAATTTCCTTGCCTAATTCTTCCGCGCGTATCCCCGGATACCATCGTACATCATAGCCGGCATCACTGCATGCATTCCCGGAAATTTTTAATAGAGAATCCCCAAACACCATGACCTGTGTTTTACTATTTCTTATACTATTTTCCGTGACTTTATGTTTCCCATGACTCTTCTGTTGTTTTTGCATAGTCTCATTCTCTTCATATAGCACGGTAAATAGCTTTGTGGTTGTAATTGTATTATTATGCAGTCTACCTGTTGCATTCAACATTTTGCTGATTTCCTTCTTACGGCTGTGGTGTAGGTTTCCATATCTGACAGATGCCGAATTTGTTGTCTCAGCTTTATATTTTCCTGTTTTAAAGTTTAAATTTCTTCCTGTTCTTGGTTTCGATCTTGCTTCAGTGATGCAATTTCTTTGTACGCTTTCTGTAAGTCTTTATTTTGCTTGTCTATAATTTTTGAAGCGCTGCTATCCTCTCGGTAAGGCGCGCTGTGGTGAAATAAATGTAAATGGCGTGTTATTTGTTGACGCTCATTAACTGCTGTGGTTCTCCGCGTCCCATTTT
Organism: Hymenopus coronatus; assembly: GCA_030762935.1. Taxonomy (NCBI): domain Eukaryota; kingdom Metazoa; phylum Arthropoda; class Insecta; order Mantodea; family Hymenopodidae; genus Hymenopus; species Hymenopus coronatus. Next base: position 53,991,888 of record CM060898.1, read on the forward strand.
ACATTGGGCGTGAAAGACCGCATTATTTTGCTCACTAGCATCTCTATCAGGCTTGAGGTTCTTTTACGTGCCCTAAATTTACGTCACGGGACCAACGACTGTACTTATCTTCCGAAGAAAGCCATGCTAAGTGTTTTCATTCCCGGAAAAATCCATCGTCCTCCGCCTGGTTTGAGCCCGCGACCTTGTGTATATGAAGTTAGCATGGTAACTATTACACCACGGAGGGCGACACGCTGTGATGTTCCTTGACTGCGTCGTAGTTTTAATCTGGATTTTCTCCTGCACATGATTTCCGTTACTTTTACCTTCATTCACACAACTTCATATCACATTAACCGATGCACTGCTCATTTCACTTAATACTTGGTCGTAATTTTTACCTCTGTACGCATTCAATTTATATGCTTTGCTCCGGGTTACTACATTACACGCCGCCGTATTATGATGTAATTGTAATATGATTAGAGATCCGTCATTATTATATTCGGGATTAGGATATGAAAATCCGAAAATTGGCTAGGCTCTTTGATATAGGTCGAACCTACCAACGACGGAGCTTCTGCTATCTTCTTTGTCCATTGTTTCTGTGGTTTTTTCTTTTCATAAAATACCGAATAATAACTTCTTTTATATCCGCAGCCCTTGCTTCAAGTGTGCTATGAACCGGCACCACTTAGTAATGTCAAATTGTACCGCTCTATTGTTAACACTAGTTTCCATGTCCAATGAGTTGTCGCGTAGAGTTCCATGTCGAGTAGCCAGTATCGCTTCCATTGTGAATCTGGAATTACTTCGAAGTCCAATAATAAATGCACGTTTCAATTTTTTTCAACGGGTTTCTGAGAACTCAATATTGTAATTATTGAAATTTACGTTTCATCACGTTTGCTATTGGGGGACGCCTAAACACCATTTAACATATTGCAAAACATGTGTTTTTTCGATAACGTTAAATAAGCCAGGTTTTATTGATATTAGTGTATGTAACTATTGAGTTCTTTTACTCAGTGTACTGTAGAAAACTATTTGTTTGGGACAAAATTACAATATGTACCACTGTGTCAAGAAAGTTCCGGGTATTTGCCAATATAACAGAAAAATGAATTATTCATCCAATTGTATTTTATCGCCTTCAAAGTAGGCCTCTTCTGAAATTATACATTTATGCCAACGAATAATCCAATCATCAAAACATTTTGGTAGGCACTTTTAGAAATTTTCCTTTAAGTCTTCTATCGACTGTAAACGGGTGCCTCGAAATGGTAGCTTGAGTTTTGGAAAGAGAAAGAAATCAGCAGGAGCCAGATCAGAAGAATACGGTGTCCGTTCGATGAAATTTGTTGAATTTTTGGCCAGAAATTCGTTCACAATAATAGCCTTGTAAGTTGGTGCGTTATGGTGGTGCAGAATCCACGAGTTGTCGTTTCACAAATCTGGCCGTTTTCGCCGTATTTGTTCTCTGAAACGCATCATAATGCTCAGATAATAGTCTTTATTTACCATCTGGCCTTCTGGCAACAACGCTGAGTTCACGACACCGCAATAATCGAAAAAAACTGTCAACATGACCTTCAGTTTTGATCGAGGTTGACGTGCCCTTTTACTTTTCGGTTCAGTTTGAAGGCGCCATTCGGAAGCTCGTTGACTGGTTTGGGTGTCAAACTCTTAAACCCACATTTCATCACCAATTACAATACGTTTCATGAATGTGGTGTCGGAACTGACTCGTTCTAGCATGTCTTCAGTAAACCTTACGTGATTGAGTTTGTGTAGAAAATTCACGTTTTTCGGAACTAACGGAGGTGCAACGCGTGTCATGCCCAAACATTCGCTTAAAATGGTACGAATCGATTCGTGAGACTCATAAAGTTCAGCGGCAATCTCTTTCAGACACCTAAATGGCAGTTTTCAGACACCATTTTCTTCACTTTAGCGATGTACAGTTCAGTTGAAACCGTTGATGGAAACGAGGCAAATCTTCCAACACATCTCGATCACTTTTGAATGCACTGTACCACTCATATGCACGTTTTTTTTTTTTTTTTTGATAAAGTCGATTCACCGTAAGCTCTCTGTAACATTTTCAGCGATTCGGCAATGCAAAATTCGGGACAGATTCTTTGTTCAATATTTGTATTCATCGTAAAATCGCAAATCATCTTTGAGATGAACTAACAAAATGGCGTACTGTAAACAAACTAGATGACAGATGACGATCAAATTCCGCGTGGGTATAGAGGAAAGTTGTACCAACTTAGCGACAACTATGGCAATACCTAAGTAAATTATGAAGGCAGCAGCATGCTATAATTATTAAGTCTACTTTTTCCGGCTTAAGGTTAATATGCCTGGAAAATGTTCAAAATGTAGAGCACGTTGTGCCAAGTGCGTTTTCAGGCATCCTTCTACCTATACTCAATTGATATTCAGGTGCCCTTTTTCTTTATCTTCCAGCGCGTGTCGTTTACATTATGGTTTTATTGAGATGTTCATCTAATCCGAAGACCTCGTCGCCTAGAATGTCATGAGACAATAAAACGTTCGATTGAGGTAGGCAACTTTGTGATGAAAATCTTAATCCATTGTTTATTAGCAGAATTGTTTCTAATTTATTAAAGATCCCAGCATCCCCTTCCTTACCGAAGGAGCCGATATTGACAACAAGAAACTTATAGCTCTAAATTTTATCGAGCTTCTAGCCAGGCAAGTATATGGATTGACTCCAACATTTCGATGGTGATGCACTCTTACCTGCCTAGAAGCCCAAGAAAATTTAGAATTAATACGTCGTCAGTAAAGCTACAGTTCTTATTTTAAGAAGCTTATATTTAGCATCTACCATAAAAGAAGAACTGCTGTAAAATAGCTTTTGTGATTGTAATATAAAGTCCCTGTATTGTCAAGTGCAAGAGTCTTAGCTGTTTTCTATCAATTTCTGCGACATCATTTGGAAAACTCCTCTAGTCCAAAATTATTTTAGCTTTTCTCCCAGTCAGTTTGGACAGGGGAGGTAAATATTTGGATAATAGCTTGAGTGCCTCAAGTACATCTGGAACGAATATTGAGATGTTTGCGGGAAATATTCTGTATTAAAATGCCAATATACGTAAACTCTCCCATTGCAAGAAATCTAAAATAAACTACGACATAACAAGTTTTCCCAAAGCAATAAATAATACATAAACAATTGTCTTATTTTAAAATGAAAATCCTCATTCTTATTTCTTTCTAGTGTTTCAGACGAACAATGCAAAATCAGAGAGAGGAATATTTGAGATGATTACTAATGGCAGAGAAGACATGAAAGATTACATACAGGTACAGCGTCGTCAGCTACAAAGAAAAGAGCAACTTAATGGAACCGAATAAGATTCTTGAATGCAGTAGAAGATGAATAAAGGAATTTTTGTAACACTCAAACTGAAAATGGAAACAGAAATAAACCACTGGAAGAAACTTTTAAAGGTCTGGTTTACAAAGCAACTTATAATTCGAAAATAATTCATGATTTTGATTCTGTTGGTACAAAACAAAAAACCCAAAAATCAAGTAAAAAAACGAGACGATTCACCACAATGTTTCAATAGCAAAATTCCCTAATTAAAGAATAAAATAATTAGAAAAGATAACGATTTGAAGTTTATTATGAAAGAAAAGAAGAGCGACTAGGTACCAAGAAATAATTTGAAAAATGATTCAATCTCAACCTCAGGATAAAATCGATGTCTTCTTCTAAGCCATGGCAGCTGTTAAAGCGTTTGATCCTCAAGATAGAAGCGAACAAAACTGAAGCTATATAATGTTATCACGCAAGTAGAATTCCGAATTCAGAGATCCAGGTCTGCACTAAATATTTGTACATCCAACAATGACACAACATATTGTGGCACTGGTGAGCCCTTATGATACTCCTCTGATATCACGGTTTATAGCAACGAAGACCCAACGTACAGCAGCACTAGTGAACGCTCTTCTTACTGTTCTGACGCTACGGCTATCAATGAAGACGAAACGACATACTGCAGCACGGGAGAACCCTGGATACTTATCTGGCACCAAGGCTGTGAATAGAGAAGAATATGGTAATTTGTGTAACTTCAGTAATTAAGGTTGGTTCTGTAACTGCACAATAAGTAAAAAACCTAGTAGTTCATTAATTTAACAATTATTTATGTACAGCTTTCTTTCCTAATTTATACCTCAGAGTTAGAGCAAGTTTCTCTGCTGGTGAATTGGGCATTTACACTCATTGAAAGAATTGTAAGCAGATTTTTTTGGTAGTTTAACGCCCGCTTTTAATGCTACGGCACCGCAGGCGATTTGCATGCAGATCACATTGAATTAGTTTACCCAGAATACTACACTGTTCTCGGGTGAATATGAAGTGTGCACATAGTTTTACAAGAGTTGTTTGTCAATTAGTATTTTAGAAACTACCTCGTCTTCTTTATAAGAAATTACTTCAATAACAAAATTCACAATGCAATAATGATTAACTACATAGCCAATTTCGTTTCTATATCTCCATTGTTGTCAAACAGCCACAATATACACCTTCCTCCCATTTTGACACACTATTCATTTTTAATCTGCTCACAGCTACATACTTACTGCTGCTAGCAACGTTTTTTTTTTTTTTTTTGGTTCTTTTCTTCTTGTTCTTCTTCTTCTTCTTCTTCTTCTTCGGAAAACACAGTTCGCAGAGCATTTCGAGGTGTGTAGTTATCCGTGGCATAAGAATTGCGCCATGGCGAAAATAGCCTTAAGCATTAATATCGGCGTGTCTTTAAGATGGGGAAAATCCCCGCTGAAGAGGATCCCTCGTAATACACAAGCGTCTTCATTGAGCAGCCACTGCAGCCAATTTATTTGTGATAAGTGGCAATCTGGATGAATACAAAATGCGAGGAGGTTTAAGAATTTACAAACTGAATTTTCTAGTGATCTTATTAGTACTGATTGTGGTGTCTTGTACTGTAAGTATTAGTCTGGTCAATTCAGTTGCTTAGGCGCTGGCCTTCTTATCTTAAGGTTGCGGCTCAAACCCGGCCTAAACCGATTGATTTTAAGTGTGCATAGAAGCGACAGCCCCATGTCAGTAGATTTACTGGCAAATAAAAGAACTTCTTTGGGACGAATGTCCAACACATCGGCGGCGCTGATATGTTCATGGCAATTGACTTCGTCGTTATCGGTAAAATAATGTAGTTTAATTTGTACTATAAGGCACTATATGTGAAGAAAGAAAGGGAGAAACAGGGAATAAAAAAAATTTTCAGCTAATTCAACAGATTAATATCGCAAAGCTCTAGAAAATTATTGCAAAATAAATAAATAAAGTTACAGAAGTGAAGGTGCTAATGTCTTCTGGTCGGCCGTATGGGAAATATATGCCCAGTTTTTATAAAACCGCTGTGAAAGATTCCCAGCAGCTAACATTCCTTAATGGAAAATGGATAAGCTAATTTTTGTACTGTTTTAGAAAAGTACACTAACCAATATGTACCTGGCCTAAGTTTCTTAGGTAAAAAGTGCGTTGTTACAATAATGTAACGTCTACCTTGCAAAGTAAGTTTGCAAATGATTTAGCTCTGGATCTCAATGAATGAAATAACTGATGTAGAAGGAATTTTCATTGCAAAATATATAATAGTGGGGTTCTAAGCCAGCAAGAGGCGGTGTATTCTTAACATGCCATTAGTTAAAAGATACCAATAGTGCATTAATATACAAACATGTGATTGACTCTGTGAAATTAATATGGCCAGGTTGTATAAAATTTGACAGTATACTTTTATTGTTAACCGTAGCAGCAAGCTGAAGGATCAAAGCAAGAAAGTGGTAATAGAAATCTTTCCTAAGAGCATTCATTTAACTTGTCTTATTCATGCTGTTCAGCGCATTACAGAAACAGTTAGACTGTGATTTGCTAATGTAGAAAAGTTTGTCTGCAATGTAAGAAAGTATTTTTTAAATCTATCCCTAGGACCCAGTTATTAAAAAAGATGGCACCTAATACTCCTATACCACTCGGACCTCATTTAACCATTGGGGGGTTGTTTTACAGCTATTATGCTAAAGATATTGAGTCAGTCGGAAGAGTTATTAATTCATTTGGATCAGACATACTCTGTCAATTTATAAAGCATAGAATGTTCTCTGATACATAGAAATTTACAGGAGACACATTTTCCCAATATCCTTGCAGTCATTAAAACGATGGAAACACCAAGGCTTCCCGTAAGTCATCAGTAGATATACTTGATACTCCATTTGTGGTTTATTGTCATTCTGGGAAATTTAGGGCTGGAAAATGCAAGACAAAGTAAACTACGTTCTTTTAAAAATTCCTGAGTATAATAAAATCTCCAAAAATCTTACAAGAAAGTGCCAAGTAGCCTGAAGACTCGTTTCTCATTATTGTGCAAATATCAATTTTCAGGTACGCACCAGTATCTTTATGGTGCATTGAAACAATCTTTTCAGTATATAGAAGTATATTGAGAGATAACAGACAAGATTTATTCTTTGTCAGTCAGTTGTGGGAAATAGTATTCTGCCTTAGTTTTGGATGTGGAGTTAGGTGCATTTTTTACTCAGCAACAAAAGTAGTTTTATATTGGTAAATTGTCTTATATGAATATTTTAGGGCATGTTTTGCGGTTTTAGGGGAATGATTGGACTAACATTACAAGGTTTTAGAGGAATGAACTTCTCAACCCCGATGATTACAATTAATGTGGTAATAATTTATCATTTCGCGTTCTGCATTTGTTTAATGAGCTATCAGCATAGAACAGTAAACTAATACCTTGTAACGCACAGTGAGAAATGGGTTTTACACTTGCAACGAGCATTAAATTGAATTCCAAGTTGGATCAACACACTTTTTATATCCAGGTCCTGCGCCGGTCGCCAGTTACACTTTGATAATCATGCTTCCTTTTCCGCAATCGAGCACAATGGCGTCTGGTGTAAGGAAACAATAGTGGAATTTAAATAACGTTATCTTTCATCATCGAATGAAATTATTAGCAAGACGTTGCATGCTAGTTTAAAATGTATTTTCTCTTATTTTGCAGACATTATACACGTATCCGGAGAATTTTCGGGCCTACAAGGCATTGATTGCTGCACAGTATTCAGGTGCCAACGTGCAAATAGCATCTGGATTTGTGTTTGGAGAAACGAATAAGACTGAAGCCTTCCTGAAGAAATTTCCATTAGGAAAGGTAAGCTCTTTATAATTTGATCGTTTAATATTTAGGATGTGTAAGGTAATGTGCTTTGTAATATATTGATACGGTTATTCGAAGCATGTGCTGCATATGGTATAATATACCGGGGAAAAATATTTCTGTGTAAAGGTTTTTATGTTCACTGTGATGAAATAATTCAAACAGCTGTTGTTCCTAAATGTACTTTAAACATCTTCTTATTCTTTGGTGAATGATTATTTTCGCGTTATTCGGTATGACAAGCAGGAGGTTATCTCGAGTGCATAGTGCCGAAAGAACTATTTGGTTAAGATATAACGAAACGCTAGATTTTAACTGTTGAACGTTAACTTGTAAATGTTTATGGTAATTCCGTGCGACGACTATTCTAGCAAGCACTCGAGTATCAGTTTGAATGTAAGCATAATGTGCATAAATATACTATATAACCTGCAAATTTGCGGGGATTGTGTACAAAAACAAAATGAAAATCAGTTATACCGGGAGCATAACACATGTTTAAACCAAAGCATATATGTAAACCACAGATTATTTGCTTTGCCAGTCATTTCGTGGATATTTCGTGTTGCAGATCAGAATCTCGGGAACACCTGGTTTTGAAAACTAATATGTCTCTTAGGAGTTCCATTTTATAAGCCATGCTTGTTACAATGTTATGTTTAATCAGCCATCCATTGTATTTTACTAAGGTGGGTTTTAAATACTATTGTGTAATTGGTGAATAATAGCACTGTTGCACTACAACACATCTGTGAAACGTAAAATTTAAAAATATGTCAAATGTAAGGTATTTTGTTGCTTACATCACATGGGAATTCTTGCTAGCATACATTTTCTGCCTTGTGCCAAAACAATATGTTGCAATTATTTCACTTGTGTTTTCTGGTCTTTAATTTAGGGGAATCATGTGTAAATACCTGCTCATTATCTGCTTGGTAGTCATGACACTGACTTGTGGAAAATGGATGCAAGAATATATACAAAAGAGATCTTAAGTATTTATTGTTATGCAGGAATTTGGGCCGCTCTAGAAATACATCATTTTGGGCTATAAATTGTGTTGCAGACCATTTTGGTGAGAATCCTAGGAATGATTGTAGTCCATGTAAAGATGGCAAAAGCGTTCATAGGTTTTCTAAATATTGACCGATTATTACATTTCTATCTATAAATTAATTTGTTTTTAAATGATAAAATGATATAACCTCATAATTTATACTAATTATGTTTTAAATCAGTTTTGTTTGGAAAAGCGCCATAATGAAGTTAATTGCTGATTTATTACATGTGCATGACAACCCTTGTTTGCAGATATTTATTAAGTATGATGCCTAGGAGTAGGATATGAATATACAGAGCGGTCCCTCAGCTCTCTGGCTGGTAGCTACATGCATGTCTGTGTGCTATATTCTGTGTAAATGTTTATTCTCAATAATAAGGAATTAGTTTCATTATTCATATATGTACACTTTATATTTGTCTATACACATGATAGAGACATTTGTAATCAGCTGTTGTAGTTACTCTGGGAATATGGCAAAGGAAACATTGCCAATCTTATGCGAAACCACCCGAACTGTCAAAAGCATGGATTCATTGGTGGGGATATACTACCAGGACCTCCAATTTCCCCTCTTGAAGTCTATTTGGTATCCTAAGAGACCACACACACTTTGGTGCAGTAACTGAGCCAATCACACACTGTCCATGAACTAATACATACCGAACATTCCATTATTTTTTTTAAAATTTAAAATTTTTGTGCTGTTTTGCCGAGGTCTGTAGGTTAAAATATGTTTACTTAAAACTCTGGTGTTTACAAAATCCCATGCACATGTGGCCAAGTTTACATCGGCACTACAAAGCTTAGCATCAACACACGCATCACAGAATATAAAAGAAACTGCCGCCTTGGACAAACAAAAATCAGCCATGAGACAACATGTTTTATCTTTGGACAACCACCGTATGCAATATGATCAAGTAGAGGTTATAGCTACGACAAAAAATTACTACCCATGTTTATACAGATATATTGAGATATAAAAATACAAACAACTTTAACAAAGACGAAGGACTTAAATTAAACTCCACCTGGTTCCCTATACTTTCCCAACTCCGTAACCTCCAGGCTAAATACAAACAAAACTAGAACCCGTCCACTTGATCCCGCCGAACAGTGCCTGCATATATATACTGGCTATAACTCGCACTGTTGTAATTCTTTCCGAGTTAGCGATGTGAGCACATTGCCTCTGAAGATGTCCATCACAGACAGGGACGAAACGTTAGGTAGAAATATTTTAACTAAACACATTTTAAGCTACAAACCACGGCAAAAAAGCCTGAAAATTTTAAATTTTAAAACTATGGACACCGGCTGTGAAAGCTTTACGCATTCCATTATTGTCACCTTGTATGACTATGCAAAGTAGTGCAGGAGGAAAAGAATTTGCCCAGGCAATAGCTTTGCCCTCTCAAATCACGCAGATTGAGTGACTTTCATATCCAGTTCTAAAAAAAATTAAAGCGACTTGCTACATATTTATGAATAACAAAAGTCTTGAGAGTGGGGCCCTATTTTAACATTCTCCTGCCTGCAGCAAAACTTGGGATAAGCAGAATTTTGTCTCTTAATGTGTTGCAAAACTGGTTCGCCTCAAGAGCATAACATTCTTGTTACAAGGGTCAAATATAATTTGAAGGCAGGCCTCTAACTGGTTCGCATCAAGAGCATAACATTCTTGTTACAAGGGTCAAATATAATTTGAAGGCAGGCCTCTGAATTGTTGAAGTAAATGGACAAATCTGCCAAGAGCCATTTCTAGAATTATAAGAGTCTGCAAGAATATCGCCAGTAACATACAACCTTCCCTACTAGCACTACAATTCTGCTTGATCGCATCCCTGTGTTTGTAAAGCTATAAAACCCGAGGGAAAGTATATCAGGACTTTTTAAAAATAACCAAATGTTTATCTCTTATAGATGGTGTTACACAGTTTGTTGTGCAGATGTCTGGGGCTTATTTTTCCAAGTTGGCTACAATTCTTAGAAATGATATGCAGATTGGCTGCTATGCAAGACGCAATACGGCTTAGTCTTCGGTTGGTTCTCTTTGTGCGTGCACTTTGCCAAACCTTCAAATTTAAAATATGGTGCCATCTCGCATCACATATAATGAATCCACATATTTTCTTTACCTTCGTGTCATCTATTTATACTGTAACACTGTTTGTATACAGCTTTTTCTGTTGCGGGTACATCATTCTAAGTAGACTTCGATGGAAAATTAACACCAATCCACCACTGTATGAGTAGAACTGTGTAGTTCATGCTTCAGAAAAGTTTGTTTTGATGGATCCCTGGTTAACCAGTACTCAAAAGTGCACACTGTTTGGCTCACATGAGAGAAAAGGGTGTTGTCATAACACAGGACTTTGTAGTTTCACTCTTTTGCTTTCTTTTGTAACACTTTTTTTTTTTTTTTTCCCTGCATCAGAATGTTTTATAGGTTTTACAGAACATGATTTATTAGAAGATCTTTTAATGTTTGCGTGTCTGACTTATTTCAGATTAATTTGGTTGTAGTAGCTATACAATCGTCATAAGTTTTGAACCGATACCTTTCGGTGTACACATCATTTTCGCATTCAACTGTACATGGGGACAGAAAGTAATAGCTGGCACACATGCTCTCTCTCCTTGACCTTGTGATGTTAACATCTGTGTCACCTATAACAATAGGAAGCACAGAGAAATAATACGGAGAATAAAATCATATACATGAAATAATGTACAGAAATACTAGGAAGTGAAATGTTAGGCTTAATGCAATGTGAGCAAAGGATATTAATATTTAAAACATATTTTCGTTAAGTATTTCTTAAGTAACTATGTTTAACATTATGATATTCCTAACAATTCCTGCGCAATGTATAGCAAGATAGACTGTGAAACTAAGGGTACCTGGATCGAATCTCGGTTAAATAAAGGTAACTTGTGAAATTGAGTGTGAGGTTGGACTAAATCACAGTGGAGAGAATTGAAGCTTATTCAGTCTTAGTTGATCCTCGTCAAAACAAAATGCAGGTTACCAGTGCACTGTTATAATATAGCCTTCCACTATTTGTGCCAGAAATACTGTCATGTTTTCATGACCACTTGGTGCATACACGCAGCCTATTGTAATGTAAAATGAACAGAACCCTTCCAACAATTTAAACGGTGACTAAAATATTCTATGAGGTATAATGGTGATGTCATAACAAAATAAATGTGCACATCTAATAACTCTGAAAAAACACAAGCAATAAATAACATGTATGCAATAACTTATGTTTATTCGCTCTGAAAGCGTCTCTATTCCCTGCAGATCAGAATCATTGTTTGGGCTGCTACTTTCCACTCTAAGGTTGATACCCGGGTTATAAACAACGGTGTCACTTTAACTATGCTTCTAAAGCATGCTTCTTTCGTTACATGTAGCACTTGATCAACTGTTGGTGACTCATTTTTAAAACAGAAATTGTGCACTGTTACGCGAATTGTGTTCTTCAGAAAATTATCACATTCTTGATTTGCATATTTCACGTGCTTTCTTTATTTTCCAGGTGTAACCACTTTATCCGTTTAAGACTTCTTTGTGATCACTATTTATATATGTTGCCAAAACACCAGTGAAAGCAATGTCAATTTTACTACTACTTTTACAGGAAGTGTAGGATATTTCTCACAAAACTTACAATAAACATTCAACACTATAGTTTTTTTCACCACGTCAACAGTTTACCAGCCTTATGCTTTATGTAACTTGAAGATGCAAAAGAAAATTCACGGTGACCATCCTCCATAATTCTAAACAGCAACAACTAGCAACCATTGCTGTGTAAGCAAATATTGCAGAAATCAGGTGACTCATACGAATAACGTGTTGGCACTCGTAGCTCTGTTTGGTACAAATGTACAATATTTAACGTACCATTAAACATAGGTACAAATCTGAGCCAGTTTGACTCTTTGGTATTTGTAAAGAATATTATACGATTTAGAATAAATTCATTCCATAATTTAGATTATTAGCATGGTATATGTTCTCACACATACTACTACTACTGAGTTGTACGCGGTGCATGGCCATGTGGATCCATTTGCAAAACCAAAGCTACAGCTGTTTTTATCTGGGTCTGCAATTTCATGATAAAACTTGTTATGAGGTTTTCAATTGGTATAAAGACGTATACCTGGGTTTACATAAACCAAAGCAACAGATTTTTATTACTATGCAAACACCTCATTTTTGACAGAGGCTATTTGCAAAATTGGAAGTAGAATTTTTAGACATGTGTTGTGTCATCGATCTGCAATTTTTCCCCATGTGTTTGTGATACCTTTATACTGCAACAGTCACATTCGGAATTTTAAAGAATATATTTGAGGTTGTGTAGAAGTTAAAAATGCTTGGTCCCATTAAAACATACAATTAAGGTATAAGTCATCACATATTGCTGTAACATAGTGCTAAATATTTTATGTATGTTTTTAGGTTCCTGCTTTCGAAACTTCAGATGGAAAGTACATTACTGAAAGCAATGCAATTGCTTATTATGGTAAGAATTTAATATTTAATTTTGCATTCTTGAAAAATTTGAGATTACCTTTGTATCAAGTTAATTTTGCATGTTTCTTTTAGCACCATCTTGCAAATAATACAGAGTCTTCGTTTGGATGGTTTAATGGCCTAATGGGAATCTTCTTGGCACTGTAAGCATAATAGTTGATGGCAGAGTCTGATATTAAGTACAGCTTGATAGCTACATAAATTTCTCACGTAAATTATAACTAGACTGCATGCTTTCATCATATGTAATGTAATAAATTATGTCCTTGTCTGCCACATATCTCTTATCAACATTTATTCATTCTTGATGGTCATGTGTATAAAACTATCCATTGTCCTAAAATAAATTGAAAAGTTAACTTTGACTGCAGAACAGATTTCAGATTTTTCCCCCCTGCAAAACCCCTAATTTGCATTCTCTCTTTTTTCTTTTATAAATACCCTTAGAAATAGTTCAGAAACTCCATTTTGACCATTTATTTCAATCCAGTTCATTTACACACACCTAACATAGCTTCGATAAAATCTCAAAACCAGAGGAACCTGTCATTCGCTGATCTAATGCTACATGCTCATTCGTATAATTTGTCAAAAAACACCAGATCTATTCAACTTTAACTTACATTATTATTTCGACAGATACAGCACATTAGCTGCTTTCCTTAGATTCATATTTGCACTTCAACAAATACTCCACAAGTATCTGTTTATATATCGCTGTATATTAAATAGCTCAACAATTTGCTTTGAGGAAAACTTTATATACCAAAATAACTCTGCTTACATTCACTTTCACGTGTGCAGTAATCATGGCCATTACTGTTTCTTTTTCAATTTACAGCTGTTAACCAACTCAAAATATCATACGAACATGTTATGTATTCCTGGAATGTCATTGGCCACATCGGCTCATACTATTTGACTGAACAATAAACTAATGAAATCATATCTTCTGGAGCAATTATATCCTTGGTACCTTGTAAAAAAACAACATTTTTCTAGGTCTGAGAAATTAGTAAAAACTTTAAAAATGTGGATTATTCAAGAATCACACACTTCAGAAACATACTCCAAAAAGTATCTATGGCTCAAAATTAAGCATAAGTTTATTTTACTCTTGGAAAACTTCATAAATCTGTTCTGTAGTTAAACTGTTCCAAAAAAGTGAATGTACTATGCATACATGTTTTCTTGGATGCTCGGCTCCCTGGTCTTCATTGGGTAGGTTTGCACACTTTCAGAAGAACAGCATGGCAACTACATTCAGACATGATGTACACTGTTTGAGGTCTGTTCAAAAAGTATCACAAATTTAGTGTTTTTTCAAGAAGTATTTATTCATCAATATCCATTTTGTCCCCTTCAAAGTAATTCCCACCAGATATTATACACTTGTGCCAACATTAAATCCTTTGAAGCACTTTAAAAAATTTATTTTATGATCTCTTTCAGCTCCTCCTCTGTTGCCGTCTTTATCTCCTCAATTGTGGTATAGTGTTGTCCTTTCATGGGCCTCTTCAGTTTTGGGAACAAAAAAAAGTTACAAGGGACCAGGTGTGGGGAGTATGGTGGCTGCAGCATCAAAAGTGTGCTGTTTTTGGCCAAAAATTCGCGCACAAGTAATGTTGAGTGAGCAGAGGCATTATCATTGTTCAAAAGTAAATTTTTGTTCTTCCACAAATCCGAGTGTTTCTGGCGGATTGGTTTGCACATTGTGCATAACTTGCAGGTAATATTCCTTATTGACCGTTATACCCTATGGCAAGAACTCATGATGCACCATGCCCCTACAATCAAAGAAAACTGTAAGCAAAACCTTCACATTCGACTGAACTTGGCATGCTTTTTTCGGTTTTGGCTCGTGTGGCAGCATCCATTGGTATGATTGAGCTTTAGTTTCCACGTCATAGAAAACTGTAAGCAAAACCTTCACATTCGACTGAACTTGGCATGCTTTTTTCAGTTTTGGCTTGTGTGGCAGCATCCATTGGTATGATTGAGCTTTAGTTTCCACGTCATAACCATAAACCCATGGTTCGTCACCAGTTATGACCCTCTGGAGCAAAGTTGGGTTGTCGCAGACAGTTCAACAGCTCCTTAGCAATGTTAATGCGATTTTTGATTGAAATTGAGCAACTTTGGTACTAATTTTGCAGTGACTCGTCTCATGCCCAACTTCTTGGTAAAAATTGAATGGCACAAGTCAATCAATATGTTTAGGTCCTCAGCAACTTCTCTCTGACGATTGTCCAATACTATTTTCTTCACTTCAGTGTTTTCGTCTGTTGAAGAGCTCTGGCATCCTGGACCCTCTGAGAACATTTTGTACCACCAATAAACGTTGCTTTGGTTGAAGGTAGCTTCACCATATGCCACAGTTAACATTTGAAATGCATCCGTGCACTTAATTTTGTTTTTCACCCAAAATTTGAATACAGATTCTTTGTTCCATTTTTTGGAATGGGCAAAAATCAAAGACTAGCCAAAACACGTCCAAGCAAAATAGCTGTCAACATCTAACTGAACATTCAAAATGGCTGAAATTGTCAACATAAGTGAGAGACATGAGACATGAGTACCAACATATCGCCGAAAATCGAATATTTGTAGCCCGTGGAAATTCAAAATTTGTGATACTTTTTGAACAGACCTTGTACAATTGAAAATTGACTCAACTAATTTTCAATTGTTAAAACTCCTCTCTGTCACAAAGTCCACCATATATCAGGAATAATCCAGACTTTGTACATCCTGACACATAAAGACTTCAGTGCTAATGTTTCATTCTGTCTGTATATCAAAGAGTTATGTTTAATTCATCTTGTTTGCAGTAGTTAGATAATCTATTCACCATAATGGCTGAGGCCCTCAAGAAAGAAACTTTCTTGGTTGACAACACTGTGGAAAGATTGGCAAACTGGATCTCTCTTCTTCCCTGGGTCCTCACTGCTACTTTCCCCTAGCCATGGCCTTCCCTTAAATCCAGCAACCAAGAAAAGGTGTGTGCATAGTATGTCAATAAAGCAATCATCATTTACAATGTTCAGTTGCAGAAGTTAACTCTACCTGCAGTATATGGTTGCAATTTCCAAACTACAATTGTCATATAACAGTTTAATGTTAAGTTTTTCCTCTAAGTACACAGCGATTTATTTAGTTTCATATCAAGAATAGAATCCATGTCCCTAAATCTATTCAGAAGATTATAAACTGTTACTTGTGAGGCACACAAACAGCTGGTAGTCTGTTATTTCATTTTTCTGCTAGAGTTTGGCACTAAGGAATCATGCCTGAAGATTCTCTATGATAAATTATACATACTTTGTTACATTATAACACTGAAGTCTGTGTTCTTACATTTCACTTTGTATAAACTACTGTACACCATGTAATTTTGGCACACACAAGATCGTAAGTGGAGGGAAATGGCGTGTTATTTATAGACGCTCTTTAACTACTCTAGTTCTCAGCATCCCATTCTAAATTGGGCGTGAAAGACCGCTTAATTTTGCTCAGAGGCCTCTCTATCAGGCTTGAGGTTCTTTTACTTGCCATAAATCTGACACAGGACCAACGGCTTTACTTCCCTTCCGAAGGAAGCCATGCTAAGGATCGTCCATTGTCCTCTGTCAGGTTTGAACAAGCGACCTTGGGTATATGAAGACAGTATGGTAACCATTACACCATGGAGGGCGACGTAAGTGGGAGGGTAAATGAAACTAGATTGAAGGGCAGCAATTACTTGATTTAGTTATGCATCCAAATGAAGGCTCTGTGACTTCAAACCATACAGCACAATGCATGTTTATTTTTAAATATAGCAAAATGGAGTGTTTGGTGCTATTTATTTCATATATATTTTACATGAGTATTATAGAGTTAAATCTGGGCTTAGTTTCTGCATAAATTTTCATTATTAACTAGTTGGCTAAGAAGGATTTTAATAGGTTTGAGGATGAAGGGTTGAAGCCTGCCATAAAATCCCTTTGTAACAAGCTGTGAAGGTAGCTAAAGATAAGTGCATGCTGTTGCAGTGAAACTTGTATAATGGCAGGATTTCCACTACTTCAACAATCAATATGCAACACTAATTACTAAATATATTCAACCTGAAAAGTATGTAATGCAAAATATGTTGAGTCATTTGTGTATTTGGAAGTTTTTACAATGTTCTGTCTGTGCTGCATGAACAAGTGAGGCAAAAAATGGTTTTTGTTAACACCAATAATCATGAGGACTCTGATTATCTTGTATTTGTCTTTGTGGAAGACCCTCATCACTTTCTCTACCTCAACTCTTCTTTCCAACATATGACACAGGATTTTCTTGTGTTTCTAAATGTGTGATGCAGGATTTTCTTGTGTTTTTTGAAAAACAAGTGAGGCAAGTGGAGGCTGAGCCTGCTGATGCAAACGACAGGTTCTTGGTGTAGAAATTTTTAGGTTAACTTAGCTTAGGTGTATGTGTAAATGAACTGAAATGAAATAAGAGTAAAAAATGGAGTTTCTGAAAATCGGCTCTTGTCTCCAGTGCTAAACACAGTCTTTCGTTCATTCTGTTTGCTTGTGCTTTGCCGAACCTTTGACTAATTCTGTCTCATGCCACATGTTCAAAAGAATCCCCCTCTACCTTGTATTATTATAGTGGCTACCTATGCAAACTTTTCATACAAAAGCTTATTTTTCTATTTCAGTTTAATGAAGATAAAGCTTTATAATAGATATTCGAGGGTCACTACAAAAGTTTTAAGATACATGTAAACAAAGGTTGATCAGCCTGCCTGGGTAGTGTGGTGAAGTGTGTCTGCCTCACATTCAAAAGGTCGTGAATTGAAGTCTCGCTAAGGGTGAGTTACCTGGATGAGGTTTTTCTTTCGGGTTTTCCCTTAACGTGAGAAGATGAATGTCAAGTAACTTTAAGCTTTATGGACCCTGAGATCATTTGAGCATCATGTTATCAATTTCATTCATTGTCCAATATGACCAAAACAGGTTAAAGGACATTAACACTACAACAAAAATAGGTTGATCAATTTAAACAGATTGCATCATTGGATAGCCACATTCTTTGCAAGTGTAAACATGTATCAATTTGCATCCTCTGTCAGCCCCTTGCAGTCTACACCACAAGGTCAACCTCTAGTGTGGCGCCAGTTGCTTGCCACCATGGAGGTGAAAAAAGAACACTTTTGTGCAGATTTTGTATGATATTAAAATGGGTTTAAATGAGACCCAAAGTCTTAAGCGCTTACAACAGGCTTTTGGAGACCTTGCTCCGTCCTGTGCCACAGTTTTTCAATGGTTTCAAGAATTTAAGAGGCCGAACTTCATCAAAGGACAAGGTTAGGAGTGGTTGCCTATGGCAGTAACTGAAGAAAACGTAACGTACGTATTGAGTGAATTTGAGTAAATTTTGTCTTTCCTTTGTAAGGAAATAGCTGCTCATCATTAGTGAGAGAATCAGAAGGCACATAGTTTTTTAGAATTTCAAATGTGTCAGATATTGCAGCAGCTTTGTTGCTTTTCAAACGCTCAGCCCTTGTGTTCACATTGTCAAATCTTATAAACTTGCTTATCTGCCAAAATCTATTAGATAACCTTGCACGATACAATGGGAATGCATTTGTTTTCCACATTTCTTTTGTGTGTTTAGTGTTAGAGAAACTCTTGCTGTAGTCAGCATACCAAGATATGTATAAAATTCTTCAGTTGTAAATGGTTTCCACATTTTCAAACTTACTCTTGCTGTAATCAGCATACCAAGATATGTATAAAATTCTTCAGTTGTAAATGGTTTCCACATTTTCGTCGTTCCTTCTGAATTTGTTATAATTTGTGTATACCTGATTTGCCTCCTTGTTGGTTTCACGTACTATTATATCACACATTTCATATGTAAATATACTCTTTGAAGGTGTCTTTTATAGAAAGCATTTGTGTTGCACGAATTAGATCAGCCCTTTCCCTTATATTATGCCTGAGTAACTTTGTTGTCACAGAAGGTTCTTTATGCCATTCATTCCATCTTTATCGCGTAGAATGTCTGCAGAAGACAAACACATCACTTTTTGTCATGTCACTATTATCACTCTTCTCACCTTCAATTTCAATATCATTACAGACATCAATAGCATCTTCAATATCTGAAACAGCAACATCTTCCTTACTTGGAATCCATTCGTCTGTAGACTCTTCTGCACTGATATCTGATTCTACATCCTCTTCTGAATCAACACTAGACCATAACTTTCTAATATAATCTTTTTCTTCATAGCTTAGACTGCTGAATTCAGATTTGGAGAGTTCTGGAGTATTATCCATGAGCTCATACAGTTAATGTGCACTGTAGCAAACTTTACATGACAGAGAACAGTACAGATGGTGTGCAATTTTAGCCAGCAACAATTAGAATGCATTATTGTAATGTTTTTTATACATACCTAAAACTAAGTGTTGCCAACCATGGGTACCACTGCAATTAATTTGAGGTTACCTCGGTGAGCTGGATATAGAACAAAATAGAATCTCTTGTATGTGGACACAAGGGTTAAACAACACTATCTTCTGTTTTTGTATAAATATCAGTGTTCTGTATATAATTGAGTATTTAATGGTATGTTAGACCCTATTTTAATTTCAAACTGTGTGAGCTTCTGCAAACTATAAAGTAGCTTGCAATTTATAGCCTCTTCATGTTAAACTCCTACCTGAATGTGGTGGAGCTGCATATACTGAAGGTGAGAAGTTATGTCTAGCACCATAAAACTGGTTATCTCAGGAGCAGTAGATCTCTTTTAAAACTTGGTCTGCAATCTAGCTAGGAGAATTAAAACCAGGTCCCCTGATGTAGCGGTTTGCTGGGGGTTGGTTATCCTTCATATAAAAAAATTACAACTCAGCTGAAGAATATGTTGAATATATATGGTATTTTATTAATAATGTGGTTAATAATTTTTGAGAAAATAAAGTTTAGGAAAATGCTCTATGTGAATGCATGTTTTCTTGAAAACCATGTTACACCTTCGGAAGATACTAAACCTAAGTACCAAGTTTATTTAGATTTATTTGTAGGGTTTCTCAAAACATATATTTTTGGTATAATGTCGGTGTCAAATTTTTTGGATGGAACGAAAAACTTCTCTACCTACTATGTACATGATAGAGAAAGAAACTAGTCATGGTTGTGCACAGTCATGGTTGTGCACTTTTCTAAGCAATAAAAACAATGAAAATAGCATCTTATCTGAATTGAAAGTTAAGAATAAATTTGGCTTCAAGAATTTTTATAATTTCACCAATAATTGCAAAACAGGAGATGAATTTCAGAGCAGCTGAATTTAGGTTAGACTTGCCCTCCTCCTCTCTCTCTTGTACATTAAAATATGTGAAAGCTCACATTAGCACCCAGTATCTTTGATTTTATTTCTCTAATCTTTTCTGTGATGTAGTTTGATCAGTTGTTAATATATTAGATAGAAGTTAGTTGGGACTGGGCAAAGTTATCCAAATACTTATCATGCCCAACACTTTTTTTAGTGCTGGTGAGAAAATAATTTTATTTAGCTATGTTGAATCAACGTATTTTGCAAGACTTGTTGGCCAGTGGAGACGCTCATTGACGAACGTTAACAATCCGATCACAATTTTTTTATTCTTAAATCTTGATTTTTTTGGTGCTTCTAGGTTTCTTGTGACCAATTAAGCCCTGAGCAAATATCTGTCATGTTGAATCAACTTGTTTGTTGATTAAGACTGTGAAGATCTACTTAATATTTGAATTGATATAGATACATGATTTTTTTTGTGTAAGTGTGCCTTTAAGTTTTCATGTGCTTCAACTGATCAACCTTTCCCAAAGGCAGTGACATGCATACTATGTATGTCATTGTAACGAAGAAAGGAAAATTATTTGGTAATTCCGATGTTTCGTTTTTGCTGAAACGAATACCACCAAAATTACCACACATTAACTTTTGTAACTTCGTTATTTTGTTCAAATAGAGCTCAAAAAAATTCATAAACTTCTCATATACAAATGCTGAACAAAACATGTTGACTATCGAATGATTTCTATTACAAAAATGTTTAATAAATATACAAGTTAATATACCTCTGCAGCAGTTAATAGAAATCATTTTTTTGAAAAATCTGATATGTTACACTACATGACTTTCTCTAACCATTCTAGACAGACAGACTTCCTACAAAAAATTCTTATTCTTTATACACCATGCTAATCAAAATAAGCATTAGCAGAATGTACTTAATTCCCTATAAGTAGAAGGAAACTAAAGGAATGCGCTATGCTAAAGCGATTGTTAAATGTTTTAAAAGTTACCATTACACGATACTCTTAAAAAGGCTTCTTTGCATGGCCAGGAATAGAACAAAGTATTTTAAAATTGAAACCAATAAAATCTTGGAAACAGTGAACTCTACAACAAAAATGCAGGAGGTAAACTGTGTGTCTTAATGGTATCTACATTTTTTGTGCAGTAAATTTTAAGTGTCTCTCTAACTGTTTAACTGTTATGCAAAATTCTGTAAAAAATCAACCAATAAAGTGCTCTATAGAGACTATTCCCAGAAAATTCAAAATATACATTTTGTGTTGTAAATGACTTCAATATATATTTAATAAAAAATCGTTACAATCATTTTTCAGAAAAAAAAAATTCAAACAATTTTCCATCTAAAGGCTAGATTGGGGTGAGGAGATTTCCTTGAAAATCGTGTTGCATCCTTGGAAGATAATAAACATAAATACCAAGTTTAGTAAGGCCTTTTAGTTTTTTAGTTATCCTGAGCACACAGTCTTATTTCTGAAAATACTTTGGATCTCAAAACACATTTTCCGATGAAATGTTGATATCTAATGTGCAATACAATATCTTCTCTATACATTATGTACATAGTACGTATAAAGAGAGTAAAAATGAATGTCTGTGCAGTACATATATATAAGCACACCAAAAGATACAATGAACAAAAATGGCTGTACACAATCTTTTTTAAATAGTAAAGGAGAGGTTTCTTTAAACATTGCTGCTTAGGTGTTCCAATTTCCACTTTGGCCTGAGAAATCACACCAAACATTTCTGAGTCATTTCTCCATAGGGCGAATTGCTGCAGTTCCTTTAAAATTTTGACAGCATCCTGGTAATTCTTTAGCCTACACTCTTGTTCCATCTCGGACATGTTCCCCTCCACCTTCTCTTCTTTCTAACTTTGCATATTCTCAATTAAGGCATGTCTTTCAGTTTGCACATCACTGTCTTATGTTAACATATTCCATGGCATTGCAATTGAAAGCGCCTTCATTGATGTAGTTTTAATTCTTGTCTCATCCTCATTTTCTTCACTATCAATTACTTCACCCATTGGAACTTTGCTTTTCCCAAACACTTTGCCACTGTTTCTGGTAGCAATTTCTTTACAGCTGGGCTTATCCAAATTACAGCATCTAGAACTCGTATAGGTTTGGCTAGCTCAGGCAGATGTGGAATCCATATTTGCAAGCGAAGACTGCATTAACGGTTTACGAAAGTGTACTTTAACATTCTGAATGATGCCTTGGTCCAATGGCTGAGTAACACTAGGGAACCAAGCAAGTTGGACATTGGAAAGTTTGGTAAAAAAAAAAGGCAGATCATGCCGGTTTTGTTTCCTCATACTTCCATTAAATGCTGTTAATCCTTATTCTGTTATCTGTGGTGTCGTTCATGCCTTTTTATTGGATCTTCAATTAAAAGGCAGGTTCTGAAGGTTGATGTGTTTGAAGCATATTGGTTTAGCAGCCATACTTATCACTAGGGGTTATTCCATTTCACCTGACATAAAACCACATAGGAAAACAGTCAATCTTTCCTTAGACAAGTTTCCTCCCGAACATTTCTCACCTTTTAACACATTGAAGCCGAGCGTTTCAGTAGTTGAAGTGCCAAGAAACCCAGAGGTTTTATGCCCACCTTGAGTTATTATTTACAGTACATTAATTAAATCTGCCAAAAAATATTGGGACAATCTAAAATATTTTATTTAATTTACAACAGTTTGAAAAAAACTGCAAAAAGCTACTTACACACTATTTATTCAAAGTTCAAAAAACTCTTCCTCAGAATCAGAATTTTCTACAGTTTCATTTGTATCCTGAATTTCAGCTTCAGTTCACAGAAATCAAGGAAAATGCAGCATTTTAACATTTAAGAGCACAAACGTAACAAACAAATCACCACCTTCAAAAAGATGGTGCAACTACCTGAGAGCAGCCAATATTACTAAATCTCCTAATATTCCTAACAGATGACTAAAGCAAGGACAGATGGCAGCACAAATCAGACAACTAAACGATAACTGAACTATGTTCTTTGCTGCATAGCCCAAGACAGAGTTAAGGTCTTGACATTGCATTAAAAACGTTAAGAAATACCTGCCCGAGATATGCTTGGGCATGGGTCTCAAGAACATTTCACACGGCCCGAGCTATGCTTGGGCTCCAAGGTGCCAAACCGGTAATGTGGGGAAGAATAATACTGTTATGTCTTCAGGTATGCATCCTTCGATTATTGAAGGTAGTTTAGCAATCCTGTTAACGTTACTTGATTCACCACAAAGTTCATTAAAATCTTTTGCGGAAACTCTCCACCCATCCATTAGATGCCTTGAATTTAGTCTTGCCCAGTCTTTCAGCTCCTTTTTAGCATATTCCTTTAAGATAAATATGGATATGTGGTGATTTTTTGCCCTAACACTAACGAACCACTCCTACTCTATTTCATTAATGTCCTGCTTTTCATAAGTTCTCTCTTTATTTTCCCATTAGCACAATTTTCCCACTGCTTCAGAATTTCTAGTTTTTTCTTTAGAATCTCGTAAAAAAGTTTTGCTATGTTGAACTCCTTCATGGTCTGCTTTATACTCAGTTTATTTCTTTCACTAGCATAAATCACTTTCACTCTTGTGTTAAGATCTAGTGCAATTCTTGTTTTCAAAGCCATGGTGACTATAGGAAATAAACCACCACCTTTGTCGAAGTTTACTGTAGGTGTACTGTTACAAGCTCTGAATTCTCTGCTGTCTGACAACTCATTACAGCAGGAATTGGAAAGGAAAGAGACACTCAGCCATGCTTATTGTTAACTATGCAGTGTAGGTTGACTTAACAGGTTTCTCAGTATTTGCACCATCATTAGAGCACTCCCCTCCTAGATAGGTCAGGTAGCAGCAATATGGTTTTGTTTCAACTTAAACATTACTTACAGCAGACAGTGCACATTTTTACTGGGTGTCTGAAATTTTTCTAAACTCTGCAGTCCAGAACTGGAAATTTTCCATTAAAATGTGTACTTTGAATTCTGTTGTCTGCCCAAGACAGTTTCCGTTTAATAAATTACCCCTAAATTCAGTACCATGAAATATTTTCGTTAAGACAGATTTCCCGTTAACAAGGGGTCTGTTGAAGGCAGGTTTTACTGTAGTTATACTTTTCTCAGACAGGAAGTGTCCCTTTTTCTTTTGTTCTGCTCCTGGCCAAGGAAAGAAGCCAATTTCAATGACAATTGCATAATGATAGCTTTTAAAACATTTGACTATCACTTTAGCACAGCGTATTCCTTTAGTTCCCTTCTACTTATAAGAAACTAAGTAATAAGTACTTTCTGCTAATGCTTATCTCGAGCATGGTGTAGAAAAAAGAATAATCTTTTATAAAATGTTGGTTTGTAGAACAGTTAGGGAAAGTTGTGTGAGTGTAACATCAGAGTTTTTAGAGTGCATTTTTGAGCGAAACACTTTTAGGCAAATATTTTTTGCTTTAGGCTGGGTAACTATTGTGACAAAACATTTTAAAATGTTATTGAAAATTTTGAATTTTTGTGTTAATTGTTAGTAGAATTTGGTTGATAGTCTTGCTAAATACTAATTACTAATAACTTTGGTTAGAGACATTTGCACAGTTTTAAACATACTTTAATATCCTTTAAATACTGGTCACTTACATGTTTCATAAACACACGGGTTTCTCTGATGGCAAAAGGGTCTGCGATGGCTTATGAGGGACAGTCAAATGTCTCGCAGCCAGGGCAAGCCTTCACTTACAAAAACCAAATAATTATATCTCTCAACTTTACAACTAGAGCAATTTAAACCTTCCTTCAGTTGAATTCATCACTTGAACTAGAGAAATGCTTGAAACCTTGCTTTCCAGAAGCAAAAATGACTAGGCAACACACAAACTTCACTGCTTCATTCCATCACCATGACAAAGTGAAATTGTTACAAAGATGTACTCACTAAGTAATAAAATGTATGTATGTACATAGTACTGGAGGCTCAAAAACTTGTCAATTGATGAAATGACTGGTTTTGTGACATGATCAAAGGTGGTGGCTGGCTTGTATACTTTGCTGCGACTATGATAATGAAGTAACAGTCACTATCTTAGAACCCTCAGGACCAGCACTCATTTGTGTATCCCAATAAAGAAGATATATTGAAGATGAAAAGAATCCAATTCAACCTAGAACTGCAACAGGAAGAACACTTTAACCCAAACTGAGATGTATGCTGCAACCAAAATGTTAGAAACTAGATTAGTTATTAAATGATCTTCTGGAGATAAACTCTAAAAACCAATTATGGAGTAAATATCCGTAAGTCTTAAAATTTTAACTAGAACTTGTTTTTCTGGTTTTGTGTTTGTAATTGCAATAGTTAATATTGACTCTTCTGGTGTAAAATATTTCATCACAATTTTTTATTAATTTTGGGATATTTTAATATATCAATAATTCTATACGTAATGAAAGAGAAACACACACAGAAGAAAATATATATTTTTTAAAATTTTTAGTTATATGCTGTTGTTATTTGACACCAAATTTTGCCTATAATTTAAGGGAAGTTGGTTGTTATCGCATTCTAAAAGTTAGGGAAAATTGTATATGTTCAAGAAGCCATAAATCAGATGTTATCAGTCAGATCTTTTTCAAATTTTTTGTGCTGTGTTAGTAAATTCTTGAGTTTAAAATAAGCCTATAGGGGCTGTTGTATTACTCACTATTTGCTATAAAATGACTTTTAAAGATGCAATAGATATTTTAGTTTTGTCATTGTTTATCTTGATATATGTACCCTTTATTCCAGTTTTATTGCTTAGATTTCTGTGAAACTTTGGGAATTTACTAAAAAGGGATACCTAAACCTACCCTACCACAATTATTGAAATATATTCAGTATTACTGGGTAAAGTTGCATAAAAACTTTATTACTAAAAAAAACCAATTTATTTTTACCATGAAAAATACAGCAATTTCCTCAAATTCCTAAGTAATTCTATAATACTGGCAAGGGAGTTTTATCATACATTCATACAGTAATCCTGAAAGTTTCAGGCTGTTAGCTTGAATGGTTTGAGAGGAAATGGTACAAGAAGTGTAAAAAATGTGATTTTTCAGGAGAGCAAAAAGAAAATAGCATACATTCTCTAACCTTACTTTTTTAATTTTAGAATGCTCCAGGACTGTAACTGTCTCCCTCCTGGGCTTCCTTATCTTCTCTCTTCCTTTTTAGCCCTCTCTTCTTCACTCTGGCTTCTTTGGACATCTCCTCCATAGCTTTATCAGCCTTAGCAACACGGTCCAGGTCTAATGCTCGCAGTGCTTTCTTCATGTTTTCTCCTGGTTCAATGTCCATTGCTTTCATTACATGGATTCTCTTGTAGCACCCATCATTAAAACATATTACTGAGTCGAAAACACCAATTTTAATTGTTTTTGCTCCAACAAATACATTTTTTGGTATCCTTTGCCAGATGCAGCTGTTGAAAGACTCGTTCTGGTTTTGAGTCTTGCCATGTAGACATTTTCTTAGTAGTTCTTCATCTGAAAGCTTCCTGTAAATGGGCTTGATTTTTTCAATCACAGCATTTGGCAAGGAATGTTTATGTACATATTCAGCTCCAGTTATAAGTGATCGCTGATAACCACACCATGATTCAACTCCTGGTGGACAGAGACCATGGGAAGGGTTCTCATCAGTAGAGCATTTGTGAAAAAAAGAAGCCCATACAGCTTTCTGCATTTCTTTTAGATTATTGCAATTATTTCTAATTGCCATTCCATAGTAGTTTTGTAACTGATCAATTTCTGATTTGGTAAGCCGACCTCGTCCACCAATTGGCTTACCATCATCTAATTTCTGCCCTTTCAAAGATTTGCATAATTCCAGTAGAAATCGACCCATTCTCTTTTGAACATGGCCTACACATTCAATTTTGGTAACTTCCACTTCACTACCATAGGGCTTTGCCTTAGACACTGCATGATACCCCTTGGAATCACCATCACCCAAATATTGCACATAGCGCAGGCCTCTGGTAAGCTCAGATCTTGAGCAAATTTCAACTGCACCTGCAACCTCCATCCCTCCACTGTAGCCATCAAAATTTTTGAGGCAGGCATGGTCATTATTCCTAGTGCATCCTGCACAGTACTTGCTATATGTTGCTACATCTAGCACTTTTCCTGTGAGCAGCGAGGTTCCAGTCACAACACCATGCAGTGATGAGAAACCTCTCTTCTGCCATGATCCATCTATGACAATTGTTGTGTCAGGACTACCTTCTAATTCCTTGACTTCTTTAGCAGCATTCCACATTGAACCCTCAGCAACCTCTTTTACACTGTCATATATAGCTTTGTTATACACATCAAATTTACTGGCAGGTGGTGGTAGGTCCATAAGAGCACAAAAGGTACGAGCTGCCAGTTTACCTTTTCCAATACACCTCATGGCATAAGCAAATCTAAGATTTACAGAGGAGACTTTTCTTGTATTTACTGGTGATGTCATTGTATAATTGCTGTGGTTACAATATTTACATTCTAACTTTAGTTTAGTTGACAAACCTCTTCTGCTTCGCTGTTCCTCAGTTATTTGTACACTATTTACAGCATTACAACTTGAACAAGAAACACTTTTGTTTATAAATAAAGATAATATGGACAAGTCAATAATTATATTTACACTATTTGTAGCACTTGAAGCTGGCATATCATTAACATCATCACTAACATTGAATAAATCAGACAGCTTCTTTCTTGAGGCACTTGAACTTGCAGGGGATTGGAGGTTAGGTGAAGATGTGCCACCTTTTACTGTAATGTTGTTCAGCTTCTTGTGTTGGTTACCTCTAAATTTACGTTTACGATTGAATGAGGTATTTCTTCCCATATTTAAATTTGAAAATATACTCAAAGACCTCCAAAACTAACACTGTTATACAAAATTCCTTTTCTGCACCAGCTAGTAAACAGATTTCCCTTGCTTACATACAAGAAAAGAGATCATAGTTCAGTGCTGCCACCAGCAAAAGATCACAGCAACAAAACACACATGGTATGATATTAGTTCAGTGCTGCCAACAGCAAAAGAATAAGCTTCCCAGCAACAAAACATACAAATAAAAAGCCTCTTACCCATACGGAAACATATCTTGAGCTGGAGTGGGCGTGGCATTCAAACATGGAACGCACGTAGCGATTTAAATCCAGGCATTTAAAAGTGCTTAATAATAATGCAACACATACATATCATATATCAAAATGTTCAGGAAAGTATGCTCTTTCATATAAACAAATAAATTTTTTTTTTCATTTTTTGACACTGATAACGACCAACTCCCCTTAAAATGTAAGCTTTCACAAATCTATTCATGTTAATATCAAATGAAAGCCTGTTGAATTCTGAGCAAAATAGTTTTTATTTTATTTCAACATCAATTACAGCCTGAGAAAATAATTATGTATTCTTGCAAATGACAGAATTTGAATTCTTTCAAATTTTTGAACTCTGATAATGCAAAATTTAGAAAAGAGAAAAATATAAAATTTTAGTTTTGAGATCCTTTCATAGAGTACTAAACATGTACAGAGTATCAAATAAGAAAATTGTAAGGTAAATTGCATTGGATCACTTGACATGGAATGCTCAAATCTATCCTATCTCAAACAGTGTTTTGATGTACTTCAGCAGAGGTTTTTAACCCTATTTCACAGAAACAGCTATTCCACTCCTTACCAAACCATGATTGAGGGAGAATAATAAGCTCTTTGGATCTTTGGAATCACCTCACAATTTTCTTGATGATTTGGCACATATTAAATTATTTTGCTGGTTGAAATCCTCCACAGTAGTGAAAATCTTTTCATCCATGAAAAGAATTTTTCATGGCCATAGTTCGCTTAACACTGAAGAAGGCATCCTCTTCCTTCCTTAGCTGTTAAGTTGCCTGTATTCCATTGGTAAGCTTCAACCTTAGGTTATCACTTAACAGGTGGAATATTAAGATATGTCTGGAGGCTTTCACAGCTATAGTCCTTTTGAGATTATGGTTTCTGGTGTGGGCTACTACATTAAGATGCTTGAAATGTTTAGCTCCTGAGCTAGCACAGACTGATTTTGTAAAGGATTACATTGAAAAAGAGCTGCCACTGCTTTAACTGCCTGCTTCTCACTAATGCTGCATGGATGGCCTCAGGTGATAAAACAGTTGTCTCTAGAAAGCAGCTAATTGTCTGATACACAAACTTCTGCTTATTTTCAATCTCAGAAGCTGATTTACCCATCTTATGAAAGCTATCACTGCTACAAAAAATGTAAATGGCATGTTATTTATGGACGCTCTTTAACTGCTGTGGTTCTCAGCATCCCATTCTATATTGGGCGTGAAAGGCTGCCTAATTTTGCTCAGAGGCCTCTCCATCAGGCTTGAGGTTCTTCTACGTGCTGTAAATCTATGACGCTGGACCCATGGCTTTACTTCCCTTCCAAAAAATCCATCATCCTCAGCCGGGTTTGAACCTGCGACTTTGGGTAATCACTGCTACAAGATTTTCATAATTGTTACTTATCTTCTGCAGTCCTACTTATGACATCTTAGCTTGACCCAAATAAGGGTTGTGCACAACCTTCAAAATTGGTTAAACAGCCTGGCCAAAAGTTTAAGATTAGGTAATTATTGCAGAGAAAGATATTATTGGCTATATATTAAGTAAAGCAACGTTGAAATCTCAGATGTGAATCACTTTGTTTGCTGAGGAATGTATAAGCTGCTGGAAAGGAAAACTTAGCCAAGATGCAGTCTACTACAGCAAATATGTTTTATAGAACACACTAAAGTTGGGTACAAAGGGCTAAACTAATTTTTCTAGCACCTGGTAATAAAGGAATGTCTTAATTTTCTACCTTAAAATAATAGGGCACCTGTGAAGGAGTTAGATGCTGAATTGAGATGCTTGTCGAAATTTCCTTTGGCCCATAATAAGATATCCCTGTTTTAATCTGTGTGGGAGATCCAAGTAGATAATCATACTTGCATAGTATTTGTACATTTTCTACTATTGCTTTACATAACATTTGGTTAATACGAAGGACATAATCGTCAGAATATTAAGAGATTTTATAAATTCTTTAGTACAATAAAAGTGTAAGTGTTTGACTTTCTTTTAAATTAAAGGATGTTTTGAAAGTCCTATTGTCACTTTCAAATGTATCACATTCTAACGGTTTTTGTTCCTCTAAGGCATACATTACATCCATTTTGATATGAATCTGAAATGGAACCTTTTTATTTTGTGCAACTGAGTAATTCATCTCTGTAATTTTACCTCTCTGACTTCCTGACACCAGATGTGAAAATGTTGGTATTTCAAGAATGAATTTTAGTGGCATTTGAAACATTGTAAAATTATTGGATATTATAAACATGTGTTAGAGATGTAACATAGAGTACTGTCCACTTAAAATTGATTTTAGACTGGCATATGTCCACATGGGACTTAAGTAAATTCTGAAAGTTCATCATAGGTAAAGGGAAAGAAAGTGGTGTGAAACATTTGTAATTGTAATGTGCTGTTATGGAAAAGTTGCTGGTAGATAAAGCTAAATATAAAAGGATTTACTGTATTTCCTTGAATATAGCATAACCTTAAATGCAAGGAGGACAAATTTAAATCATAATGCAATATGAAGATGGTGGTGGTTATAGCAGTTTTCATTGAGTGTGCATTGCACCTAAGATCATGAACATTCACCATAGTTTTTATTCCCAGTTCCCAATCAAATACTTAGCTGTTGTAATGCAGCTGTAAAAAAAAAAAAAATGTAAATGGTGTGTTATTTATGGATGCTCTCTAACTACTGTGTTCTCAGCGTCACATTCTAAGACCATTTAATTTTGCTCAGAGGTCTGTCTATCAGGCTTGAGGTTGTTTTGCATGCCATAAATCGACACAAGACCAATGGCTTTACTTCCCTTCTGGAGGAAGCCATGCTAAGAATTTTTACACCTGAAAAAATTCATCATCCTCCACCGGGTTTGAACCCATGACCTTGGGTATATGAAGTTAGCATGGTAACCATTACACCACAGGGCGACTACAGCAGTTGTAATTGTTACCATACCATCATGTTATAGAATCCTAAATCAATGAAAATAGTAGACATGATGGGTGGCATTATCTTTGATGCATTAAGTGACCAATAACTATAATTATA
Source organism: Hymenopus coronatus (assembly GCA_030762935.1). Lineage (NCBI taxonomy): Eukaryota > Metazoa > Arthropoda > Insecta > Mantodea > Hymenopodidae > Hymenopus > Hymenopus coronatus. The sequence continues at coordinate 54,023,301 of CM060898.1, forward strand.
CAGATAATAAAACGGTTATTCTGTAAGTTTCTGATGGTCAGGAGTGGTACCATTACTTGAGATCAATAAGCACAAACATTCAACATTATCAACCTGTGTTAATTATGTTAACCACTATTGTTAACGCTTTAACAAGTTGTCCAGATGTGAAAGTATTGGAAAGCATATGAAAAGAAACCCCATGAAGAAAATCTTAGTGTAAATGAGAATTTTTAGACTGCCTTAGTTATTGTTTACAATCTACTTTTTCTTTTCATTTTTTCATTTCGTTACATTAATATAGCCCCCTTTAACATCTTCATATTGGGGGCTTTTGCACTTGAAACAATTTGTCAGTAGGTTCTTTTACATTTGGTCTAAATCATTTTATTTTCCTCAAGCACACACGCATTCACCCTCTCATATATGCTTCCAGACTCTGTGGGGGATAGGGAATAATTCTGGGTAAAGAAACATTCCCCGCCTCAGTCGGGAATCGAACCCGGGACCTCCGGGTGAAAAATCAGCTCGCTGACCACTCAACCACGGAGTCTACTGGGTTTGCTACTTCATTTAACTCGTAAAAACCTAAAACATACAGAAACTAGCTGATATCACTGATTGTGACAATCTTAAGGCATGTGCACCTAATTCACATGAACTCACTCTCAAAATTTGAAACTTCCTGCTTTCCATGGATTATTTGCAAGACAACTTGTACTTTTAAGCTAAATATTTTGGGGTAAAAACAAATCAGTTAAAATAATATTCATTGTGTAGTTTCAGCAAGATTTACATACAAATGGATGATTGATTTGCAGTGGCAAACAACCAATTGCGAGGTGTATCAGACCTTGAAAAAGCCCAGGTGATCCAGTGGCTCTGTTTCGCAGACAGTGAGATACTGCCAGCTTCATGTGCATGGGTATTTCCTTGTCTTGGAATTATGCAGTTCAATAAGCAGGTATGTTATATAGTAGTGTATTTAAATCTAGAACAAAACAGTGGATTATAGTTTTACCTTAAATAAAACTGTTCCAAATCAAATAAACACAGTTCAGCCTTTAAAGTTGAATAGTTAAAAGAAAAATCAAAATGATTACTACCATTACGTGGTGGTTAGAACTTTGAAGGTGTATAAGACAAAGTTTTTATAACAAACTAGAATGCATTTTTAATGACTTTGTTCTTTATTCAGATCATAAATATCTAGCATTTAATTTGATTAATTATTGCCCTTAATTATTTTATTTAGAAATTTTCTTACTGTATAATATATTCATTGCCAAGGCATTTAAGACATGCCATGAATTCTTCAGTGGAACTCGGATAATTCAAACATTTTTCTTGGTCCCTTGAATTTTATATTAAAGCAGTGTAAATAATCACATTAATTAAATTTCATTTTCCTAATGCAAAGTTTTTATTCAGAAATGTCAGTCGAAAATTAATCTAAATGCGGAAATTTATTATAATTTTGTCCATGTATTTCTGCAAAAGAGGTCATCACTCCAGAGTTGTGCATTTTGTTGGAATGCAATTTGGGGGGGTTTGGAATAGCTTTCCTTGTTGCTGGGCCTAGAGCTTCTATACCTGCTTCCACATCTCTTTGTTTAAAATATGTGTACCCTGATTGTTGCTTTCCTCTATACAATGTGTTGCAAATCCATTCCACTGTCTCTCTTAGTAAGCCACATGTCCAGTACAAGACCTATAATTTTGTCACCGTCAGAGTTCCACTGGATGTTTTTTATTTTATTATAATAACACGAATGAAAGGGAAGTTTAAAAAAAGTAAAAACCTTTTGATTTGTGACCTTTTCACCTTATATACATTAGCTCACATACTGTAAAATTAGCCTTAAAGATATTCTTTATTGGATTTTTTTATTATCAAATGGGTATTTGGTTTTTCTTTTTAGGGGGTGAATTTTACGAAAGGGTTTATTATGACTTTCATTAGCTCTACCTATATGATTAAGCTTAATATTTTTTGGATGAATTAATAATACTAAACATATATTTGCCCACTTAGTTCCAAAATTTAATAATTAATAAATTGCATGAAGAATTTAAACTTTTAATTGGGGGGAAAAAAAAAAAATTAACAAAAGATCCACGTATAAAAATATACTGTAAAGTATATAAGTGTTTAATATATATACATATATATATACACACACACACACACACACACACACCTACTGTTTTCATTGGATTTGTAGTTTGTGTTTTTTCTTTGCATTTTGTACATTAGATATCCCTCTCTCTCACACATACACTCACTCATATTTCCAGATCTGTGAAGGATATTGAATATTTTAGCTAGTGATAAATTCCAAATTGTTAACTTGAAGACAATCTGTTGCGAGTTTTATTTCTGCAGTAAACTCTGTCATTATAATATTTCCCTATATACTCTTCCTCGGCCAGTGTTTTGACACAGCCCAAAGGGCAATGGCACAAAAACAAGGTTGTTTACTGTGCCTTTCAACAGTCTCAAAAGCCTGACCAAAGAATAATTGTAGCTTTTTTTTAAAAAAAGAAAAAAAAAGCTTCATCACATTTGCCAACCCAACACCACTGTGCACGGAAGTTTAGAGTATTCGTATTTCCATAAAAACCCTGGTAGAGCTAGCTTTTGACAACGGGGGAGCCTCGTTTCAACCGTCCGACTGGCCTGTCAGTTCCCCCACACCCTGCCGCCTGCGTCAACCTGTAGTGTGTTTCCTGATCTAGACGAGTGAATTTGGTTAGCATGTGCTCCAGGTGGGAATACTAATTATTGTTATAGCTATTATTAGTGTTGCGTGTGAGTTTTCCAGTGCATTAAAACGGGAGTATAATGGCATTCAAATGCTCTAAAGTTTATCGCAGAACAATAGAAGGCTAAGCTAGAGAAATAGTAGCAAATGTGCTGAAATTTATGCATCAGGAAGCCGATGGAAAGAATTTTGTAATCCCCATTAATGAGCGCGTTGCAGTCGCAATGGGCATTTTATTATCCACAGTTAGAAAAAAATAAAGGAGATGCTTGATGTACAAAGTAGATCAGTTTCTTCGTTCAGTACACCAAAACGAAACAAAAAGAGGCCCAAACCTTGCACTGATCTGGTTGATTTTGATTTGTGTGCAGATCGTAGGACCTTAAATGAATTCTACATTCATGAAAAGAGAGTTCCTGCAGTGAAAGCTGTGTTACATGATTTAAGAGAATCAATTATAAAGGCCAAGAATCAAGTTTGCTGAAAGTGTTCAAGCTTCTGGGATTTCTTTGGCAAAACATGCATTAGAACAGGTGCATTCTTATTGAAAAGCATGCCATAAGAAGAGCACATGTTTCATTTCTACGTGCTATTACAAAATACCATCAGGAAAGTCGTCCTATTGTCTACAGCAACGAGACATATTCACAGTTTGCACATGAAAAAGAAAGCTTCGTCTGACGGTAGCACACAAGGTTATATGGCACCTACCTACAGGGGACAAAGGTTAATTATTGTGAATGCAGGAACAGGAAAAGGTTTCATTCCCAATGCACAGCTGATCTTTAAATCAAACACCAAAAGTGGTGATTATCATAGTGAAATGATCGGCGAAAATTACGTGAAATGGGTTAAAGCAAAATTAATGCTCAATCTTCCAGAATAGTCTGTTCTTGTGATTGACAATGCTTCCTATAACAATGTGGCCAGAAGCAAGTGTCCAACAATGAACACAAGAAAGCAGGAAATCAAGACTGGTTGCTTAAAAACAGAATTCCATTCGGAAGTGATATGCTAAAAACAGAACTTTACGACCTTATAAAGCCGCATAAGCCAAAGCAGAATTATACTCTAGATGAAATTTTAGAAGAAGATGGGCTCATAGTTCTCCGCTTGCCACTGTACCATCCCAACCTCAACGCCATAGAAAAAATTTGGGCAAATTTAAAAGAATGGGTTGCTCTTCGCAATATCAGTTTCAAGATAAAAGATTTTGTGAACAGCGATTCGGTGAAATAGGAGAAATGGAATGGGGTTCAGTATCCCTGCAGTTCACTAAGTGGAAGAGCAGTATATAAAAACTGAAGGTCTTCTAGAAACAGAAGTGGAAAACCTGACATTCACTGTTAATGGTGACAGTAGTAGCAGTAGTTGCAGCAGTGATTCGGAAAGTGATTTTTCAGCAACGTCTGAATACGAGTGCGGCAGAAGATCTGAAATAGGTATGAATGTTTTTGAAGATGACACGCTAGATGGCGTTGAAGAGATTCCCCAATCACTTCACCCTAAGCCATGCCCATCAGCAGTGAGAGTCGTTCCTAAGGTAAGCATTGAAATGTGCCAGGGTTTTTACGCAAGTAATCCAACTCTAAAGGGATATTTGTAGAATAAATACTTAGGCTTTCACGGCCTGCGGTGTCAATTTGATTATAAATGGTAGCTGGGTTTGTAGGCTGTGGTCCAACTGAATTATCGACGTTTTGCCAAAATCTGCATTCAGTCTCTTCCAGGAACAAAGCTGTAGTTCAGCTCCGAAGTCCACAAGACAGTCTACAAGCCCGGCTACCATTTATAATCAAGTTGATATTTGTTGACTGCATAGACAAAGTACTGTAACCTGACATTCTGCACAAAGAGCAAAAGGAAATCTTGGCTGCAAATGATATTACATAATAACTAATTTAAGAAAGCTATTGTTGCAATGATTTAAGCTACTTCTTTCATTAATGAATTAATGGTGGCATTTTACATTCATGATGAGCTATGCTTTGTTAATGGTAAAGCAATCACAATGCAGATATAACAAAAGTTTTTTGAAGTCTTTGCTGTTTTATTTAGTGGATTATATGTATATAGCCTTAGTATAAATATGTCCACAGCTATTAACATAACTCAAAGCTAAGGAGTAAAACCATCTAATGGAGCGAATTAACTACAACATCAACTTCACTTTTTTGAAAATATAAAGCATATTTCCACCAATAGTACTCAGTGTTTTAGTTAATTTTGTAACTGATTTTGAAATAAAACTACATATTGTAAGAAATATTCAGTATATACTGGAAAACTACTGGAAATTAATGCATAGAGCAAACTTCATACAGCATTATGTATTTTAAAGGTGTACCGTTCATGCACAAAATTTCTTTGCCTTTATATAAGGGTCACTCAACAGCTGCCAATTAAACTGCAATTATACAGCATGAAAACCACAACAATGAGGATTAATTTGTTATTTAAATGTGATCTGTCCTTTTCCAGTTTTGGTACACCTCTTAACAAGGACATATATTCCAGTGCAGTAAAACACACATGGTCTTTCTTCTGATGTCATTGACTCAGATGTTTTCATGGTCTCCACATCACTTTTTAGTATGATTTCATGACGGAAAACATTTTCTTAACATAACTTAAGGGTTATAATTATTTATTTACAGTGCATGCTGTCATTCTGAAGAATGTAGTGCAGCCAAATTATCCATTTTGAATCACGTAACACAGGGGAGCCAGCAGTCTTTTATCTTCAGTAATTACACTAGCTATGCAGTTTGTCACTAAATTACGATGACTTGCTACTGCACTGTATAACCATACTGTCCCTATATTACTAGTTATGTGCACTTGCCTGTTAACTAAGCCTAGCCTAAACCTAATCTATAATGTTTTTCCCTAAATTACTAGCTATGTACGTTAATACTTAAATCACTTGTCAACTAAGCCTAGCCTAAACCTAATCTCTAGACCACAGGAGACACCTGCGTAATGTCTTCCACAAGTTTCTGAAGAGGTTTGCTAAAGATTTCTAGTGTGGCTTCCAACTTGTGTGCTCTTCGGAGGTCTCAGGCATTGAGTGGACCCTTCACATGGCCCCTATGTGTAAGCCTTAGGTGCAGAGCTCATCCATATCGATATGTACACCCACATAGCTTCTCTGGGAGCCTGGCCCATGCTAATCTCCCGACGAATGCAAGTCGTCTGGTTAGAATCATGGGCCGGACATGTTTTGCTGTCGGAAACCTGGTGTAATCAACCACAAGTCCCCTGAATCCATGGAGGTGTCATTACACACCATGACCTAAAGTGGGGGGCCACAGATGATTATACCTGTTGTAGGGTCATAAAGCCGGGTTGTGCATGGTGGAGGGCTTACCCGAATGGACCAGCATTGGAGGCTGAAGGGTAACTCCTAAGTACTCCGTGAGATCGATCTAGGAGGGGTCTCCCAGGAGGCACAGACTGGAAAGTATTTTTGGTGTCTTTTTTCTCTTTCCCCCAGATGGCAGGCTGATGCCCGACATTCCTGGAAGGGGGCTATTTCATCATGATCCCTCCATGCAAAACTCTTCCATTTGACCGCTTTTTGGTAGTGACTTAGGCTTGTGAATCAAAAACTATGCAAGATATTAACCCATTTTATATTCAACAGGAAATTGACAGGATCTGTGGCAAAGTAAGCAATGCAACTAGGACTAGACTCTATGCGCTGTTAGTGGAAACCAAGACCGACGACCAGTCTAAGAAGCTCCTGAAAGCCAGCTTGTTGGGTTCCTACCCAATAATGGTAGCCCCACATAAAGCTTTGAATACTTGTAGAGGCGTGGTGACCACCACCTGCTTAGATGGTGTTTCAGATGCAGACATTGTTTCCAGCCTCTCCAACCAGGGTGTATGTCAGGTGTACCGTCATCTAGGTAGACATGATGTTCAGTCGGTTGCGTTGCGAACAGTATTTCTAATGTTCAAAGGATAATGTTACTGTGGATATGAACGAGCTGCTGTCAGGCTGCATGTACCGAATCCCATGCATGTTTTCGTTGTCAAAAATTTGGTCATACCCAAAGTCAGTGTACTTTCGACGCTACATGTGAACGTTGTGGCCTACCTGCTCATGGAAAACTGCTTGTGCCCGAGACCCTTGTGTCCATTGTAAAGAGATCCGACCATCTAGCTCCTGGCAATGTCCACGTTTTCTTGAGGAAAAAGCCATCCAGGAGTTGCCCACTGCCTTAAGTTCTATTTCTCCAGAACCTGCTTGTAAGCAGCTAGTTAGACCGACACCATCTGTCACTGCTCCTCATGAGCGCAAAAAAACTCAAAGCCACTGATAAACCTTCCAAGTCCCATTCTCATTCTACGAGCCATAGGGGATCTTCCTCATCCTGAACATCAGCAGATACCGACGATGAAAGTGGCTATACTGTTGTGGGTCCCAAGTGTGGAAAGAACAAGAAACTCCCACCTTAACTTCATCTAATTCGTTTCCCAGCTGCAAACTCGCATTATGATTAATCAATAACCTTTCAAACCTCTAACCGTGCTCCATGGCTCTCCTGACGTGGAATATTGGCAGTGTCCGTACCCATAGTGCCGAATTGCCGCTGTTACTACGGTCCTATAACTCTCTGGTTCTGTGTTTGCAGGAGACAAAGCTTCACCCCCACAATGCTTTGCACCAATACCTTCCTGTGCGGTTTGATGTTACACCGGAGGTGGGCTCTCCTGCTCATGGGGGTGTTAGATCCTAATGCACAATGACATCTGCGGTCAGCCGGTCTCGCTTACTACTACCTTTCAAGCTGTTGCTATCCGACTTACCCTTCTGTGTATCTCCTTTACTGTATGTAATGTCTACGTTTCGCCTTCATCTATCATCTGCGCCGCTTACATGCTCCATCTTTTGTCTCAGCTTCCGGCACCTTTTCTTCTACAGGAGATTTTAATGCCCACCATCCCTTATGGGGTTCCCCTAGGGCCTTTTCGTTCAATACAGTCTCTCTGTTCTGAACACCGGTGAACCTACTTCCATTTCCAATTCTTCTGCCACGCTATCCCTCCTGGACCTTTCTGTTTGCTCTGCACAGCTTACTCACCACTTTCAGTGAGTGTAGTACCAGACACTCATTCCCCTTGTGTCATTACTCTGCCATCACACCATATTTCCTCCTCGCGTGCAAGTTCTTGGCAGTTGTCTAAGTTGAATTGCGCTCTCTTTTCTGCTCTGATGGTTTTCAGAGACCATTTAGACTCCATTAATCACATGGTCGAGCATTTCAGCTCTGTCGTGATCTACGTTGCTGAGCAGTCAATACTGCAGTTGTCTTCCTACCCTAGACGATTCGTGCTCGCAGGAGGGCTCTTCTGGTATTTCGCCATCACCCTACTTTGAAGCATTTGATCAATTTTAAACAAACACACGCCCGGGTATGGCGCATTATTCGTGATAGCAAACAGGCTTCCTGGGCTTCGTTTGGAACTTGTTGAACTGGGCTTGTTTGAAACATTGTCGCACAACACCTTCATCTGTTGTGTGGGACAGATTCCGCCGTGTTGCCGGTAGGCAGACTGCTACTTCCATACTGGGGCTTCTCGTGGGAACTGACACTGTTGTTGATCCGGTGGCTGTTGCAGACACCCTTCGCAAATGTGTCCAGTTCCACCAATTATCACCCAGCATTCTGTGCCATTAAGACGGAGGTGGAATCTCAGGGGCTCTCTTTCCAGTCCTCTGACACCGGTGCGATAACACATTTTTTAGCATGCAAGAGCTGGATGCCTCCTCAGCATCTTCTTGGCACTCCACTCCAGGACCTGATGGTGTCCAGATTGCAATGCTGCAGCACCTCTCTTCTGATGGTAAACTCTATCTCCTGAGTCTATATAACCGTGTTTGGCAAGAGGGTGTGTTTCCTATGGCTTGGCGTGAAGCCACTGTTGTTCCCATTTTAAAACCGGGAAAGATCGCAGACTTCCAGTTACCGTCCTATCTCTCTCATTAGTGCGGTATGTAAGGTGATGGAGCACATGAACAATGGCCGGTTATGATAGTGGCTCGAGTCTGAGAGACTGCAATATCCAGTGCGGCTTTTGCCGATACCACTCCTCGACTGACCACCTCGTCTCGCTCTCGACTCTCATCCTGATTGGATTTCTATGCAAGTGCCAAACTGGCCATATTTTTCGATCTCGAGAAAGCTTATGACACTTGTTGGAGAACAGGTTTATTGCATACCTTGCATTAGTGGGGCTGCTGTGGCTGCCTACCAGTGTTCCTCTGGGAGGTCACGATGAACCGGGTGTTCCGTGTGCATGTGGGTTCTGTTTGCTCCCGTGTTTTTAGTCAGGAGAACGGAGTACCTCAAGGGTCGGTACTCAGTGTCACTCTCTTTGCCGCCGCCATCAATCCCATTGTCAAGGGTATTTCCTCATATGTGGACGATTTCGCAATTTATTGCAGCTCTGGGTGCACTTGTCTTTTGGTGCATCGCTTCCAGGCATGTCTTGGTCGTCTATTCATTTGGAGTGTTGAAAATGGTTTCCGTTTTTCTTCCGAGAAGACAAGTAAACTTCTGGCATCGGAAAGGTTATGATCCGCCTTATCTACACCTTGGGCTGGAACCACTGCCCTTCACTTAAACTGTGAAGTCTCTCTGCTTGGTGTTCGAGAGAAGGCTTAGCTGGTCGTCCCATATCTCTTTGCTGAAGGCTAGATGTGATCGTTCACTAAATGTTTTATGTGGCACATCCTGGTGAGCAGATTGCACCGTGCTGTTACAGCTCTACCGTTTGCTTGTGCGCTCTGATTATGGGTGCATTGTATATTCTTCGGCATTCCTTCGTTTTTACGTCGTTTAAATCCAGTTCACCATCGAGGGATTCATTTGGCCATAGGTGCTTTTCCACCTAGCCCAGTTATTAGTTTGTTTGCGGAGGCTGCTAAACCTCTGCTGCGCTTCTTGGCAGCTATGCTCTCTGCCTCTTTGCCTTGACAGATCATCCGTCTTTCAAGTTATTCTTTGATGAGTCTCTTGACCGTCAGCTTCGTTTTCGTCTGCTTATTCAGCTCTTGGATGTTCGAATACTGCCTCTGTTTCCACTGGGGGAATTTTCATTCCCGCCTTGGTTAAGTTGCGACACCCTGTTCCACCTTGGGTTGGCCTCTATACCGAAGTCACTGACTCGTCTTCGGTCCTCTGCTCCGCATTTTTAGCTTTGCAGGCCAAGTTTCCTAACCATTGTTTTATTTACACAGATGGTTCCAAGGAAGCCCGTGGCATGGATGTGCTTTTGTTTTTAATTCATAGAGTTATTCATTTCATCTTTCGGGGCAGTGTTCAGTTTTTACTGCAGTACTTTTTAGTATCTATCAAGCTCTTCTTTTTATTCAGGGATAGGATTTTAGGCAGTGTGTTATATGTAGTGATTTCCGTAGTGCACTGCAGGGCCTTCGTGAGCTGTATCCGTACCATCTTTTGATACAGCGTATTCAGGACCATATGCACTTGCTCGTTGACGCGGGCATCAGCGTGTCGTTTGTTTGGGTTCCTGGCGTCGTGGGTGTGAGCAGTAACGAACAAGGTGACACTGCTGCCAAGTCTGTGATTTTATTGACTAATGTTTTTAGCTGCATTTCCTCCAGGTGATGTTCACCTGCACCAGGCCATTCTTTCGCACTGGTTCGCGGAATAATCTGGCGTGCATGGCAACAAGCTGAGAGAAGTCAAGTCCCTTCCTGTCCTCTGGCCTACTTCTTCGTGTGCATGTCGCCGCAATGAAGTGATTTTAGCGCGACTGTATATTGGGCACTGCCGTTTTAGCCACAAGTATCTTTTATGTGGGGAACCCGCAGCTCAATGTGGTTCGTCAAACCAGCCTTTGATGGTGTGTCATGAGTGCCACCTTTTTACCGTGCGTCCCTGTGTCTGCCCGCTGACCTTTCACCCTGCTGGGCGACAACCCTGGTGCTCGTGAGGGACTTTTTACCTTTCTTCGACGCTGTGGGATGTACAGTCGCGTTTAATTTTATCTTTTAACCGGCTTGTCTTTTAGGTCACCTTTTCCTTTCCTTCAGTGGCGTTGTCCTTTGTGTAAGTTTACTCCCTTGAGTTTTAGCCTGGCCTTGGTAGCTCTTTTATGCTTTTTCCTTGGTTTTAACCCATGTGCGGTACTCCGTTTTTTAGTTTTTTTCTACCTTTTAGTTCTTAGCGCTTTGCTCTTTTATTGACCCTAGGGCACTAATAACCCATGCAGTTTTGCACCTTAAAGCCCCACTGCTACTACTACCCCCACTCCAAATTACACTTATCTCAGGGGTATGTGGGTGAGGCTAATATATTAAAAACACTGCATGTTCCCTTATGACTTGAATTTATTTGGATCTTTGATTTAAATGGGCGGCTAGCTTGTTCCTTACAAATGTGTTATTAAATAAATACATACCATCCCCCCATGTAGTTAATAAGGAGGCTAATCTAATCCTGTGCACATCGCTCCCACCACGTGCACACAACTCAATGTGATGTGAACACAAGCGACACTTATAGAAAAAGAATGGATAACCACAGAGATCTGCCTTGCCTTAAATACCAATCTTGGGTGATGCTATCTTTCGTGCCATAAATGGAACAGCAGTTCTTATTGGTTCTTATTTAGCATCACCTCACAAGTTATGAGAATAAATTGGTCCAAGATCTGATGTCATAGTGTGCACATGACACGTTTGGAAATACCTAGTGGTTCCTTCTCACTTTAAAATTATGCTTGCCTTGTCTGTTTTGCCAACTCCCTGTGCTACTTGGAAGACAAGTTGCTATTCCTGTCATTTCTTTATGTCTGTTCTTTCTATCATGCATTCTTTAGCCTAAACCCTGTGCTCATTAGCAGGTGGTGGTTTGAGAACTGTACACAGGAATTCTGCCAGCTCGAGGTTGCCTTAATTACCTAAGTTAACAACTCACATTTATGCATATTTCTTCTATTGAATATTAACAATTATTTTACCTTGCTTTCTATAATCTAATGATATTATGTACATTTTCTCTTTTTATATATTTTGTGAGCATGATATGTGCTCCTACAGAAGCAATGTATGAGGAAATGAATTTGCCTGGGCAATAGTTTTGCATGCTTGAATGATATTCCTTTGCACACAGGCTGGGTGACTTTGCTCTCTAGATATTATTGATAGTCAAGAAGAGCAGGGCTCTATTTTAACATTCTCCTACCTGCTGCCATCTCTTAAAGGGGTGCAAGAATGCATTGCATTCAGAACACAACATTCTTGTTCTCAGCAGATCTTCCAAATACTAATTGAATACCGGCCTCCGAATTGAGGTAAACTGACAGGTCTGTCTTATAAATCAGACAAGCTGTTTTAAAGCTATTAGAATCTGTAAGAATATCACCAGTAACATACAATTTCCCCTTCTTGCACTACAGTAAATTGTGCTGGATTGCACCTCTGTAAAGCAATAAAACCTGAGAGAAAGTATGGTCAGAACTTTTCAAAAAATGGCAGTTGTTAATTGCTTCCAGATGGTGCTACACAGTTTTGCAGATGCCTGGGGATTATTTGTAGAGGTAGGCTATGACTGTTAGAAATTATGTGCAGGTTGGCTGCCATGTCAGATGCAATACAGCTCAAAGTATTCAGTTGGTTCTGCTTGCGCATGTGTATTGTAGAACTTTTGACTAAGAAAAACGTCTCTTAAGTCATTTGTTGTAAAGTATCCCCATAAACCCTATAGTTTCACCCAGCAAATAACACTAGCACTATCTCTAAAACTAAAGCCCCTGATATGACCATAGAAGTTAAAGGGGACTATAAATGAAGCACATTATTCATGGTCTAGGTTACATGTTCAAACCCAGTTGAGGACCATGAATTTTTTTGGTCATAAAAATCCTTAGCATGACTTCTGTCAGGGGAAATAAAGCTGGCATTGTATATTTGTGGCACATAAAAGAATGATCCTGATAAAAGGGCCTCTGAGCAAAATTAAGTGGTCTTTCATGCCCAATATAGAACAGGTCGCTGAGAACCACATGATTTAAACAGCATCCATAAATAAAAAACCCTTAAATAGATCACTTCAACCAATGAACATGATAAAGTTTTGAACAGAAAGAAAGTTTGCCTCCTTAAAGCCCAATTATGTTGACTTTATGTAATGTGGAAGTCTTAGCATACTGGCACCATTCAATGTTGCAGTACTAAACTTCTTCCCGTTACATTAATGTTGATGTCATCTGTTTTTGACCAGCAACTCGCATATCGTAATATGGAACTGTGTACTCACACATGGAGAACACACAATATGAATAAAACAAGTGGGTCTAGACCAGTGGTGTCATTGAGAAATAGGGCAGTTGCTTTTTCCCCTTCCTAGTGACCTAATAGTTATGGGGGTAAGGAAAAGTGCAGGGAAGGTTCAGTGGCAGACTAATAAAATATTTATTATACACATTTTACAAGTACATTTTAATTGTTATTTCGGAATTAAATTCAATTTGCTATTCTTGGTGATACGCTTATCAATGTTGGGCTTGATATTAGGTATAGTTAAATGTAATGTAGAGACCAAATTCATGTCACTAATTCTGGATCCTTTTTACTTTCTCTACACGTACTATGTATATAGTGTATATAGAGAAGGTATTGCACTCCACCAAAAAATTTGATACTGAGATTTCACCGGAAATATATGTTTTAAGACCCCTTGTATCCAAAAAAAGTATTTTCAGAAAAAGATCCGTGTGTCTGTGAACACGATAGCTGAAAAACGAAAAGTTGGTAAAATGCCAAACTTGGTATTTAAGTTTAGTATCTTCCAGGGATGCGACACGAAGATTTTGAGTGGAAAAAATCCTCCCCCTCCCCACTCCAAACTACCATTTATATGGAACTTTTTTAGAAAATTTTGATTTTCTAAAAAATGGCTCTAACGGTTTAGATTGAACTATTGTATGTTAAAGATATTTACCTGACAAATAAAATGTATATCTTGAATTTTCTAGGAATAGCCTCTGAAGACTACTTTATTCTGAGTGAATTTTACGGAATTTTGCATAACTACTAAACTGTAAGAAATGGACAAAAACTAACCACACAAAAAATGTAGAGCACATTAAAACACAACTTATGTTGTATGCATATTTTTCGTGGAGTTAATAGTTTTTTAAATATTCCTTGTTTTTGTTTTCAGCTTTGAAAAACTTAACTTTTCTCATACAGGAATTTGTCAACTCCTGCCCATACAAATAAAGGAACTTCAGTCACATAGCAACCAGCTTTTGACTATCATTTTAACCTATGGTACTCCCTTATTACACTTCTACTTACAAGGAAGCGAGTAATAAGACTATTTCTGCTAATTTTTTGTCGATTAGCATGAGATAAATAGAAGCATAAGCTTTTTAACTATAATGTTGCAGAGATGTAGAGAAAGTCATGTGAATGGAACATATTAGATTTTTTAGTATATTCTTCATAGCTGTAGATTCCTCCAAACATTGTAGCCATGCATCCACTCAGGCATTTTAAATTAGGTTACATTTTTTAGTTGATGTTTTCATATATCTATCCCAGGTTTTCCACAGCTTTTCAAGCTTCTCTTTCTACTTCTCCATTCCAGTTCTCATTTTATTCATTTCAGCCAACAATTTTTTACTTTCTCTAGCTCGCATGTACTATGTACATAGTGGATAGATAAGGTATGTAGTCCACCCAAAAATTAGATGTCGAGATTTCACCGGAGATATGTTTTGGGGTCCCCTGAGTCCGAAAAAAACATTTTTAGAAAAAGGTCTTGTGTGTGGACAGCTATAGCTGAAAAGCAACAAGACCGTTAAATATCAAACTTGGTATTTAGGTTGAGTATCTGCCAGGGATGCGACACAAAGATTTTCAAGAAAATGCCCCCACCACAAACTACCCTTTACATAGAAAAAATTTCGAAAATTTTGATTTTCTTAAAAATTGCTGTAATGATTTTGATATAAATCTTGTATATTAAGCTACTTGTATCCCAAATAAAATGTATATCTTGAATTTTCTTGGAATAGCTTCTGAAGAACTCTTTATTCTGGATGAATTTTGCTTAGCTGCTAAACCATGAGAGAGACAAAAACTTAATACACAAAAAAATGTAAATCTCGTCAAAAACACACAATTTATTTCCTTAACGTTTTTGTTGTGGAGGTAACTGTTTTCAAGATATTCCTTGTTATTAGTTTAAATTGTGAAGTACTTATACTTTTCTCATACTTTTCTCAAACACTAAGTGTCCGTTTTTCTTTTGTTCTACTTCTGGCCAAACAAAGATACGATTTAAAATGACAATTGCATAATGATAGCTTTTAAAACATTTGACTTATCAGTTTAGCCTAGTGCATTTCCTTAGTTCCCTTCCACTTATAAGGAACTAGGTTATACAAACATTCTGCTAATGTTTATCTTCATTAACATTCTGTAAAAAGAAAAATAATCTTTTGTAAGAAGTTTGTAGAGTAGCTAGGGAACGTCATGTGAGTGTAACACATCAGATTTTATTAATGTCCATGTCATAAATGTCTCACTCAAAGAGTTAAATTCACTTGATGCATTACTGCTAACAGCTCTCTCATGTTGCTGTCTGGCACTGTTCAGTCGCAATATTTCACAACATATACTGGCTTGCAATTCTTCCATTTTTTCTGTAAGCTGTGGAAACCAAATCTTCTGGATGTTTCTGGTCTCACATTTCAAGACTTCCAGTTACTGGCACGTCACTTTTGTGTTTACAGAGTCCTTCAGTCCTGCTGACTTGCATACCAAGTCAAACATGATAATGGCTGCAGACTGTCACAGTATGGGATAAACATCTATGCATTTTGAAATTAATTAGTTTAGTCAATTTTGTAACACATCACTCACTTTTATTATCAGAAAGCATGTTTCAGAAGCCATGTGCTTCCATTGCCAATTCCTTTAGTCGAGTGACTGCATTGCTAGCTGTGGTGGTTGTCACTGTCCCTGGTGGTGGTTTGATGAACCTCTACATCAGTAAGTTGCCTGGCTGGATTTCAAACTTGAAAATGCGGTTCTTGTTTTTCCAAATATGTATGTTTTCCTATACTTTTAATTCTGTCTTACTTATGATATTTTTAAGTATTTTCAGGCTTCTATTTATGGTGTGTTGCTCTTTCCAAAAATACCAAGCTACCACAGATTTGTCTTTAATATTTCTGTGGTGTTCTTTTGCTTTTGTTTTGTTTGTTTTTGGCCAATGTAATTTTTTTTGCAGTGAACTGATATATTTGTGGTTTGTTTTCTTGTGGGATATCATCTTTTAATTTAGACTTTAAAATGTTTTTTGGGGACAGAATGATGTATCATTTGAAGATCCTCTGGAATTTGTAGAAAGTTGTAGGGTGATATGTAAACCTCTTGTAGATCTTGTTTTCTTTCTGGTTTGGAGTGTACTGCCTTCTTTTATTCTTTTCCCATTTTTGGCCTTGTTAACTTTTTTTGAATACCAATTCTTCCCAGAATCCATTTTCTGTAGCTATGTCCATTATTTTTGCCAGTTCAATGGACATAATAATATTACTATCTACAATAATGCACAAATTACACATTGACAATAATACAGAATTACATATCTTCAATCGAGTACATTTCTTTCATTATTAGATATTCTTTTAGTTTATTTTTAAATATATTTCCTTTCAGAATCTTTAAATGCCAGGTAATTTGTTGTAATAATGGGCCCCAGCAACATGGATCTTTCATTATTGATTTAGTATTGTAGCTACTTTAATGGAGTTTTATCTAATACCTTGTGTCATGATTATGCAGTTCCTTATTCGTGGTATATTTATCAAGTCTTGAATGAGCACTCTGTATGATTCTATATTCTATATAAATATAATGAATAGACTGTGAAAATTTTCCTACACTTTCTTTGCTTTTTAACTTATTATTCTTAAACATCTCTTTTATAGCATAAGAAACCTCAAGTGAGAGTTTGCACTAGATCACCATACTTCTATACTATATATGATGTATGGAAAAATTACCCCATAGTACACAGTAATTAAGACATGATTGTCAACATATTTTGATAAATGACTAAGTATATACCTTTAAATACCATTTTGCAGCCATTGTCTATATGTTGTTTCCAATCTAGGTGTTTATCTAATGCATATTACAAGAAAGAGATGGTTGCTTATCTGTAATTTTGCTTTCATCTAAATCTAATTGGAATTGTTGAATATTACTCCGGTGTTGCAGTTCAAATTTGATTACAGCAGTTTTATTTAGATGTGTAGAGGTATTTAATCAGTTATGGTATTCAAAGACCTGTGTAGCACTGACCACAGTTCTGAATCAGATTTGTTCCAACATATAGCAGAACTATCATCAGCATGGGTGATAATTTTACTGTTTACAGTATCAGTAATATCATTCATATACACAAGGAACAAGAAAGGCACCAAGCCTTGGGACACTCCAGAACGTACTAATCCCTGTTCTGATTTAATTTTCTTAACTTCACCATCACTTTTGTAATTTGTTACTGCATATTGTCTTCTATTTAAGAGACATGAAGCTATGAGTTTATTTGCTATCCCACATACCCTATAATGCTGCAGATTTTGCAGTAGTAAATTGTGCTGAACACAATTGAATGTCTTGGAAAGATCCAGGAACAATTCTGCAACTTTACTCTGTCTAATCTGCTAATTACTTTATGCATGAAATCTGCATCAGCAGTTACAGTTGATTTCCCAGTTTGGAATCTATATTGAGAGTTTAAGATGTTATTGGCAGTAAAAAATTTATACAGCCTTCCTAGTATTATTTTCTCATATAGTTTGCCCAATGTAGGTGTTGGTACAATTGGTCAGTAGTTTCGAATCTCCTTTTTGTCACCTTTTTTGTGTAATGGTCTGACAATACTCAACTTGAAGCAGTCCAGAAACATCCCATTATTCATCAAGTATGTAATAATTTCACCCTTCCCATCCCACCCTTGTGATTCCTTATTCTTTAATTTGTTTTATTTCCCTAATTATTTTTTCCTTGGAAGTGTTAAAAAGATAATCTGATTTCACTGTAGGTTCTTACCAAGTGTATCACTGTTATTGGTAATTTTGCAATCCTAGACACTTAAGAAAATGTATTAAACTTATTTGCAATGACACCCGGATCGTCTTTATATATATCTTCGGCTTTGGTTACCATGCTAGCTTCATACACCCAAGGTTGTAGGTTCAAATCCGGCAGAGGATGGTGGATTTTTTCAGGTGTAAAAATTCTTACCATAGCTTCCTTCGGAAGGGAGGTAAAACCATGGGTCCCATGTCTTTCAATTTGACTGTTTCACTTGTTAGTTGTGTACATTTTCTGCCATTTAAAGACACTTTTTGTAATAATGGGACAGAAGTCATTAAAATATATATGAAATATTTTATAAAATTCATCCCATTTTCGATTGATCTCATCAGAGTTATATAGAGATTCCCATGTTTCATTTTGTAAGGTTCAACCAGTTTGTTTACCCTACCTTTTGTAAAAGATCTAAATGATTTGGTTTCAAATTGCTGTATCATACCACAGGTATTATATGTAT
Organism: Hymenopus coronatus; assembly: GCA_030762935.1. Lineage (NCBI taxonomy): Eukaryota > Metazoa > Arthropoda > Insecta > Mantodea > Hymenopodidae > Hymenopus > Hymenopus coronatus. Next base: position 54,041,659 of record CM060898.1, read on the forward strand.
CAATGTACTGTGCATAGTGGTCTGATATAAGCCCATCTACTACAAAAGTAGATATAAATCTATCCACTATATTAGCTATGTGGTCAATTGTTATGGAAGATATTGGTGTTACTCTTCTGGGTATGAAAATAGTATCCCTTAACCCGTACCCAATCAGAAAGTCATTAGGCTTGTTATAACTTTTATCATCATTTTTTAGATTTATATTTAGGTCACCCAGTATTACCATATTAGTATTATTGTTAATAAATATTTCTACCATACCATCTAATTCCACAATGAAATTTGTTAATAAATATTTCTACCATACCATCTAATTCCACAGTGAAATTTTCTACATTTGTGTTTGGTGACCTATATATTCCTATTACATAAATAGCTACAAAAAATGGATTCCAAGCAGAACTGTATACAAAAAAGTTGACAGGGTCAAAAATAGGAAGAAAATAAAAGAAGTCTAAATTAAAAGATACAGAAATATTAAACTTGAACAAGAAGACAAAGTCGCAGTAGCTTGGCACTTTTGGAAAGAACAACACTCTATTAATAAGCCTGAAAATACTCAAAAATATCACAAGGAAGAGAGAATTAAAAGGGTGGGAAAAAATTATATTTGGAAAAACAAGAATTTTGTTTTCAACTTTGAAATCCCACCAGGTGACCTACTGATGCAGAGGTTCATCACACCTCCACCAGGGACAGTGACAACTACCACAGCAAGCAATGCCAGCAGTCAATTAAAGGAATTGACAATGGAAGCACATGGCTTCTTAAACATGTTTTCTGATAATAAAAGTAAGTGATGTAGTGTTACAAAATCGACTCAACTAATTAATTTCAATTGTTAAAACACATCACTGCATTTTGTTACAGTTATTTTAAACCATCAAACATCCTGCTTAAATTTGGCATTAAAAACAAAAGGACATGTAAGCAAAGAGAAAGCAAAGAGCTTGAAGGAAACAACATGCTAGGTAATGCAATGGAATAGCAGAAAACATTAATTCATTGCTAAACACTCAATTTGGGATTATTAGTGCTGTACCAGAGGTTGCTATTCAGTAATACTTGCTGGTAGTACTCTGCTATTCAGCTGCATTTCATTGTTTTAATTACATTAAAATAGAAATTTCCAGGGTTGAGCTTTTTCTATCTGAGTGCTGCTATTGCTATTCAAATTTGGCAGCATTTAGCAAATTACCTTTAAGGCAAAGAACTATGACAATGAAAGAGATCGCAGCTCACATGATGCAATATTATTCTGACACCTCAAATGATAAAATTGTTTAATGATTTTATCAATTTACATTTACTGATGAGCTGCTAAAAGTGAATATTTAATTTTTAAATTTAAATGAATGTAAGATATGCTATTTTGTAGAAGTGTTGAGAATAAGATTAAGGAAATTCATGTGATTGTGTTGGCATATATTCTATTCATATGCAGTGTAATATTTTTATGTGTAGTCCACAGAAAGAGCGAAGGAAGATATTAAGGCAGCATTACAGACATTGAACACCTATCTTCTGCCACGCACATATCTTGTTGGAGAGCACATTACTCTTGCTGATATTGGAGTAACATGTACACTATTGCAGCTCTATCAACATGTTTTGGATCCAAGTTTCAGGTAAGCAAGAAAATGTATTGGAATGTGGGCATTGCCTAAATCAGACTATGTATAAATAGACTAAAGTTGGAAAGTTAAATCCAGAGTTAAAGTTGGAACATTAAATCCAAAGTGTTGAAGAATTCATTGCCATAAGTATGGACCTTAGTGCCCAGTGTGGTGAAACCCATTACTGTTAGCAAGGAAAACTGAAGGTCCATGTTTTGATTCCATGTGGTCTGGCTGGTTATACCTCTGTCACTCAAACTTTGCACTTAATATGCCTCATGCAATGTTGGCTATATTATGGATGCAACCTCAGAGTTGCTAGTTAAAAACAGCTGATTATGCATCTTCCTATTGTCTCCAGCTGCATATAAACAGTGTAAGTAGTAAACACTTATAACTAAGTCATTGTTAATTGAAAAAAAAAAGTATAAATAACATTTGCCATGTACTTAGAATACATTCCATACTTTCGACAATACAGAAACAAATGTGATTTTTTTCTATTAAAAGAGAAATGGAATACACATAAGTATGGTACAAAAAGGTAATTTTTGCTCATTGATTAAACATTGTAATGGCTCAGTGCTATCTAAATCTGTCACCAAGGCTTATCATTAATAGTTGATAATTTCATCTATTTCTTGTGCTTTTCATATTAGCTTATTAACATATTTACTTCTTTCATAAGACTGCAAAGAATTCCCACTTTGTGAGTCTCACTCGGTGATTGGTATCATATTTAGACATCACACTTCAATCTTATAAAAGCAATATCAATGAAATGAGTCTTCTTTCCAGTATGTGACGCAGGATTTTTTTCTTTCTTGTCCGTGAGCAGAATATATAATGGCTTTACATTTTATTATCTAATATGAATTAAAAATAATTTTTTACTATGATTTCATGCTGGAAAAAAGTTTTCTTAACATAAGGTTTTATAATTATTTATTTACTCACAGCATATGATATAGAGAAGACAAATTGTCCATTCTGACTCGCATAACAGAAGGCAGCCAACAGTCGTCTAGTCAATAAATTACACTAGCTATACAGTGTGCTATTGCACTAATTATATAACCATGTACACTGCTTTTCCCTAAATTACTATTTTCAACAAGTGTTCCTGAAACCAGTCCCAGTAAGTAAAAATAAGTGATGTTTGTGTTACAAAAATAGTCAAATTCTTTTGTTTTTAATTTAATCACATCACTGTGTCAAGCTTTTTTGCATATTTGCAAGTTTTCAGTATATTACCTATGTTGCTAAATAGCCAGCCAGTTGTTGAATATGTATCATATTTATCCAAATGCAAGACAATCTCCATTTTTTGGAACTTCATGTTTTAGAATTAAGCATATCATCTATATAAAAAGAAAAGTTAATTTTTAAATGAAATTTAAATTTTTGCCACATATTTTGAACAACTTACCAGACACTTAAGCTGATTAAGTTGTTGGGTTTTTTTTTTAATTTGTGTGGAAATTCATGTAGCAGGTGGGAGAAGGGACAGAAATTATATTCAAATATCTGTGTTATGTATGTTATCAGAGGTGGCAGTGCAACATCTACAATTTAATGGATATGATATTCTCTTTAGAAACATACCTTATATACCACACCATTGTAAAAAGTTTACCTAAAGTAACAATTTGAATTTGCGTGGAAATTCACATTTGGGCACTGAGAGACAGAGAGGGAAATACAGAAATATACAGTATATGTGGAGTGGAAGTATGTGACATACGATTTTATATTTAATCAACATACCAAATATAATGCTTTGTGAAATATATCTAATTTAAATTTGCACATGAACTCACATTGTGAGCAGAAGAGAGACTGAGACGAACGGAAATGTACTGCTGTGTTTTTGCACAGTGGTGGTGGTAGCAATTTGCTGTAATGACAAAGAATACAATTTTCGATTTAGACAACAGTTGTAATAAGATTTACAATGGTTTTACTTAATTCAATTGCATGTAAATTCATGTTGTGGGTTGCAGAGAGAAACAGCAGGTAACAGAAAAGTGCCGATGTAAGTGGTGGGAGGAGCGAAATGTGCAGCTGAACCCCTCTGTGTTTGACCGTTTGCTCCCAATCAACATTATGCACAACCATTGATGTGAAAGAAAGACTTCTATTTTTATTTTAGTCTTGGAGAGAAATCTTTTTCCTAATGAGAATGCTTAAATGCCCATTAACAGTGAACCTTTTGGTGCAAAATGAAGACACAAAATCTGCCGCATTGGGTACTACCTTGATGGTAAGCACTTCCCCCATGGTTTGCCACTTCTGTACCAGTGAAGTTTGAAACTTACTTTTTGCTGCATGTGTTTCAGAAAACATTGCAAATGCAAGACAACTCCAGTTCTGCACATTAATATTTTGAAAAAGAACATTGTCTTGTATTCGGATAAATGCTGTAGTTATTCTCCAGGAAAGTATTACTGTATCAGCACCAAGCTTGAATTCATGTTTCTAAACCAATTATAAGTCAAAAATTTTTACCTGGGTAAAGCTCAGTTCATTAGAAAAGTGTGCAAAGTACAGTATTTCACATGAAAACCAAATTTTTGCATTATTTCACAACTTAAAGTTGGCAAATTCTGCCGTTTGTGAATGTCCAAAATATATTCCCACTATTCAAAACTTGCAAATATGCACAGAAGCTTGTGACAGTGGTGTGATTAAATAAAAAATAAAAAAATTTGAGTCTGTTTTTGTAACACGAACATCATTTGTTTTTACTTACTGGGACTGGTTTCGGGAACACTTGTTCCCATTTTCAACCCTTAATTCCGACTAAATTTTTCTTCATTGGTGTCAACGATGTGGGTGATGGTGTATCAATTGTGGAGGCATCTGTTGCTGGATCAATGAACTTCCAGAGGTTGCTGTATGGTGGTAAATCAAAATTCATAATGTATTTCTTCATGATGTAGATCTTCTCCTAGACATCCAATTCTGTTTATATGGTGGTTTTAACAGTTTTATATTTGGTGTGATTTCATGTGTTGATGTTTGGAGACCAGATTAAAGGAACACATGAGAAACCTAAAATACAAGCAAATAGAAAAATCAGCAGTTGCCTATCATTTTTTGACATCAGGACACGAAATCACACAGAATATAAAACTGTTAAAACCATCATATAAACCCACAGAATTGGATGTCTGGGAGATGATCTACATCATGAAGAAAAAGAGCCATATCATGAATTTTGATATACCACCATACAGCAACCTCTGGAAGTTCATTGATCCAGCAACAGATGCCTCCACAATTGATACACCATCACCCCCATCGTTGATGCCAACAAAGAAAGATTTAGTCGGAATTAAGGGTTGAAAATGAGAACAAGTGTTCCCGAAACCGGTTTCAGTAAGTAAAAACAAGTGATGTTTGTGTTACAAAAACAGACTCAAATTATTTTTTATTCCCACTATGTTTTCACAATTAATGTTTTTCTGTCTTATTGTTTACACCCCTGCCGCTGAATCCTTGCACTTGACAGTTTGTGTGGTTTTGCATAAGGTTGGCTATGCTGCCTTTGAGGCATTGCCAGAGTAACTAGTAAACAATAATAGCTGAATACAAATGTCTTTATTGTGTGTAAAGACAAATGTAAACAGTGTACATAGTAAATGAATGCTGATGAATAATGAAACTATTTTGTTGTTATTGATGTCATTTGAAGATAACGGTGACACTATAACGTATGTAGCATAAATTACATATTTACGACAAAATAAAAGAAATTAATGCAAAATATCTTGTTAGAGTGAGAGAAAGGTACAACAAAGTGAATTCCCCTCACTGGTTTAGAATTTTAATGGCTCAATTACATCCAAGTCTCTGTTGTCATCATGCTCAGAAACATCATGCTCAGAAACATCATGATCGTCATCGTTGTCACTAAGACATATCATTAGTGGTTCACATTCACTGATGATTCCATCTAATTCCTGTGTTTTTTGTATTTTGTGCACACGTTTAACTTTCTTCTTACATGAAGCCACGTCCACCCTCGCCACACCCTCCCGCAAAAGTCTATCCGCCTCTGTAATTGTGAAAGTCTTGTTATTTTCCCTCACTTAAGTCTTAATGTTGCTCTATACTAGTTCAATGGGATTAAAATGACAGTGATATGGTGGTAATCTAATCACTTCATGGCCAAGTTCCCTGGCTACTTTATCTGCAACATAAGTTGTTGTGACCGGCTTATTTTCTTTCACCAGGGAATATAAAAGCAGCTTGGTCATGTTCATATCTGCAGTCTTACCCCTTTCGTTCAGTCACTGTACCATAACCTCTTTTCTATTGTTGGACGTAGGGGCCTTGTCCAGTTTTACTGAGTGATATGGTGCATTGTCCATCACTATAATTGTTGGACGTTCCAGCTGCTCCCTACAGTTTCCTGAACTACTCCAGGAAGCGAGTATTGTCCATATCAGTTTTCTTTGATTTGAAGACCAGGAGGCCATCTTCAATAAACCCTTCCAAAGAACCGGCATGAGCAACAATTAACCGGGCTCGTTTCCCTGTCGGCTGATGGCCACTACTATGTGGGGTGCCGTTTGTCCATTATTTTGTCATGATTTCTCCAACATTGATCCATGCCTCGTCCAGCCATATTAATCTGTCAAGATTTTTGTTCGATGTTTTGTGTAAAAACATGCTTCATGCGACAACAATGTGAGTCTTTTCCGAAAACGCTTGACGCCCATTAAGCCTTTTATATCGAAAGCCAATTTCTTTCAAAACTGCTTTCAGCGACGTTTTACCTCCTGTAAAAAGCTCTGCTCCTTTAAAAGAAATAAGGAGCTTTGGTATGGTCGGATACTCCTTTCTACTATAATAGGTATATATGTGCCTACTACATATAGCGTCTAATTGGAAAGCATCAAGATTTGTAACCGGACGAGGCTGCTTTTTTTTTCTTATATGGCGTTTATAGAAATACCTGCTTCATTCCAAATGTTTCAGGGATTTTGTCTTCCTGCTCTTGAAGTTTCACCACCTTGCTTATTACTGTTCTCGTACTTAGTCCAAGAGCTGCTGCAGTTCACCCCACGGGTTTATCCGCTAGAATAGAGGGATGCCCATTAACTTTCACGTATTCCTCGTTTTCAAAGAATTTCCACACCCTTCTTAATAGCTCCAATGCCTGGCTATTAAGTGGCACACTTTTTCGCAGCGAATTTTCACTTTGCGAATCACTCGATGTACAGCGTCGCTTTGGAGGCATTATCACACCTGAAATCTTGTATAAATAATATAATATATATATAATGAAATATATATATAAACCAAAGAAACACCAACACTACTATCAACAATAACAACAAATATAACAATGAATAGCACGTAGGTTACACAGAACTCAAAGCACGTGTTAGATGTTCGCTAACTGATCACGTTGTTGGAAACGGTGCGGCATCTAGATCTGTTTCTGCCATCTGACTGATCGACTGGAATGCTGCTTTTTGGTTGGTTCAGAAAGTCACATGGGTAAAGCATTTCATCTGTTTTATGTAAGTGTACCAACTTAACTCCCAATTGTGAAGTGCAAGGATTCAGTGTATAAATAAAATTTTCCCTCACATGTATAGAGAATGCTATTTGGAATTCACCAAAATTCAACTATAATATATTACTCCATTATAGTGCTCTTTTACTTTTGGTGACAATCTCTTTGTGCTCTCGATATTTGTACCTACTATTCCTAAAATATGTGCCCAGGAGAGATAGGATGATAATTGGTATTAATTGCAGCCGGTATGTTGAGCAGTAGATGGATTATTTTGCAGGATATCAATTGAGTTCAAAGCAAGTAATCCTTAGATATGTAGTGATTACATAAGTGTTGCATGCCATTTAATTGTTTTAGCATAATTTCCTGTTAAATACAACATGATGGATATTTAATGATGTGAAGTGATTTAAGCAAAGTATGTTTTAAAAAATGATTTTATTCACTTTCTTGAAAGTATTTGCCATTGTTAGATTGGCATTATTACCTATTTAAGTCATTCATAATTATGTAAAACATACGGATCAGCTGCTCTTTATTCCTCTTCAAAAAACACATTAGTTATTGAAAATTAGAATTTCCTTTGGCGTGCTTTCCAAAAATTAACAGTTTTGCCCAAAAGTGTTATTTTATGTCATTATAGTGCAGATGTATTTAGTGGTTTGAGTCGTTCACCTCATATGTTAAAGTCAAGTCTGTGCATAAAAAATAGTTTTTAAGCTCCTACTGGCATTTAATGCTAAATAGCAGAAGCTGCTATTGGTGCTACTCATAGGGGTGTTCAGGCAACTGAAAGAACAAGTTTAAATAATTGTAATTTTATTTTATATTTTTTTTTCTGTGGTTTTGCAATTCCTGTCTGTTTAGATACAGTCTGGTCACCATGGAGGTCACTAAAAGACCAAACTTCTTTTGTAAGGTCATTCACAGCCTCCATGTAAGCCCAATTGCCTCTTGATGTAATGAGAAATAGCAACAACAGAGCTTTTTTGTTTTGGGAGAAAATGAAAAAGTCACATGGAACCAAAACTGGAGAGTAAGGGATGTTAAGAAGGATTCTGATGTTTTGATTGGCCAAGAAATAGTGTGTTCTTGCTGCTATGTGTATGCAGAAGCATTTCATGGTGAAGCAGCAGATGAGTGGTCTTCCATCTTGGATCCTTGTTTTTCCATGCTGTAGTGACAAATGGCAGATATATTCACATGCCACTTTTGTATCTAAAGTGACCAATGCTGAATGACCTATTTTTGATAAGGGAGCTATCATCTTCTTTCCTGGAAAGCACCATAATGCCAATTGCCATTTTGTTTCAGGATTTTAGTGGTATAACAGTGATTTAATTTTCTGTGACAATGTAGGTGTCCTTGCTTTTCTTATTGTATTTTTCCAGCATGAAATACGATGCCTAATGTTTGGGATACTTGAATGTGTTGTTATAAAATGGCATTAACTGCAATTGAACTGCAATTGATCCAAATTCAAGGGTACTCTGAATGTCAAGGATGGTGTGGGGGATCCTCAGTTAATAACTAAAAATTATATTGTAACGGCTTCATATGTATGCAACAATGAATATGTTCCTGACATTATAGGGTAGTAGAGCATGATTGTAGCATTAAAACATCCCTCTTTCATGCATTGGCCCTCTTTATTATTCCCTGCAGCTTGAAATGTCGGTTACCAAAAGTGTATCAAAGTTTAGAATGTACGTTAAGTATTTGTAGAAGAACCTCTGATTTGATTATTGGATAGGTTCTTTCAAACATAACCTCTAATGTAGATTTTTTTATTTTTATTTTTCAGGAAGCCATACCAGAATGTTAATAGATGGTTCACCACCATAATAAATCAACCAAAAGTCAAAGCTGTAATAGGCGACTTTAAGCTTTGTGAAAAAATGGCAGAATTTGATCCAAAGAAATATGCTGAGTTTCAAGGTATTTGAATATTTATAGAATGTATTTCAAGTATGGTGCCCCTCTATGGTAATATATGTTTAATTTAACTGACTGTAATTAGAATAATGCAAGATTGGGCCAGCGAGACTTTGAGGATTACAGGTCATAACTGGTGAAGCATGTTATAATCTCAAAATTAATGTTGCATATTAGAATGAAACAAAGCAAGAATCTGCTTCATTATGTAGCCACATTGGTTTCGAAACTTGTCTCTTTTTTGTTTTGGTGTTGTAATCTTTAAATGTTATATATAATGAAGAAAATTATTGCATATGATAATACTTTGTCATTTGTTTGTGCTATATTTATTTTGTTTTCGCACCAAAGGCTCTTAAGTTACAAGTTGAATCAGACTTGAAGCTTTCATGATACTCAACAGTTCCCTGTGCTATAATAAAATTTGTTTTAATCATATCTTATCTACTCATATTGTCGATTTCATTCTAACTTAACGTTTCTTTAAATCTCTCAACTCCTCTTGATCCTTGGAATTTTTTTTTGTTTTTAACCCCAACTCATTCTCTCTAGCCAATTCCGTTTGAGCAACTCCACTCCTCATTCATTTGTCCCCCTATGCTTTAAGATACTCTTTCTTTTATATTTTCCTGCTCCGTATTCTTTGGCAGCAGTTCTCTTTCATGTGTTAACGTAAATTCAAATTCTGTTTCTCCATATCCTTCAGTCTGTCTCTGATTCTTTCCAATAATTCTATACCACACGTTTCCTATACTGTTGCTCATTTTGCTCCTTAGTTTTACCCAAGCATAAATTATTTCCACTCTATTCCCTTGAAACCTTAAACATACTTTAAAGATATCAATGTGTTCAGGTGATATGGTTCTCTCAATAATTCATTCTGTTATGTAAGCCTTACTCCTTAGTTTGTACCAAAGGTTTTTTCTTATCCTTTCAAATTCTTTCTCCAAATCAACAAAAGTTGTAGTCTACCCGTTTTCCTTGCTAAATATCTTTGTGTATCAATCACCAATAGTTATCAGTTCTACCCCTTATAAAACTAGCATGAAATGCCAAAAGCCTGTTATTTAGCTACCTACTACTGTGTGTGCGCATGCCCTTTTTTTTTTCTTTTCTCTCCCTCTCTGTCAAAATGCTTGCAAAATTTTGCCAACAGTGGACAATATCACTCTGTAATTACAACAAAACCTCTGCATTAACCCTGTGTTCATCTTAAATCTGAGCCAATTTACTACCCCAACACCAAATAGCTAACAGCACTTCAGTAGCAACCATATTCATTGTTCTCTTGGCTATTCCTTATCATACAAATGTAGAAGTGGGGAGAGCGCCACAAAACAGAATCACATAGACCTTCTTTATTTTTGCTATTTACATTTACTGTACCCTATTAATCAAAAACGTCATTCAATATTTAACATGCTTCTTGAAAATCCATAGATATGTGCATTTAAGATGGTGATTGTGTGCTTTGGTTTCCGGTGTACATCATGACTAGTTAATGTGTTTACATCAGATTTGGTTCCAAGATTGGAGCAATAATGTAATCACTGTTTGCTTTAATTTCTCCTACTAGGTTAAAAGTGTTATTTTCCAGCACTTCCATTACCTACACACTGTGTACATAGTGTATAGAGAAAAATATTTGATGCTGGGATTTCACCACTAATACATGTTTTGTGTCCCCCTGAGTCAAAATAAAAAAGAATAAAAAAAAAATGTTTAGAAAAAGGTTTGTTTATGTGCGGATAGCTCAAAAACGAAAAGACCGTTAAATACCAAACTTGGTATTTAAGTTTGGTATCTTATAGGGATGCGATGGGAAGATTTGCAAGAAAATCCCCCCCCCCCCCAAATACTCTTTACATGGAACATTTTCCGAAAATTTTGATTTTCTCAAAAATGATTTTGATTAACATACCTTGTGTTTAAGATATTTTTATGAGAAACAAAATGTATATCTTGAATTTTCTGGGTATAGCCTCTGAAGAGCTATTCATTCTGAATGACTTATATAACTGGCAAACCATAAAAGACACACAAATACTTACTTCACAAAAAGTGTAGAGCTCACTAAGACTCTCAATATTTATACTTTTTTTGTTTTTTGTCCTCGTAGTTAACCGTTTTTGGTTTTTGAGATATTTTGGATTACTAGTTTCAGTCTTAGCCACTTTTCTCAAACGGGAAGACATCTTTCTTCTCGTTTCTCGTTTGTTTATTCCTGGCAAGTAAAGAGATTAGAATTTCAATTGTTTAACATAGCAATCGGTTTTATAGGATGAGACTATTGCTTTAGCCCGTGCATTTTCTGATTTCCCTTCTACTTACAAAGAAGTTAGTAATAAGACTTATTCTGCTTAAGTGTATCTTGATTATACCTCTGTGGCTGAATCCTTGCACTTGACAGTTGGGGTAGTTTCGCATAAGGTTGGCTATGTTGCCTTTGCAGCATTGCCAAGTAACTAGTAAACAACAGCTGATTAGAAATGTCTCATGTGTAAAGACAAATATACATGTACATAATAAATGGTGATGAATAGTGAAACTAATTTGTTATTATTGAAGTTAATTGAAAATAAGTGATACTACAACAAATGTGCATATATTACGTATTTACGACAATGTAGAATAAATTAATGGAAAATAGCTTGTTACAATGAGAGAAAGGTATAAAAAGTGCTTTTCACCAGTTTAGAATTTTAATGGCTCAATTCTAAGTCTCCATCGTCATTCTCAGAAGCGTCATTGTCATGGTCATCACCAAGACATATCATTAGCAGTTCACATTCTCTGATGATTCCATCTAATTTGTGTGTTTTTCATATTTTATGCTCATGATTCACTTTCTTTTTCCATGAAGCCGCATCCACCCTCATCACACTTTCCCAAAAAAGTCTGTTTACCTCTTTAATTGTGAAATCACGGAAACTAACAAACTATCAACAATATAAACGAATAATGTGTAATTAAATAACTCAGAAGTTTAAGACAAGTGAAGTTTTAATCAATGTAATGTTGAAAATGAGTCGGAATAGTAACACTCACCTCACTTATATGTTTTGGACATAATACATATAAGTGAGGTGAGTGTTACTATTCCGACTCATTTTCAACATTACATTGAATAATGTGTAGTTTGCATAGAACAGCTCAACTCATGTGTTAGGACTTCATATACTGAACGCACGGTTGGAAATAGCCAGATATTCTGTTGTATGACCAACCAGAATACTGTTTTGTGATTGGTTCAGAAATTCAAATGAGTAAAACTTTTCATCTTGTTTTTTTTTTATTTTTGCGTGTGTACCAAGTTGACTCTCAACTGTCGCATACAAGGATTCAGCAGTGGGGGTATAACATGATGTAGGTAACATTGTTTTTAATAAAAGGTTTGTTTACCGAATAGCTAGAGGACATCATGAAAATGGACCACATTAGATTTTTCGCTTCTACTTACAAGGAACCAAGTTATAAGGACAATTTCTGCTAATGTTTATCTTGATTATCATCAAAGAGATAGAATAAACTTTTTAACAATAATTTGTTAGAGGTATAGAGAAAGTAATGTGAATGGAACACATCAGATTTTTAATAATGATTTTTTCTATACCTCTTATGCCTTTTCTTTCCTGGCATGCATAAACACTCTGCTGTTGGCTTAGCACTTCCCAAATGAAATTGATAAACTTACATTTTGTTAGAATGTTCAATATAGCCACAATTAAAAAATAGAAGGTTGAGAGTTTAATATAACCACAATTAAAAAATAGAAGGTTGAGAAGGTCATGTTAATGTAACACATCAGATTTTTATTTATTTGCTTTCATTTTCTACATTCTTCTCTCTGTGGTACTTCTACTGTTGCCTGCAACAATTATTTTCTTTTCCATGTGTAATACTGTAGTAAATCTGCTATCAATGCTTTGATGTTGGGAAACATTCTGGAAAATGATAAATTGCTTATAGAGAGATTCAATTGTAAAACTCACTAGCATGGATAGGTAGAGTCAGACTGAAAAATTCAATGCCACTGCTGGGATTTGAACCACAGATCTCCCATTCTCTAGCCAGTTGCTCTACCACTGAGCTACCATGGCATTAAACTTCTCAACTGACTTCATGTTTCCCAGTAAATCACAAGGTGTCTCAAATTAAAATAAAATTAACTTAAAATGTCCCAAGTACTTATAGTCCAGGCTTCATAGTATAGCCAAGTATTATGATCAATTAGTATTAATTTTTTCACACAAGGGATGAGCAGGACAGCAGTTGGGTATGTAAAGTGGGACTGAAAAATTCAATGCCAAAGTCTGACTTGGCTTATCCAACTCCTGTCCTACACACTGCTTGTGTGAAAAAAGTTAAATTACTACTAATTGACCATAATATTTCACTTTCATATAATTACATTGAATTGTACATTGTTTTACACTGCTAATAATAGTAAATTCTGTAGCTCTCAAGTTGTAGTGCACTTTTTAAAAAACCAAGATTACATTGTTACTTAATTGGTTACCACAGAAGCAATTGGTTTATCCCATGAAAGAATGGCTTCAAATTCAGTTAACTTACTGCTAGAAATAGACTTTAAGTAGCAACTCACATGATGTAGTTTTTCTGACACCTCATATGATAAAATTGCATTATGATTTCATCATCTGGATTTTGCTGATGAGTTGCATTATTGTCTTTATTAATCTCTTGTCTATTGCATGTTTAAACCATACATAGATTTTTTGTATGATTTGTTTTAAATTCAAAATAAGTAAAATAAACCCTCTCAAATAGTGTTATACTGGAATGTGTCAAAGATGTAGGCCCAGCTTCATCATCTAATGTTGAAGTTATAAACTACGCACTATGAGAAGTGATTATACACTAGCATATTGAAAAATTGTATATGGATTGCTGGCAATTTTGCTTATTCTTTTCTTAGAAATTGTTTCAAAAGTGTTCATCTGAATTGTTAGTTGTATGTTAACTTGACACCTGGAAGGGGATCACCTACTTAAGTGCTGATTATATGAGGGCCTCTCTAAAAGTTTTGATAATGAAGATAACATTTTTAAAATTAGATCTGATCATTGCATCTGTTTAAAATATTCTCTACTGCTCTCTATAAATCATTTCATTCTTGCAAACCACTTTTCAAATTAAATTGAAAGAAGGAACTAAACACTGTGAAGCAGAATATATAATAAAATATATGAGGATTGAGATTAACTATTCTCTTAATTCATAAGATGATGTTGCACAGCTCATTGTTGACTGCTGGAGTGGGCTTTTTATCACCTCTAGGTAGCTCAAATTTAAACATTTTAGCTCACTTCTTTGGTCTGCTTCAAGTCCTGAATTTGAATCTTGATAAGAATGAGGCTTTTTCTGAGACTTTCGCTTATCCTAAGAGGGTGAGTGTCCAGTAGGTTCTGTAGTAGTCTATAGAGATGTCAAATTTCATGCAGATTTTACTGTAATTCTTAATAAAATTCTTAGGTGGATAGTCAGTGGGCCTGTTCCTAGTTTTGAGTAATTTGATACCTTACTAATGGCATGGTTCTTATCCTGAAATTGCAGATTTATAAATTTATTTGTTAATATGTTGAAAATGTTCCTTGAAATGGGTTTATAAGTACTTCCTGTCTACAAAAACCTTGTCTCAATCCAAAGAATCCTGCTTATAACGTTGTTAATCTCAACCGACTTTTTAGCTGTATCTGTTTTATGGCATTAAAGAGAGATAATATTCCTTAAAGATGTTCTAGAATTTATGCATGGCTCAAGAATGTATTGAATTTCCTCAAAACTGTATTGTCTTTTTTCATGGGGTGGATAATCTACAGAGTTCCTTTTTTTGAAATTTTTTAAATTGTTCTGTAAAAACCATTTTTCTCAGCTGAATGGAGGATATGTTCTAGTTGCTGCTAATGTTTGGATCTATCTAGTGGATTGTTGATCAATCTCTGGATCATATTATTGAAGGCTGCCTCTTTATGATGTGTTGGAGCCATAAACTTTGATATAATTGTTGCAATATATCTCCTTCCTATGAGCCAAATTTAATGTGTGTTGGTCCTAATAATTTTAAGGTCCAAGTAAGGTAAGTATTTTCTGTACTAAATTTTACTGATAGTGCTTGCAAATTTAAACAAATTCAGTGTATGAATCACATGTCTAATCCAGAATTCAAAAGCGTAATGGAAGGAAATGGTGATATGACTTTCAAAATAGCTCATGAGAGGTTTCTGAGGGAATTTTCAAATGGCTAATGCTGTTCATTGAAGAGAATGCAAATACATTCTTGGTATGCAGCTTCAAGTGATTCATAGTCTTTTTACCTCAATTTTTTTTATTTCATTTTGGGGAATAGAAAAAAGTTTGCATGGTGACAGATTAGCACTACACAGAGGTTGGTACAAATGCTTTGACTGAATGCAGCAGCAATTAGATTTTTAGTGCAATGTGGGCAGAGGCGTAGTTGTTTACCATCTGGCAATGACAGTCTTGACCATAAAGGCAGAATTATTCCAGTATGGCCACTACCTGATGTGGTTTAGTTTCTGGTTCATACTAGTATATTTGTTAGCTATAAAAATGTTATATATGCTTTTGGATCTTCTACCAAATCAAATGTTTGTAAGATTTTCTGACACCTTTGCATGTGTGCCTATTTATGCTCATTTGTGAGGTGGAGAGGATCCAATAACTGCAGAACTCTGTGATATGATAAGGATAATATTCGCTGCTGCCAATCCAATATGCAGGGCTTCTTGAATCTGTTATCTGCGACAATGATCTTTGCATTATATGTGCTGCTTGCATCATATTTTCATTCTTGGTTGCTGTTGCCGTTCATTCTGCATGGTCTTCATCTTCAAGGGAATACCTTCCTCTTCTAAATTCTGCAAACCTCCATAAATATTGGATTATGGGGGCAAGTATTCTCAAATGCTTGATTCAGTCTTTCAAGGCATTCTCAAAAAAGTTACAGAAAATTTATCAAATATCTAGTATTTTAGACAATGGAGTGCCATTATATTGAGTTTTGATATATAAATTGAGTAACCTTTTTTACCTTTTGCTCCACTGCCCATTCATTTGGGAAGAACAATTTCAGGATACATTAACCCTGTCTTCAGTTCCGTAGTTGAGACTGGTACTACAACAGGTGGTTGTGTCCAGCTTGGTGTTATGCTGTCCTCTTTTCTTCTTGTCAATAGGATTGTCATCCATGGTGAGAACTTCAAAATTCAGACTATGCACATGCTTAGAAGTGCTGATGCTGTACATTATTGGAGCTCACCCAGGTTTGCACATTGCTATTAGAACTTCAATCTAAAGCTAGGAAGACCACCTTTGATATACTAGAATTTGTTTTCCATTCTCAAAGATTTCATAATGATCCTCACACTATCATATGTGTACAATAAAACCTTTTTACACTGTTCAAGGGGATGATACAAGAATGTGTAAATGGCAGGAAATGGTAAAACAAAATCAATTTTAAAACATGATTTTTTGTAATTAGGCTATAATGCTATGTATGCAATATTTAAGACATGAAAATAAATATGTATACTAATATCATCTATTTGAAAAAGTTATAAATTATTTATACTTTGTTGCTTATGCATTTGCATTAGTTTCGCCTACCTCTCCACATAGAGCTTCAAATGCCCCATCCTCTCGTGAGGCACTTGCAGTATGTCTCAAAACACTAACACTTCTTTGCTGGTGGGTATTTTGGGTTCCTGGTCAGTTTTGTCAAGAGGACTAATTCTTGCCCATGCTTTGGCAACGTAATGCATTAAGCTCCGTTATGGTCATTTGTTTGGGGTCCATACTGCTATCATGTGTAAAGATGGTTTTTCTCTACTAGCTCTGTGCTTAAATTTAAGGCTGTTAATGATGCCCATATGTAGTGGCTGAAGTTATGTAATTCGCCAGAAGAAACCTAAGTTGATGTTTCTTAGCCCCAGATGTTGAGTGTGGGCAGCGCATCTGTCCAAGGACAACAGTATTTTCCAATTCATTTTAGCACGCAGGGTGGATGTGAGATGTTATGTCATCCTTGCTGTGACACTAGCATCATACTTTAGTAATTTTTTAAATTCTTGAAACACCTTAAATTTACCCATTATTAGGGGTGATGCATTAGCAAAACGGTTATCATTTGCTTGCCGAGTTATCCACCATAACACTTTACCCCCTTAAAGCACACAATTTTGCTTGGCAAAATGTAAAACAAACCAGTTTCGTCTACATTAAAAATATCCTTCTGTTTGTAACCATGAATAATACCTGACGGGTTTTTTTTTTTTTCCACTCTTCTACAATTTCAACACTGATGCTTTTGTGTTTGCCACACAGTTGATTGTACACATTGTTGTGGTGATTAGTGAAACAATCTGTCCACCCATACCTACCGTTTGAAGCAGGTATGGATGGATAGATTGAGGCAGTAAATCTTAATTCCTAACTTCACAATAATTAAAGGGCTTTTATTCAAAATATGATACCATCAACTGGATTTCCTGACACTCGTTGAAACAAACCACTATGCCACAAATTTGTCCATCCCATCCTACTTGAATATATCACATTTATCCAAATAAAACAAGACCTTGAAAGCAAAACGAGTCCCATTTTTGAGAAGTTAATTTTGGAATTTAGCATATTATATATATGAATATAAAAAAGACAAATTAATTTTTAAATGAAATTTAAAGGCTTGTCAAGTATTTTAAACAAATGAATGAACAGTTAATCTGATAAAGCCCTCTCTCTTTTTTTTTTTTTTTTTTCCTTCTTTTCTTTTTCATTTTTTGCTTTGAATTTGCGTGGAAATTCATGCATTGATCAGTTGACGTAGAGGGGAATGTGGAAATGTATGGTAAGGGTGCAATGGTATAACATCACAATGGTGGCAGGGAACTGTAGTGACGATGGACATTACTAATACACATTGACATTTTTACTTTCTCTACACGTACTATGTACATAGTGTATAGAGAAGGTAATGTATTGCACCCAAAAATTCGATACCGAGATTTCACCAGAAATACATTTTTTGGGTCCCCCTAAATATAAAAAAAAAAAAAAAAAAAAAAAAAAAAAAAAGCATTTTTGGAAAAAGGTCCATGTGTGTCTGTGTCATAGCTCAAAAACCAAAATACCATTGAATACCAAACTTCGTATTTAAGTTCGGTATCTTCCAAGGATGCGACACGAAGATTTTCAAGAAAATCACCTACCCTTTGTATGGAACTTTTTTCAAAAATGTTGATTTTCTTAAAAATGGCTCTTAACGGCTTTGATTAAAATATCGTATATTAAAGCTATTTACCTCCTGACAAATAAAATTTATATTTTGAATTTTGTGTGAATAGCCTCTGAAGACTACTTTATTCTGGGTCAATTTTACGGAATTTTGCATAACTGCTAAACCGTAAGAGATGGACAAAAACTTACCACACAAAAAACATACAGCAAATTAAAACACACAATTTATGTTACATACATTTTTTTCGTGGAGTAGATCATTTTTAGATATTCCTTGTTTTTTATTTCAGCTTTGAAAAACTTGTATTTTTCTCATACAAGAATTTGTCAAGTCCTGTCAATACAAAGGAACTTCCGTCAACCTTTGGGCACTCCCTTATTTTGCTTCTACATACTAGGAAGCAAGTAATAAGACTATTTCTGCTAATTTTTTCTTGATTAGCATGAAGTAAATAGAAGCATAAGCTTTTTAACAACAATTTGTTAGAGATGTAGAGAAAGTCATGTGAATGGAACACATGCAATTTTTTTACCTAATTTGAATTTGCACAGAAGTTCACACTGCAAGTAGGAGAGCAACGAAGAAGAGAAGGAAATGTACCTGTATGTCTGTGTTTGGTGGTGATGGTGGCAACTTAGCTGCAACAATGATTATGGATATGACTTTCAATTAAGACAACATAATTGTTTTACCTAAATCAAATTGTATGTAAATTCAGGTTTTGAGTGGGAAAGACTGTGAGGGGAGCATGAAGATATACAGAATGTGTGCATGATAGAACGTGAGGACAGCAGCAGTGGTGAAAGCATACCTGTAATGAGGATTATGAATGCTATTTTCTACATACTTAATGTAATATATCATAAAACGTTTTATCACATTCAAATTGGTGCGTGAATTTACATTGCATACAGCACAGATAGGGCAAGGGGAAACAGTAAATAGACTGATATGTGCTTTCTCTTTGTGCTTTACTGTTGGCTTCCAGTACAATACATGCAGCTATCAATGTGAATAAAAATCTTCCAATTTTATTTTTGTCTCAGACAGTAGTCTTCTTTTCTTTTTTTTTTTTCTTTTTTTTCCCCAATGATTATGCTTTTATCTGTCCAGCCGTAGTTCACCAATAACACTAATATATAACACTTTCCCGGTTTTGATGAAAATATGCTACTTATATGGAAGAAAACGCACTGATCTCGAAAATGACACCATTTTTCATGTAACATGTACAGTTTTTATGTACAAGGGGCATACTGAAAGTCATGAGCAACACTGTTTTACAATCTTAATATTTATTTTTAAGCCAAACGAAATACATCATCATAATCTACAGTCTTTCTTTCACTTTTCGACATAGTCTCCATTGTTTTGCACACATTTTTCCCATTGTTCTACAAGTTTGAAGATGCCCCTGTGATAGAACTCCGTTCCAGCTGCCCGCTGACCCGCACGCACAGCTTTCCGAATATCCTCCAGCGTCTCGTAGCGTTGGCCACGCATCTGCTCCTTCACAGAACCGAAAAGATGGTAGTCGGAGGGTGCCAAGTCAGGACTGTAGGGAGGATGTGGAAGAGTTTCCTACCCTAATGCCCTGATCTTCTCCATAGTGGCACGGGCAGTATGCGGATGCATATTATCCTGTTGAAGGATGATCCTCTTTCCAGGGCGTGTATCACGCAAAGCCCAACATAGCTTCAGAAGTGTCTTGATGTAGCGGGCAGAATTTATGGTTTGTCCAGGTTCAAGAAAGTCAACCAGAATGCAGCCTTGTGCATCCCAAAAGACAGTTCCCATAACTTTTCCTACAGATCGCACTGTCTTAGCTTTCTTCTTCGATGGTGAGTTCAAAGTTGTGCCATTCCATACTCTGACGTTTCGTTTCTGGCTCATAGTGATGGAACCAGCTCTCATCTCCAGTCACAATACACGTCAAAAATTCATCACCTTCATTATGAAATCTCTGAAGAAGGTTTTGTGCAATGGTTCTTCTCTGAAGTTTGTGGTCTTCAGTCAATAAACGGGGGACCCAACGGGCACAGACCTTTCGATAACCCAAGCTGCGGATCATTTCTTGCCCTGCACTATGTCCTATTCCAAGTTGCGCAGCAATTTCATTCACAGTGAAACGCCTATCTCCTGTAATGAGCTCATCAACTCTTTCCTTGTTGCGTTCTGTAGAGGCAGTTCGAGGACGCCCGCTACGAGGCGCATTTTGCAGACTCGTGTTTCCATCTTTGAAATGTTTCACCCATCTTCTAACACTACTGGCACCCATGCAGACACCTCCATATGCACGTTGAAGTCTGAGATGAATTTCAGGAGCAGATTTTCCTCCTTTCACAAGGAATTCAATGACAGCACGCTGTCGAAACGAAACATCAATGTCAGCCATTTTTCAAACACCGTCTGTGGTCACGTGATAGAAGCTAATGACGTCACAATATGTCAGCATGTGGCTTAAAGTCTGTAGATTACGATCCTGCAATTCGTTTCATTATATTGTTGAAATTTAAATTTTTACAATGGGTTGCTCATGACTTTCAGTATGCCCCTCATAACTCGATATTTTATATATGTTCTTAATATATTGGACACTATATATAATTGCGATTATAAATATATTTTTGCAGCAAAGGATGAATAATAAAGTAACATATTACACATCTCCATGCCGTATATATATTTAAAAATAAACTACCCCTTGTGGGCTTCCCTATTCTGTATCCTTTATTTTCCTAAAGCAATGAGCTGATGTCAGACGAAAGACAGCTTCAGTGCCGAGCGGCTGGGGTTTATTTATCAATATGTGACCCAGTACAGGCAATAAAACTATTAACCATTGCATGATAAACAGCCACCTGACACTCACCCTTCAGGGGCTTGTGCATCTTAAAATCTCAGAACTTTAGTTGCTTTCTATAACTCCCGGTGATCGGTATTGCGGTTTCTGGAAAACATTTATTTTGTATTGTTAGTACGTGTTGTATACTACTCACAATGGCTTCTACCTCTTCTAGGAGGAAATGTGTGAACAATCCAAATAACTTTTGTTACATATGTGGTTCTTTCTTGTTGGGGAGACAGAAAACTAACATTACACTGTTTTTGAAGAAAGTGTATTTTGCATATTTTAAAGTTAAGCTAGGAGATCAAAGTCAAACATGGGCTCCGCATACTGTTTGCAAAACATGTAGTGAAGGGCTAAGACAGTGGTACCATGGAAAACAGAAATCAATGATGTTCGGGATTCCTATGATATGGCATGAACAAAAAAATCACTATGATTGTTACTTCTGCATTTGTAAAGTATCGGGGTACAATAAGACAAAAATTAAATATCCTTGCTTCAGCTATTAGACCTCTGCCACATGGAGCAGATGTCCCTATTCCTATTCCACCAGCTCAACTAGAGGATGCTGAGAGTTCAGCGTTTGAGTCAACAGAAAATTCCAATACAGATGAGGATTTCTCAGCACACTGGTGAAGATAAGTCACAGCATTTTACACAAGAAGAGTTGAACGACTTAGTAAGAGATTTAGGTTTTACCGAAGAGAAAAGTGAATTACTTGGATCAAGGTTGAAAGAGAAGAAAATGCTGGCTCTAGACTCACATTTTCCTGGTATAGGAATAGAGACTAGGAATTTACAAAGTTTTTTAAGATGCAAGATCTACTTGTTTATTGTTGTGATGTACCAGGTTTAATTCAACAACTGGGAATACCAACATATGACAGTAAAGACTGGCATTTATTGACGCTTCAAAAAGAAGTCTAAAAGCAATTTTATTGCACAATAGAAGCGAATTTCCCTCTGTACCTGTTGCATATTCTGTGTTTCTGAAAGAATCACATGAAAATCTTCAAACCATTTTAGAAAGAATTACAAGGAACATAAATGGCTATTGTGTGGAGACTTAAAGATATCCAGTATCATACTAGGTCAATAAGGAGGATACACAAAATATTCATGCTTTTTGTGCAAATGGGACACTAGTAACAGGGTTGAACACTGGACAGTGCAAGAATGGCCTAAGAGAAGAAGTTTAACACCAGGAGAAAAAACGTCATTCGTGCCAGTCTAGTTGATCCAAAGAAAATGTTATTGCCTCCTTTGCATGTAAAATTAGGTATTATGAAACAATTCGTGAAAGCACTGGCCTAGAATGGTTCGTGTTTCAAATACCTGAGCAGTAAATTTTCTGTGATGTCCGATGCTAAGATAAGAGGGTATATTTGATGGACCTCAGATAAGACAATTAATGAAGGATAACACATTTTTGGACAATATGAATGATAGAGAACTGCAAGCATGGTGTGCTTTCAAAGAGGTAGTGAGTAAGTTTCTTGGAAATATAAAAGATCTGCTATACGAAAAAATTGTGCAAAATATGCTACAAAAGCTGCAAGCTCTTGAATGTAATATGAGTTTAAAGCTTCACTTCTTGAATTCTCGCCTAGACTATTTTCCTGGAGAGGAGATATCAGGGTCGGTGGAACATTGCGATGTTAGCGGACTACTGTTGGTGCTTGAAAAGGGAAGTTTCTCGACCACTACATAAACATAAATCAATGCAGCCATCCTTCCGGCCAAGGAAAAAGTAACTTCATGCCTTCTTTTGCAGGTATGTAGATGTTATGTATTTATTACAGAGAAATTTTGCATTATGTACTTATTTTATAATGCACGTGTTTTAATTCAGAAACAGTATTTTCAAAATCTTTAATTTGTGAGAAAACCTTACATGATAGAGAAAAACGGAAAGCACCATTCAATTTAGCACATCAAAGTTAGTCAACATCCCCTTTCAGATCCCAAACTGGCGAACAACATATAAATTTTGCAGGACAGTGTAATGCAAACAAAAGCAAGCGTTTGTAGCAGTTCTGATTGGTTACTGAACGTTTTACTGCTTTTCTCCATAAAAAAAATAGTTCCTCTTAATTTTCTGAAAGAATTATACAAATTTGACATTCAACTATGAAATGTTTTCAAAACAACATAGTAAGAATTACTATTGAATGTTAAACATTATTTCCTTACACAACAAAGCACATGTGCTGTGCCATTCATTGCGACGGATGATTTTTAGTTACCACGTGGAGAGCGTAGTGTACGTTTATAAGCGATGGCGGAGGCGTGTGATACTAGTGTAGTGAAACATAAGTGAGAAATACCTTTAAAAAGTGGCGAGAAAACAATTGTTCTTATCCTATACAATAAGTTTTGTGAAAAATATCCTACTCTTGCATTATACAATATCCTCAGTTTAACGGCCGAATTTACTGGTGTTTCAGTAGGCAGCACTAAAGTGTGCAAGAAAAGAGTGGTCAACTACGGGAAAGTTTTCGACACCCGGGAAAAAGAGGAAATGCTGCAGACTTGTTTTTGAAGTACAGTGTGACGAGTTTGTTCTTATAGAAAAGAACATATAAAGTCCAGTGTTGCTGAAAGCTATGACTAATTATGCTATTGCAGGCCTCTGCACAAATCCCATGCAAATTACACAATGTGTAGTAGCTGACGCCTCATCTGAGCGCTGGCAAATTAGTGAAAAATGGAGATAAGTGAAAGCAATTCAACAAAAATCAATGCTGCCAACTTGGAAAGGTGGGAAATACAGGAGTGGTAAATGTGGTATATTGCTGATATAAGATAAATTATGTAAATGGCAGGGGATGTTAGGGGTTTTACTGTAGTTATTTAATGAAGAACTTCGATGTGTTCTACAGTGTCCTCTGTTGGAGGACTTATAAAAGTGTCATTTGACAGCAAATGGTCAGATTCAAAATTCATTACTCTAGAGTTCATGTATGCCGATGTGTTTGAACTGTTGATCTGCCCATGTTTTGACATGTATTGAAAGCTTTATTTCCCATTTAATGTTGCGCTTGTTGACCAAAAAATGAATTACTGCAAATTTGCATTTTTGCTTGGTTTTTAAAATTTCTTTCTGTTCTTTTGGTTGTGATTTTCTGTTTTTAATGTTTCATGGGAATCTTTGTAATCAATCTAGTAGTGTCCCTGATTCTGTTAATTTTATGTATAACATCCTTTAGTGGATGGATAATGAAGCGAGTTTCTAAAGTTTAGTTTATTGCATGGAACTAATTCTATGCCATATCCGAGAAAATTTATTGAATTTGTTATGAATTTTTGAGAATGAATCTTGCCATATTTTCTCAGTGATATATTTCTATTGTTTTTATCTTTTGTATTTTTATATTCTCTTGTCCAGTATGTGTTTGTGCACATGCTGATTCCATTTTGTATGGCTACTTTCTAAATGCGAATCCATTTGCACAGGCTCTTGTAATAACATTTTTGTAGTGGTAGGCTTACCATTCTGTAAGTCAAGCTGCGGTTTTCATTTTAGTGTGATAAAGGATTGTTGGTCGTACATAAAAACACAAAAAAAGCCAACATTGACAATGAAGCTGGACAACAGGTTGTAATGTAACTTCAGAATTAAACAATCCTCTAGGAATATTAATATAATAGTTGCAACAAATCTTGTGTTATTCTTCACTGTTACTAGCTTCTTTTTACATTTATAAATCCTCTAGGACTTAATTGCCGATACAAATTGACACTATGCCTTTTTTTGTGTTCGGTTTTAGCTGCCACAAAAACTAGTGGTGGTAAAGAAGGAGGAAGTGCAAAGAAAGACAAAAAGAAGGCAGAAAAAACTGAGAAAAAGAAAGAGGATAAGCCAACCCCTGAACCAGCTGAAGAGTTGGATGAAACAGAGCTGGCACTTGCAGCAGAACCTAAAAGTAAAGATCCATTTGATGCACTTCCTAAAGGGTAAGAAATCGTTTTTAATACATCAGTGTGTGCAGTTTTCTGCTTGTAGTTTCATAATCCATTTTTACTTTCTCTATACGTACTATGTATAGTGTATAGAGAAGGTATTGTAATGCACCCAAAAATTTGATATAGAGATTTCACTGGAAATAATGTTTTGGGACCCTCTGAATCCAAAAAAAGCATTTTTAGAAAAATGTATGTGAGCAGCATAGCTTAAAAATGAAAAGGCCGTCAAATACCAAACTTGGTATTTAGGTTTGGTATCTACCAAGGATGCGACACAAAGATTTTCAAGAAAATTCTCCAACCCCAACTACCCTTTACATGGAACTTTTTTCAAAAATTTTGATTTTCACAAAAATGGCTCTTAACGATTTTGATTAAAATCTGGTGTTACACTATTTATAACTCGAGAACGACTGAACCAATTTGGCTGAAAATCAGTGGGGAGGTAGCTGAGAACCAGCAGATGGACATAAGCTACTTTTTATCCCGTTTCCATGGGACGTGACATAAAACATGGTATAACAATGGGAAAACGCAGTCGTCTATGGTGTTTGTTTAAAGTTTCTATTAGCTTATTGTGCTGATATCATTAACAATGCTGCGACCAAGACAATCGAATCTTTCCCGACAAAGGATTCGAAACACTGCAAATGAAATTGCACGTGAACAGCAGCTATCCAATTAAATTTTAAAATTTTTCAAAGGAAAATTCGAAGGTGAGGAAGTTCTCATTCCGAGGATCCCGATTTGCTGTTTGAGTTTAAACAACTTCAATTTCCTATCTGTCTTGCATTTGCCATGACCAATCCTGGAAAATTTGTGGTCTGAATCTAGAAAATCCATGATTTTTCCATGGTCAATTATATGTGGCATGTTCACGTGTCAGAAAACCATGTGCGTTATTTGTTCTTGCGCCTGATAATAAACCAAGAAATCTGGTCTATCACAAGGTGCTTCACTGAAGAGTGCAACCCATGTACCAAAATACACGACCAATAAATAATCATTAAAATGCTTTGTTTTTTGTATTGATATATTTTATCCTAATAAAAAATTACTTAATAAAATCCAAAATCTGCTCATTTATTGCTTCTAAGGTGGAAAAAAGTTCGCCAGGTCAGCTAGTATTGTATATTCAAGATATTTACCTGACAAATAAAATGTATACCTTGAATTTTCTGAGAATAGCCTCTGAAGGCCACTTTATTCTGGATGAATTTTAAGGAATTTTGTATAACTGCTAAACAATAAGAGATGCACAAAATCTTACCACACAAAAAATGTAGGGCACGTTAAAACATACAATTTAAGTTATATACATTTTTTACATGGTGTTGTTCATTTTTAAGATATTCCTTGTTTTAGGTTTCAGCTTTAAAAAACTTATGCTTTTCTCATACAGGAATTTGTCAACTTCTGTCCAATCAAACAAAGGAACTTCAGTCACATAGCAACCAGCTTTTGACTAACAGTTTGACCTATGATAATCCTGTATTTCGCTTCTACTTGCAAGGAAGCATAAGACTACTTCGGCTAATTTTTTCTCGATTAGAATTTAGATAGAGGAATAAAGTTTTTAACATTAATTTGTTGCAGAGATGTAGAGAAAGTCATGTGAATGGAACACATCAGATTTTTTCGTTTGTGACATTCTTTATTTAAGAGAACATTAGCTGAAAAATTTTGTTATTGTTGGGTCGAGTTTCTTGGAACTTAATTAACATCTTGGAATTTTGCATCATGCTTAACAGCATTCTGTTTTCCACATAATGCTGTTGTATGCTGTATATCTTTTCCTCCCCCATCCTCCTATAATTTTTATGTTATAAGAATATCTAGGTATTTGTAAATTTTTATGTGTAATAATTATATTCAGGTTAAGGGTGATCGCCAGGGGTCCAATTTTGTTTTGACATTTATTTCAAAAATCCACATTATTAATTTTAATTAGTTATATTTTGTGTTGAATATTTTACAATAGATTTACCAATAATTTTGTGCCAAGTTTTGGGCCCAATTAAAATTAATGAACCTGACTGGATAAAAATTGAGATAACCAAAGTAACAATATTAAAACTTCTTATTCCTAAGTTCAAAATCAATGAGTAGAATAAAATATCATCAGATATCACTAAACTACAACATACAAGTTATGACATTTTCATTTTTCATAGTTCTTTTGTCACAATTAAGTTACACATAGATTAAAATCTTTTGCTGTCAACATTTGATATTGCTAGACAAAAACATTAAAGGGACGTTGCATAGAAAATGTGGGAAGCCTCACCTTTTGCTTTCAATGCCAAGAGAGCATTTACTGCTTCTACCATTAACACAATAATGGCATAAAGTTCTTTTTATATCAAAGAAGCAAATCAGAATTAATACAACTAGTTGCATTGAGTTGGTTAAATGCTGCATTTCAGTATTTAAATCATCAATATTTAGCAGTAATAGCCTTGAAAGATACATATGCTCTAAATTTTTTGTTATCAGTTTCTTTTGATATAATGATCAAGTTAGACAGTGTTATACAGCAGCAAGCTTTTAAATTGTCTTCTATTGTATCTGTAACATTGGGATTCATTCATTCTGCAAGTAACTACTCTCTAGTACCGTATCCATCCAAATGCAAGATGATCCCTGTTTTTCAGAACTTAATTTTGGGATTCAGAATATCTTCTAAAAAGACAATTTTGAAATGTGATTTAAAGTTTGGTTATATATTTTGAACAAACTAAGACACCTAAACAGATTAGGTACCCTTTCTTTCGTTCTCCTTTTCTTTTCTTAATTTTAATTTGTGGAAATTCATGTGGTGAGTAGGAGAGAGTGGGGAGCATGCAATATGTGGGATTAAACAAGTTGATAGTGGCAACGCATTTGCAACAGTGATAATGGATAAGATAATATACTTTAAATAAGCTTCGCCTAAATTAATAATTCAAATTTGTACGGAAATTCATGTTTTGAGCAGGAGAGAGACTCATAGGCGAGTGTGGAAATGTCCTGGTATATGCACATTGGGAGTACCTGGTGTTGGCAGCATAGCTTTAATGGCAATAATAGATACAATTTTCTATTTAGACAGCATACCTACTAAATATTGTTATAAAAAGTTGTAGAAATTATGTGGAAATTCACATTGTGAGTGGGAGACACTGAAAAGGGACAACTGAATCTACTTTTATGTCTGTTCAGAGGTGACAGTAACAGCTTAGCTGTAATGACAATGATAGATGCAATTTTATTTTAAAAGAACACAGTATAATTTATGAGGGGCATTCAATAATTTCTTAGATAAAGATAGAAAACAAATTATTTTTCATTTATTTTTCATAGGTTTTTTTTTTAAATTGCTTTCAGCTCTATACACTTCCCAGCGTTTATCCAACTGATGTAAGCCTTCCAAAAAGTAGGATTTTGGAAGGTCCTCAAAATAGGCTTCTGTTTGGGAAATGACCTCTTTGTTAGACGTGAATCATTTTCTACCGAGCATTTTCAAGTTTCAAAATAAAAGTGTCATTGGGGCCCAAATCTGGTGAATAAGGTGGATGTAATTCAAACCTAAATTCTACAATTTTCTCCATCCATACTGCGCAGGTTTGCACTCTTGCATTGTCTTGACGGAAGATAATTTTTTCTTGATTTCTCCGTTCGACTGTTGCAATAACAATACATAATACTCCATTTATCGTTCTTCCTTTCTGCAAGTAATCAATGTAGATGATTCTGCGTGCATTCCAAAAAACTGAGGCAAATTTGTCAGCAAATTCTACCACCTTCACCTTCTTCAGTTTCGGATTGCCTTTAAAAACTCACTGTTTGATTATTTTTGCTTCTGTAGTGTAGTAGTGTATCCATGTTTCATCCACAGTTAATGTGTTGACGCAAAACTTGTCTGGATTGCAGCAGAAAATTGCCAAACCAGCATCTGAATTGATCACACGATGGCGTTGAGTCTCCATTGAGATTAGACATGGCACCCATGCCAAGACGTTTGTCAGACCTAATTTTTTTGCACAAAACTGAGAACCTTGTACCTTGTGATGTACAGTGGCATAAGCACAAGATTGTTGATTGTTGCCTAGGGCATAAAAACCACGTTATGGATATGGCTGAAACTTTAACTGTCATCTAGTAAGAGACAAGAGTTACTAAATGCAAATTTTTTTCAATGTCTCTAGTGTAATTTCATGGATTTTCTAAGGGCTTATTGAACGCTCCTCGTACTGTTGTAAAAGGTTTTGCTTAATTCGAATTTGTGTGTCAATACACAATGTTGGTGGGTCGTGGGAAAAGAAATGTATATGTGCAGCTAAATCCTCTCATTTGCTGCTTGACCATTGGGTCATAGTACTTTATTTGCAACAACTGATGTGAAAAGGAAGGCCTCTATATTTATTTTAGTCTTGGAGAGAAATCTTTATTTCCAATGAAAACACTATAAGCTAATTAACACAACTTTTTGGCACAAAAGGAAAAACAAAATCTGAAGCGTTTCACAATTCTCGCTTCATAGTATTTAAATATGCAAAGTTAAATTAGGGTTTTGTTTTTGCAACATGAAAAAAAGTCAGGGTTTTGTATACAAAATAAAATGTAAATATTTCTCTTTTATCGCTAAAGAACACATTATTCTGGAAAGTATGAAAACTTGCCAAATTCACTGAAAAGATAAGCTACACAGTATTTCAAATGCAAACATTTTGTTTTTTATAATTCCACAACTTTCTCATTTATTGTCATAAATAGAGCCTGGATGTTAGGCAAAATGCCTTTTTTAACCAGAGAGTGTATATGAAAGACCTATAAACACAGTTCCACGTATTGGGGATGATAATACGTATATAGGTATAGTGGAGGGTGCAGAAAGAAATGCACGTTTACAAGTGTCTTTTGTATGATTTGTGTTATTCGCCTCCCTCACCTGATGGTCAACTCATCCCTTTTCTCCAGATCCTGTTATTGCGTACTTCAAACTCTCTCATCTCTTCTCATGCCCATCTTTTTGAACAATACACAGTCAGGTTTTCCCAATCTTTGAAAGAAAGATACACTAAGACCTCAGCAAGTAGAATCTGTTAAGAGGCTGAAAGTTAGTGCACAGTAAACTGCATGGTATGACTGTGAATTCGGTTCAGAATGCTATCTACCGATGGTACTGTTATGATATGCAATGTTTGTGGAAAAAACAATTAACCATGAGAAAAGGTATTTCATACTTCATATTGCAACAGTGAAGCATAAAACTGGAATTACGGGCGCGCAGAACAAGCTCCATTTAATATCAACAGCAATTGCAACAACTAGTAAATAATCTCAGTTTTCCCTGGATCTGTGCAAGGCTGTTACCAGGCGGCTCAGTATGTCAGTTGACAACTTAAAAAAACAACATTAAATGCCTAAACATCCAGGCTCTAGTCATAAATATAAATGCCTGCCTATAGCAATCGCTGCTTATAGACCTGTACATTTTACAGTAACCATCCCTCTGTGGTCACTTTTGGGAAATATAAGGTTTATATTCAGTTTTATGAATGTTAATTTGGAAAACACAGTGGTTATTTGACATTTATATGCACAAACAGGAATTTTTCATTACCAACTCCAATCCCCTATTCTACTGCTGCTTTATCTCTGGTCGTAATGTTTCTTTGGGGTAAAGGGAGAGATAGGTATATACAGTCACCACAATGAAAATCTTTACATGGTAATAAAAACAACACTGACTTTACATGTTTTATTTTTAACCTCTCCTTACAAATAGTACTTGGTCATGTTTCCCTTAACTTGTATCACTTTCTTGAGTCTCCTAGTCATCGAGTCTGCTAGATTTTCAAAATAGTTTTTGTCCATTTCCAACCATTTCTTCAACACCACCTGCAGCTCTTCTATTTGGTCTTTCATATGATCCCAAGCATTTTTTATTTGCTTTAGGTCAGTACAGTTACCAGGCCAGTCAAGAACAGGTATATTATTGTTTTTAGGACCTTTTGAACCATCTTTTTTCTATGAGCAGGGACACCATCATGCATAAAGTACCGACACTGATGAATTGCCCAAAATGTGACCAAATGCTGCTGCAACACTTCTAAATAAATAATTACTTCCTTTCATTATGTTCTTAGGGAGAACGTACAAGTCATCTCCACCATAATTACTACTAAAAGCACCCCATACCATCACACTTTCTGGATATTTAACAGTTTTGACAGTAAACTTTAGATCATACTGTGACATATTGGTCTTCTGACCTTTTTGGACTTTCCTCTGACCCATTTGAAAGTGCTTTCATCAGAAAACATTACTTTGTGCCAGTCCACTGATGTCTGGTGCTGATATGTTTTGCAGAAATTTACTCCTTTCTTCATCATAGCTTCAGTTAGAAGAGGCTTCTTGGCAGCACATAAAATTGGTAAACCTAGGTCTTTTTGAAGCCAATGCTGAATGCACTGTTGAGCAGGTGTGGGTTATTCTTCTTTAACCCAGCTGCTGTAATCCATGGATTGGCCATCACGTTTTAGGTCATCAGTCCACCTGAACCTGTTTTTAGATTTGGTGTAGTACCACATGGCAAAGGCGCTGCTGCTTTTTTTCAATATAAGGTTGTAAATAGCTTGTCTTGAAACCTTTAGATCAGCAGCTATATGAATTACAGAGGTACCTACCTCTAACAGAGTTATAGTACGAGTATTCTCCTCAGAAGTGAGTTTTTTGCAACCCATTTTGGGTATTGGTGTATTACTATAATTGAGGACCATTTTAACAAAACTCATAAAATCTTTTTCCTTTTTTTTTTGTTTTTTTTTTTTAATGCAGATTTTGATGGATTCTGGTCAATTATGAGAGGAAAAGAATACACTTTTCATAACATTGCAAAACTCAATATTTCCCATTGAAAAGAGTGCCTCAATATAGAGCATTTCCACGAAACTCAATATCTCTATTTCTTAAATTAAACAAAACTCAACATATCCTTCAATAAATCAACATTTCACACTTTTATCCCACTATCATCAAATGCATTGTCACAACAATGCCATGCATTTGTTTTTTGACAACAATGGCACAGCTTTTGGAAGCTAAAGCAATATATTTTATTTTCTGCGTTAATTCAGTGCATTTTGTCTGCCATAGTGACCGAATGTGTTCTGCAAGTAGTGGCAAAAATGAATGACAATCCTGAATATTCAGAAGCCATTCAAATGACTGAAAAAGGCAGGAAGAGTAGGAGTAGAGTATGTCAATCTAAAAGTGGCAGATATACAGTTGCCCATAAAAATGACAACATTAATTCCAACTGTAATCATTTAGAACAGAGAAAAGGATGTATATGCACTTTCTGTACTTTCTGCTTAAATGGTCTATTTCATTTTCGGGACAAATTATACAGAAACAGATCAAAAGTGGAACAGAATAACGTTTTACTAAGATATATGAAAGTTAATGTGCCTAACCGTCATAAAGTAAAGGAAGACATCAAAAAGCTAGAAAGGTCTGTGTCCGTTTCATATTTCATAAGAGGTGAAAATGGAGATGATTTCACAGTATGTGCTGCTACGTTTATAAAAGTGACAGGTACGTTATTATATGTTTGTAATAACAAATGTTGAATATCTGCATTGTTACTAACCAGCAATGTATTTTTGACAGATGTTTCTGAAGATAGATTAAGATGTATTGCTAAAGATACAAACTGAAAGGTCTTGCACCTAAGGAAAATCAAGGAGGGCTAGTTTGGAAACTTTGCGAGAGGGATGAAGAGTAGACTGAGTGTATTAAGAGATATACTGAAATATAAGTGTTGTGCGGCACATTATTCAAGAAATAAAATAGTACGTCCTTATCTTTCACCAGAACTGAACTTGAAAAAATGTATGAGAGTATTCTGTCTCTAGAATGAGGAAGGGCATATTTTAGCATGCTCTATTTCTAAGCACAAATCAATGTTTAACAAACATTTCAATTTAAGCTTTGGGAATCCCCATACTGACACATTGTTCATCACGATCAAAATTTCTACTAGAAATAAAATACTCTGTAGAAGGTCTCGAACAAAAGAAATAAAGCAAGAACTTATTACAGGTTGCATAAATTAAGGACAAAGAAGTTTTTCAGTGTTTTAAACGACAATGTAATGATAATGTATCTTAGTTTTTAATTGGTAGTCGAATATACACACATGTGCTTCACAAAAACTTACTTTTACGCAGAACTAGTTTCGCATGCGTGTTACATGCATTGTCTACTGCTTTCGACTCATAGTAGACAATGCATGTAACACGCATGCGAAACTAGTTCTGTGTAAAAGTAAGTTTTTGTGAAGCACATGTGTGTATATTCGACTACCAATTAAAAACTAATTGCTAGCTTCACAGTGTACCACTTCCAGTATTCAAAATGATAATGTATCTGTTTGCTTTGATTTAGTCGCCCTCTGTGGTGTAATGGTTACCATGCTGACTTCATATACCCAAGGTCGCAGGTTCAAATCCGGCGGAGGACAATGGATTTTTTTTTTTTTCTTTTTTCGAGTGTAAAAATCCTTAAGCATGGCTTCCTTCGGAAGGGAAGTAAAACTGTTGGTCCCCTGTCGTAGATTTACAGCACGTAAAAGAACCTCAAGCTTAATAGATAGTCCTCTGAGCAAAATTAAGCGGTCTTTCACGCCCAATATAGAATGGGACGCTGAGAACCACAGCCGTTAAAGAGCGTCCATAAATAACACCATTTAAATTTTTGCTTTGATTGCCAAGAAAACCAGCCACTGCCCAAACTTTCTGTAGGGGAAATGTTCTATTCTTGCCAAGCATGGCTTATAGTTGTACAATCTTACACACACATACGCACATACACTGCAAAGTCCAAAAATATTGTGAATTATACCTGGCTTGAAACAGATGCTGGGTGAGGTGCAAACGAAATAGCCTCAGCATTGAGCAACTACATGGGTAATTTAGAAAAAAGTTAAATCACAGAACAATCCAGAAACTTAACCTTAGATTGTTTTCAGGTTCTTGTGAGTCTCAAAATAAGAATTCCATAATTTTGGCTATGCTTGTTGGTTATCTGGAAGGCTCTAAAAGTTTTTAAAGAAATTAAACATTTCTTTCCTATCCGAGGGCATAATTACATGCCTCCGGACTGTTTGTTCGGTTTGATAGAGAAATATTGTAAAAGGTAAATTGCATTTTAAAATTACATTGGTGAGAATATTTAACATACAAAAATATTCTAATAATTGTGTACAGTGTTATGTACGAAACACTTATTTTTCTGCACCCATAGAAGTTGAAGTGTTTAAGTAAAGGCAGACAGCTGCTGTAAAATCTAAAGCACCTGAACTTCCAATGGTGAGCCATGTCAGCAAGCAGAAAGCTGATGAGGTGAAGAAGTTACTTCCATAATGAATCTGAAGAGGGTAAAGTATTTTATGGCAAAGTTCTAAAAGGATGTGGCAAACATTCTGACAACAGGATGGATTATGATGAACCATTGCATTGAGATTTTGCACATTCAATTTTCAGTGATTTTTGGGCATTGCAAAAAGAAAAGGAAAAAAAAAAAAAAAAAGCAGCAGCTTAAACCTACATTGAAGTTTTTCTGTCTATCAATAATTTTGAACAAATTAGGGTTAAATGTGTTTAAATTAACCAATTTTCACTTCAGCTGTATTAAAGCATTATTATGAAACGCGTGTTAATGATTTG
This sequence comes from Hymenopus coronatus, assembly GCA_030762935.1. Classification (NCBI taxonomy): domain Eukaryota; kingdom Metazoa; phylum Arthropoda; class Insecta; order Mantodea; family Hymenopodidae; genus Hymenopus; species Hymenopus coronatus. The sequence goes on from CM060898.1 coordinate 54,076,559, forward strand.
ACGAAGTTTTTGCCAACTGTGAATGAAATATAATTAAACATTTTAAGTTATGTGCATTTCAAAAATGGACATGTTGAGTTTTGTAAAATTCTTGTTTTATCGTATTTTTTCCAAATAAATAAAATAACAAAAATAGTTCTACTGCCTATCAATAAATGCATCTCAGAAAGACAAACACAAACATTTTCTTTTTCCAGCGTTACTATATCAAAAACCTCGGCGTAAAAAAAAAAAGTTTTGTTAAAACGGTCCTCAAATAATAAATAAAAACTATACCGTGTGGTCTGTAAAGGTTAACGCAATCCACACTTGAAATATAAAAAGTTTGCATTCTTATTTGTGACTAGCATTGTACATAAGTTTATATACTTTTCCCCCTTTTAATAAAAATTACAATGTGTGTTCATAGCAAGATTTCCATTACCCCATAATGCATCTTCTCCAGACTGCTGCCCATCCCATTTTAAATTGAATCCTGTATTACTCTATGGCACATGCTTTCACCCACCATATTGGCAACATGTTCATATCTGATCAAAATCTGCACAACGTTGAAATGCTCAGTGTTCATCTGAAAATAGATTCTGCAAATCAGAAAGCTAATTTATTATTTTTCTTTCACTCATAAATTTTGAATAGCTAAAATGATGTGCACCTCATATTTAATATCTTTTACAGAACATTTAATATGGATGACTTTAAGCGCTGCTATTCAAATGAAGATGAAAGTAAATCTATACCTTATTTCTGGGAAAAGTTTGATCTGGAGAATTACAGCATTTGGCTGGGAGAGTATAAATATAATGACGAACTTCAGAAAGTGTTCATGAGCTGTAATTTAATCTCGGGTAAGTTCTGTGATTTTAATTCTGTAAGTCTCTAGAGGTAAATTATGTCTTCTACAGGTATAAGTTTATTTTTAAAGTGATCAAGAATAAAAGAAAATTTTAACTGATGGACCATACAATTATTATAAAAACCTTTCTTGGATTTCATAATGTAAATAACAGTGAAGCCTAACTTTGGCATCTAATGTACAAGCATGCAATACAGACTCTTGTATTCTTTGGTGTAAAAAATAATTTAAAGCAAGACATTAAGAGATAGTCTCTATAGTAATATCAAATAGTGACTCGAGCAATCAGAAAGGGATAGTAAAATTCAAAAAGACACATTGTTATACATAATCGTTCATTATATATATACATATATTAAAACACAGCTGTGGAACTGTATATATTTCCAGAGCACAATGCAAGTTAAATAGAATCTTCAAGACAAGTATTTCCCCAGCCTCATTGGTAACACCCATCACAACTATAGATTTGAGGTTAAAACAGGGATTTAGTTTTAAATATTCCAACATATCCCCATTCTGATAAGAATAAACATGAAAAGAAGTACCTCTATTGTGTATTATACCTGATCAGGTTCATATCATATTACCTCCTAGGAGATTGGAATTGAAAAGCATATTATAATTATAGCTCTGCATCAGGACGGCTATTCTAGTAGAACTATAACAAAAGCTGGTATAGTAGACCAATTTACATGTGGTTCAAAGCACTGCAAGTCATCAATCTGTAAGACCTCGAACAGCATCACATAGGAAATCTTTAAGCAAATGGCAATTTATTAATAAAAATTATTAACTTCTACTCTTCACGGGGGGGGGGGGACTAAAGAACCATAGCAAAGAGTATAAAGAGAGCTAACGAATGGCACATAACAAAGTGTCTGCTCTTGCCAAATATGTCATTGCTTAAAGAGAAAATTTCAACAAACTTCAATGTTGTACACTATATTAATTTCATTTGTTTAATCTTGTTTATTTTCACTTTGTCTTCAGGAATGTATCAAAGACTTGATAAGATGAGGAAGAATGCATTTGCCTCTATGTGTCTGTTTGGAACAGATAACAACAGCTCAATATCTGGTATCTGGGTATGGAGAGGTCAGGATTTGGCATTTGAGGTAAGCATCCTTGTTGATTACCTGATGTTATAGTTGACACACACACTTTTTTTAGTCTGATTAACTAGGCAGTTTTCCTATTCCAGATCCACTCTTAGAGGTACACTTTTTGTAATACTCTGTACCCACATGCACAAGTGTATATGACAGATGGCAGTGCCACCTTCGCCCATTTGTTACGCCATATTGCATTCAAAACAAGCTGAATGAACAAGAATTTGCTTCAATAAATAAACTTTAGCTACTAAATAATGTTGAGAAATATGTCAAGAACATACCAAAGTTAATACATTCAAACAGACTTGATTTTAAAGCACTTAAGTGTGTTTTACAAATAAACATCCCATTTCTAAAAGTAATGTATGGAAACTCATATACTTAAAATCTAGCGAATCAGGGTCACTGTTGACAGTACTTAACACTTTGTTTAGTTAAGGTGAGTAATTGGGGGGTCCTTATGCACTTAAGAATGAATTGCACACTTAACAAATTCGTCCACTTATAAAACTGCTTTAGTTCTTCCTCTTTTTACAAGGTGTTAACACACTTCTAGTTTCTTTAAATTATTTGTAAACGTGAACATCACATACTTCTGACATGCATCTTAAACACATTTAAAAAAATCTTCTTCTCGCCACTGTTGAACAGTTTACCTTTAGGCTTCTATATATTTGTGATCACTCATTTGTAGCACTACTGTATTCACACCAGTTACAACCTTGCTGCTACATTCCTCACTGACATTTTGTTTGCTTTTCATGTAACTGCTTATTTCTTGCAAAAGGATATATTTGCATTTCCAGACAACTGAAAAATACAGCACCTTATAATGCTACAATTGAACTTATCAGATACTCTATTTTACAAGCAATAATTATTAAAGAAAGATGTATCTATTTTCTCTCCTGAAATTGAGTACCTTGTTCTCAAACTAATGAGAGAATTCACAGTGGTCACGTGCGTAGAGCTTACTCATGGGATTACTCATACAAAACTGTGCTAAGGGTGGCAGGAGTACATAGATCCTTGCAAAGTGCATATGATTTAAATGGGGAAGTTCATATATGAGGAGGTGACGCGCAAACACGAACATCTCCAAAATTTAAAAAGAATGAGTTACGATATGCAATGGTAATTAGAGGATAAGCGGAATGTATATACATCATGCTATTGAAGCAAACCCGAATATATTCCGTTATACAAGCCTGTGAAAATGGGTGGTTCAAAGCAAACGCGAACATGTCCACGTATAAATTTCCTGCAAAGGAGAACTAGTCCATACAACCAATAGGAGGCTGTGGTTTAAGTCACATGATTTGCCTTCCATTCAAGGCCAGGTATTCCCGCGCAGAGCAGCTGGTATGATTATTGTCGCGCTTCTGTGTTCTCGTGTAGTATTGTATTCTAATTATGTAGTAACTGCAATTATTGGGTCAGCGTTTTAGTTAGCGCGTGAAATGGGTGAAGAACGTGTACTTGTGAAGACTGCAAACCAGGGTAGCAGAAAGAGGAAGAGGAATGAATCGGTATGTTGCACCAAGAGGCTTTCATTCTTTTCATGCATGTTCATACCAAAATAAACAGTTCTCTTGTCGGGAAATACACCCACGAGATGCACTGCACCTGATGCAATTAATTTATAAAGTTCATGATAAAGCAGCTCAAGAGATGATGGTTGCACGGATGATGTCGCTGAAAAATATCCAAAGAAAGCGACCTCGAAACAATGAAGGCGAAAGTAAACCTCGCAAATTCAATGTTAACTACACTCTTTTCGCACAAAATGGAAACATAGTATACCCAGTGTGCAAGAAATGTTTTATGCATATTACCCTAATGAAATCTACTCGGCTGAATAGTATAGCAAACCAGATAAAAGAAGGAAAAGCAATAAAGGAATATAGAGGCGGAGATCGCGTCAGCCATAAATCAGCAGACAAGAAGAAAAGTGTTAGACAATTTATAGGCAATCTGCATTGTACTGAAAGTCATTACAACCGACAAAAATCACAACGGCTGTATCTGCACAGAGAATTAAGTATAAAGAAACTAAGTGCGCTGTACAACAGATCTGTGGCTAATGACAACAAAGTGTCTACATCAATGTTCCCTAAAATATTCGTGAAAGAATATAACATTGGATTTAGAAGTCCTGCTTCAGATATCTGCAGTTTCTGCGCAAGAATTGACGAGCAAATGAAGGTGGCTTCAAAAAAGGAAAAGATACAGCTTATCACACAGAAAAGGGTCCACAAAAAGGGCAAATGCCTTCTATGAACTTTAACAAGAAGAGAATGAACAGGCAGTGGCTTTCTGTTTTGATTTGCAACAGGTCCAGCCACTGCCAAAGAGTCCTTACAAGAAGCATTTTACTCCAGGCAGATAAATTTTTAAAGTGTGTGCATTGTCAGTGTGAAATCAGTGAACCCTGTATTTTACACGTGGACGGAAGATTTGGCAGGCCGTGGTGCAGCGGAAGTGGCTTCAGCCTTATTGCATTTTTTAAAATCTGTCGATTTTAAAGATAAAACTGTACTAAAACTTTTCTGTGACGGTTGAGCTCAAAACAAGAACAATGTCGTGCTTCACACACTATTTTCTTGGAATACATGATGGTCCGGTTGAACAAATACACCTCATGTTTCCAGTTCGAGGACCTGCTGACCGCGTTTTCGGTAGAGTGGAGAAACTTCTACAATAAAAGCCAACAGTTATAACAAAAGAGGAATATATTGAGGTCTATCAGTCAGTGGGTGAAGTAAGAAACCTTGGTGAAGATTGGAGAGTGATGGACATGAAATCACTATCTAAAGGCCTACAAAATTTAGATCACATCGGTGAAATGAAACGAATTTTCATTAAAAAATATCAAGCTATGAAAAACATTCATATTGATGCGGATGCAACTGCATTCTACAAGAGCGGAAATCTCTTCTGAAACGCGGATGGACTATGAAGAAACTCTTCTGACAACCAATACCTGAAGTACCCCTCAGCCATCCAATCCCAGATGCTAAGAAGAAAGATGTTGATGGTTTATTGAAAACCATTTTTGGAGCAGACTGGAGAAATCACAAAGATTTAAGATGGTATACATCCATCATTGACTCTATTCCCACATCGTGCAACACAGAGGCAGATGAAATTTCCTGTGACTGTTTAGAAGATGATTGTGGTTTGTTTGTTTAAGTGTGTGAGCTTAAGAACATTTTTAATAATAAGCAATGTCATTGTTGATATCATTCCATTTTGGTCAATTTGCTTTAATTTATGTAATAAAATGATTCTAAAAAAAAAAGCAAAATATCACAACTTTGTTAAAATTTCCAAACAAAGCCAAAGGTACCAAAGTGAGTTTATAGTTTTTTTAATGATATGATATATTAAAATGTTATAGATACGTAATCTGATATACTATAAGACGCATTGCTCAATAACATGCAAGCCATTAACGACAAGATATTTGACTTTCGAAATTCATTCAAAATGGATCATGCAAACGAGAACATGTCCATATTTAAATGTACTTTTTAAAGGAAAATTTTCAGTTTAGATTTATTTCACACACATTAATTGTTTTTTGTATACAAAATAAAGGCGTTTGCCTATCAATATGTTGTTTCCAATAATATGTATAGTTGAGATACGTTTTATGTCGATTGTGAAAAACTGTATTTAATGGACATGTTCGCCTTTGCGTGTCACCTCCTCATATGTAAGGAAAAAGTTGGCCAAGATACTCTTTGACCATAAGTTGTCCAAGAGTACACATTTCCAGGGTTTTGCATTTGTAAATTATTTAGGTGCTGTTTATTCAGCTATGTTCATTTTAATTTTTAGCTGTGTTCATTAGATATCATTTGATATACTATACCACTATGCTACAGTAAAATATTTAGATAATGTGTACTCTTAGCTGACTTTCCCCTATTATACTGCTTCTCATGGAAAGTGAATTAGATGCAGAATAATAGTAATTCAAATGTTTAATTTCTTAAATTCTAAAGAAAGTGTACATATTAACTAGTCACATAAGTATAATGTTCTTAAAGTCTACTACATGCTAATAAAGGTAAATGTTGTGGTCTCCATGCTGGTGAGTAATTCTGTGCGGTTGCAAGTCGGTTCTACCTTATAGAGGAACGGAAGGTAGGTAGGTGGTGTACTTTGCCTTTCAGGCTCCGCGGGGTATCACTGAGTCACGCAACTGAGGGTTGATTCTCAGCGAGCTCGAGATGCCAAGCGGGATTGGCCTTTAGGTCGAAGTAGTGACCGTACAGGTGTACGTGCCTAGCGAGTTCCGCAGAACTGCATCGAGACACACTGTACAAGGGTTTACCTTGATGAACTCAAATGCAGATGGGTCGCCTACTGGAACACAGGCCACCTTGGCCGGGAGTACAGAGGCAGGGCCTTATAAACAAGATAGGCCCCCATGCTACGAGATGTTGCTTCTCATGTAGCTCAGATTTGACTGCCTTCCCTCTGGTCCATGCGCCTTATATAGTTGCGACTGTCGCACCTTCTGTTTTCCCTGGTTAGCACAGTGGCACCATCTCTTTTTATTATCCTTAACTAGTATACAGAGCCTCCAACAGACAATCTTACCAACTTTGTTTATACCCTCTTATATACCATGATTTTCCAGCCTGGTGGGCCTTTGTCCAAAAAGTTGTGTGGTTGTTCACCACAGTAAACATTAGCAGAAATTGTCTGATTACTTGTTTCATTGTGAGTTGAAGGGAAGAAAGGGAATACACTAGACTAAATCGATACTCAAATCTTTTAAAAGCTGGTCCTATGTGAAACAAGTTCGATTCAATTTGCATGGCTTGCTGTAAAACAAAAGACATAACAAAAAAACTTCAGTTGCCATTTGAAAAAAGTATGTCATTTAACAAGGAATGTCTCAGAAATGTCAGCTGTACATTTAAAAAAAACGTATATTACATAAATTGTGTGTTTTAACGAGATGTACATTTTTTGTCTGCTAAGGTTTTCTCTCTTTTTTAAAGCTTTAAGCATTATGCAAAATTCTGCAAAACTCATCCACAATAAAGAGGTCTTCAGAGGTTATTCTCAGAAAATTCAAAATGTGCATTTTATTGCTGATGTAAACACTTTAATATACAACAATTTAATCAAAATTGTTAGAGCCATTTTTTAGACAAACAAGATTTTCAAAACTTCTCCGTGTAAAGGGTAGTTTATGGTAGGGGGATTTTCTTGGTAATCTTCATAACACATCCTTGGAAGATATTAAAGATAAATGCAAAGTTTCCTTATTCTAATTTTTTTTTTTTTTTTTTTTTCCTCAGGGGACCTCAAAATATTTCTGGTGAAATCTCATTTAATTTTTGTGTGGAATATAATAACTTCTCATTCTACTATGTGTATTTTATAGATGAGCTAGAGAAAATAAAAATGGCTAATCAATATTTATAAGTGTTTCGATTTGCATACAATAAGGAAACGTCCCCTCCTTGTTTTGGACAAGTAGTTAATATGATGGTAACCTATTATCTGAGTGATGCTCAAAATTAAGAACTTTTTTCCTTTTTCTCCCCCTATTTACATATTAATTTTCCATTGAAAAATGATGAGAAAAATGTATATTGCATTTTTACTGTACTCAGATTTATTCATTAATTCTAATATTCAAAAGGCTTCCATATCAATTTCAAAAAAGAGAATCGAAAGTCTTAATGTTTGCAGATGATGTAATCTTGTGGCATTCTAAACTGAAAAATCAAAATAAATATAGCACAATAATCCTTGACAACATTACAGAATTGGACATCTAATAATTTAATGAAAATTAATACACAGAAAACAAATTATCAACTGGATAGGTAGTCAGACTGAAAAATTCAATGCCAAAGCAGGGATTTGAACCACGGATCTCTGAAACTCTAGCCAGTTGTTCTACCACTGAGTTACCATGGCAACATGCTGGCATTGCATTGAATTTCTCCACTGACTCTTATGTTTCCCCGGTAAACCACAAGGTCATCTCAGATTATTTTGAGTTTACAACCAAATGCCGACTTACAATATTGTAAGTACTTTAGGTCCAGGCTATTGAATTTTTCAGTCTGACTCTACTTATCCAACTCCTCCTACACATGGCTTGTGTGAAAAAACAATTATTCCAAATTATCAACTATTTACACTAAGGAAGAACCAATAAATATTTCCCTTCACCTAAATGGAAAAACTCACAGAAACACCTAAAGCCAAATATTTAGGTATTGTTTTTGATACAAAATTAACATGGAAAAACACATTAATAATATAATAAATAAAAAAAAAAAAAAAAATACCACTATTAAAAAGATGGCAGGCAAGAAATGGGGGAGCACTACACAAACTTTAAACAGTTTTTACAGGATGTATATTAAACCAACAATTAAATACTGTGAAGAGATACTAATAACTGCAAATATAGAAAAACTTAATATTCTACAAAATCAAATTCTTCGCCTAGTAACTGGAGCTGTTAATACTACCCCAGTACTTGCTTTACAAATTTTAACAATTTTTCCAAAACTTGAACTTGACATTGAACAAACAGCCATCTTACAATATGAAAAATTAATCAGAATACCTCTCAATGACTGGGAAAAAAGAAATCATTCCTTAATCAAGTCAAAGAAGTCAAACATAGATTAAAACTTCCTTACTTAAAACAAAATATACAAACAAATATTAACCTGTTAGAACTATTTATTGAACATGATCTACACTTAGCTGAAAAATTTACAAAATCTGAAACCTCTTCGTGTGTTGTGAAACAAATGACACTAGAAATAATTTTAAGATACCCTACCAATGAATGGCTATATATATACTGATGGTTCTAGCTTACCAAATAACAGTGGTATTGGTGCAGGTGCAATATGCCCTCTTTTGTCTTTCTACAAAAGATTGTTTAAATGCTACAAATTTTGATGGAGAGATATCGGCAATACTTCAGAGCTTACAAAACCTACTATATCATATAAATAAATTTGACAAAATTGGACTATTATCTGACGCTAAAGCGCTATGATATTCATAACATCTGATGTAACACCTAATAACTTAAATATTGCAGAATGCCGCAAAATCATAAAACAACTAACGAATTTAAATAAATGATTAATTCTTAAATGGATACCAGCACATTGCGGAATACAGGGTAATGAAACGGCTGACTTTCTAACCAAGAAAGGTAGTAAAATTACATCAAATTCATCTGATCCAATAAGTTATCACTATTAAAAGAATCATTATATCAACATATAATAGCAATGTTAAAGAAGATAATGTATTACAAACAAAAGGAAACCCATGGTAAAATGTATGTAATAACACGACCAGAATCACTACATTACTGTAGCAATAAACATATAATCAGGATTGGTATAGTGAGATCTCCTGTGTGTCCTTTCTGTACACTTAAAGAAGATATGGATGGAAAGCATCTACTGTGCTGCCCAACCTTTAGTCAACATGATATGACATCAAAATACTGGAATGCAAGAGAGCTAATGGCTTCACTGCCAACAGCTAAGCATTAGATACCAACCAACCATATAGGTTTTACTATGTGAAATACAGAATACAAAAAGCTTACAATTTAACCATCAACGCATCCAAGGCTACCCAATAATGGAGGTGAGGTGTTAAATTAAAAATTTAAATAAATATATATATAATGGGGGCACAAACCAACTATACCAGTATGGTCAATTCTCACCTTGCCTTAGGCTGTGTGACCATTTGGACACATGATATATGCAGTATTATCTGATTTTATATAATGCTGCATAATGGTTTGGATGGTTATATATATATATATATATATATATATATATATATATTGTTGAATGTATATGCATTTTACCATTTTTTTTTCTTGGTATATATATATATATATACCAAGAAAAAAAAATGGTAAAATGCATATACATTCAATTGAAACCCATAAGCTTTGAACTGCACCATCACATAGATTGGCCTCCCCATCCTTTGCCAGAGTTTCTCTTGAATGCAGAATATACATTTTGACTTGATTTGATCCTGCAATCCTTGGTTAGATGGATTAGCCTCTCCTAGCATGCCTTAAATTCCATGGTCATAAATCCAGACATTCTGGTTTGTATTATCTAGTGGAGTTGTAGTAAAATCAGAACATCTTATGTCCATATCCTGAAGGGGTTAATAGGAGGAGAGGTGCTCTCTACAGGTGTAGAAAAATATTCAGCTATGCTATATGCATAAAAAAAAACCAATATCTAATGAACATAGGTCCTATAAATCACAAGTTCTGAAATACAAACTCTTGGTTTGTAGGATGTGCGTAATGTAATGTCCATTCATATTATTGCACCCCTCAGTCCCAGCATACACATCCTTTGCAATTGACCTCAGATTTTGAATATGCATTGAAGATGCAATTTTTTAGTATCTGCACATTGTTTATTGCTGACATAGACAAATTCCTACATGTATCCCCATATCTATAAATCTAGGAAATTTGCCTTGGGAACAAGCATTAAATGTCGGAGTCAGTAGATAGACAACTCTATACATACCTGGAGTTAGCTGTAATGTACACAAAAAAAAAAAAAAATAACCCAACTATAATTACCCAATTTGATTAGAACTGGCTGTCTACTGCTCCAATGTGTTTACATTCATACTGTAAGACATGCCAGCATGAGGTTGACCCTGCATGAAATGAACTGAGCACCAGAGGGTGGTAACCAACATAATTATATGGTAGTTGGTTGCATTGTAAGGCAGATGAATGCATTGCCATGAATTACATCACACAAAGCACCTCCTGTGAACAAGTGTTTATATCTCAGAACATATGATTAATAGAGCCCATGTTTATAAGTTATTTCTTGGTATGATGCATACTATCATCTGAAATATTGGATAAGTTGTTTTTAACAGCCAGAATATGTACAATTATAAAATTAAACTTTTCACACGATAACAATTATTTATTTTTGTGCGTCTCCTAACAGAAGGCATTTATAATAAGTCTTAATTTGTTTTGTAGATTTATATTGCTTGTTCATTGAATTGGGGCATTGTAGGGAAAAAATTATAGATATATTTGTAACAGAAATTCTACTTATCTAATACATATTGTATTTATCCAAATACAATGTTTTGCATTCCAGAATATTAAATGCTAAGAATTGGTTCTCATCTTGCAATTGGAATGTCTTTTAAATAGCATGTGGTAAGTAGGTTTCACAAAAGGAAAAGGAGCTTTATCAGCTATTAGAAGTTACAAATACAAAGTACCTAATATAAATATTAGATGGTTAGAAAAAGTGTACAATATGGTGGTTGATGCAAAAATGCTATATGGGATAGAAGTATGGGGATTAGAAGGAGGATGGGAAGTCATAGATGAGGTGCATAGGAAATTTTGCAAAGAAATGGGTTACCAAATGCAAGATTATGGAAAGGGCATTGAAATTTTGGCATAGAATATTGAAATTGGAACAAAGGAATTTGTTAAAGCAGTGTCCAGTATATCAAGAGAAACATTTAAAGAACAAGGTATGGGTAGACTGTCTCAGAAATAACCTGGAAAGTAGTGGGTTAGGGGAAATGTGGAGAAGAGAAAATAATGTGAATAACTTCTGGAAGTTGGCAAGGAAAAGATTTGAGGATATAGAAATACAAAAAATATTTAGTGAAATAACTGAAAAGAGATCTTTAGTTTTCTATATACCAATGAAAGTCTCATTGGGAAGGGAAAAGTACATAGATGTGACAAAGAGGAGTGAGAAGGTATTGCATGGCTGAAAGCAGGAGTATGGAGATTAAAAGGTTTAAGGAACAGTATTCCACAAAACCAATCTCCTATATGTGGCGGAAATGAAGATATGGAACACATTTTATTTAAATGTAAAGGGACTGAAATTTGGAGAAAAGAGTATATTAATAAGAAATGGTTTAAAATAGATAGAAATGTAGAAGTAGTTGGAATATTTCAAAAAGATAGTAAGAAGATTGGACAATTCTTATACAAAGTGAAAAATAAATGGGTATGGATAGTAAATAGACAAAATTGTGTAATAAACTAGAATTAATAAACTATTGTAAAATGAGCCAGGGCTGAACACCGGTCATATTCACCTGTATAAAGCTTAGCACAAATAAATAATTAAGTAGGTTTCAAACTTTGTGGTTACACCGTGACAATCATATGAGAAATGTAAAGATTGTTGCCAAGGTCATGACATATGCAGTAGATGTGCATTAATTACATTTCACACCATAAAGTTAGTTGTTAAAGTATCTACATTCTCCTCTCTGCTGCACAGTATATAAATGAAATGAAATGGAGTTTTATTATGGACGCTCTTTAATTGCTTTGGTTCTCAGCCTGAGAATACTACTTAATTTTGCTCAGAGGCCTCTCTATCAGGTTTGAGGTTCTTTTATGTGCCGTAAATCTAAGACACGGTACCAACGGCTTTGCTTCCCTTCTAAAGGAAGCCATGCTAAGTATTTTTCACCCGAAAAAATCCATCGTCCTCCACCAGGTTAAAACCCAGGACCTTGGTTATATGAAGTTAGCATGGTAACCATTACACCACAGAGGGCGTCTGCACATTATATGAATTTCCGTGCAAAGTAAAACATTTACAACAAAGCTTTACATCAGATATGTCTAAATAATAAAATCTTGTCCATCATAGTCATTTTAACAGTGTTGCTGATGCTGTCACTTTCTCTTACTGCACACGTACCAATACATTTCCATTCTCTCCCACCATTTTCATGCAAATTCAAATAGCTTGTTACAAGGTTGTCATAATAGGTATGTTTAAATAGAAAATCTTGTCCAGCAGCATTGTTGCTGCCATCACTTTCTGCCACACACACACACACACACACACACAATTTTCATTCTTCCCTCATCCAACCGAATAAGAAAAGAGAAAAAAGGAAATGATCAGCTCAGGAATATGTGTGCTATGCTTAAAATTTTGTTAAAAAATTAAATTATGCCTTTTTATTTAGATATATGCTAAATTCCAAAATTATACTTCAATTAACATTACTTCAGAATTCACAGTTTGCATGCCATGCATTCCACCTGTGGCATGTGGGCCTATTGTTATGACAACCAGGATTAATCTTGAAGTAACCAATCATTTAAGGCCCCTCTGCACCTCCACATGACAATGTTTTGTTTGCTGTAACAATATTCTTGTATCCTTGCACCATTGTTCAATATTATTAAGTTTAAGCATGCAATCTGTGAGCTGTAAGCTGTTATACTCTAGTAAATGGTAGGCTTTAGACTTAAAATCCATCCTCTGCTGCAATTCCTGTGTGACAATGTTGGATCACAGAAATTATACTAATGAAACTGTAGTTCCACTCTCAGCTTTCTTCAAAGTAAATAAAATAATGAGTATGCATTAAAAATACATAAAATGTAGTTTGTCTTAAGCAATTGAAAGTTAAAATAAGAATATACATAAAAACCTGAATTTATGATTAAAGCCACTTATAAAGTACTAAAAGAATGGAGTATGCATTTATTCTCACACAGCTCAAAAAAAATGATCATCCAAAAATATATTGGCATGCTGTACACTATTATCTTCTGATCAAGTGAAGGAAGAGATTTTTATTGTTCAGAATGTTATATCAAAATTATTTAATTACGTCATCAAAATGCAGCTTTAATATCTTTTAATCATCCATTGTTATTAAGATAAGTAACTTGCAAAGTTTTGTTTATCTCCTCTCTGGTGATGCAGAAACACTCGCAGGAAACTAGTTGTCAGAATGCAGAAGTAATGTTAATTCATGTATATGAATAAAAGGAATACATGTTGTATTTGAATGAATGTAGTGTAGCTTTTTCAGGAAAATATAAAAATCCAATAGTAACAACCTTCATTATTACTATGTACTAATGTGTCTTGTGTTATCATCTGAAAATCAATGAATGCTTTTGTGTGTGTGTGTGTCTGTGCGTGTGTGCAATCAGGCATATAAAGGTTAATAACCTGCTTAGTATTATGCTTTTTATAGCCATGAATTTTTGGAAGCCACAAGCCAGTCATTTCACATTGTCTGCTGGATAGTCACCTTGTGAGCAATAAACAAGACAAGAGATAAAAGATAAACAATAGTTGTACAAGATTTCAAAGAAATTAACATCACCTGTGATGATTTTTCGACAATAAATCTCCAGTTAATGACCATGATTGATTGATAGTGCAGCTGAATTGTATATAAGATAAAGCGTTTACAAAATAATACACCATCAAGGCAAGCTTTAAAGTGCAACTTTGTATTTATTCGCTTACGTCGGAAGCATTTAGAGATTCTAGTCAAATGGCACTTTAAAATGTTTTGCTTGTCTTCAAAAGAATGTAATGTTATAATACAATCTCATTTTATGTTGAAAGATGAAAAGTCCTAGCTCACCTTTGTTAAACTTTGGGATTTCATGCTCCTTTTTCTCAAAAACAATTGAAGATATTAAGATAATTTTTAAGGTGATTAAATATAATCTGTGTGTGTTCACTGATCTACTTTATATCAAAATAGTTTTATTAAGGGTTTTATCTTTTTTTTTTTTATAATTATACACTTCTAAACCAAAAAAAAAAATTCAGTGACATCTTTTTTATATTTTATCTTCTCTCTTGAGTTACTAATCAGAATAGATTCACATAATCACCAAGACTGTTATCTTCATTTAAATTTCATAAAGCTACCTCAAATAATCCTGGAGAAAAAGAAAAATCTGTTACAAATTGATTTTGAGAAAAAAACACTTTAAACCTAAAACAGGAACAGCTCACATATGGCTCTGGAAACACGTTAAAAACACCCTGGAATGTAGTCCTGGTTCCCTTCTTCAAGCTTTTTTTTTTTCCTCCTCCTCTCTCTCTCCCTTAAGTAATAGAATACATGGGAGTGAACATAAGGGAAGTAAAGCCGTCGGTACCATGTCGTAGATTTATGGCACATGCTATTTATGGACGTTCTTTAACTACTATGGTTCTCAGCGTCCCATTGTAAATTTGGCATAAAAGACCGCTTAATTTTGCTTAGAGGCCTCTTTATCAGCTTGAGGTTCTTTTTTATGTGCCATAATCTACGACATGGTACCTGGCTTTACTTCCCTTATGTTCACTCCCATGTGCTCTATTACTTAAATTTGATCTCTATTTGTTACATTATACGGCAAAACTGCATCGTTTACATTACATTGCAATGTTTTTCTCTTCACAAATCTGTTCTTGGGAATTCTGAATCAGATTGTGTTGAAAGATTTACTCACATTTTGTATCTTACCATGAATACTTTGTCCTTAAAGCTGCAAATCTCAAGATAGTGGTATATAGGTTTGCATCTGCAGTAATACTTCAGTACAAAAACAAGTTAAATTATAGCACTCTAGCCCAAAAGGTTACTGAGTAATGAATTTTTCTTGAATTAGGGCATATTAAGGACAACAAAGTAACTTCTAATATGTTTAAAAAGAGTGCTAAGTGAGCATTGAAAACAGAAATTGTGGCTCTGTTAATGATTGGAGCTGTTGAACAAAATCGTGGTCCAGAGAAATACAGGCAATTTTGGGGGGGAAAAAATAAAAAGATGGAATGGAACAATGAATAGCGAGCGATCAGTATAAGCAAAATAGCTAAGGAAATAAAAGATTATGTTGGAAAATAAATTCAAGGAATTAGAAGGGAACTAGACAAAGTGAAACAGAAAATTGAAAGAAGAGGTGTCTGACCATACAATAAATGTCCCAAATATTGAAGGACTATCTAAAAATAGAATTACAAGGATGGGATATTACGGAAGCCTACCGCATAGAAAAACATATGTGTAAAAGACCAGTCATCGAACTGTTTTCAACAATGCAACTAAAATACAAAATACCTGAAGATGCTGAAGGCTTAAATGTTTTTATCAACACCAGCTCAAAGAAATATAAAATAAAATTTAATCTGACATATGATGGAAGCGCAAGCAGTGGAAAACGTGCATGTGGACATCTGCAGCTTTGGATTGAAGGGGTAAGTGCATTTTCTATAGGAGAGAGACAGGTGGAGCAGCAGTCCAAGTTGATAGGAAATTAGTCAACAAACATCTAACAACCTACGGGATCAGCATGTAGTTACAGCAAATACAAGTGAGACAAAACTCCACCACAGAAGAGTCAAAGTGCATTAGCTATGTCAGAAGATACAAGGGTGCTCTGAAAAGCTTCCGATCTAATAAAGATGCAAGACATTTTTTCAGAATTTTTTGTTTTACTATTATTATTGTTTTTCAACATAGTCCCCTTATAACTCTACACACTTCTCCCAGCGATGCTCCCATCTCTGTAACCTGTCCAAATAGTACTCAGCCTTTTTCTCTGCAAAATAATTGTTCACGAAGGTGATTGCCTCTTCATTTGACAAAATCTCTTGTCCTCCGAGTGCAATTTTCAGATGAGGGAACAAAAAGAAGTCTTTTGGAGCTAGATCTGGTGAGTAAGGCGGATGGTCAAGAAGTTCAAACCGTAATTCGTGGATTTTCACCATTGCAACTGTTGTCTTGGTGAAACAGGATTTTGTTTTTCTGCAAGTTCTGCCTTCAGCTAGTCAAGTAATGCTCCTGCAATGGCATTTCCTTTTTGAAGATAATCAATTAAAATAACTCCATAACTGTCCCAAAAAAGTCACCAAACTTTTTCCCAGCCAAAAAACAGTTTTTGCTTTTTTTTGGAGCTGGTTCCCCCTTTGCAGTCCACTGTTTGGACTGTATTTTTGTTTTGGGTACATAATGGTGTATCCAAGTTTTATCTACAGTAATTTATTGGCACCAAAACTCGGATTTATTGCGCCAACAGCGCATTGGAAATGTTCATTCGAACACGTTTTTGGTCAAACATGAGCAAACGTGGCACCCAACGTGCGGACAGCTTTCTCGTGTCTAAATGTTTATTTAATATGTGACAAACACGTTCTTTTGACATGATAGCCTCTGCTATCTCTCTCACTTTAATTTGGCAGTCATCTAGCACTATTTGATGAACTTTGGTGATGTTTTCGTCGGTAGTTGCAGTTTTTAGACGTCCCGAACGTTCGTCTCTCAAGCTCTTACGGCCACTTTGAAATTCAGCTGCCCAAAATTTCACTGTGGTAAATGATGGTGCAGAGTCCCCATACACGGAATCCAATTCATCTTTGATTTGCATAGGCATATTGCCTTTCAAAAACAAATATTTAATGACAGCTCAATACTCGATTTTGTCATTTTCATAAAAACACTCACATCACCTCACTCAAACGACTGTTGCATAACAACCGATTGTCCAAAATGGCTAAAACTTTGGTGAGTAACTCAACAGATGAACAACGAAATTCACTAGCTTTTATTTATGAGTGCTGCCATCTTCATGTTGAGGTCGGAAACCTTTCAGACCACCCTCGTATGTCTACAGCAGAGCTGAGTAGAACGGGACCGCTAGACACATGCCAGAGATGACAACTATGTTAAGGGAAATGTCGTCACCAACAGAAAGAAAGAGAGAATATCAGCATGTTGTTAGCAGAGAAGGGAAACTTGCATGGAGGTAATGAAATGTGAACCGTGAAGAGTAGGAGGAAGAAAGCGGTCAATGCAGTCAGAAGCAAGGGGAGAGAGACAAGAATTCTTCAATTTCACCTTATGGTGGCATATTTGTGCTACAAAACAGATGCCAAAAGAGGGTATTCAGTTAAGAAGCTAAAGTAGAAGTTTATTTTACCAAGGGGCAGAACAGGATCACAATAGCAGACAATTAGACATTTGGGATTTTGGAACTATGAAGGGTTAAAAAATAAAATGTATACAGTATTTATAGCATATACTGGGGACACTTGATTATTTGGTTGTCGTGGAAACATGGTTAAAAATGAGGAAATTACTGTATTAAAACATTCTAATTATGTAGAAGAAAGTGAGACCATCAGGAGGATTAAGATTTTTTGTTTAAAAAAAAAACTTAAAGAAATACGGTACAGTTATAGGAAAGTACTCTGGATAATAATGGAAGATAGACTATTATATGACAGTATAATATGCATGGATATAGTGTATGATCTTCCACCCAACTCACAGTTCCACAACTCAGAATTGTATTATTTTTTTTATATAGATGTAGAGAGCTAAAGAGACAAATATCTAAATATAGAAATTATAATTATGGGAGATTTTAATGTAAGAATAGGGGAAAGTGATGTAAATTCAATGGATAGTTGGGAAAATAACAATGTAACAGGAAAATATCACAATATTAGACATAACAAGGACAAGGTTGTAGAGAGGGAAGTGACAAATTTGTTGATTTTTGTGAATTAAACGCTCTTAAGATACTTTATGGGGAAATATGGTAAAGATATAATGTTTTTATTGTAAGAATACTGAGAAATGGAGAAAGGAAAATATATAGTCAAAAATAAATAGGGAATCAGATATAAATAAAATTATAGATAAAAACTGTAAGACATTGGAACAGTATTTAGAAGAAGTTAAAAATAAATGAAAATGGACTGTTAAAAGAGAACTATGGTTCTTGAGGATTTAGTAGTAATAATAGTGATAGCTATTTTTTATATAACAAATTGGACTGTCCTCTGATAGAGTGGTCTGGGTCAAATTCTAATGGGCAGTATAAGATATCTGTTATACAATATATGTATTTCTTAGTGCTTCAATAAAGTTAAATATTTTTAAAAAGTATGTAAAATACCTAGGAAGTATTTCTGTCCACAAAATATATTTCAAATTGTGTAGTAAACTTCAAATAATATAACTATATAAAACAGTTTTTGTGAAGTTGATTATTTAATCTCCCCTTAATTAGAGGATGAGCTTTTCATTAAAAAATATTTTTTTGTAAAAGTTCAGTTTTACAGATGTAAAGAGCTGGTAGCTTACTGACTATAGATATTAGACTGTGGTAATATAGTGCAATCCAGTAAATGACGAGACTTGCTTTTCATGTTGCAGCTATCACCAGATTGGCAGATAGATTATGAATCTTATCAATGGACAAAGCTAGATCCATCAAAGGAAGAGACAAAGAAACTAGTCCAGCAATACCTGTCATGGACTGGTGAAGATAAACAAGGCCGCAAATTCAATCAGGGCAAAATTTTCAAATAGATGTAACAGAAGATATGGCATTGTTTCTCATCTTGTCTTGGGTGTCCATGCATTCAGATATCCACTTCATTGTCCTGCTTTAAACTTGCCATCAGTTTTCATACTTCCATTTTTATCCTGTTTCCGTCTATGCCCATAGAGATTATTTCCATAGGAATAAGGTAATATGCATTTGTATTTTGGAAATTGAAATAAAATATGGACAACTGAATCATGACACTCAAATAACTATTCCCAGTGAAAAGAAAGAAACATACTTCTGCTTGCATAACTTTTTCTTTATTCAGTGCCTGCATAATTTATTTTAACAGGGTATGTTGGCCGGAATGCACTGGGACTCTGTATGGAATTGAAAATACAAAATGATTCCTAATGTTACATCTGTTATTATTTTTTGTCCTTGCAACACCAAAAATAATTAAAACTGTGGACAGCTTGTGTTGTACCATATGTAGGTTTGTATGAAGAGGTAAACCTGCAAGGAAATAAAGTATTTTTATATAAATTTCTTTATACGTTCTTTATAGAGGGAGTAGAAGTATAAAAAAGTTGACTAACTCTGTGTAAAAATTTTTATATGCATAAAAATGCAATCCAAATTGCAGGAAGAATACCTGTTGAAACTGATATTTTAAAAAATCGGCAATTCATGCATACCATATATCTTGTAGCACAGTTCAGCAGAACTTCTGGGCCAGCAAGAAAAAACCTAAGGCTGCAAGTAAATTCATTCTGAAAGTTTCATTACTTTTATCTTCATTCAGTGGTCAGTTGGTAAAGTAATTTCCAAAATGTAACTCTACAAAGTCATTGATGCCATATTTATAATTCTATCTCATGACACTGAACATTCTAAAGATCTTCCAGGTGTGCTCAAATAACCACATCTTTTATTTTGCAATTCAAAAAGTTTTATAGCTCTGATGGCTACAGATAATTTTGCTGAATCCATATATTTGCAGCTGTTAGTCATTCCACTGTTTTGAATCCCAGTACACTATCATAACTACAGGTAAGATGTTGCTGTCTGTGGAAGTAGGTTCTCTTTGTGCATGATCTAAGGACACAGTTGATATAAAGCTTGGCAATTGTAGCATACAACGCATGTAGCACTAATTTCATAAATTCATTTTTCCATATCAAACAAATTATTGCACTTGTGATGTGTGCTGTGTTGGCTGTATAATAGGAAACTTAACTGTGTTTATGTGAATGCATCAAATTACAAATGAAAAAAAATCTAGGAAAATTTGGATGTATACATTTGCATATACGATTGATTTAATACTGATTGTGCTAGAAAATTACAGTGGACATTTTAAAAGTGATGAAATGGAATTTGAAAAAGTATGAAACCTGCATGAAAAAACTTAAATTGTCTTTCCTGTCATGCATTTGGTAAAATGTAATTAACAAATCTGTTGACTGCTGACAATAACTGACTGTGCAACCTAATGTTTGGGAATAACTGGGCAGAACAGCCAGTAGTGGACTGTGTGGAAAATCTTGTAGCCATAGCCATGAGATGGCTACCTTAACACATCCAGGCAGTGAGTGATGGGATGAAGACCTATTATGGCCAGTAGGAAGTGGAGGATCTGATGTGGCTATATAGCCCTACCCAGACAAATAGTGTTCTCCCAAGCTTCAATACCATCCTTAGTGGTGAAGAGAGTTAATGGTACCATCTAGTGCCACCAGAGGTACACCTAGATCTTCAAGTCTGGTACAGTGGTGCTGGTCAGGATGTCTGCAGTTGGATTTGCGCCCAAGCAATTGTCAACTGTGCAAGTGCAGAAATGATCAATAGAATTCTCATCGGCAGTAAACTGAGATTTTATTAAGTATTCATCATGGAGGATTCAACAATCCACAGTGTAATTATTTTTTCCAGTTCAAATGTTATGTGGACTAGTTGTGCTGCAGTTCGTCCATATGCTTTAAACAACACTAAAAATCTGTGGAACAGGTGTTAAGCTGGTGGTCCTGTAAAGAGGTGCTCTATTTTATGAAAATGCTTACTGTAAACATATAACTTGTTAGGTATGGTTGGAATAAATATCTATGTATGGTTTGACCATCGCACTTGAAAAGATTAGCTCTTCTCATTGTGTTTGTGCTTCTTACTTGATAATCGTCAGAATAAAGTATTATCATTGGATATAACCTTGCATCACATTTTCTACAAGTACGATTAACATCTCTAAAGAAAGTGCCAGATTCATATATTTAGTTCCCAACCGTAGATGCTTCTAAATACAGCTTTCTTTAAGCCTATAAAAATTAAGTATCTTTTTATAGTGAATGACTGAAGGATGAAATCTCGCGACATCAAGGGTGTGTAAAGTTACAAATTTGTCAACAAGCTGTCAGAACTTAATTCACAAATGAATAGTGGGGCAGGTGTAATTGCTGATGTGGAACACTATTATTGGATATAGAAAAAGAAAATAATTTAGTAATTTAGCCTGCAATATAATGCTGATTTATCTGAATTAGATGGAAATGAAATTAGATCTAGGAGTGGTAAATAGTAAATGTGCTGAAAAGATACAAAGATCTGTAATCATTAAATTTGCAGCAAGGATATTCATAGTGTTCTGCATTGTGTAAGAGGTCAATCCAAAAGTTTTGAGAGTGGACAATGAGCTGTGAAGCTAAAGCAGCTTTTCCAACTTAGGTTCAGATAACATGTGCAAGTCTGGGCATGCTCCAACAATGCCAGCACCATATTTATACGAGGGCTGATCAACAAAGACTGATACTGTTTTGTTTTTTTCACAGATGTTTATTACTCCAATTCAATGTTTACATTCAAAGTAGTTCCCTCCTACTTCAATGCACTTTTTATAGCATCTCTGCCAGTCCTTGAACACATTCTGCAGACCATTCTTTGTCATGTCCTTGAAAATCGCCTCACTTTTTGTGAGCACTGCTTCAGAGTTCTCAAATCGAATACCCCTAAGCTTTGCCTTTAGTGATGGAAATAAAAAAAAGTCACAGGGTGCAAGATTGGGGCTATAAGGTGGATGTGGTACAAGGTAATGTTGAATTGAGCCAGAAACTGCATGACTTGATTTGCAACATGAGGCCGTGCATCGTGCGAGAAAGCTCTGGTCATTTCTTTGCAATGTGCTTTCTCAGTGTAGCCAATACTGACATGTAGTATGCTGCTGTAACAGTAGTGTGAGGGGGAATTGCATGCTGGTAAATCATTCCATTAGAGTCAAAAAATGTGATCATCACTTTCTCTGCAGATGGAACAACTTTTGCCTTTTTTGGTGTTGGAGAACCTGGCAATTTCCACACTGCTGGCTTGTTTTCCTTCAGGATCATAATGATGCAGTCATGACTCCTCACCGGTGATAATCAATTTTAAAAATGCGTCCCCTCCATCAGCAAAGAGACTCACACCTCACGGCTTGTCTCCATTTACACAGCCTTTTGTTTGGGAGTCAACAGACGTGGCACCCGATGAGCACAAACTCTGGCCATATGGAGATGGTCGTGCATAATTGTAAACACACTGCCATATGAAACTCTTAACACTTCGCTGAGGTTATGTCTCGGACAATCACAGCAGCTATGTTGGTGTTTGACTTCAGTCACAGCAGAAGCCGAAACACCAGGCCCACCTTGCTTAACACTGACAAGTCGGCCTTCTTTGAAGTCCTTGAACCACCTAAACACTTGCATGAGGTAGTGCATCTTCACTGTATGCTTGCTTCAGCTTTTCATAAGTTTTGGTGGCTGTTTGGTTTAAACGAAAACAGAATTTGATTGCACTGTACTGCTCCTCTCGCGTCGCTCCATTGTCTGGTATGCGAAATGCACGTAGGATCTACAAAATAGATCATTACTACCAACCTACCAATATAAGAGTGCTGCCGCCTACCGACATAATACATAAAAACCCGCTCTTTTCAAATATTTATGTTACAGATACGAAGCTACGGAAGAAATCAGTCTTGTCTTTGTTGATCAGCCCTCGTATGTATAGCAATTGTGAGATCATATACTGGGATGGATCTCAAATGAGCATATAAGAGTATTATGATTTTCTATGACAAAGTTTGTTAAAAGAAGAGGGAATACTTCGAAAGAATCATGCATTTGGAGTTCTTTGCACTTCATTATATATCAATCTTAGGCACAGTTCCAGAGGACAGTATTCCTGTGAAAGTGAAGACCAGGTAGGAAGGCTGGCTACAGCAACAATGGATGAAAGTGTGATGAAAGAGTGCATGTTGCAGGAAACCCTAAATATCGAATAGGCACCAGTGAAAGAAACAAACTGTGCAGTTGCTGGACCCCATCACCACCTCATAAATGAGCAGAAACAAACATTATGCAGTGTGTCAGAAAATTGTTGAAAAATTCAATGAAAAAAGATCCAAAAGCATACCTTAGTTTTGTAACAGGTGATGAAAGCTGGATTTGCCAGCATGTTCTAGAAACTGATAGTCATCCGACTGAATCTTTGCAGAAGACACCCCCCACCTGCCCAACAAAACTGAAGTGAACAAGAAGTGTTGTCAAGATCCGTTCCTTCTCAGTAGTGGCCACATTGTGATTACGCTTGAGGGACAAAAGATGCTGCCATGTGGCACACTAAAAAGTGTACAACTGCTCAAAAAAAAAAAAAATCCTAAGTTTAGTCTGCATAGAATTTTGTTGCTTCATGACAATGCCTCGGTCTCACTACTAAAAATAACCCAATTTCTGCAGGAGTCAGATGTGTCCCATCCTCCCTTCAGTCCAGATTTTCCCCCTATGCAATTTATTTTCTATTCCCCAAAATGAAAGAAAAAATAAGACTGCAGCGATTTGAATCAACTGAAGCGGTGATGCTGCTTATGAAGAACTTATTTGCTGCACACTCTCCAAAGAAGAATGGAGTAAAGCAATTGAAAAATGGTGTGAAAGGATGAAACAATGTATAAATTACAATGGAGTATGTTTTGAAAAGATGCAGTCATCAGATCTAAATTTTTAATGTTTAATTGCGTCCATTCTTAAAACTTTAGGAGTGACCCTTATATAATTCTGCATATCAACTTAAAGTAGTTTCCAATAAGAATGTTAGTGTTTTTCTTTGAAATTTCGGAATTATTTTGTTGCTATGTCTTTATTAATCATAATTCATACATTCTTACAATTTTTTTATACCTTAGAGTTGTTATTCCCCCCCCCCCCCACCTTAATACACCTAAACACCATGGTCATACATGTGTATAGTGGACTTACCATACATCCCCATTTTATTTTCTAACTTCTTTCATCTTCTCTTTGATCATTCATCCTTTCTTTCCTTTTGGAGACAAAACCCTCCTGATTATAATATCCCATCTTTGTTGTCAAATTTGATTCCTCCATATCTTTGTTTAAATTCAACATAGTATAAAATGGAAATCTTTGTCAATTTCTGCGCACATTGGACATTTTCTTAAATCTTTGTCTTATGCCTTTAAAATTTGTAACCCCTATTCCTGCCCATTCAGATCCTTCTCTCTTTAGTTTATTGTATCTATGTACTTTTCCCTCTCCCAGACTATTTGTATTCCCCTATATCCTCAAGGAAATTTTCTCTCATGCTACTAAAAATATTTTGTCTTGTCAATATCCTCTAGCCTGATTCTACTACTTTCCAAAAGCATTGACTGTTCACTGTTATATTCTGCATTTAACCATGAACTTTCCATACCTATTTTCTCCATAACTCCTTACATGTTTTCGTGCCATGAAACGTACCATTTACTTTTCTTCTGAATGCTAAAGCATACTTTGATATCCCAGTCTTCTAGATTGGAAATTCTGCACAGATATTTCATAGTTCTTGTATTGATTATAAACCTTGGTGGAATGCCTCCCCAGTTCTGAGCTGCTCCATTTGGTGAGGCTATTGGTAGACTTTATACATATTCACAAAAAGATCTACAAATTTTATCAACCTCTCTCCAAGCATCTACTCCCCATGCCTTTGCCCCCATATAACTTTTTTTTTTTTCTCTCTTTTCCTTTAGTTCATTATGGCTGTAAAAATTCTTTCAAGCCATTTAACATGTATGTATGGCAGTTTTCTTATGCATGGCATTATAATACTTTGGCCATTTTTCCTTTTGCTATACACATCTTTTTTTGCTCACTCCAGTTTCCATTGGAATTTAGTCTAATCCTCATTTAATCGAATCCTCTTACAAATTTCTATTTCTCTTCTATTAATTTCCATTTTTTCATCCTTAATAATCTGTCCCATTTTGAAAATTATGACCTTGAATTTCTTTTCGTTTACTTTCAGCCCCCATTTTCCACAAAAATTATTTGCCATCTCATTTGCCTTCTTCAATGCTCCACTCAATATGGACCCAACTACCAAGTCATGCACAAACAGTAACCCTGGATTTCTTTATTTTTGATGGCTGGTGAGCATATAACTGGTCTGGGTCTTTTCTAGAATATCAATATAGAGGTTAAATAGCATTGGACCAAGTTCACAATCCTACCTTACTCTGTAAACAGTATCTTATTGTTTTGGTGTTGAATACAGAAATCATTATCGTGATATATTTTTATGTATTTCTATTTATGGTATCAAACCCCTCCGGATCAAAAATTATCATATATACTCTCCCCCTTTTGTTGCTCAAGTATTTGTCCACAGTTGTATTATCTGCTCTAAAGCCCACTTGAAACTCAGTTCTCTACCCAGTTCTGCAACCTCTTAGCTAGAGTGCCCATAAAGATCTTACCTAAAATAGAAGGAAGACTAATCCCCCTGTATTTTTCTGGGTTGTTTTATCATCCTTGACTTTACATAGTGGTACTATCATGTTTACTTTCTATCTTTTGGTAATCTCTGTTGTGTCAAAATCTTTATTGAACAATTTTATCACTTTTCCTCCTAGTTCCATCTAGTGAACAAACCTTCCAAAATTCCCCTACTTTGTTGGGTTTTAGCCTCTTAACCTGCTCACAAAATTCATCAATTGATTACCCATCTCCCATATTTATCCGAATACAAAGCAATGTTTTATTCCCAAATATTAATGTTCAGAACTATGGGGTTGTCTTGCATTCGCGATATGTTTTCCAAATGCCATGAGGGGAAACGGTAAGTTTCAAAATTTGCAGTATGGCAATGGCAAGTCCTGGGGGAGATAGTATAGACAACCGCCAAAGTAATCTATGCTATGTGGCAGATTTTCAGAGTTTAATTTCGCGCTGTTCCCCATACAACATCTGTTCAACTCCCACTATTATCCTGACCTAACACTGTTTTAAATTGTGGGCATCATTTCTGCAAGATTACATCCCCCCCCCCACTTCTGTATAAAGTTCTTACTATTGACCCTATTTTCTTTGTATCGTGAATTTTTGCTGTTTTGTTTAATGTTCCACTTATTTTTACACTCCATTCCTGCTTGTCTCCAATGGGACTCCTGTAAACCCATCTAAGTGTCCAGAAATTTTCTTTTTCCCTGACTGCTGCCAGTTTCTCAACTTTTGCATAATTTTTTTAATGCCATTTGGCAATTTTATCGAATCATTTCCTTTTGCTATGAATTGATTTGGTTGGTGAGGGGTGAATTGAGTAAAATTAAACAAAAGCCTGTCCTTCCAAAAAAAATTTAGAATATGCCCAAAATTCAAATAAAAAAAAATTTGTTCCACAAACAATATAAGGTTTTTTTTTTTTTAATACAGATGCAATTTTCCTGCCCTTTTTACCTGTATTCTGATGTTTCTACTACTTCCTTAATTTTATCAGAATGTAATAAACTTTCTCTCACGTGTAATATTTTCCCACATTCTGAATTTAATTCCTTACAAAATATTTCTTGCCTATCTTCCCCCAATTTACATATTTCCACAACTCTACACACCCTCTATGCACAAGCTTTTCACACCTACATACTTCACCTAATTTAATTCCATTGGGAAATGGCAACTTGATGTATTCATAATGTCAAAGTTCAAAATCCAAATCAATATCTAACGAGTTCAGTATATAAATCTACCCATCACACTTCTTATTTGTTGGACTATTCTTTTTTGGGGAGGAAAGGCCTTTGTTTAATTTACTCAATTCACCCCTCATTATGTATGTTGATGAGCCTCCACTGCCAGTGTATTGTTCCATGTTACTTTGTTCTTATGCTGTTAGATTGGCAGTGAAGTGCAATTCCCTTCTAAATCTGACCCCTTCAATCTTCACAAAAAGTATTTTCCCTTCAATGTTGATAACATTGTCTTACTGTGTCTATTCTCTAGTTCAAACTACATGATCTTCAGTTCAGTTACTCTTGACCTTTTGTTCCTTTATCCTTGTATTTAGGTTACCTACAATTATTTCCATTTTACCATAATTACTTTTCAACTCTTTGCTATCCCAACTTACATTATATGTGTCACAATACTCTGATGTGAGAGGAATATACACAAACATGTACACCTATTTGGTAAATGCCACTTAAAAAATCTGATCCATTCACATGACAATCTCTGCCACAAATTATTGTTAAAAGCTTATTCTAATGGAGAAAAAATTATCAGGAAACGTAATAAGGGAATACAATAGGTAAAAGTGATAGTCAAAGGCTGTTTGCTGTGTGACTGAAGTTCCTTTGTATGGACAGGAGTTGACAAATTCCTGTATGAGCAACCAATTTTTCAAAGCTGAAACAAGGGCCGAGTGGTTAGACCTCTCACCTAGACGGTCCGGGTTCGATCCCAAACGACCACATGTGAGATTTGTGGTGTACGGGTTTTCTCCGGTTTCCCCTGCCATCGCATTCCACTGGTGCTCCATCTTCATTCATGTATCAGTGTCACAGCCTGCAGTGCCATAAGTAGTTAAAGTGGACGTTAAACACTACCAAAAAACAATCAACTCCACGAAAAAAGTGTATATAACAAATTGTGTTTTTTAATGTGCTCTACATTTTGTATGTGGTAAGTTTTTGTTCAACTCTTACAGTTTAGCAGTTCTGCAAAATTCATCCAGAATAAAGTAGTTTTCAGAGGATATTCCCAGAAAATACAAGATATGAGTCCCTTAAATATAAGGGATTTTAATCAAAATCATTAGGCATTTTTGAGAAAATCACAATTTTCAAGAAAAAAAAAAAGTTGCCTGGGGATTTTCTTTGAAATCTTTGTGTCGCATCCTTGGAAGATACCGAACTTGAATACGACGATCTTTTCGCTTTTGAGCAGTGCTGTCCAGACACTCACATGGACCTTTTTTCCAAAAATACTCTTTTGAATTCAGGGGATCCAAAACCTGTATTTCTGTGAAATCTTTAGGTGGAATAAAATACCTTCTCTACATCTATATACATAGTACATTTAGAGAAAGTAAAAAGCTGCAACACTGATTTATTCCACAGCTCTTTTTCTTCTTTCACCTTGAACCCCTTATCTCCCCTCACAAAACACCCTAGAACACCTGAAAACTGAAAAGTCCACCTCAGATCTGGTTTTTCTCACCATTATCACTACCATATCGCCGCATGTTAAGTCGCCCTCCGTTGGGTAATGGTTACCATGCTAACTTCATATACACCCAAGGTCGCAGGTTCAAACCCGGCGGAGGACGATGGATTTAGCATGCCTTTACTCCCATGTTGTAGATTTACGGCACGTAAAAGAACATCAAGCCTGATAGGCATCTGAGCAAAATTAAGCGGTCTTTCACGCCCAGTATAGATGGCATGGGACACTGAGAACCACAGCAGTTACAGAGCATCCATAAATAACACTCCATTTATTTTCTTTTTTTTTTGCCACATCTTCGTTTTTATGCATTTTCTGTAATAGCCCCTCCACATTCCAGTTCACTAATGTTAACTCATATATTCGCCTAGCTGCTTGAACACATAGTTTTTCAAAATGGTTAACTATATTTAAACCGTCTTAGTGCAATACATCCAATTCAGCTGTTCCCAAGGTCTCTCTTTGTGCATCTTCAATCAGCTTTGTCTCAGGTTGAGGCCTTCTCGGTGATACAACTGATAGAAAGGTTTTCTTTTCCATTGCTGCTACCGATTTCAATACAAGTGACTGTTGTCAAAATCCTGTGCAATAAATATTTTGTGCTATTTAGCTGCTTGTGCTCTAAACACTTCCCAATTAAATTCCATTGTAGCCGTTTTCAGGATCATTGGTCTTGGTCTAAGCCCCTTCCAGTTCTGAAACAATTAGCTATCTCCCTTCCAACCATATTTAATTTCAGTTTCTTTTGAAATAGGTTCTCTATATCTTGCTAGGCACGTATAGCCCTTCTCTCTTCAACCCCAAAGATTATCAGATTTAGCTTTGTATTTCTTCCCTCCATATTTTTCAGTCTTTGCATTCCTTTACCTCACCTTAAAATTTTTGTAACTCCATTTTGATCTCTTCAAACTTAATGCTGATTTTCTTATCGATTCTAATTCCCATGTTCTGAATTTCCTTTATATCTTTGATATTTTCCAGCATCTCGCCCATCTGTTCTAATATTGGTATGGGATTCATCTCCATACCTCCCGATTACTGGTAGAGTGCATATCATGAGGATATACCAAAAGCTCTTCCCTGCCATCCTAGATCTGCTCTCTATGTTAAAACACTTATCTAATTCAGTATGTTTGGACATCAATACCCTCTTCTTTTGCCATGCACTAATTTGCTGATCTTAGCAAGCAACTCCTCTCTGCAATTTATAAAAGAATGCAACCAAATTTTGCATGAAATTGCAGAGGATTTGTTTCTCATATCAAGATTAAGAACCTTCTTTTCTATTTTTTCGTGTGTATAGGCTTGTCCTTTGTAAAGCATTTGCTTTTTACTTTCGCTAGCATGTATGTACATATAAAGTACATAGTAGGTGGAGAAGGTATTGCATTCCACCCAAAAATTTTGTGACATTTCACCGGTAATGTTTCGAGGTCCCCTGATTGCCCCATTCCCAATTAGAAATAGATCGGTGTGTGGGGGGGGGGATAAAGCATAGATTAAAGTAAAAATTGCAAATACCAAACTTGGTATTTATGTTTAGTATTTTACAAGGGTGGGAAACTCAGCTTTTAAAGAAAATCCCCCACCCCAAACTACCGTTTACATGGGAAAATGAAATTCATGTTTTTCTCAAAAATGTATCAATGATTTTGATTAAAAATACCGTATATTAAAGGCATTTCCATCAGAAATAAAATATATATCTTGTATTTTCTGGGAATAACCTCTGAAGACTTTTTATTCTGGATGAATTTTGCATAACTGATAAAGAAATAAACAATTTACTACACAACATTTTGACTATAAGTAGATTCATAAGTGCTGAAATAAACCCTTTCCATAGAATAGAGAGTATACAGAAAGGAAACTCAAGGGCGGCTCCTTTGATGTGCTTGAAGCCAAACTCTGCGCTAGACGCCATATTGGGATCTAGTAAACCCAAAGCGATCACTTTTAAAACAGTACGAACATGTGTAATAACAATCTCAAGTGTGGCATACACATGACTTTCTCTGCTTGCTCTCCCACAAACTATTTATACGGATGCTTATTCTTCTGTTTGTTTCTTGTTAATAGAGATACATTTTAATTGCGCATTTCATTATTGGTAAAAACAATAGTCAAATCTTTTCCCTGCCAGCAGCTATGTGATGCTTTGAAATCCCATTCTATTTGCAAGAACTTGAAAAAAGAAAAAAAAAAAAAACCTGAATGGTAATTTTCACGAAAGAAAATTTGTATGTATTTGAACCTTTTTAATCTAACTGGAGGAATTTCAAAATGTTAACACTATAAAAAAATCTGATGTAATCCATTCACACGACTTTATATCTCTGCAAAAAAATGTTGTTAAAAAGTTTGTGCTTCTATTTACTTCAAGCTAAGTGAGAAAAAACTAGCAGAAATAGTCTTATTACTTCCCTGTAAGTAGAAGTAAAATAAGGGAGTAACATAGGTGAAAGTGATAGCAAAAGATGGTTGCTATGTGGCTGAAGTTCCTTTGTTTGTATGGACAGGAGTTGACAAATTCCTGAATGAGAAAAGTATAAGCTTTTTAAGGCTGAAACACGGAATACCTAAAAAAAAAAGTTCAACTCCACGAAAAAAATGTATATAACCTAAATTGTGTGTTTTAATGTGCTCCACATTTTTTGTGTGGTAAGTTTTTGTCTATCTCTTAAGGATTACCAGTTACAAAAATTCCGTAAAATTCATCCAGAATATAGTAGTCTTCAGAGGCTATTCCTAGAAAATTCAAGATATGCATATTATTTGGCAAGTATATATCTTTAATATATGCTATTTTAATCAAATTCGTTAGCCATTTTTTAGAAAGTCAAAATTTTCGAAAAGTTTTCCATCTGAAGGGTAGGTGGGGATGGGGTGATTTTCTTGAAAATCTTCGTGTCGTATCCTTGGAAGATACTGAACTTAAATACCAAGTTTGGTATTAAACGGTATTTTCGTTTTTGAGCTATGCTGCCCCCCCCCACACACACACACACGGACATGTTTATAAAAAGGCGTTTTTTTTTCATTCAAGTGGTCTCAAAACATGCATTTCCGGTGAAATCTCGGTATCGAATTTTTTAGTACAATGCAATACCTTCTATATACACTATGTACATAGTACGTATAGAGAAAGTAATATACATGACAAGTTGTTGGCTTTAACAGGATCTACATTTTCAGTGTAGTAAGATGTTATCTGTCTCTTACGGTTTTGATTAAAATGTCGCAGGCTTAAGATATTTTTATGACAAACGAAGAGCCTCTGAAGACCTTTATTCTAGATTTACTTCTACATTACTGGTAAACCGTAAGAGATAGACAAAAACGTAGTGCATAAAAATCTGATGTGTGCCATTCACATAACGTTCTCTAGCTATTCCACAAACAAATTTGTCTTGTAAAAGATTCTTTTTTTATATACGCATGCGAACCAAGATACATTAGCAGAAATCATCTATTACTTGCTTCCTTGTAAGTAGAGGGGAGATAAGGAAGACAGGACAAAGTGATGGTCATGTCTTTTTAAAAGCTGGACGGTATGTGAAACAATTGATATTAGGTTCACTGTTATGGTCCCGCTGTAGAAAAATTGAAAGCAGTAACAAGGAATGTCCTACAAAACCGTCAGCTCTACATAAAAAGCCGTATATATTCTGTGTTTAAACGAAATCTACATTTTATGTAAGTTTTTGTGTATCTCTTACGGTTTAACCGTTATGCAAAATTCTGCAAACACCAACCAGAATAAAAAGCTCTTCAGAGGCTATTCCCAGAGGATTCAAAATATACATTTTAATTTATAAAATAAAATAATCGGCATTTTAATCAAAATCGTAAGCCATTTTTGAGAAAATCACAATTTTCGAAAAATGTTCTATGTAAAGGGTAGTTAGGGGTGGGGATTTTCTTGAAAATCTTCGTGTCGCATCCTTGGAAGATACTAAGCTTAATTGCCATGGTCACCAGCTTTTATAAGATTTGACTAACGCTTTAGGCTGCGCGTTTTCTTATTACTTTCTCTATACGCAGTATGTACAAAGTGTATAGAGAAGGTATTGCACTCCACCAAAAATTCGATACCGAGATTTCACCGGAAATATATGTTTTAGAGCACCCTTTATCTAAAAAAAATCTTGTGTTACACTTACATGACTTTCTCTAGCTGTTCTACAAACTTCATACATAAGATTCTTCTTCTTTCTTCACCTTGCTAATCGTGGTACTAGCACAATGTTCTTATTATTTAGTTCCGTATAAGTAGAAAGAAAATAAGAGAATACACTAGGCTAAACCAATAGTCAAATGTTTTAAAAGCTGTCGTTATGCAATTGTCATTATAAATCGCTTCTTTTCTTGGCCAGGATTAGAACAAAAGAAAAACGGACACTCCCGTCTGAGAAAAATATAGTACTTCACAACTGAAACTAATAACAATGAATACCTCGAAAACGGTAAACTCCACGGGAAAAATGTATATGACATAACTTGTGTATTTTAACAAGACCTACATTTTTTGTATAGTAAGTTTTTGTCTATCTTACGGTTTACTAGTTATGCCAAATTAAGCAAAATTCATCCACAATAAACAGGTCTTCAGAAGCTATTCCCAGAAAATTCAAGATAT
The DNA here is from genome assembly GCA_030762935.1 of Hymenopus coronatus. NCBI lineage: Eukaryota > Metazoa > Arthropoda > Insecta > Mantodea > Hymenopodidae > Hymenopus > Hymenopus coronatus. The sequence continues at coordinate 54,109,860 of CM060898.1, forward strand.
AAATTATATTTGCTAGGTAAATATCGTTAATATATGATATTTTAATCAAAATCGTTAGAACCATTTTTAAGAAAATCAAAATTTTCGAAAAAAGTTCCATGTAAAGGATAGTTTGGGGTGGGGGGATTTTTCTCAAAATCTTCCGTGTCGCATCCCTGGAAGATACTAAACTAAAATCCCAAACTTTAGTTTTTGAGTTATCGTGTTCATAGACCTTTTTCTGAAAATGCTTTTTTTGGGGGGATACAGGGGGTCCTAAAACATGTATTTCCGGTGAAATCTCGGTATCGAATTTTTGGGTGGAATACAATACTTCTCTATCCCTATGTACATACATAGTGTCTGAACTCGAAAACGAAAAGTCGGTAAAATACCAAACTTGGTATTTAAGTTTAGTATCTTCCAGGGATGCGACACGAAGATTTTGAGAAAAATCCTTCCACCCCAAACTATCCTTTACATGGAACTTTTTTCGAAAATTTTGATTTTCTCAAAAATGGCTCTAAAGATTTTGATTAAAATATCATATATTAAATACATTTACATGACAAATAAAATGTATTTCTTGAATTTTCTGGGAATAGCCTCTGAAGACTACTTTATTCTGGATCAATTTTACGGACTTTTAAATAACTGCTAAACCGTAATAGATGGACAAAAACTGACTACACCAAAAAATGTAGAGCACGTTAAAACACACAATTTATGTTATATACATTGTTTTCGTGGAGTTCAATTTTTTTGAGACATTCCTTGTTTTTGGTTTCTGCTATGAAAAACATATACATTTCTCCTACAGGAATTTGCCAACTGCTGTCCAAACAAACAAAGGAACTTAAGTGACAGCAACCAGCGTTTGACTATCACTTCAACCTATGGTACTCTTTTATTTCGCTTCTACTTACAAGGGAGCAAGTAATAAGACTAATTTTAATTTTTTCTAATTAGCATGAAGTAAATAGAAATATAAGCGTTTTAAGAATATTTTGTTGCAGGGATGTTGAGAAAGTCATGTGAATGGTACACATCAGCTTTTTTTTTTCTTCTACTTACAAAGAAGCAAGTATTAAGATTAATTTCTGGTAATTTTTGTCTTGATTAGCATCATGTTGATAAAAGAAACATCGTTTGTTTGTGGAACAGCTAGAAAAATGTATAGGAATGCAACACATCAGATTTTTTAGACTTTTGTTTGCTGTGCTTATCTACAAAACAAACCGTAGCAACATGAAATTATGGTTAGGAAAATGTGTAGATAGGAATAAATAACCAAGTCATTCAATGGGCTGCTAAGTTTTATTTAATAAAATTAAAAAAAAGAAGAAAAAAAGGCTTAATGCGTTGAATCAGAATTGACAGCAAATATGATTAGGTAGAATAAATCAGTCCTATTAGAGAAAAAGAAACAACACCAAAACCAAATCTGAAGCTGGATGCAAACACATGAAAAACCACATTAACTAGAGGAGACATTCCATGTTTCTTTGCTATATTGTATTTGAATTATTTTTGCGTCCATAGGCCGCCTTTTCTCTTACTACTGTTCATTATAAGTGCAGTAAAGCTTCAAGAACCGTTCAGTAGAATATAATCCCAGTAGGTAAAATACACAATAACGTTAATAAAATGTATAATAAGAAGTGTTTAACTTCAACAACATAGCTGTTTACTCGGTTCAGGTATGGCGGAATTTGCGCATGCGCACAGATTACAGCAGAGTTTCCGTTCTATATACTCTATTCTGTGCCCTTTCCATGCATGCAACAATACATTGTTGACTTGTTAACACAGATGGTGTATGAGACGCAGGTAGCGCGTCTCACTTCGGAGGGGAAATTTTTATTCATACGAAATTAACGAGACACGTCTCGCAACGTTTTCTGCTAGCTGTGTCTCAAAAGTTGAATTTTCGAGATACGTCTCACTTTCGTATGAATAAAACTCGACTCAAGATGGAGGTGACCTTGATCACGACCAACGTCTTACTCGCTTACGTAATGAGAGTCTTATCGTGATTTGTTAATCACCTCAGATCAGTGGCGGCTCGTGGATTAAAAATTTTGGTGTTCACAAAATCAGCAATTTACCACCGCCGCAGCCGCTGCCGCTGCCACTACTGCTACCGCCGTCACCGCAACATTAAATCTAGTAATATTAGAAACAATGATAGTGCCTAATAACAAGCATTATAAATTTGTTACACAAACCGGCACCCAGCCAGTATTGTAAAGATGTTGAATTTCTTAGTCTCCGAGAGTTAACAGCAATATGAGGTGATGAAGGGGTGAACTCCTTTGATGCAGTTTATGTGAAGAATGGTATTTAGAGTGAAAAATATTTACATTGTTTAAATTGCGCAATTAACACCAAATTTATTTGTACAGAAATTTCACGCGCCGGTTTTTCAAATGTGCAAACTTTTCTATCACTCTGTGATTAAAGCATTTTATGCTGTTGACCAGTTTCTTCTCAATAGCAAGTATTGCCAGTGCTGAAAGTCGGTCTTCACCCATCGTACTCCTAGTAAAGGTTTTAATTCTTTCTATTGTGGAAAATCATATTTCTGGTTCTGGTGTAGTCATGGTCGTAATGATAATAATCTACAGTAGCTCGGTTAGTTGCGGAAAAGTTCCTTCGTTGAGGCTGTTTTCTGTTTTGAACTGCTTAACTCTCTCTTAAGCTTAACTCTCGCATAAAATGCAAATTACTAAGAAAAATTACGCCTCTCATAAAGACTGCAGTTGCTCTTCCGGATAGTTTCAACTAAATCTCAAAGATAGCAGCACCTCCTGCTGATAAACAGAACCCTGAAGGTGTTAATGTGCACGATCGCACTGTGCTCATTTCTAGCTGTAAAATTCCAAGCTGTTTTGTTGGCCGCGCAAGCACAGAGCTGCTAAACGTTAGTTATACGCTAGCACACGAGGCCTGTGCTACAAGCGTTGTTGTCACATACTCAGGTTCTCGGCTGTGTTCAATCTTAAGAGCAGAGCGCGGTATATTTAAACAAGTGGCACCGGATAGTTCATTTTATTAAATTTTTCCTGAAAGAGAAAAAGGAGATCCACTAAGAAATTTTGGAGGTTCACGTGCTCTTGTGCTCCTACACAGCAGCAGCCGCTGCCTCAGATGGTGTCTCAACACGTGAGACGCAGCTTCTTGCAACAAATTATAGGTAGATTTGGTACCAGTTTTCGTGGTTTTTTGAGCGCAGTAGGGATCTTTATTAAACTAGGAGGTATTCTGAAGAATTAAATTATAACAAACTGCAAGATCAAAATAAAATGTGCTGTGGCTTATAAAACATTCATCGCGAGGTAATAGGAACAAGAGCTTTATGCAAAGGAGCAAAGATAGAATATAATTATCATTTTTTTTTAAATTTATATAGCTCACTTTAATTTGTGGTCATATCTGGGGCTTCACTTTAGAAACAACTGCTCGTTACTTCACGCTGAATTGTAATGTCGCTTAAGTTTTATACTATTAAACACACAAGCATACTTAGACTGTGGGAATATAAGATGATTCTAGTTTAAAAAAAAAAATCCCTGCCCCAGCCGAAAATCGAACCCGGGCTCTTTGGGTAATATTGACCATTCGACCGCAGGTAGTAAATCCTGGGTTTCAGCAAGGAATCGCAGAATTCAGTATTCAAAACTTTTTGGAAAGTCGGTCTACAATAACTACATAAGGGAACGAGCATTTGATAGGTTCAAGTTTCTGGCAAATTCTGCTGCATGTGAAAAAAAAAAACTCAAGCGAAATGGCATCGATTATACCCATATCATAATCAAGAAACCGAAATTTCATGTAGACAAAATCTTTCATGGCGCATGAGAGATAACACTTATAAGTACTACAAAAATAGTATTTTGCATTACCGAACACAGTGGAACTTTGGAAGCATTTATATTTAAAGGCAACTAAATAAATAATAGATATGTAAAATAATACGTGTTTAATATTTTATTTTTTACTTTCACTGTTTTCAGAGGATTTGTTTCTCCTATCAGGTCCAAGGACTTTCTTTTCTATTTTTTCGCGTGTATAGCCTTGTTATCCTTTGTAAAGCATGTGCTTTTTACTTTCGCTAGCACGTACACTGTGGTTAGAGAAAGTATTGTTATTCACCCAAAATCGTCCAGATTTCACCGGAAATATATTTTAAGGTCACCTGGTCCTGAAAAGGGAGTTTTAGAAAAAGGTCCGTGTGTGTCGGCATAGCTCAAAAGCCGTTCAATACCAAACTTATATATACTTAGATCTTCCAAAGATGCGATACGAAGATTTTCAAGAAAGCTCCAAACTACACTATACATTGAAGAAAATTGATCTTTTTTGTTTTTATCAAAAATAGCTCTAATGGTTTTGATTAAAATACAGTAATCAAAGATATTTACATCAAAAATAAAATGTAGGTATACCTTGAATTTGTATTTCTGGGAATAGCCTCCGAAGACCGCTTTAATTTCGATGAATTTTGCAAAATTGGTAAGAGATAGACCGACTCTTATCACACAAAAACGCAGATCTCGTTTAAAAATGTAATTTATGTCATACGTTTTTCTTGTAGGGTTGACCATTTTCGAGATATTCCGTGTTATTAGTTTCGATTTTAAACTACGTTCTCAAACACCTTCGTTTGGTATTTCTAGTTTTACTGCTGGCCACGTATGGGTCACCGTTCTTCTGTTTATCATTTTGATCATTTTAAATATTTAACAATCACTTGAGCTTAGTATATTCCCTTATTCCTCTTCTACAAACAAAGAAACAAATAATAAGAACAATCTTACTAGTTTCGATTAGTATGATGTAGATAAAATATCGATATTTTGTAGGAATAGTTTGTATGTGGAGCGGCTAGTAAAAGTCATGCGAGTGGAACACATCAGATTTTTATTTTATTCTGCGCTTAACATTGCTTATTTTCCAAACAAATACAATTCATTTTAATTCCTATCTAGAAATTTTCCTGAATCCGGCCACGGCAAATTTCTATTTTTCTGACAATCATGATTTTATTAAATAACTTTTTGAAACATCTGCGAAACGCGATTAAAATGTAATGTTTGCTTTTCCATTTTGACGTTATAATTCGTGTAAATTGATTCATAAGCGCTGAAATAAACCCTTTCCATTCATGCAACAATACATTGTTAAACTGTTTACACACAGATTGTGAATTGGTACATACCTCTTCATTAAAGTTAGGCATTCTTGACGCTGTTGCTGTATATATATTTTACATATAAATTATGTCTTTTATGAGGATATACATTTTTGTGTGGTTTTTGGCCAGGATGGAGCAGTTCAACCTGTTTTAAGGAAAACAGTAGCCATTGGTTGCGAGACTTCTGACGTCACCGCGCGGACGTTACTTGTATTGCCAGGAGAGATCCGTGCAAGACTTGTTCATATATGCGCAAATATACACATACCATTTAAATACAACATAAGCACAAATAATCGTAATATTGAAATTAATAGATAAGAACCTCTGTAATGAATATAGCGTTCGTCTAATTATAATGTGCTAAAATTGTGCGGCATCAAAATATTGTTTAAAATGAAACGAACTAATCGTCAAATTTGCTAGTAAAGTAAATTAATCGTGAAATATTAAAATTATCATGAGTAATTAAAGAAATGTCTCTTTTTACAAACAATTATTGAATTATTATAAACTATAACTAGGCCATTCGATATTATTTTCAAAAACTTACGTAATATGCTATAGAACCTGCCGTCACCTATAGAGCACAGACCAAGATTATTTTTTTGTATTTTATAACTTTTCCCTTGATAGAGCCCTTAAGGACAATGCCCCGGCTTTATCTTCCAATTCACATTTAGCGGAAACTCTTGTGTAGTGAACTATTTGCCCTGATGTAAAACAAGCTGATAGTAATTCCTGTATATCTGTATTATCATAATAATTTTGCTTCCCCTTACGTAGGAAAGAGGATATAAAGAGGATCTTTGACCACGAAGAACTTTTAAAGTTTAACTATTTTATCTTGTGCTGGTGCACATTCTTATCAAATATCACTCTTTTCAGTAGGAAGTGGGTAATAAATGTTCTAAATTACAAAAAAACTCTTCAATTCCTCCTTTTCTGTTCCCGTACTCCTTTAAAGTTGAGATCCTGTGCATTTTCAGTTGGGTATGCACTGAGAGGGTTTCAGCTTCTCCTTTATTGGCAATCCTAAAACTTTGCTTTTTAAATCCCTTTCATAATGTTCAGGCAGAAAATTATACATTACAGACTCTTGCAGTTTTTATGTTTATTTTACTTTCTCTACATGTACTATGTACATATGGTATAGAGAATGTATTGTACCCAAAATTCCATACCGAGATTTCACTGGAAATAAATGTTTTGAGATCACCTGAGTTAAAAATCTTATTTAGAAAAATGCCCATGTGCGTATGGGGGGGGCGGGAGCAAATCTCATAAGCGAAAAGTTCGTTAAATACCAAACATGGTATTTAAATACAGTATCTTCCAAGGATGCGATAAGAAGATTTTCCATAAAATCCATTCACCCCCAACTGCCTTTTACCTGAAACATTTTTCAAAAGTTTTGATTTTCTTAAAAATAGCTCTAGCGATTTCGATTAAAATATGTATATTAAAGATACATTACATGACAAATAAAATGTTTATTTGAATTTTCGGGGAATAGCCTCTGAAGACGCCTTTACTCTGGATAAACTATGCCGAATTTTGTATACCTAATTGGGCAACCGTAAGAGATAGACAAAAACTACTGAACAAAAAATGTAGAGCTCGTTAAAACACACAACTTATACCTTTTTATGTGGAGTTGATCGTTTTGGAGATATCCCTTATTATTGGTTTCAGTTTTAAAATACGTACATTTTTCTTACACTGGAATTTGTCAACTCTTAGACACATAAACAAAGGAACTTCAATCACATATCAACCAACTTTTAAAACATTTGACTGTCACTTTACCCTATGGCACTCCCTTATTTCCTTTTTACTTCAAGGGAGCAAGTAATAAGAGCATTGTTCTGAATTTTATCCCGATTAACATGAAGCACATAGAAGAATAAGTTTTTAACAATAATTTGTTGCAGAGATAGAGGAATTCATGTTACTCGAACATCAGAATTTTGTTTTAAATGTATGCACATTTCTTCATGGACGTGTGTAACATTGCCTGTTAAATGGGGCCTAAAGTAACATGCAGTAAAAACTGGTAAAACCGAACCAGATGGCTCAAGCGTTTCGTCTGGGACGCATTCGGAAGGTCTAGGTTTGATCCCCGTTAACTGGATTTTTCCATGGTTTTCCTGAGCCCATTTAGGCAAATGCACGGTTCATTTCCCTTTCATTCCTTCTTCATCTTCCAGTTCGGCGCTGGAGTGGCTTGAGTCTTTGCAGGCAGATATAACGGTTGCTTGTTTTCTTCCCCTTGGTGGAGGCTAGGTGCCGTTGTAGAGGCCTCCTTCCAGCCTCCAAACAACTGTGTCCTCCGATGCGAGAGTCGTCAGTGTAGATATGAGCACTATCAGTGTTTACTGTACAACGTTGTGAACAATTTACCATAAAGTGTTCTCTCGGTGCAGGATTTTCTGTGATTAGTAATCGTAAGATCGCCAAAATGAAATGAGTCTTCATGGGACTGGATCCATTGTAAAGGATCTAATCCTTATACGAGGAAAATTTTAGTTGAATACAGTCAGATAATTTGGGTGATTCGAAGAGAGGAGAGCATGGAATGTTCTTTGAGAAGAGGATTTGCTAGTGCGGAAAATGTAGAGGTAAATATTGGATCCTGGCATTGTAGCAATCTTGAAAGCGTAAGATAATTGCGTCAGGTATTCATTTCATTACATTCAATCTGTAGGCTACTACAAGTAGTCATGTGGAAAACACCGAGAGCCATCCTTAGAGCAGGCTTCTGTAAGAATTAATAATTTTCGGTTTTTTGTTTTCTTGTTTTTTTTTTGTTTTTTTTTCTCCTAGCTGAATTTTATCCTATGAATCGGTAGTCACTCTTGTAAGTTCGAGTTAAGACATTTTAGTGTGCTCTCCAGCTCCTAGCGGCAAAGGATTCTGAGAAGATTAAGGCGTCTTAAACATTCAGCTTGAAGTTGTTTAAGTTTATGGGACCCAAGTGAATCGCTGGTCAAAGTCGAAGTCTGAAGAAACCTGCACATTGAATTTTAGAAGGCGACATTTTTAAATCGGCTGTTGCAGCGCATGTAGTGAAACTTGTGCCAGGTCTTGAGTGCTTCTAGTGTACTCGTTGCAGAAGATGTCAAGATCGTCTGCAAACAGGCAGGATTTAATGGGTAATGCAAGGTATGAGATGACAATATTGGTTGCTACCAATAACAAGGTCACACTCAGTATGGATCCTTGGGGGTATTCCATTATCCATAACAACTTTTTTTTGGAAGTATCTATTAACTGAAACAGGAATTTCCCCATGCTGTAAGAAATTGTAAACAAAGGTAATAATGTTTCCAATGATGTTGTTTTAAAGCGATTTTCGAATGATATATGTGCGGTAGACTCATAACCCTTTTCTATATCCAGATTAGCGGCAAACATATGTTCTAGGTTGATAAAGGTACCCCATATTTCAGTTTCTAGCATAACTAAATTATATGTGGTTGTTCGATAGGAACGAAAGCCGTTTTGGACGTCACTGAAAAAAGCTGTGCATTCTTCACTCGCCGAAGTTTTTGTAAATACTTTTCTCCATCAATTTATACATGGTGCATGTTAACGCAAAAGGATGGTGGTTTTCTGGTAATGAGAGGTTTTTATTTGGTTTGGGTGTGGGGACTACTGTGGAATGGCGCCACTGGCTAGGGAAGTATTTGGTTTTCCAGGAATGATTAAGTATGTTTAACATATATTGCGTTGCACCAGTAGACAATTATTTTAAAAATCTGATGCGTTCTATTCACATGATTTTCTCCACGTCTCTGTAACAAATTATTGTTAAGAATCTTATGCTTTTATTTACATCATACTAATCGAAAAAAGTTAGCAGAAATAGTCTTGTTACTTGTTTCCTTGTAAGTAGAAGCGAAATAAGGGAATACCATAAGTTAAAGTATTAGTCAAAGGCAGGTTGCTATGTGACTGAAGTTCCTTTGTTTGTATGGACAGGAGTTGACAAATTCCTGTATGAGAAAAGTATGTTTTTAAAGCTGAAATCCAAAACAAGGACTATGTTAAAAAAATCTGATGTGTTACACTCACATGACTTTCTCTAGCGGCTCTACGAACTTCTTACATAAGATTATTCTTCTTTCTGCACCTTGTTAATCGAGGTATTCAGCACAATGTTCTTATTACTTAGTTCCTTATAAGTAGGAAGAAAATAAGGGAATACACTAGGCCAAATGTTGTATAAGCTGTCGTTATGTGATTGTCATTACAAATCGCTTTTCTTGGCCAGCAATAGAACAAAAGAAAAACGGGTACTCCCGTCTGAGAAAAGTATAAGTACTTCACGACTGAAACTAATAACAATGAATACCTCGAAGACGGTAAGCTCCACGAAAAAAATGTATATGACGTAAGTTGTGTATTTTAACAAGGCCTACATTTTTTGTATAGTAATTTTTTGTCTATCGCTTACGGTTTACTAGTTATGCCAAATTAAGCAAAATTCATCCAGAATAAACAGATCTTAAGAAGCCATTGCCAGAAAATTCAAGATAAACACTTTATTTGTCAGGTAAATATATTTAATATACGATATTTTAATCAAAATCGTTAAAGCCATTTTTAAGAAAATCAAAATTTTCGAAAAAATGTCCATGTAAAGGGTAGTTTGGGGTGGGGGAATTTTTCTCAAAATCTTCGTATCGCATACCTGGAAGATACTGAACTTAAACATCAAGTTTGGTATTTTAGCTACTTTTCGTTTTTGAGTTATCGTGTTCACGGACACACGAGACACACACACACGGACCTTTTTCTGGAAATGCTTTTTTTTTTTTTTTTTTTGGATTCAGGGGGTCCTAAAACATGTATTACCGGTGAAATCTCGACATCGAATTTTTGGGTGGAATACAATACTTCTCTATCCCTATGCACATTTACATACGGGGCTAGAGAAAGTAAAAACGATCAACTCCACGAAAAAAATGTATATAACATAAATTGTGTGTTTTACATTTTTTGTATCGTAACTTTTTGTCCATCTCTTACGGCTTAGTAGTTATGCAAAATTCCGTAAAGTTCATTCAGAATAAGGCAGTATTCAGAGGCTATTCCCAGAAAATTCAAGATGTACATTTTATTTGCCAGGTAAATATCTTTAATATACGAAATTTTAATCAAAATCGTTAAGAGCCATTTTGGAGAAAATCATTTTCGAAAAAAGCGTAACTGAAGATACTGGATTTTATGTCAGTATTTAGCTCCATAAATGCTCGCACTTTATGTCACATATTTGTTTGAGTTGTCTTATATGTGAAAGAGGATAAATATTTTAACCAAGAGTATCTTTTGCTCCTTTTTATTTCCTGATAGGCTGCTGCTCGTAGCCGTTTGAAGTCTAGTATTCGTCGTTTGAATTTGTAATATGCCTTGTTCGTAGCTTTAACTGTTTGTTTTCATACTTCATTCCACCAGGGAAATTTACGCCGGCCAGAGACATGATTGCTGATCGGGATACTAGTTTTGGCATAAAAAAGTATGACACTAGTAAATGAAGAAATTGTCTCACTGACTTCAATTCTGAAAAACTTTCCGGTTGAAGTAGGTGCTGTATAGCTTCATGAAGGGTGCTTTGGAAACCTTCCAGTCAGCTTGTGGATGTTCCAAGTGGATATTTCATATATGTAGCAGATTTGTAAGCGACATTAAGAGTGTCAAAGTAGAGAGGAAGAGACTGGCCAGTGAAATAATGGGGCAATGCTTGGAGATGATATCGTGAGGTCAATGTTGCTTTAATTGTTGTGGAACACATAATTTTGTGAACTGCTATTTAGAAGACAGAAGATACACATAAGTTACTTTTTATGAAGATTAGTATGGTTTGAGGAGTGCCTAGAGGTTGTTAACAATAAAAATCTTTGTTATCAGGACGACTTTAGTAGAGCATGGTACAAGTGAAATGCTTAAGTAGTACTATACTATCTTGTAAAACAGTAATGAAATTTTAAATTAATGTAGCCTTACATGAGAAGTACTTCACTGTGCACATTTTCAAATATTATTGTAATTAAAATAAACATAAATAAATCTCAGGACAAACTATCAAACCTTAACCTTATAAAAGGCACATTTCCGTATTAAGTAAGAAATTTCAGAAGCTGTGTTCTCTGTTTTGGAGACTAAGACAATGTTCTCATACATAGGCTTCAAATTTGCGATAATATTACAAATATATTTACACCACAATTAGATACAGATCCTTCTGGGGATCTTGCAATCATAGTACCAACAATGATTTTAAAATTAATTGTATGTGTAGCTATCATAATATCAGATAGATGACTTTTAAACAATTTTAGATTATGCCATTATAGTTATACACATAAGTAATTCATTAAAAAAAAAATTATCTAAAAATTTAGACTTTTTTACAGAAAGAACTGCACTTTACTTAATAAACCAATAAGAACATACAATAATTTATATTTAAACAGTTACATATTACACACTGTCTAAAATAGCGTAAGGTTTTTAGAATTTGAAATTATATGACTTACAGAATACAAAATATTATGCACAAAACCCACAAATGTAGTTCCTCAGTTTCTGTATATGAACTAATTTTCTCTGTCATTACAATAATAATTAATGAAACAATCTACATGTGTATGGTATAGTGAAATTGATGTGAGTTTTGTGTAGGGATTAATTTTTCTAAACTGTGTAAAGTCAAATGATAAATTTGAACTAATCATGAAAGTAGCAAATAAACATGAAATATATTTTCAAATCTGTTATATATTTACAAATTCTGCTGCAATAATTGGAATTACAATAAGGAAATTGCCATTATTTTAAGTTATTATTATTTATTACTTTTTTATTTGAAAGGATGCTTTCAATCCTGAACCCTTACCTAGTTACTACCATGTGTGTGTGAGAGAGAAAAAAAAGTGCAATGTAGTTGCACTATTTAATTAAGGTAATTATTATGTAAAAGCTATAGAATAAAGAGATATATACCTAAATAGTGCATTGAATAGATGTATGTATTTTTATTAAATTATTGTTTGTAATATTACCAACATGATAACTGTTTCATATTCGTATAGCTTTAAAATCCAGGTGTGTTTATTCTGTAAGGAAGAAACCAAATGCCACCTAATTAAAACCCTTTACATGTTGTGAAAAAAGTATTGAATTATTATCCTTATTATATATTTAAGGATTATATGATTTATTTTGTCAGACTTTGTGTGATGTATGCCATTAATCTGATAAATAACATTCATTATGAAAAATGAATGATAAGTTTAGTTTCTCTGTAATGGTTCTTTGGAGCCTTATCACAATGCAATGTGATTTCAAGTATGTCAATTTGCGTTTAATCAAAATAGAGCTGATAGCGTGAAGCTTTATGTAGTTTAATTTTTTTTTCTCCATAAATTTGCAATTTTGGTTTCAGAACCAAAGAAAAATTATTGACAAATGTTTGATTTTTCTCTGCAGAAAAATGAATAGTTCAGAATAACTAGTACTTCATAATATGTAGCATTTTCCTTAGCTTGTTATATGATTAGTTCAGTCCGTTCAGTGACCCAATTATTTGCCTTACAAGTTCATACCCATCTGAGGAATGCTTAGACATTTCAAAGATGAGGTGTCTTTTTTCAAGACCTTCACACCTCAACAGAAGATGCTTTAACACTGAAAATAATTGCTACAGATGCAACAGAAGAAGTAATAAAATATGCCCTGAATATTAACATTTCAGTTCACAGTTCATGTATTTGCACGAAACTGCCTATTAATGTGCTAAGAGTGTTAATAAATTTATTTTCAATTGTAGCTATATTATTGCAAAAATTCTAGTAAAATAAACACCAATGTACGGTTTATAAATTTATAGTGTTTTTACTGTATATTTAGCAAAAGTTGCTAATGATTGATTAAAATTTCAAACCATAACCATTTCAACAGTTAATGTGATAATTTTATATTGAAGCTAGGAATTGACAAGCACCCTACATAAACAAAGCTTTTCCGAATAAAATTTACAGACACTTTAAATTCCCCAATCCAAATGATGAAATGATAGTGTATGATTCATAATAGTCATTATTTAAATACATTTCATTAATACAAAGATATCTGCTGATGTAAACCACAAGTGGTTGTATTGATTTTATTTTGCGTTTAAACTGTTCGTTTGATGTTATTTGTTCTGTGAGCAGCTAAAATATATTCCTTTCTTGTTATATTTTACATGATATCTGTATTCCTAAAATGCTTTTCTTTATGTAGCTCCATTTAACGCCTATGGTGATGTCGAGGGCTTTAACTTATGTAACAGCTCTTTGATTGTAGGTTCATTTACGTTGGATTCTTTAAACATTTTATTTTCTTCAAAAACACACATACTTTCAGAATCTAGGGGATAGGGAATGATTCCGGTTAAGGAAAAATTGCCCATCTCAGCCGGGAATCGAACCTGGGAGCTCTGGGTGGGGAGTCAGCTCCCTAACCACTCGACCTTGGAGACAGCCAATTCCTAAAGTTGTATAATTTCCCCTTGGTTTTTGTCATGTATAGCTTTAAAGTAATACTGTATAGTTCTATCAAATTAGAAATTCAGTTAATGAAAACATTAGAAGAAGTAAATTCAATTACAATAGGTATACATCTGTGTTTAGCACCACAGATTTCTGAGCATTGTGCATAAAATTCCCCAGGATGATTAAATCAAGCTCATTAACTTTCGAAATATATTGTTTTTTCATTACAGTATAGTGTAATTTATTTTTGTAAAATTTCCTTACATGTTTTTTCCATTTTAAAGATAAACAAATAAGGAAAGAAAAAGAAGAACAACAAATGCGTAGGAATGTCTATTTGTTAAATAGGCTCTCCTCACCACTGATGGCCGTTGTATATATATTTTACACATAAGAATAAAAGGCAACCGGCAAACAAACCAAGAATTCTCAAGTAAGTACTGAAATAATAACGGCATATAAAGTTTTTCTCGAGGCTGCAATTAGATCAGAAGCTTCAGAGCGGTACATAAATTTCTTGAGTAAAAGCTAGAACCGCTCGAAAGATTTCTGATCTGGCTGTAAACTCGAGAAAACTGGCCGAAATCCTGGAGTGGATGGTTTGGTGAATGGGCGGGGCAGGACGCTACTTTGGTGATTGAGCTACCGTAGTCGTTCAAGTTTCTGTGCCCTGCCGTGTGAGAACACTCGGAGTCGCGTCGATCGCCGGAAGTTGAATGCGAGTCCATTTTTTTAACATTGAGTTAACCATCTATTCGTTAAAGTTATCTATGATCTATACCCTTGTTGCTCGGTTGTTTCAGTAGAAGGTGTGTGAGTGTTTCTATTTTTTTGCTTGTTCCGTACTGGTAATAGTCAAACATTTGCCTTTAAAGGAGAGAATTCATTAGCACATGTACTGTGATCAGATTTCAATGTTACCGACATTTCTGTGCGTGATTCAGTATATTGTTCATCTTCATGTTTACAGTCTATTGTCACATAACCTGGTTGTTTATATATTGAACATGAAGGTGAGTATGTGATCAGGTACGTCCAGTAAGTCATGCCATCATATTTGATACGCATGGATTCTGGGATTGCTTGTAAGTCGTCAGAGTGCACATAAACTTGCTTTCTAAATCTAAGAATGTGAGCTAACCCTGGTTCTGACATACGCGTTCTGAGAAACGTTATGATCGACACAAACGAATGTTTAAAGTTTGCAGTTCAGTACATGGTGAGGAATTACGAGACGCATATTTGATATTATTATTCTTTGGAATTTTGTCAACAAAGGTCATATTTCTAAAGACGTCTGCAATATTAAACTAGCTTTTGTTGTCAATCAGTTGCTGCAATATTTCCTTGTTTGCTATTCAGAGGCAGATACGATTTCTAGCGAGTCTGGATATAAAGGGTATGTAGGTTTTATTGGCTTACCAATAGCATATGTACATTGCTTTATAATAGGTACAGTTACGGAATCCAGAACAATGACTTGTTCCATCTGTGCAGTACTGGCGTAGCTTCTAGATGGTTGGGATTCACTTGATTGCGTATTTGAAATGGTGGCCCCTTGTTCTTAAGTAATTTCAACAGAGCGATTGGTTTTCATTTTCGCTTAAAAGGTTACTGGACTCCTGACTCGTATTTCACATAATTAAGCTGCTTTCAAATAAATAGCTGGAATGAAAAGCATTTATAAAGCAATAATATGTGCTAAAAACTGTTCGTCCTTTGGCGCTCAATTTTAGCTGTTAATTGTTTAATAACTCATTGAAATAAGCAGAGAAATACGCAGGGAGAGCTCTTGCTGGTCACAACAAAAAAGAGACAAATTACATGGCAGCTAGAGAAATTGTAGACGAAATAGTTACATTAAAAGGAACGAGGGAAGAGATTTATTTAGACATGAATGGGAAAAGTGCAATAAATGCAAAGGAGAAAATAAGCAAATGAAGAAACTGGAAGTAATCATGGGGGAGATGTTGAACATTAGAAGAGTAAGTGAGGACATGAACAGAAAATATAAGTAATCGCTAGGGAAATAAGAGAAGACATGAACAAATGTGAGAGATCTTATCATAAGACGGGTTGAAACTGGAAAAACTATAAAATATAAGATGTTTTTAGGATTGAAAAAAGGAGATGGGTGACAAACATATTCATGAAATGCACATGTGTGCAATTATAGACCAAGCAAGAAAATTGAAACGAACGGAGATTTACATTAATAAAGACCCGAGTAACGAACAAGGGGATTAATAGAACAAATAAGGGAAACGCACATATATGCAAAACTGTAAATTATTGACTGGAGGCAAACCAGCAGAAGGAACATTTGTACAACAGCTCCAAAAGTTTTATGGGCCACACGCTTTTAGCCGCGACGAAGGAGACGGGTGTTTTCCAGAAGTTATGCCTGGTGTATATCAAAGGTCAACTTTTCTGCTATGAGAAGTGGTCATAGTTCTAAAGAAAATATAATTTCGACACATTTTCCTTAGACCTGGCTGTAAGCAAAATAAAATTTACATACAACAGGAATCTTATGAATCCACAAAAATCGCAAGGCGACGTCAGCAGGAATTCCAACTAAATTTTCATGATTTGGCGCTTCATATCATTTGTAAGGTTTTAAGACAAATACACTTTTGTCGAAATAATTTCAAGCTACAAGAAATTATGTACACTTTTTCCTATGTGCTTACAGTAATGAAAACCATTTACTTATTACTTTCTGTGGCATGTACGGGATCATTTGATTAGTTCTTGGAATCGCCAACAATAGTGATCGCTAGCGCATTGCGGTTTTGACGCAATAATTAGTCATCCTTTTTTAGAGCACAGGTGGCATTTCAGTATTCTAGGTGGAGAGTTGTGTTGCGCACGACTTATTTCTTTCTCTACAGGTACTATGAACATAGTGTATAGAGAAGGCATTTTATTGCACCCGAGATTTCACCGGAAGTATATGTTTTGAGACACCCTCAATTAAAAAAAAATCTTATGTGTTCCATTCACATGACTTTCTCTACAACTCTGCAATAAATTATTGTTAAAAAGTTTTTCTTCTATTTACTTCCTGCTAATCGAGGAAAAATTAGCAGAAATAGTCTTATTACTTGCCTCCTTGTAAGTAGAAGCTAAATAAGGGAGTTCCATGGTTTAAAGTGATGATCAAAACCTGGTTGCTATGTGACTGAAGTTCCTTTGTTTGTATGGACACGAGTTCTCAAAGTCCTGTATGAGAAAAGTATGCTTTTTATAGCTGAAACAAAAAACAAGGAATATCTCAAAAACAATCAACTCCACGAAACAAAATGTATATAACATAAACTGTGTGTTTTAAAGCGCTCTACATTTGTTGTGTGGTAAGCTCTTGTCCATCTCTTACGGTTTAGCAGTTATGCAAAATTCCGTAAAATTGACCCAGAATAAAGTAGTCTTCAGAGGCTATTCCCAGAAAATTCAAAACATACATTTTATTTGTCAGGTAAATATCTTTAATATACGAAGTTTTAATCAAAATCGTTAGAGCCATTTTTGAGAAAATCAAAATTTTCGAAAAAAGTTGCATGTAAAGGGCAGTTTGGGGTGGGGGGATTTTTCTCAAAATCTTCGTGTCGCATCCCTGGAAGATACTAAACCTAAATACCAAGTTTGGTATTTTACCGACTTTTCGTTTTTTGAGTTATCGTTTTCAAAAACACACGTACACACACACACACACACACGCGCGCGCGCATACACGGACCTTATTCTGAAAATACTTTTTTTGGATACAGGGGACCCTAAAACATATATTTCCGATGAAATCTCGCTATCGAATTTTTTGGTGGAGTGAAATACCTTCTCTATACACTAAGTACATAGTGTGTATAGAGAAAGTAAAAATTGCTTTAGAAAAATATCCGCGCGTGCGCGTTTGTGTGTCTGTGGACAGCATAGCTCAAAAACGAAAAGTCCCTTAAATAACAAACTTGGTATTTAAGTACAGTATCTTCCAAGAATGCGAAACGAAAATTATCTAAAATATCCCCCTTCCATTTCCAATTACTCTTTACATGGAAAATTTTTCGAAAATTTAGATTTTTTTTTTTTAAAATCTGGCTCTAACGAGTTTGATTAATGTATTTAGATTACAAATAGACCGTATATCATGCATTTTCTTGGAATAGCCTCTGAAGAATACGTTGTTCTGGATGAATTTTGCGGAATTTTCTATAAATAGTAAACCGTAAAGGATATCCAAAACCTACTTCACAAAAAATTAGAGCTCGTTAAAACACATAATTTTTGTTATATACTTTTTTTTCCCGTAAAGTTGACCGTTTTTTTTAGATATTCCTTGTTATTGGTTTCTTTTTAAGATACTTATACTTTTCTCATAGGGGAATTTGTAACTCCTGGCCATACAAACAAAGGAACTTCACAGAACACCCGGCATTTAAAATACTTTACTATCGCTTTAGCCTATGGTACTCCCTTATTTCCCTTCTACTTACATGGAAGCAAGCTATAAGGTTATTTCTGCTAATTTTTTCTCGATTAAAATAAAGTAAATAGAAAAATAAGATGTTTAACAATAATTTGTTACAGAAACTTAGAGAGACATGTGAATGGAACACATCAAATTCTTACTTTCTCTACACGTACTATGTACATAGTGTATAGAGAAGGTTTTGCAGTCCACTCAAAAACTCGATACCGAGATTTCACCGGAAATATATGTTTTGGATCCCCCTGAATAAAAAAAAAAATTTTTACCAAAAGGTCCGTGTGTGTGTGTGTGTGTGTGTGTGTGTGTGTGTGTGTGTGTGTGTGTGTGTGTGTGGACAGCATAGCCCAAAAACGAAAGACCGTTGAATACCAAACTTGGTATTTAAGTTTGGTATCTTTCAAGGATGCGACATGAAGATTTTCAAGAAAATCTCCCCCGCCCCTACATACCCTTTACATGGAACTTTTTTCCAAAAGTTTGATTTTCTCAAAAAATGGCTCTAACAATTTTGATTAAAATATCTAATATTAAAGATATTTACCTGTCAAATAATATGAATATCTCTGATTTTCTGGGAATAGCATCTGAAAACTACTTTATTCTGGATGAAGTTCGCATAACTGCGAAATCGCAAGACATAGACAAAAATTTACCACACAAAAAAATGTACAGCACATTAAAACACACTGTTTATATTATATGATTTATTTCGTGGAGTTGATTGTTTTTTTAAGATATTCCTTGTTTTTTGTTTTCAGCTTTAAAAAAGGTATACTTTTCTCATACAGGAATTTGTCAACTCCTGTCTGCTCAAGAAAGAACTTCAGTCACATAGCAACTAGCTTTTGACTATCACTTTAACTTATGGTACTCCCTTATTTCCCTTCTACTTACAAGGAAGCAAGCAATAAGAATATTTCTGCTAATTTTTTCTGGATTAGTATTAAGCTCAAGCTTTTTAGCAATAATTTGTTGCAGAGATGTAGAGAAAGTCATGTGAATGGAACACATCATATTTTTTTTGTTATGCCCATGTAAGCCTTTTGAACAGAGATTCAAGCATTGTAAAGAGAGGTAATTCAGAAACGAAATTCTTGCCTACTGAACACATTAGGAGACTTCTCTTTCATGTTATACTGTTCCTAAGTGGATCAAAGAATTTAAATGTTGTCAGGAGAGCATAGAATAAAATCCGTACAGTAGTCGGCCAAGATGCGTGTCTCCTTTCAAATGGTTACAAAAGTCTAAAGAGTCTTAGAGAATCCCCTATTGCTGAAGCTATTTTTTGATAGTGTTTAACGCCCGCTTTAACTACTAATGGCACCGCAGGCGGTGACACTGATGATACATAAATGATGATGGAGCACCGGAGTACCCGGAGAAAACCCGCCGCTTTGTCCACCACAAATCTCACATGCGGTCGTTTGGGATCGAACCCCGGCCGTCTAGGTGAGAGGCTAGTGGTCTAACCACTCGGCCACGGCGCGGCCTGCTGAAGCTATAGCGGTATATGAAAGGAAATACCCACCTTTTGATTGAGAAATGGGTACACATTAATGTTATGCGCCATTTGGTAGAAATCTGGAATTAAAGTTGAAATCATTGGCCAGAGGTTTCAACGTCCCTGTGTGGAAGAGGTTGTCCCAATATGCTGTAAAAATCGTATACAACATCCTAAGATTACTATGCTGTCTCTAAAGTTAATGTCACAATTCGAAATTTATAACACCTTTTCATACTAGTCTCTCAATTCATAATGGGAGGCTAGTGTATTAAAAAAAGTGTCAAGAAAGCCATTGCAGTTCCAGCCAAACAAGCATGCTAGTTGAGTTTAGCCATGCGGGTGTATTCAAGCATGGAAGTTTCAAGGATAGACATTCATCCGTCAAATCGGAGAATAAAGGACGTTAAGCTACAGTACAACTACATAATATATATTCAGAGATCTGAACTTTAGTTTCAAATAAATAAATAAATAAATAAGGTTAATGTTAGGAAATCACTTTCAACTTCACTTTACAATGTATTTCGCGCAGATACTGAAAATAAAAAGAAAATTAAAGATAAAAGTGTGGTATGTTTCGTTCAGATAGCCTTCTCTACTAATTTTGAAGCAAAATATTCTTACTAAAGAACAGCACTTACTTCATGCTAATCAAACACTGCAACATAAACATTAGCATCTTATAATCTACTTCCTTGCAAATTACAAGCGAGAAAAGAACAGACTACGCTAAAGCAATAGTCAATTTTTTTAAAAGCTGTCGCTTTTGTGATGTAATTGAACTTCCGTTCTCTGTATGATCAGGATGAAAAAAGTGAATAACGATCTCCCATTTAGATAAGGCTAAGTATTGAAAATTTATAAACTAATAACAAGGAATGTCTCTGTAGTGGTGAACTTCGCAAGAAATGTTTATAATGTTTTAACGAGCTCTACATTTTTTACACCTGTTCCCAGAAAATTTATAATTAAAATATCTTAAACATATGGTGTTTTAATAAAAATTGTTATAGCCATTTGAGAAAAAAATTAAAACGTTTCCAAGTAAAATGTAGTTTAGGGATGGGGGATTTTCTGGAAAGTGTCGCATCCTGAATTTAAGTATCAACTTGTTTATTTAAGGAAATTTTCGCTTTTGAGTTAACGCTATTCACAGTCATGGTCCTCTTTCTAAAAATATAGCATGTTACACTTACATGCATAGTTTTACGGTATCTACAACAAACAATGCTTCACATTAATCCAGATAAACGTTTGCATAAGTCCTTTTTACCTATTTTCGTAAATATAAAGGAACATGGGAATGCAATAGGCTAAAGAGATAATCAAATCTTTTAATTAGATGTCGCGACTTCGAATTTCGCTTAGGGCAGGTTACTCGAATTAGCTTTCTTTCGGGGTTTTCCCTTACTCCAAGAAGAGAATGTTGAGTAACTTTAAAAATCCATGGACTCTGATATCATTTGAGCATCATGTCACCGATTTCATTCATCGTCCCAAATGGTAAAGGGCGTTAAGCAAAAACATTTAAAAGCTGGTTGCTATTTGGTAGATTTTACTCTTTGCTGGATCAGGAGCAAGAAAAACTAATAACGACAGCCAATTTGAGGAAGTATAAGTACTTTTACCATTTAAACCTGACGAATGTCTCAGAAATGGTCAATACGTGTGTTTTAACGAAATCTACATTTGTTTTTAATATAGTAAGATTTTATATCCTTTACGGCAACCGATTACAAAAGTCCTCCAGAATGAAGAGGGCTTCAGAATATACATTTTATTTGTTATGTAAATAGCTTTAAAATGGCATTTTAATCAAAATCGTTAGAGCCATTTTTCAGAAATATTGAATATTGCGAAAATCTTCCATGCAAGGTTTAGTTTAGGGTGGCGGGATTTCCCGAAAATCTTAGTGTCGCATTCTTGGAATATAAAAATACTTAAATGCAAATTTGGTATTTTACCGGCTTTTCGTTTTTGAGTTCTGACACGCACACATACACAGCACGCCATCATCGACCATTATATAAAAATGCTTTTTCTGAATTCAGGGGTCTTCAAAACATGCTTTTTCCGGTGAAATCTCGGTATCAAAATTTTGGGTGGAATAAAATACCTTCTTTATCAACTATGTACATTGTATGTGCATACGTAGTAGAGAAAATAAAAAAACCAATACAAATCTAATGTGTCACATTCACATGACTTTTTCTACAATTCTGTAACAAATCATTGTTAAAAACTTATTCTGCCAGCCTGGGCAGTGTGGGGGTAGTATGTCTGTCTCACATTCAACAGTTTGCGAGTTCGAATCTCGGTTAGGTAGAGTTAGTCTAATAAGTTAGGTTAAAGGACGTTAAGATAATGGGGAAAAAATGTTATTCTTCTATTTAATTCATGTTAATCAGGATAAAATTAGCAGAAATGGTCTAAATACATGATTCTTTGTAAGTAGAAGGGATATATGGGAGTCTCATTCATCGATCAATACGACCTATTAACTTAAAGGATGTTAAACCAAAAGGAGAAAAAAGGGAATTATTTTAATTGGTGAAAAGGAGGTACTTTAATATAAAGCTGTATAATAGTTTTGCATTCAATGAATTTAGGATTGAGATTAATGCAAAGAATATTAATCAATTATACTTGAATTCTATCAATATATTAATTTTCAATATGACTAATTACGCACATTTATCGCTTTATCAGACATATCGTTTGCTTCCAAGATAATTGTTGATTAATGTTTTATCTCGCACTGTTACCGCATGGTTAACATGTTTCAAGGCTGAATTTTGCTAGCGACTTCTCGTCTTTATCTGGTGTGTAGTGAAGATACAATGGTGCATGACTGGCAATTTAACTTAATTGCGGATGCACTGTGCTGACGAGGTGCGAATGAATTTGAGGGTACAACATCGCTGTGTGTGGCTTAAAGTGTGATTTATAAAGGATGTCAGCAAGACAACGTAAGGTAAATGAATACAATGCAAGTAAACTACATAAATATTACAGACTGTCTTTGAAGCCTCAGTGTGTGGCATGCAATAATTTCGTAATTGCGGATGGCTGCCCTGCATGGCTGAAGCAGAGCTGAATGAGGTGGCCACTTGTGCTAAGTAATCTGGTAGTACACAATGAATAGATGTATTTAAATATAAAGTTAATATATCATGTTATTAGGCACATGCAAAGTGTAAGACATTTCCGTTAATGATTTATATACCCGTAAGTTTAACTATATTCAATTTAGCTAAATTCAGCTTAAAAGTATTAGGTTATGTTGCACAACATTAGGTCTCGATAATGCTCTACATTACATGCACAGCAATAGACCCTTCTTTTCAATGTGTGATACGAGATTTTTCTAAGTCCAACGCAAGCGGAATATTTTTCGAAAATTAGAGCCGCTTTTTAGTCACTGGCCTACTATAAACCTTTAGGGCCCTAAGCCGCAAAGCGCAGTCCAATTTGGATGGCCCTAAGCCGCAAAGCGTGAAGCTAAAACCCCAATGATCTCAAGAAGCAGTCAAAATTTCGGCAATCTGGTGACTTTCACTTCTGATAAACGTTATGTTTTCAACACCTTTAAATATGAATCGCCAGTAGAAGTCACATAAACTGCTTCTTAAGACCGTTTGTGTGTTTGTTGCAACCATCATAGTGTAATCGAAAAATTTCTTTCCGTCTCGCGTCACACGTAGTAAGGAGTTCCCCAACAATATTCTAGTGTTACCTCCTTTTCCACAAGTAAATCTTTTGTGTTACCAGCTGGCACTTATAAAACTGTTCTTAAAAATTGTAGCATACTTCGATATCTATAGTTGCGATCTAAAACAACTTTGTGTATATTCCTTGTAGAATCACCTGCTGGCTATTGTTTCCAACAGCAGATGCCTAATGTTTTACTTTCTTTACACGTGCTATGTACAAAGTGTATAGAAAAGGTATTGTAATGCACCCAAAAATTCGATACCGAGATTTCACCGGAAAAGCATGTCTTGTGACTCCATGAATCCAAAAAAAAAGTTGTTGTTTTTTTTTTTTTTTTTTTTTTTTTTTTTTTTTTTTTTATTTTTTATAAAAAAGGTGCGCGTGCGTGTACAGCATAGCTCAAAAAGGAAAAGGCTGTTTTTTTTTGTTTTTTTGGGTAGTGTTTAACGCCCGCTTTAACTACTAATGGCACCGCAGGCGGCGACACTGATGATACGTGAATGATGATGGAGCACCGGTGGAATGCGATGGCGGGGGAAACCGGAGTACCCGGAGAAAACCCGCCCCAGCGCCGCTTTGTCCACCACAAATCTCACATGCGGTCGCTTGGGATCGAACCCCGGCCGTCTAGGTGAGAGGCTAGTGGTCTAACCACTCGGCCACGGCGCGGCCAAAAGGCTGTTAAATATCAAACTTGGTATTTAAGTTTGGTATCTTCGAAGGATGTGATACAAAGATTTTCAAGAAAAATCCTCCCACCTCAAAATACCATATACATTGAACATTATTCGAAAATTTAATTTTCTCAAAAATGGGCTTAACGATTTTGATTAAAATACCTTATGTTGAAGGTATTTTCATGACAAACAAAATGTATATCATGAATTTTCTGGGAATAACCTGTGAAGACCTCTTCATTCTGGATGACTTTTGTATAACTAGCAAACCATTTGTTTACTAAACCTGAATTGTTTCACATAGTGATCGACATTTACCGCTTTGGCCTGTGCATTGTCTTATTTCCATTCTACTTACAAGGAAGATAGTAATAAGACTAATTCTGCTAATGTTTATCTTGATTAGCATGATTGATTAGCAAGCATAATCTGTTGAATAAAAAGGTAGTTTGCCGAACAGCTAGAGGACATCATGTGCATGGAACACCTTAGATTTTTTTCCCTTCTACTTACAAGGATCAAGTAAAATGGACAATTTCTCAATTTGCATGATATAGATAGAAGAGTAAGCTGTTTAACAATAATTTGTTACAAAGAATTGAGAAAGTCATGTGAATGGAACACATCAGATTTTTTAAATTAGAGGAGTGAATCAGATTGCAGCCAAAGGTTTCAAGTGTAATATGCTTAACCCACTGAAACTTTACTTGCTCCAATTGAGGGAAATTAATACTTGGTTATAAAATGGAAATGCAGTTTTTATTTATGGATGCTCTTTAACTACTGTGGTTCCTAGCATCCCATTCTATATTGGGCGTGAAAGATTGTTTAATTTCGCTCAGAGGACTCTTTATCAGGTTTGAGGATCTTGTACATGCCGTAAATTTACGACATGGAACCAGCAGCTTTACTTCCCTTCTAAAGGATTTTTACGCCCGAAAAAATCCATCATCCTCCACCAGGTTTGAACCTGCGACCTTGGGTATATGAGGCTAGCTTGGTAACCAATACATCACGGAGGGCAACTATGTTACAAAAGCAAAGTTTTAAGTATTAAATTATTTATATTTATTTTGTGTTTAATTTTCATTTCCCTACACACACTATATGCATGGTGTATAGAGAAGGTATTGTATTGCACTCAAAAATTTGATACCAAGATTTCACCTGAAATACGTGTTTTGGGACCCCATTAATTCAAAAAAGGCATTTTTAGTAAAATGTCTGTGTGTGTGTGTGTCTGTTTGTCAGTCTGTCTGCTCCGTATCTGTGGACAGCATAGCTCAAAAATGAAAAGCCGGTTAAATACCAAACTTGATAATTAGTGTCTTCACAAAGATTTTCAAGAAAATCCCCCAACTACCCTTTACGTGGAAAAGATTTTGAAAATTTTCTCAAAAATGGCTTTAACGATTTTGATTAAAATCTCTTATATTAAAGATATTTACATAAGTAAAATGTATATCTTGAATTTTCTGGGAATAGCCTCTGAGGACCTCTTTATTCTGGATGAATTTTTCTGCATTTTGCATAACTGTAATCCGTAAGAAATACACAGAAATTATGTGTGTGTGATTAATGCACAGGAATTGACAATGAAGTCATTCTCCTTGTAGCTTCCTAGTAGCAACGATATCAGGATACATCTTCAAAGCTTGGCATGATTCTGGATGTTTCATATTCATAATTTCTTCTTTCGTACATAGTAGGCAATTTGGTGAGGTTGAATGGCCAATCCTATAGAGATGGTTATTCAGACAATCATGTCCAGTTATGAGACGAAAGTTGGCAACAGCTGATTTTCTTGATAATTTTGGAATTAAATTAGGATTTTGTACAATTTGTAGCTACTTTGAATTTTTTTTTGTGTTACTTTATTAATTTGTACCTATTTTTCTTTTTACAATGTGTTTAATTCATAAGGAAATTTTATAATAATTATTTAATTAATTTGGGTTCCTTTCTTTGCCAAAAAATCTGCTTTTTCATTACCATTCACTCCACAATAAGGTGGAATCCATTCTAATACAAGTTCATTTGTTGAATCATCTCATGGATTCCATCAATTTTTTCCATTTTAGGGAGTCCTTATTATTGCCTGTATATCAGTCTGAAAGAATAACTATATTTTTGCATTGATGTAGCCAGGAAAATAAATGTTTGCAGTGTTATGTAAACATGTTCTATGTCTCCATTAAAAGTTGTGGTATTTTTTTCCAACATTTCTGTAAAAGGAAAAGAACATGGCATATACCACCTGCTCTAGCTCCATCATTGGTATCAGAGGGGAACCATCTGTGTATATGTGAGCCCATTCGTGAGTTGGGTAATTTAGATTTAATGTTTCTAGTGCAAGAGCTTTAACTATAACAGGTATGACATATATTTTTTTTTTTTAGTTCATATTTTAGGTTTAGCTGATGTTCAACTCTAACAGTCTCAGTAGGATTGATGCAAGCGATGAGATTTTCTCTTTGAGTTGGTATTTCTAATTTACTGACTTGTTGTATGTATCGAGATTGTGTTTTTAAATTATATACAACATTTGAATTATTATTCCATTTATTAAAATTTGGACATCTTATCATTTTTTCATACTGTAAAATAGCTTGAGTTTCAAATTCTAAGTTCTGTGGTTTGTTAGAAGTAGCAGTCTGCAGCGCTTCTATTGGGGTTGTTTTAGAAAATGTAGATCTACTTAAAACATACAATTTATGTCATATACATTTTTATTTTTTCTATACGTACTATGTACATAGTGTATAGAGAAGGTATTGCATTGTACCCAAAAATTTGATACCAAGATTTCACCAGAAATACATGTTTTGAGACCACTTGAATCCAAAAAAAGCATTTTTAGAAAAATGTGTGTGTGTGTGTATGTATGTGTCTGTGGGCAGCATAGCTCAAAAATGAAAGACCGTTAAAATACCAAACTTGGTATTTAAGTTCAGCATCCTCCAAGGATGCGACACAAGATTTTCAAGAAAATCCCCCCCACCCCCAAGTACCCTTCACATGGAAACATTTTCGAAAATTTTGATTTTCTAAAAAATGGCTCTAATGATTTTGATAAAAATATCATATATTAAATATATATACTTGACAAATAATATGTATATCTTGAATTTTCTGGAAATAGCCTCTGAAGACTACTTTATTCTGGATGAATTTTACGGAATTTTGTGTAACTGGTAAACCGTAAGAGATAGACAAAAACTTACGACACAAAAACTTTAGAGCACATTAAAACACACAATTTATGTCATATACATTTTTTTCGTGGAGTTGATCGTTTTTTAGATATTCCTTGTTTTTTTGTTTCAACCTTAAAAAACTTATTCTTTTCTCATACAGGAATTTGTCAACTCCTGTCCATACAAACAAAGGAACTTCAGTCACAAAGCAACCATTTGCTATCACTTTTACCTATGTTACTCCCTTATTTTGCTTCTACTTACATGGAAGCAAGTAATAAGACTATTTCTGCTAATTTTTTCTAACTTAGCATGAAGTAAAAAGAAGCATAAACTTTTTAACAAAAATTTGTTGCAGAGATATTGAGAAAGTCATGTGAATGGATTACATCAGATTTTTTTCATGAAGTTGGCCATTTTTGAGATACTCCTTGTTACTGGTTTCAGTTTTAAAATACTTTTCTCATACGGGAACTTGTCAACTCCTGGTCATGCAAAGAAACAAGATTTCAATCCCATAGCAACCACATTTAAACCATTTGAATGTCGGTTTAGCCTAGTTTATTCCCTTCTAGTTATAAGGAACTAAGTAATAAGATCTTTCTGCAAATGTTTATCTTGATTAGCATGAAGTAGAAAGAAGAATATTATTACAGAAATGTAGAGAAAGTCATGTGAATAGAACACATCAAATTATTTTAAAATGGTTTTTCACTGATCACTCACGAATTTTCTTTATAGATTTTTATAACTCGCTTATATTTTACAGCATTAGCATGGTTACCAAATAGGCATGCAAAATGTTGCACAAAATTTTATCTAATATTTCAGGTATAAATTAAAAGCTATTTATTGAATAGGCTTTATAACGTAAATTTCAATAAAAATGTACACAGACCAATTGTTTAACAATTTAACATTTTGTAACAAAACGTTTATAAAGAATATTTTGTAATAGTTAATCATTACCATTTACACTATGATAGTGATCAATTTGGTAAGATCAGTTGAGGTTCTTTACCTTTGGGACCTTACTGATAAGATGGATCAGAAGTAATTTTCTTCCTAGAGAAGGTTGTTAAGGGAAGGAATGGCAGTGCATGATTAAATTTGATTGTGCTTTAAGATGTGCACTTTCGGTACATAAATATTTCATTTAATCTATGTTTTAGGTAATATTTATTTTTGGAATTAGAAATTACATTTAGGGCCTGTACTACAACCATCAGATAAAAGAAACAGTTAATATTTTCAAAATTTACCAAATGTATCTGAAAGTTACATAAGAAATGCATGCTGTGACTCTCGCATATTTACAATCTGGTAGAGTATGCTCTAGATTAGCTAATCAAAAGAGCGAGCAGTCATCTGGTGAATAGAGACCGATAGAGACCTACAACAAAATGGGCTGGAAATTGATCTATAGAGTTTATAGATAATGTTTTGATCAAAATGTTTGTTACTGCTTGAAGAGTGGGATGCATTAGACCATGTCCAAATAGTTGTGTAGAGTGGGATGATGAAGAATTTTTTAGTATTGTTTTTGAGTACCTTAACCTACTTTTCTGCATCTGCAGGCTGTAGTCAGATTTGTAGCTGCTTTAAGAAGTTATTTGAAGTTTGCAACCACATATTATGTGCAATTTACTTGACCATAATAGTTGGCTATACTATGAATCCCGGGACTTAAGTACTTACAACATTGTAAGCCGCAGAATCAAAGCTCAATAGTATATAAATGTGTTAAAAATGAATTGTTTGCTGAAATTCAAATTTAAGGGAAAGTTTGACCAAAATAAAAACTCCAACCACTTACATTTTTATATCCCTGACTGGTTTTGAGAGATATTTACTCTAATCAGAACTGACCAACTGATTCCTTTGTGTCCATTGTGTGGTGGTTGTTTTAGTGGCAGAGTGATGTGCTTCCCTAGCTGATTTCATAGCAGCAATTCAAAATTCATTAAGCAGTGTTTGTATTTTATAATTAAAATCAATTACCAAGTATACAACTCTATTGTATATTTTATAGGTTTTATGAGAGTAAAGATCAGTGTGGGTGATTAGTGGTCCAAAGTGTGTTAAACTGCAGATTTATCAGACTGTTTGTATTTGAAGTGTGAAGTGTTCTTTTAATCTGGTTCCAAGTTTCTTTTCATGTTACTTATATTTCATGTTACTTATATAGATTCTGTCACATTCTGAGTAGCTGATTTGATAAAGAGCAGTGTTTATCAAATTAATTGCTCAGAATGTACATAGTTAAAATGAAAAGAAACTTGGGGGGGGGGACTGCCTTAGACAAACCATATGGGCAATGTGCAGTTTCACACCACTTCTGGTGCACTATAACATTACAGTCATAAAATCTACAAATTACTTATCATTGGGAGGAGATTTTAATTATAAAATACAAACCACTTAATAAATTTTGAATTGCTATCACTATCAGCTATGGAAGTACTTCACTCCAACACTAGATGACATCACATAAAACACAGTGGCAATTCATGGTTAATGGATCACATGCTACAATATGCATGATGAAAAACAAGGTGATGGCATAATTAAAACTCACATAATTAGTGATGAAAATGAAATCAAACTGCTGATTTTTAAGCTTGGAAAATTTATCCATTATACTGTGTTGACCTCTATGCCCCAAATAAATTTCTTTTTATTGGACAACATAGCAGGTGCAGAAAGATGATCTTTCAATGCATTTCTTAGAAAGGTTTTGATCACTGAAGAGTTGAATAACCTCTCTCTGGTTCTGCAGTTATCGCAGGTATAATTGTGAGAATTCTGAGGAGCTATGTCAATTCCGAAAAGCTTCATTAAAATTTGCAGATAAAATTCATTTTAATAATGGAAAATCATCTGTAATGAATAAGACATTGAGCTCAATTTTCAGTTTTTTTTTTTCTGAAATACTATAATGTTGAACCACATCAAGTTCAAGAAATGTTTTTAAATATTTTGGAAAGTTCTTGCTTGGCATATGTTTTTTTACAGATGGTAATCAAAATTCTAGAATAACTGTGGACCTCCTGGGTGAATTGGTCACAAACTTCCATATCCAAGGGGTAAACTTAATGTATGTTTATTTTTGCATCTTTGTTCCACATTCCCATTTGTATCCACTTTCTCCCCTTTTACTTACCTTATGCAGCTTTCAGTGGGTCAAGAGTCTGTAACTGTTGATACAAAAATTCATCAAAGAATGCAACCCAAAAATTTAATTCCTTGTCTTGAAAATTGATCTAGGACCTGTTACCTCTTGAATGCTGGTCTTTAAAGAAAGAGATCTCTGTAATTCTGAGAAACAATCAATTAACAAGTCTGTATGTTCATATACAGTGTTGATTGTTCTTCATTTAAAATTTCATCGGGTTGGAGCAGCAGCCGGGATCCTTCTAGCAATACTTTTTTTAAGTGCCGTACTCATCGTGGAAATTTGTTGAAAGGTGCTGGGTAATGTGACATAGTGCCGAAAAATACTCTTGTGTTAGAATTTTGCAATACAGCACTTCCATAAAAAGGTTTTACTGGTGTGTATTAACAGTGTATGTAATGAGCAATAGGATATAGGTATTTTATCTTTAACTCCTATTTCATCATTCATATCAGATACATCATAAATTTGTGCGATTAATTAGGATTTTTTTTATAACATATTGTGCTTAAGAATACATGCAAATATTGCACATTATTTTGACTTCTTTAGCTTAAAAAGAAATTTGTATCTGAGAACAACAAACTTAGAGTGCTCTGAAGCAATTGTTCCATCATATGCCATTATTCCAAAATATTGTGCTTTATTAATTTCATTTGAAATTTTATCATGACTAAAACTTCCAAGATACATATCAGCAGTTTATTTGTATCGTTTTTGACATACATTTAAACATTTTATTGGAATTTGTGTTCGTTCACAAAGTCAATTAGTCCACAAAAAAAAAAAAAAAAAAAAAAATGCCAGGATTAACTGATTCCTCAGTTTCATCATGTCCATGTAGAACTAGTTCATAAGCACCACTAAGCCTGATACAGCCAATTATTGTTCTATTGTTCTTTTTTACTTTCTCCATACGCACTATGTACATAGTGTATAGAGAAAGTATTGCACTCCACCAAAAATTCGATACTGAGATTTCACCGGAAATATATGTTTTAGGGTCCCCAATATTCAAAAAAAGCATTTTCACAAAAAGGTCCGTGTGTGTGTGTGGGGGGGGGGATGGGGGTGGGGGTGGGGGTGGGTGGGTGAACACAATAACTCAAAAACGAAAAGTCGGTAAAATACCAAACTTGGTATTTAAGTTTAGTACCTTCCAGGGATGCGACACGAAGATTTTGAGAAAAATCCCCCCACCCCCAACTACCCTTTACATGGAACTTTTTTCGAAAATTTTGATTTTCTCAAAAATGGCTCTAACGAATTTGATTAAAATTTCGGATATTAAACATATTTACCTGGCAAATGAAATGTATAACTTGAATTTTCTGGGAATAGCCTCTGAAGAGTAGTTTATTCTGGATGAATTTTACTAAATTTTGAATGACTGCTAAACCATGAGAGATGGACAAAAACTTACTACACAAAAAATGTAGAGCACTTTAAAACCCACAATTTATGTTATATACATTTTTTTCATGGAGTTGGTCGTTTTTGTGACATTCCTTATTTTTGGTTTCTGCTATGAAAAACGTATACTTTTCTCATACAGGAACTTGTCAACTCCTATCCATATAAACAAAGGAATTTCATTGACCTAGCAACCAGCTTTTGACTATCACTTTAACCTACGGTTGTCCCTTATTTCACTTCTACTTACAAGGAAGTGAGTAATAAGACTATTTCTGCTAATTTTTTCTGATTAGCATAAAGTAAATAGAAGTATAAGCTTTTTAAGAATTATTTGTTGCAGGGATATGGAGAAAGTCATGTGAATGGTACACATCAGATTTTTTGTATTCTTACAGTAAGGTTGATTTAATGTAGTCGAGATGTTTCTTCTCCCTAAGGTATTGTGGCTCTTGCATTATCATTATGTCTTGTGTTCTCATGTTTTCTAATGTATTCACATAGATGGCCAAAGTTTATTAACCCCAGTTTGAACCCTCAGGTCTGCATTTCCAATACATTAGTAAGTATTATTTTCCACCTAAAATTTCAGTGCCAGTATTTCACTGGAAATATGTATATATCTTGAGGCGCATGAATAAATACAACAAAAAAGTTCAATAAAAAATATTGATTTTCTCAAAAATGGGTCTAATGATTAATATAACGTGCTTAAGATATTTTTATGATGAACAGAATGTACATCTAAAGTTTTCTGTGAATAGACTGAAATCCTCTTCAGTGTGAATGACTTTTCCATAACTGGTAAACCTTAAGTGACAGACAAAATCTTTCTACATAAAAATGTAATGTCTTTAAAGTACACAATTTATGTCAAAGTATTATTTTTTATTTGATTTTTTACTTTCTCTAGACCTTATGTACAATGTACATAGAGGATAGAGAAGGTATTGTATTCTACGTAAAATTTTAATGTGAAAATTTCACCAGAAATATGTTTTGAGGTCCCCTGAGTAAAAAAAATTAGAAAAAGGTCTATGCATGTCTGTGTCTGTTTTTTCCCTCTGCATAGCTCAAAAATGAAAATACCGTTAAAAACCAAGCTTGGTATTTAAGGTTAATATCTTCCCAGGATGCAACACAAAGATTTTCAAGAAGATCCCAAACTAGCCTTCACATGGAAAAAGTTTTGAAAAGGTTGTTTTTCTCAAAAATGGCTCTAACGATTGTGAATAAAATACAGTATATTAAAGATATTTACATAACAAATAAACTGTATATTTTGAATTTTCTGGGAATAACCTCAGAAGACCTCTCTGGATGACTTTGCTGATTTTACATAACAGTTAAAACTGTAAGATACAGATGAAAGCTTACTACACAAAAAATATAATCTCATTAAAACACATAATTTATGCCATATACATTTTTTATGTAGAGCTTATTATTTCTGAGATATTCCTTGTTATTGGTTTCAATTTTAAACTATTTAAATTTTTGTTAAACGGGAGGTGACGTTTTGCTTTATCTATCTTGTTTTACTGCAGGCCATTCAGAGCAAACTGACCTTCAGTTGTTTCACATAGGAAGCTTTTAAATGACTTGACTATTGATTTAGCTTAGTGCATTCCCTCATGTCCTGTCAATTTACGAGGAAGTAAGTAATAAGATAATTTCTGCTAACGTTACTTGATTAGTATATCATAGATAAAAGAATAATATTTTGTAAGGAAAGTTGTTTGTGTAACAGCTAGAGAAAGTCATGTGAATGGAACACACAAGATTTTTTTCATTTTATTTTATTTATTTTTTTAGAAATGCCATTTCCAAGTTATTTCGTGTTATTGGTTTAAATTTTCCAATACTTATATTCTTCTCATATGGAAATATGTTATTAATTTATATTTTTTATTTTTCCCCCATATCATATAAAGAAAACAGTATTTCAGTTTCATTATATAGTAATCAGCTTCGTTTCATTTAATGTATTCCCTTATTCCTGGTGTATCTACAAGGAAATATGCAATGTTTATCTTTTAATGTTTACCATGACTAGCATGAAGTAGATATATACAAGAATAATCTCTTTTAAGAATAATTTGATGTACAATTGACAGAGAAAGTCATGTGAATGTAACATCAGATTTATTTATTACACCAGAATATGTAAATGGCACATATAAGATTTTAGAAAATAACTAAGCAAAGATGATGGTGATAAAGCATTCTGGAATTTTTAACATTGCTACTTCGAAAGAATTTACATCTACATTTATTTTCATTTCTGTTTTCTTCCTTATTTTATTTTATGTATTTGAGTTCAAATAAACTAATATCCTTCAAAGTTAAAAATAAAGAATTCCTCTAGCATCTTTTGTATTAATACATCCTGCTGTTAAAATATCCGTCTCTCTTCTGAATCTTCAGAAGTCAATGGTAGAATGGATTCCTGGGTTATTTCTCCCCTGCCCCCTTTCTTTATTCATTTATATGCCTTTCTTATGTCCAAGTCTTTCAGTGCCTTACCCTCTAGAACAATTGTTCATTGACAATATATTCACCTGTTTACAGTTTTGTTAATCTTTGGGTTTTCTTTATAAACATTAAATTTGCACACATATTTACATTATCACATATTCTTCCATGCTGTAGCGAGAATGGGGAATAATCCTGGCTAAAAAAATTTCCATCCTCCAATCGGAATCGAACCCACGACCTCTGGATTTGGCATGTTAACCACCTGACCATATCTTCACGTTTAAGAGAGAGAAAGAAGAGGGCACTGGCATATGCGGTCAGTAAATTTTCCCTGTTGAAGACTGAGATCCCACCAGCATGGATTGCGTTGTTTAAAGTGCTAGCAAAAGATTATGATATTGATGGACCCCAGATATATTAAGAAACATTAGCATTATTTTACACTATATCTATGAATTGATGAGCCAGCCACCATGATACAACTGACACGAACACAAGGAACCAGTCAGTCATTTCTGATGATGAGAGTAAATAGTTATGGTCAGGCACATAAAAATGTAAGTGATGTATATGTTTCTATCTTGACTCAAATTTTCCCTCTACTTCATGTTCAAAGGGTTATAAGTTTAAATCTTGCTTAGTGTGAGTTTCCTGGATGAAGTTTTTTTTTTTCAGGGTTTTCCGTCATCTGGAAAAGATGAATGTCGAGTAATTTAAAGCTCCATCGATCCAAAATCATTTGAGCATAATTTCATTTCACCAATTCATTCAACTTCCAATATGACCAACAGGTTAAAGGTCATTTTAAAAAAAATAAAACTGTATGCATCTGTCTTTTATTGGATTAAAAGAATTTAAAGAAGCAATTAGATAATTATTAAATAAACAGTTATGTTGAGACATACTTTTTGCTTATATTCATTTAAATTAAGGCATCACATCAAAGAGAATCAAACAGGCAAAGGATAATTTCACAATTTTTTTGTTATAGACACTCATAATGACTATAATGTGCAAAGTCGTGGTAGGAGCAATTTGTGACAGAGGCATAGGTATGATATGTGAATACCTTTTTACATTATAATTGTTGCATTACAAGGGAAATACAATTGCAGCTTGTGTTTCACACTAAATGCACATTTTTTAAAAAATGAAATTAGTAGCCTTTATAAATGTATTTTGTTTACCTTGCATAGACTGTGTATTTAGAATTCCATTATCTTTACTTCCTCTTTCAGCTCACTACAGAAGATGACTTGCCAGTGCAAGTGCAGAAAGCAAAGAAAGCTACATCTGCAAAGAAGGGATCATCAAAACTGCAAAAATGGTTCTTTATACTAACAGCTAGTGTTACAGTTTCTACAGTTTTAATAGGTAAATCAGCTTTTTATTTTGATTTAAGTGTTTTATTGACCATCTACTTCAACAAGTATTTGACGTATGAGAAAAGGGGATTAATAGTTTTTGTAGAGTTCACAATCTCTCTGTGGTCTGTTTGTGGCATAAAAATATGGCTGTCCTTGAATGCACATAGTTTTATGAGAGGCATGTACTACTTAAGTATTGAGTCATTTCACAATAAGCTGTTCTTAAAGAAGTTAAATAATTTTGCTTTAAACTTAGACTGTCGTGCTTTCTAAGAATAACAGGCATGTAACATTAGTCATTGGTGGATTCATTGTTTATTCAAGAAAACCAGCATTCGAGAGATTATCATTCTTTTGTTCCTAAATGGCTTTTCAGATGCTAACTTTTATTGTGATTAGTGTATAAGACACCTCATTGTTTAGTTTAGATAATTACTCTTGTAAATGTCACAGCAATTTCTTACTCTTTCAAAATGATTTCCTTGCAAAATAAGAACCAAGTCAACAAATATACACTAAATGAAAAAAGCAACACAATTTTTCTGCATGACAAATAAATGTCAGTGTCACATGATGCTATAAAATTGATAGGTAATTTCAAATAATTTATTGCAATAACATGATTATGAACACTATATTAGTATTGTTACATTTATAATAGTTTTTCTTTTAAGGTTTGCTATGCACATTTAACAGATGAACATACTGACCTGCTGCAAACAAGTTGTTGATGATGTAAAATGAACAATTAAAAATGTTGCTGGGGAATTCCAAATTTTAGTCCAATATACATTATATATATTTTCTGAAATACTGAATATTAAATGCACATTGATGATGCTCAATTATATATTCTAATTTAATCTGGAGAGAGTAACATCAAACCCTTCTTGGTGAAACCAGCACTCAAAATTCTAGTGGTGTAATAAGACCACATATAAAAAGATTTAAATGCCAATTTGCATAGTACCAAAATTGTAGCTGGAGTTTAGCAATTATATGTGTGTTGCAGATAAAGATCTCTAAAATGGAGCAGAGCTTTATGAGAACTGATGCACTGCTCTCCCCCACCTCTATGTCTTCTCTCTTTCTGATCTTTAATGAGGTCAGAAAGACCTTTATAAGGCTATTCAGTATAAGTTCCTTGAAGTTTAAATGAGCAATTTGTTACAATTCGAAATCTTGCATTTAAACTTGCAGTTTAATTTCTTTAATTTGGTTCTTTTATGACAAATTGCTATATTAAGTATTATTTCAGAGCAGGTTTTGGCTTGAATGATTTTGATGCCTCTGTGATGGCAGTGAATAACAGGAGTAAAATTGTAATAGTCACTGCAAGGTGGAACATATAGACACTGTCTGTGTATAAATTTCTCCATCACAAATAGGTATGCATTTAGAGTGACTAAGAAAGAAAAGTAGTAGGGCTGTGCATATGCTCTCCATTTTATCTGGCATGTGTGTCTCATGCAGTTACACATAGAACATATACAGAATACTGCTTGTATATGTAAAGCTTTAGTTGCATTTACCTCAAAGTTACATCATCATCCCTTCATAAATCTCAAAAGATATTTTGCTAGCATGGAGCTTAGCAATATAAAACAATTTTGAGCATGCTATGTTTGAGAATATGTTATATAGAACTCATTTAAGAAACAAATATGCTCATCATCCTTGAGAATTGTGGCATGAGATTATTTCTTATAATTAAAGGTTCAGTGATATAAGCTATATTCTAAAGAGCATTCATATTTTGATGTGCCATTCATAAAAACTACATTTGGCAAGAGGTTGATGGTATGATAGTACTTGATTAACTGTATATACTCTTATCTGAATCTGTCAGAGCATATTTGAAATGATTTGGAAAGCGACCATTAAGTTCCAATTCTATTGAAATACTTTACAGAAATCTAATAACTAGACCTCGGATTTTATGCAACAACCTGTTCTGTTCTTCAGGAAATATATTAAATAAGTACATACATGATTCATGTAATTGATAAATTTATAGTAGGCAGAGAAACTGATGAAGAGAGACACAGAGGGAGGGAGAAAGACCAAACTTTGTATTTCAAGCTTAGTATCCTCAAAAAAAAAAAAAACAAAAAAAAAGTCTTTAAGATTTTCAAGAACACTGTATCCCATTCCAAGCTACCCTTTACGAAGAAGATCTTTTTAAATTTTGATTTTCACAAAAATGGCTTTAGAATGATTTTGATTAACATACCAAATATGAAGATATTGATAGACAAATAAAAGCATATCTTGCATTTTCTGGAAACATACTATTCACAAGGAATTTTGTATAATCTTGTATAACTTAAATTAAATAATAAACAAAAACATACTGCACCAAGCATGTACACAGATCTCTTTAAAATGTATACTTTATTCCAAATAAGTATTTTTGGTCATATGCTGTTACTAGATATCATTATTAATGGTTAGAATTGTGTAATACTCTGTCATTATTTTAAAATTCTTTCTGTATTCATTTGTTTCTTGCAGTATCGTGGAAACAGTTCTGAAACATTTGGCTACAATGTGCAAAGGTTAATTCTGAATTAAAATTAAAAATAAACTTTTGAAAGAATAGTAATATCCTTAATACATGCTAGAGAGTGGAGAAACTCATGTGAATGCACATTTCAGATTTTTTTTTACTTTTGTTTGAATTTTAAGTATCATTAAGCACTGAACTCATTATGGTTTAAATTTGCATAACCTCTGCTTGGAGAATTTAAGCAAAAGGTATTATGTTTTGTAGTCACCATTTGCAAGAAACCTTAAATAAATTTCAATAATTTTCTTCTTCTTCATTTATGATACAGATTCCCATAATTTCTCCAGGCACACTTCAGCCAGAGGCTTATTGTGCTATCTGTATTGTTTAGAGCCAATCCATTACACCTGCATCCCTTAAAAAGGAGTGCCGTCTTGAAATGGGTGTGGATGATACTTCTTCTGATTCTGATGAACATTTTCCCAAAACTTTGTATATCCTGCGAGGCAAGCTTTGAAGGAGCATAAAATGTGCAGGGCTGTGTAAGTCTCTTTCCTGCATAATCTGCAGTCTAAGTTGCCCTGAAGCACTACGATTGTGTTAAGGTGTTTTTTCACAGGGGCATGTCCTGTGAGGAAAGCAGTAATTCGCAGCTGAAGTCTGTTACATTTTAGCAGGCTCTCAACTCTTTCCTTACATGGTCCTTTGATAAATGGTTTCCCAAGTTTGTTTCCTGGGGTTTTACGCTAGGTCTTATAATGTTTTGTTTTGGACCAGTACTTAATAGCTTTTCTAATTAAACACCAAGATATTTCTAGAGCTGGCTGTGATCCAATAAATTGTAAAGCTGCTTCTTGTCTTGCAAGTTCGTCAGCTTTTTCATTGACCTCTATGCCTTTATGGCCCAGGACCCAGATGAGCTCAACCTCAGTCTGTTCTGCCAGGTCATCGAGCATATTTAGAAAATTTTAAACGAGTCCTAATGTAACCTTACGACTACTAAGAGCCTTAAGTGCAGCCCGGCTATCTTTGTATATACGAGGTCTGTTCAAAAAGTTCCGGAACTTTGCACAAAATGTGTCTATGCTTAGCTTTTAGTTATTATGCATGGTCTCCTTCGAAATACTCTCCTCCACAATTGATACACCACTCCCAATGCCGTTTCCACTTCTGGAAGCAGTCTTGGTACACCTCTTTCTGGATCGTGCTAAGCACCGTTTGCGAATTTTCTTGTATCTCTTCTGTCATTGCAAATCTTCGTCCTTTCAGTGGCGTTTTCAACTTTGGAAATAAAAAATAGTCTGCAGGGGCCAGGTCTGGAGAGTATGGAGGATGAGGCAGCATGGTGATATCGTTTTTTGCGCAATAGTCACGCACCAACAGGGAGGAATGTGCGGGTGGATTATCGTGATGCAAGAGCTATGAATTATCTCGCCACATTTCGGGCCAATTTTTTCTCACATTTTCTCGCAGGCGTCGCAACTCGTCCCGATAGTATAATCAATTAACAGTTTGGCCCTCTGGCATGAATTCATGATGAACTAATCCTTCAAAGTCAAAGAAAACTATCAGCATGACTTTGACATTTGACCTGACCTGACAAGCTTTTTTTTGGTCTTGAAGAATCTTTGCCAACCCATTGTGAAGACTGAACCTTGGTCTCAACATCATAACCATAGACCCACATCTCATTACCAGTTATGATTCTCTTATGGAATATCTCATCCTCATTTGCGCGATCCAAAAGCTCTTCACAGATTGTGAGGCTATGATCTTTCTGGTCTTGACTCAAGAGCCATGGGACAAGCTTGGCACAACACGATGCATTCCAAGATGCTGTATCAGGATTTCATGACATGATCCAACTGAAATGTTACATTCTTCTGCAATCTCTTGGATAGTCAGTCTTCGATTGGCATGTGCAATTTCATTGACATTCCTGACATGAGCGTCATCAGTAGATGTCGAAGGGCATCCTAAACAAGGGTCATTTTTAACTTCTGCCTGACCATTTTTAAACTGTGTGAACCATTCGTAACACTGAGTACGGCTTAAGCACTCATCACCATAGGCTTCTTGCATCATTTGGTGTGTCTCAGTAAAATTTTTCTTGAGTTTCATGCAAAATTTAATGCAGACGTGTTGCTCTAATTCTGCCATCTCGAAATTTGAAAACTTTGCGACACAATGTTCTACTCAATACAGCACTGTACAATAACTAACAGACATATAACAATGAAACTTTCGGCAGTTATACATCAATGTGTGCAGGGAAGCCAACTGCATTTCGCTTCAATACTCCATTGGCGCAAAATTACAAATGTTCAGAAACTTTTTGAACAGACCTCATAAGGATCTATTTACCAATGTATCTTCTACTTATATTTTCATGAATGCATTGAATAATAGCATAAATTCTGTTTCAAACACAGTAGTACATTTACCCAAGGGAAAGGATCCTTTACACCTTGGTCTTATGCCATATACTCCAGAACCAGTTGCTGACCCATCCAATTGGAGTTATATAGTCTGAGTGCATTTCTAAAGATGCATCTTCTATATACTTTCTAATTTTCAGCATACCTGATTCTGTTTCAAGAACTCACAGTTGCTTTCCATGTTGCAGTTTATATAGTGCCATTCTTGCCTCCTTCATCACAACTAAATGTAATGGAGTCAGGTTTAAGAATGTCTCCATTGCTGCAGTTTAGGTCGTCTTCATGTTTCCTGTAATAGTCATGCAAGCCACTCTTTGGACTTTATTTAGTTGGTTTTTGGAGGCTGTTTAGAGGGCTTTAGGTCACCAAATCAGCGCTCCTTAGGTTATAGATGGTGTGATTATCCTGGTATATATCCAAAGGATCATAGCAGGCCTTAATCCCCATCTTTTGCCATGCTGAGTCTTAAGTTTTCGCACTTTTTATTATTTTCATAAAATGTTGATTCCAGTCCATCCTGGTATCTAAATAGATTCCCAGGTATTTGACTCCATCAGACATTTTGATTTTTTTACCTTGAAGATATAAAGGTCCTAAACCCTTTATATTTTTCTTCTTGGTAAATGGTACTATACTGTTTTCTGAATGCTAATGCCTAAACCTCATCCTCAGTCCATTTTGTCACTGTTCAGGGCAAACTGCTTCCTGTGTATTTTCCATGAACCATGATGATGATATCGGCAACATAGCCCATGATGTCAGGGTCTAGACTGCTTACTTTATTAAGCATTAGGTTCCACAGTCTATGTACAATCTGGAAAAGGTTAGTTTCTGTTGATCTGCATGTACAATAGGCATGCGATTCTGGTGCAGAGTACATATCTCCAAAGCACCTTCTCTTACATGCCTATCTATTTAATTTCTCAAGGGTTTTAAGAATTACAGACATTAGGCTGATGGGTCTTAGGATTTTGCCAGGGTAACATGTTTCCCTGGCTTTGGTATAAATACCATCCTAAGATGCCTCCTTGGTATGTATCCTAAGGCCAAACTTGCTCTTAGGGTTCTTATAAAAATGTTTGATAGTTTTTCAAATCCCCTCTGAATCATGATGGCCATTATCCTATCTCATCCTGTGAATTTGTATGGCTGGAATGAGAACACTGCCCATTTAAATTTTTCATAGTTGATGACTTCCTTGGCAATTTCCCAATCCACCCTGGATATTTTCTTACTAAATAACTACAGTCCCAGATTATCCTATCCTCCTTCAGGTTCATCAATTATAATTGATTCAGGGAAGTGCACACGTAGAAGTTCTTCCATCGTTTCCTTTCCTGTTTTTGTATATTCTGCATTTCTCAATTGGAGATTGCTGGTGAAGCTTTGTGGATCTTTCCTAAGAACCTTCTGGGTCTAGCACATTCTGGAGCCGTTTTTATCTCCTCATAGTGCTTTCTCCAGAGTCTTTCTTGGCCCTCCTCAAAGCTTCACTATATTCTGTCAATGGCCTGCTATAAGCAGTCCATTGTTTTGTTCTTTTTGCAAAGTTAAAGGTTTTACGAAGCTTCTTTCTTTTACAAGCTAGGTCTTTGTTCCACCAGGGCACATTCCTGATGGTCTGCCTTGTTTTCATTGGACAGTTATCGTTATAAGCTGAAATTACCGCATCCTGCAGATGCTCTGCATCAATTTCCAAATCTATGCAGTCACGAATATTGTAGTCCTTCTTTGTCAGATTACTTGCTAGATATTCCCTAAGGATTCCCAGCAAGTTCTTTTGGGATCCCAATAAATTTTGGATATAGCATTATCTATTATCTCAAATTGGATAAACAGCTTTCATCCTCAGATACATACCAAGTTTTGACAAACTTCCCCACATAAGTGGTGGATATAGTTATGTTGATAGTTTCCTGCCTTCTTGTTGTTACAAAGGTAGGTCTGTTGCCTACATATAGTATTTCAAAATTATTTGATAGAATGAAATTGTATAAAGATTCACTTCTATCATTTGTGTGTGTACTTCCCCATGCAATATGATGGGAGTTAGCATCACAGCCAGCTACCAACTGCAGTCCTTCAGAGTAGCAGGTATCTGCCAGCTGTTCCAGTTCCTTTGCAGGAGGTAGATTGGGATCATCATAGGGGAGATAGACCAGTCCGAGTAGGGACTGCCTTGGTCCACTTTCCCCCATTGATTTTATCTTCACTGCTGTTAAGTCCCTGGAACCGAGGTTCATCAGCGGCAGTATATTTGTCATTTTTGACAAAAATGCAGGTTCTAGGAGTCTTGTTGGTTCTATTATATGCTAGTTTTCCGCTTCTTGAGCCCTTTTATTTCCTCTTTATAAGACCAGAATTCTTGGATGAGTGTCACGTCACAGGACTTCATCTTCACACAGAGTGCAGCAGAAGCTGTTCTACTGTGATGAAGATTTACCTGCAGTATCCTCATCATCTGTATCCCTGTCCTTAAGGGATTTGAAAAATACCCTTCCAAGTCCCCAATAAACTTTAAAGTTGGCTTTTTGGAATGGCTTTTATGAGCACTAATCGATCGAGAGTTTGTCACTTCTTGACCACTTTCCTATTCAAAACCAACCATTCCACTATTTTCAGCTTGGGATTTTGTTTCCGTGAGTCTCTTGACAACAAGTGTTATCTCAGAGTTATCTGGTATCCAGACTAGTACCTTGGGTCTTTTTGGGAGGTTCTTGGAGTTGACTGTTTTCAACTCTGCCCCCTCCCAAAGGCCTTCAAGTCTGCTAACTGTCTGGTTAAGCCAATCTTTGGTGTTCATTTGTACAGGTTATCCATAGGACTCCCTGCACAAATTTGGTACCAATGAATTGTGGAGGAGGACTCTCTTTAGAAACCTCATTCATGGCTTCAATCAGTTTGGGCTGAGTCAGGTTAGCTTGTTCCTGATTCAATTTTGTATCGGGATAGAGATGGCTTATGATTGCCATCCTGACTCCAGCTGGGGCATCACAAAAAGACACAGTCTGTTCCAACTTGGAACTCCTGTGTTTTTTTGGTCTCTTGCCCTACAAATTTTGGAGTGCTGGAGTCTTGAGTGGGGCCTTTTAACACTCCCCCCGCTCCCCCCTCTAGGTACAGCACTTTGTTTTCCTGGAGTGGTCATCCTGGCAGGTTTCTCAACCATCCAGGTCCCTTCTCTCATCTTCTTCTCTCTTAGAAGTTTCTTCCTCTGTGCACCTGAAGGAAACATTGACTTTTTACAAACTGCTAAAAGCTCGTTAGCTAGCAGATATGTTTTTTGTTTACAATTACTTTTCCGTAATAGTAGTAAAGTTACCGTAACATATTTTAGGGACAAATAATAATTCTGTGCCACTACAGTCTTATGAGCCACTTGACTGCTGGCATTGTGCTCACTTATGCATGGCAGAGGTGGACATTCATCCAGCCAATACTGGGAGACTATTGGACAGCATGAAGCATTTCCCAGCTGAAAAGTTGCAGCTCTTTTCTCATGATGCTGTGTGGACACCAGTTCTATATCCGGGACTTAAAATTTGCACTTTAGGGACAGATGTTACAATAAGTAATACTTTGTGTTTCAACTCCCAACACAATAATTACCATAGATTATTAATAAATCACTGCCTCAGAGCTTCTCTTTAATCATTATTACTCTATTTTGTTAAATGTTCAGCTGCAATCCATGGTGAATATAATTTAATCAGTGAGTTGCACAAATGTTCACACATGTATATTGTAATATGGATGCAGTTGCACTGTACTTAAAGCCTT
This sequence comes from Hymenopus coronatus, assembly GCA_030762935.1. NCBI lineage: Eukaryota > Metazoa > Arthropoda > Insecta > Mantodea > Hymenopodidae > Hymenopus > Hymenopus coronatus. The sequence continues at coordinate 54,154,314 of CM060898.1, forward strand.
AGTTATATTAGGCAATTTATTTCACTGCAATATTACATTTACAGCTACTTTACGCCAGCATACAAATTTGATTTTGAGTGCTGTTGGTTCAATTCAAAAATTAATTTGCAATGCCCACGATACATTAATTTGCAATCAGAACTGCTTGCCTTTCGTGAATAAAAATGCTCAGTATAATCATCATTTTTTTTTTCCCTTACAAAGTCAAAGAATCAGCTTAAAAAGTCTTTATGTGCTGTTACTTTGGATAGTAATGTTTGTAGGAATATCACAGGGGTTGGTAGAAACTGCCTAAAATGTTTGCAATTTAATGAAAACATGTGCAAACAGTAACACATTTCTGTTTATGATTTATATAATTTAAGAATCTAATCTAACATTTAATAATAATTTGTTTTAATTCTTCAGACAAATAATATACATGATTACAGAAATTAATTAATTCAGCTATGTAAAGAGTTTAATTTGAATTTTAAAAATGATCTATTGCTACTTATTATATTACTTTAAAATGTTGGTATCCCTGAATTTATGCTTCTGATGCATTTATTTATTTTCCCTGTGCTTGTTATTTCACTTTTAAAATGCATGAAAATTATATGAGGTCTCTTTGGGACTTTCTAGAATTGCATGAATGAATATTTTGTTAATGTCCACTGTTTGTACATGTTCTGTTTTTGGTGTTATTTGCAACAGTTTTTTCTTTTGTTTAAGGATCATACTTTGATGTTCTGCCATGGAGCACATACTCGCATGCAACAAATGCTCTTGACAATGTAGCTTTATATTTGGGTCTGCAGAGGCACTCTTATGCGGTAATAATAGATGCTGGAAGTACAGGCTCTCGTGTATTAGCCTTCAAGTTCCATGAATCTGTAATAGGTAAAAGAAAAATTTGTTTTTAAATGTAGGTAAAAACAGTTCCAAGACATAAATTAGTATCATTCTTTATGTATATTTAAAGGAGCTGTCTACAGTAAAATTTGGAATTTTGATTATAAGATGTTTACTTAAGTAATCCTTAGAACATTAACTTAGTTGTACTTTTACGCCCTTTGAAGCTTATGAGGTGTTATAACTCTTTTTGCCACCTGTTGATACCATGACCGCTGATCACTGAATAAGCTTTTTGACTGCTGCTTATATACGGTGTAGAATGTATAAAGTGTAAGTCATCTCATGATTTAAAATCTTATTTAGTTATTTTTAATTACCTTAATTTTGACACACTGTAACTTATTTTTTTGTTAGAACTGATTGTTATTAGTTATTAACACTTTGTAAGACTTAGCATTAATATTTTGGAATCTTAATTTAAAGTACTCCAATTTACACCTGTATAGTATTTCATTGTATTGAGAAATAATGTGCTTACTTATTTCACCTCATATGAAAACACTATTTCTTTTATAATTGTTCATGAATTTATCCAAACCACAAACTTCTTAAATCACTGTGCACCATACTGGATTTCACCAACTGTCGCACCATTTGAAGATCATCACGCTGTTGATTGCTCATCAAAAATTAAAGTTGCTTGCTGTGTAAAATCCTTTAAATTGTCAAATTTCATCAATTTTTGAGCTACCTTCAAGTCACTAACAATTCATCAATTCAAATTTAAAGGTTTTGTACATACTCTAGCTCTTGAGAAATGCCTTTGTATTCATTTACTTTTATTCCAGGAAGTGAACAAGAATTATTTTCAATATTAAAATGTTATTTAACAAATTTATTGAAAATATAGGCCCAAAACCTGTTATTTGGTATAAAAATAATCATTTTTATGAAGTCAATAATATCAAACTGTGTCTCAAACATCAAAAGAGGTGATGTTGAAAATATTGAAAGAAATTGAACCACCACTGAAAAATAAATAAATATATATATATTTTGAACCAACAAAATTTATGCAATTACATATTTTCTTTGCTTTGTAGGTGCCATTGACTGTATTCAGTGTACATCTTGTCACTTGATGAGCATAATGCAGCAGTATTAGAAACGGGAAGTAATTTTTTCCCCTTAATATTCAGAAATGTGCAGTTTTACCAATTACCAATTTTGTGGCACACTGCCAGGTTGTGTTCATACCAGCTTTATATTTAACAACAGTTCAATTAGTTGGTCATAACAGGGATGCTATGAGGTTTGTTAAAAAGTGTTAAACCTTATTTTTTTCTGCATAAAATAATGATGCGCAGGAGACTTCCTAATTGGAAATGTGAAGAGGACATTTATGTGCAGTTCATGAATCTTTTTTCTCAACCACAGAAAGCTCGGTTGCTGGCAGTTGGCCTACAGGTGAAGATGTTAGTGAGCAGTTATCAGATTTTAGTTTTTGTAAAATTATGAAACTACATGTGCAGTGATAGAGCCTCAAATTTTTCCAAAAGCTTTAAGGGACAATGCCAGAAGCACCTTAGGAATAAAGGAATGGTTCAACTACTTTAAGGATGGCTCCATGTCTGTGGAGAACCCTTTTGAGCAGGCACTCAACAAACCAAAATGAAATGTCATTGAACAACTATGGGTTGTGGTCTTATTGAGCTGTCGTATCACAGTCTGGGATGTTGCAAACGAAATGGGTTAGCATTGGATCAAGATGTTCAATTTTGATCTAGGACATATGGAGAATGTCTGCAAAATTTGTAACTAAGCTGCTAACAATGGAGCAGAAGCAGTGTCTTCTAGACGTTGCACAGGGCATGCTGGACAATGCAAAGAGTGACCCACACTTTCTCCTCACCATAATCACAGGATTGACATGGGTTTATGGCCAAGACATCACATTGGCAATATCTGACATCCTCAAGGCCAAAAAAAGCATGGAGGTCTGCAGCAAAGTCAAGGTTATAGTGACTGTTTTCTTTGACTCTCATGGTGGCACCATTGTGCATATTTGATACAGGCTTTCATTGCTAAATACAACATTTCTGTGGTGGTTAGGCTCCCTACTCAACTGACCTGGCTCATATGATTATTGGCTATTTCTCAAGCTGAAAATGCAGCTGAAAGGGACCCGGTTTGAGTCAAGAGAAGATATCATGCCGAATGTGCTGGCACAGCTGCTGAACATTCCAAAAACTGCATTCCAGAAGTATTTCCATCAATGGTGGAAGTAAGTGCTATCACCACAAAAGGGGATTAGTGTTCTGAGCCCAAATCAATAAATATATTTTTGCCAACCAAAGATCAAGGCTTTTTAAACACCCCTTATGATTAGCATTCTACTTGGTGACAATGGTTATCAAGTAGTGTAGCAGCAGTTTAAATATATGATTTGTATTAATATAATGATGATATTTGTAACAAAATTTCACTTACCTTTATGAATAGACTCAAATCAAGATTAGTTTTGCAATCCACTATTTGAATGCACTTTCAGCTCAATCTCTTTCTTGCTTGTTTACATTGTCACAGTTTCTGCCATAAGGTGATGGATTGTTTAGTATGGTATCACCAACAACGAATTAAAACCGATTTGGTGACCCATAATTGGAGTTTATCAAAATTCATTGTATTCATTCTGTAAAATAAATATTTTCTCTCAAACCATGAAATCTATGGGTACATTTTAGTATTTTGATAATTTTAACTTCTGGATTTATTTCATGGTTAAATGTGAAAAAATGATCTGCAACAGCTGATTTTTCAGTCTGTTTGTGGATAAATGCCATTTGACTCTAGTTTCCAAATGAGTTTGGTCTTATCTGTAAACAAGATAGTTAAAGAATTTAATTGATAAACTCAGATTTTTTATTTTTGAAATTTTGAAAACAAACTTTTTATGTTGTATTTGTTTTGAAGAACTAATATTATAACATGTTCTTTAAAAATTGTTTGTGAATTTTTATTTACCCAAGGGAAATATGTAAATTCTTTAAAAGCATATTGTCTTTTATTTTCTTAAGAGTAGAAAACTTCCTTAACAGCTTTCCAATATTTAAACTTGTCATTTTTATATATAAAATCAGTAATAAAACCATTAATTAAAGCACTAATGTTAATGTATTTATGTTCTTTATTGAATTCATCACCATTATGGGGTGAATTAATCAACCTATAAATTACACTGTTAAAAAAAACAGATTGGTATGAAAAAGGGTTAAAGCTTTTATTTTTACTTTCTCTACATGTATGATGTACATAGTGTACAGAGAAGATATTGTATTGCACCCAAAAATTTGAAAGCGGGATTTCACCAAAGATATATGTTTTGAGACCCCCTGAATGCAAAAAGAAAAGCATTTTTAGAAAAGAGTGAGTGTGCTTGCGTGATTTTTTTTTTCCAAGGCTGCGGCACGAAGATTTTCAAGAAAATCCTCCATCCCCAAGTTTTCAAAAATATTGATTGTCTCAAAAATGGTTCAAACAATTTTGATTAAAATATTGTATATTAAGGATATTTACATGAAAAATTAACTGTATATCTTGAATTTTCTGGGCCGTGTCTGTGAAGACATTTTTATTTTGGAGGAATTTTGCGAAATTTTGCATAATTGGTAAACCGTAAGAGATGGACGAACTAACTTTCTTCACAAAAAATGCAGAGCTCTTTAATACACACATTTTATGTTATATACATTTTTATACACTGTATACACAGTTGACCGTTTTTGAGAAATTCCTTGTTATTGGTTTCAGTTTTAAACTACTTATACTTTTCTCATACAGGAATTTGTCAACTCCTGGCCATACCAACAAAAGAGGATGCGACACAAAGGTTTTCAAGAAACTCCCCCCACCACCATTTACATGGAAAACTTTGAAAAGTTTGATTTTCTCAAAAATGACTCTATCGATTTTGATTAAAATATTGTATACTAATTATATTTACATGAAAATGTTGAACTTTCTAGGAATAGCCTGTGAAGACATCTTAATTGTAGATGAATTTTGCATAACTGGTAAACCGTAAGCAATAGACAGAAACTTACATAATAAAAAATGTTGATTGGTTGGTATCTAATGTTGAGCAGTTGGCAGTGAAGCCATTCGCTCTCTTGTATTCCAGTATTTGATGTCATATTATCATGTTGACTCAAGATTGGGCAGTGCAGTAGATGGTTTCCATCCATATCTTCTTTAAATGTACAGAAAGGACACAGAGGAGATTTCACTATACCAATCCTGAATAAAGTTTATTGAGACAGTCATGGCCTGTAAGGAGTCTAAAAGTTGCTACAGAGGATTTTCATTACATACATTTTTCCATGGTTTTTCTTTTGTTTGTAATACACTATTTTCTTTAATTTTGTTATTATATGTTGATATAATGATTCTTTTGATAGAGTGAAAAAATGTAGATCTCATTAAAACACACAATTGATGTTATATGCTTTTTTTTCGTGGGGTTGACCGTTTGAGATATTTCTTATTATTGGTTTTAGTTTTAAAATACTTACACTTTTCTCATCGGAATTTGTCAACTGTGGCCATACAAATAAAGGAACTTCAAGCATCCGACTTTTAAAAGATTTAACTATAGCTTTAGCCTAGTGTACTCCATTATTTCCCTTCTTCTTACAAGGAAGCAAGCAATAAGACCATTTCTGCTATTATTTTTCTCAATTAGCATGAAGTAAATAGAATAATAAGCTTTTTAACAATAATGTGTTGTAGAGATGTAGAGAAAGTCATGTGAATGGAACACATCAGATTTTTTATGTAATTCGGTATGAATTTATTTTCTATAAATACCAAAATTAAATTTATCATTCATCATCACTGTTATTATTATATTTTTTTAATCTTAGAGATAGCCATCATTTTCAATTTCCAATTCAATTTTCTAATTTTACTTTGTAAATTTAAAAGTTTTAAAGTATCATTTACATTAATTGAAATTAATTAGTTGAGTCGATTTTGTAACACTACATCACTTACTTTTATTATTGGAAAACATGTTTTAGAAGCCATGTTTTGTGACAGTGATGTGTTCTATCAATTGAAATTAATTAGTTGAGTAACACTACATCACGTACTTTTATTATCGGAAAACATGTTTTAAAAGCCATGTTTTCTGATAATAAAAGTACAAAATTGACTCAACTAATTAATTTCAATTGATAGAACACATCACTGTTACAAAGTCCACCATATATCAGTAGCATCATTTACATGTTTGTGAGGAACGATAGTACAAATATCATCTACATATCTATGTTTCTAATATTTGAAGGAATGCTTTAATGACCTGTATTTGTTGACCTCGTGGTCAAGGGTTAATGTGCTACCTTCTGGTTCCCAAGACCATGGATTCAAACTCGGTGGAGGGCGATCAATTTTTTGGGTGTAAAAATCCTTGGCATGGCTTACTTCAGAAGGGAAATGAAGCCGTTGGTTCCATGTTGTAAATTTATGAAAAAAAAGAACCTCAAACCTTATAAAGAGGCCTCTAAAGAATAATTAAAAGATTGTTTATGCCCAATATAGAATGGAAGCTGAAAACCACAGCAGTAAGTAACATCAATAAATAAAACTCAATTTTTTTATTATTTTAAAATAGTTCATGAAAAGATCAGAAAGAAAAGCTGAAAGTGGACTACCCATTACTAAACCAGGAGTTTCTTGATAGAACTTGTCATTAAAACAGAAGAAAATGAGGATTCAAACAAGGATTAATAAGAACTGAAGCTTTCCTGGCGACCTCATAATTCAAAATCTTCTCGGGCTTCTAACCAGGTAAAAACTTGGCTTGACACCAACGCCTCGAAGAAGTGCATCTTCCTCGTCTTCAGGGTGAACTGATGGATTGAGCTTGCAGAGACTGGTATTTATAAGAGCTGGAATGAAGCTAACATCTGATGGTTCACGTGATATTATGGCCTGGTATTTAAGATGACTGAGACATGGGCACGGACTTCGTAGAAAACTATTTATAGCAGTTATACGGCTAATGTTTTGTGTTTGTGCACGCACCTGCTAGAAATAAGCCTTGGAAGACTGCAGGTACAGGATTAGGTGTTAGGCTCTTTAACATCGGTGTCCATGCTGACTTAGTTGTAGGCCAGAATCGCGATTTAGATTATTTGTTTCAGATGAGATGGCTAAAGCTTCTTTTACTCTCCTTTCCCAGTAGTTCGAACACTTTGCCACTATCTTGGTGTTGGTAAAGTTAGCTCTATGGCTTTGCTCTATACAGTGTTCAGCCAGTCCAGATTTTTCGGGTTGCATAAGCCTTATTGATCTTTGGTGTTCAGAAACCCCCCCTCTCTCTCTCTCTCTCTCTCTCTCTCTCTCTCTCTCTCTCTCTCTCTCTTTCTCTCCCTCCCTCCCTCTCCTCTCTCTCTCCCCTCCCTCTGTATCTCCCCATTCAGTTGTCTTTTTTTAGTTTCAGCTTGAATCTTTTCTTTTAATTTCTTTTGTCTGATAAAATCCAAGAAAAATCACACCTTTTTAATATTTTAACTTGCCTTACCCCTCTCTTTACATTCATGTAGTTCACAAATATTCAAGTATAGATTAAAATATAAAGCAACAAAATTCTTATGTAATTTCATAGTGACTCTAGTGGAAGGAGTAATTAATACAAAACTGCAAATGCAATTCAGTGACTTTGAAATCACAAATATATGCAAATTCAAAATTTATGTTTCTAAGTTTTACATTGGCTTAATTAAGTTCTATTAAATGTAACATAATATCGGATAGGTTGGATATAACTTAATATCATTGCAGAATTTTCCTTTAAATATGAAATCTAACTATTAATGGTTCTTGCTTGCGAAGGATTCAAGACAAATAGTGAAAACTCGCAGGGCTGGTTGTATAAAGAACCCTAGTTGTAGTTTAGTTTAAGTCGTAGTGTAGCCAGTAACTGACCATAAACAGTTATTAATTTTGTACATAATTAACCTAAGACTCAAACCGAAAGTTTATGTCAGGGAATGTGTGCGTGCATGCCTGTGGTTGCGGGGGGGGGGGGGGGGGGTTCTCTCTCCCATAATCTGTGTGTTAAGTTTGGCAGATTTTCTTTATACATTACTTTGAGTTGCTATATTTATCCTTTAGCCCGCCACACATTTCAACACTGATTGTTTATGTATAGTGGATCTTAACGTTTATATTCTTTTTATTTTCCTGAATCATTTTTCACTTGCTCCTCCCATCGATCCTCCAAATATTTTTACTGGTATTTATCCAAATACAAAATGACCTGTAATGCACGGCAACTCCCTTTTTACAGAACTTAACTTTGGAGTTTAGTGTATCATCTATATGAAATGAAGATATGATAATTTAATTTTTAAACACAATTTAAAGTATAGCACATATACTTTACATAAACTAAGGGGCACTTAGCTGATTAATTTTTTTTTCTCTCTCTCTCTCTCTCTCTCTCTCTCTCTCTCTCTCTCTCTTATTTATTTATTTGCTAAACTGATTAGCATGATTTAAATTGTAAATCAATGAGTTAGATTTAACTCTCAGTTAAGATGGAATAGCAATGCATTAATGTTTGTATGAAGAAAATTCCTTGGTTATTTGTTAACTTAAAAGGTTTATTTTATGCACAAACTTAACACTTTATACAACTGGATCATTGTGAATTAGGCTTTTTTATTAGTGCTATACATTAGTAGAGGCCAAAAACTGTTATATCTGTATTACACTTTTTGTGAGTATTTTGGTTTTTTCAAATCACACATTAGAATGTTTGATAATGTAAAAAAATTTAATCAAAAAGTTACATTTTTCTTTAACTTCTGTTGGAATGAGTCAACTTTCTTAAATGCTTTTTTTCTCCTCTTATGCTGTTATTAAAACTTGTTATGGGAAGTTCTCAAAAACTATCTTAATGAAAATAGACATAAGCGGAGAAAAATATGTTTCAAAAAGCTGTTGATTCATTCCAACAATTTGTGACTCTTCATTGTATACAGAGTTATTCAAAAAAGAGTATATTAAATATTTATTTCTAATGAACAACAATAGAGACACTTATGACACCGCTGGATGAATGTGATGAATGTTCCAGGTTATTTTATACATTCAACAGAAGCATTGTTTTTTATGCAGCAAACATTGAATTGCCATGTATCTTGCCACATACAAATTAAATGCTCTCATAAGTGTGTGTACACAGTCTTTTATGTATCCCACAGATAAAAACCACAAGGGGCAAGATTTGGTGGCCACTTAAGAGGAACAGATCATGTTGCCCACCTCTTCCAATCCAGTCCTAGAATTGTGTTATTCAGATACTGCCATATCTTGTAGTGGAAGGGAACTGTCATCATGATCTAATTGAATTGATGGAAACAACCAATTATGGAGCATGTCCAGATATGTAACTTCCAGTCTCAGTGTTGCCCTTTGTGTTGTAATGGTTACCATGCTACTTCATATACCCAAGGTCGCGGGTTCAAACCCGGTGGAGGATGATGGATTTTTTTGGGTGTAAAAATCCTTAGCATGGCTTCCTTCAGAAGGGAAGTAAAGCCATTGGTCCATGTCATAGATTTATGGCATATAAAAGAACCTCAAGCCTGATAGAGAGGCCTCTGAGCAAAATTAAGTGGTCTTTCACACGCAATTTAGAATGGGATGCTGAGAATCACAGTAGTTAAAGAGCGTCCATAAATAACACAACATTTACATTTTTTTATTTTCGTCTCGGCTCTCTTCATAAAAATAAAGGGCCATAAACTTTGTTGACAGTGCTAAAAACACATTCAGTTATGGAGTGTCCCTTTTATGTTCATTAACTACAGCAGGATTTTGAGTCCCCCAAGTTTTGATATTGTGATGAATCACTTACCAGAGATATAAAATATTGTTTCTTCTTTCAGAAAAGACACTTATCTTCCAAATCTTGCAAAATTCTAATCCTTTTTCATGAGTGCCAGGATGCAATGCATGAAATAATTGCAACTTCAGATGCTGATATTTTTTAACCTAATGCCATACCCTTGGTTGCAGAATTTAAAGTCTCTGCTTCCTTTACTTGTGGATTTTGTAGGGCTACATTCAAAAGCAGTGTTGGGATGTACTCAACAATTTCATTTGACGTGCAAGAATGATCAAAGATTAATGTTTTGTGTATGCAAATACATTTAAGGCACAGGCAAGCACAGAAACAGTGGATTTACTCTGTATATACTGCAGCTTATAAAATAGCTTTTCCTTTGGGCCTCCATTTTTACTTTCTCTATACGTACTTTGTACATAGTATATAGAGAAGGTATTGCATTGTACCCAAAAAGTTGATACAAAGATTTCACTGGAAATACATGTTTTGAGACCACCTGAATAAAAAAAAACATTTAGAAAAATGCCTGTCTGTCTGTATGTGTGTGTGTCTGTGGGCAGCATAGCTCAAAAATGAAAAGGTAACATGGTATTTAAGTCAGATATCTTCCAAGGATGCGACACAAAGACTTTCAAGAAACCCCCCCCCCCCAACTACCCTTCACATGGAAACATTTTCAAAAATTTTGATTTTCTAAAAAATGGCTCTAACGATTTTGATAAAAATATCATATATTAAAGATATATACTTGACAAATAATATATATATCTTGAACTTTCTGGGAATAGTCTCTGAAGACTAGTTTATTCTGGATGAATTTTACAGAATTTTGTGTAACTGGTAAACCGTAAGAGATAGACAAAAACTTACCACACAAAAAATGTAGAGCACATGAAAATAATGTTATATACATTATTTTTGTGGAGTTGATCGTTTTTTAGATATTCCTTGCTTTTTGTTTCAGCATTAAAAAACTTTGCTTTTCTCATACAGGAATTTGTCAACTCCTGTCCATACAAACAAAGGAACTTCAGTCACATAGCAACCATCTTTTGCTATCACTTTAACCTATGTTACTCCCTTATTTCGCTTCTACTTACAGGGAAGCAAGTAATAAGACTATTTCTGCTAATTTTTTCTTACTTAGCATAAGTAAATAGAAGCATAAACTTTTTAACAAAAATTTGTTGCAGAGATATAGAGAAAGTCATGTGAATGAATTATATCAGATTTTTTCCTAAGCAAACCACAGTGCTCCTGTAGGCATTGAATGTAACTAATAGATGGGGTTTAAAACTTTGAACTTTCTCTATTCAGTGATGTATCATATTGGTGATAATGAAACTTGAATGGCCTCAAATGAAGCATGCACAAACTCTTGGACCCCCTTTTGCCTCTTATTCTGGATTCAAAATTAATGATCCATATAAACCAGACCACATCTTTGATATCTACTCTTCTATCTTCAGGTTCCAAGAAAAAAGAACCTGACAATACATATCTGTGCCTATCCACATTCACATATTATATGCTGGGAAGTTTCAAGTTTTGTTCCACATTTCCTGATAAGGGGTCTTGAGTATCCCATTATTGTATAGAAGTCTTTGCAAAATATTGTGTCCAGTAAGATAGTCAAAAACTCCACTGAATGTAATTCTATTATCAAAAGAAACTCAATTTACTATTGAGCTCAGAAATAAAATCATAAGGCCACCTTGTAATGGTTTTTTGTATCCAAATCTCAAGATGAGCCCTCACAGTTAACTGAAATATCTCACACCACAGGACTTAGGTCCCACAAAATCAACCCCTGCCCTCCTCTTTGCAAACGTGTCTGCCATACCATTACCTCCAATGCTGCATGTCCAGTAACCCAAAGAAGGTTAACTAGGCAGGTGGCACAGAGTTTACCCAATAATCCTAATTGTCACTAATTTTGATGTTGTTTGACTGCTACAAGACTTTCAAAGCTGCTTGGCTATCTGAGCAAATAATTACCTTTGCCTGGCTGCCTAACATATGTCAATTAGTATCTTGGGGTTGGGAAGTTTGTTTAGTCTACAATTGTGTAACCAATGATTCAACTATTGGTTATTTGGAGACAGAGCCAACCAGATGTTGATAGTCAGTCGATAATGTCTGTGAAGTCCCAGCTATCACTATATGCCAATGTGTCCAGTACCCAAGGGCCAACTTTAGAGGTTTGTGGACTGTAAATCACTCCAGAGGTGCCCTACTGCAAAGATGTTGTATATGTATTGCTATCTATTGTTGTTGATTAGAAATATTTAAAATATATGCTTCGATTTTGAATAATTGTATATATCTAATACTTCTTGTTTGTTTACATGTTTTCTTGTTTTTACACTGTTTATTTATTTTGTTTCTCCTTTCCTTTGCAGATAAGAATTTAAAATTGGATGATGAATTATTTGTTGAGGTGAAACCTGGGCTATCACATTTTGCTGATAATCCAAAGAAGGTAAGAGGGTGAGCGTTATGAAAGTTGTGCAGAAAGAAGTTCATGTGAAAATGACAAATACAATATTCAATGAATTAAGTAGCTTAATTCTAACAGATCACTTGACGTTAGTAAATAAACAAATGCTTATGGTAAGGGGAAAAAATTCCAGGTCTGATTTATACAAAAGACTTATTGCTGAGCTTGTTTACAGAAGTTGGTTTAATTAAATGTTAAAAAAGAAATAAAGCATTATTTTAAGGATGATTTTGCGGTAAATCAGGAGAAAAAGGTGGCAGTATGTAAGAAATATGCAAAATTGAGAAAAAAGAAGCTGATATTGGTTAAAGAAAGGTCAGCTATGAAGTTGATAAAAAAAATGTTTACATATAGCAACAGTCATTGATATAGATGGTTGGAGAGAATTTTTACAGCCTTTGTTGAATCTAGTGGGACATCTGGAGTGAGATATGGGGAATAGATGAAGAGAGGTAAGAAATTAACAAAATCTTTACTTAATAATGGTGAAAAACCATATGAAAATTAGCTAATTATTTTGCAAGCCTAGATATGATGATAAAGATTGAGAAATTAGGGTGCAGGGTTGATTATAGAAAGGCATTTATGGTACTGGTACCAGAAGCAAAGTGCATGTACTAAAAGAGTGTTTAAAATATGAGGAAAATATTAAGAGTGGGTAGGTAACATTGGGATAAAACCAATTAGACATTAATTGCAGATAAATAGTTTGGGGTATTAAATGAGCATTGGTTTGTGTACACTAGACCTCACTTGTTAATCATTGAGATATGTTTCAGAAATCTTCACTCGGTTGATGGCTGAAGATGGAAATGAAGATTTCTAAAATATATCTATAAAATTAACAAATAAGTGAGGCATATTGCATGGCACAAGCTGCAAAAGACAACTTTGCTGCATTAACCACTGTGCAAACCCCCACTCCTTGATGAGCAATAATGCTGGCTCTCTCTTTTCTTGCATTTGCCTCATTCACTGCCTGTCTCCTCCTTCCTCACCTTCCCTACTTTCTTCCTTATTGCAAAATGTCCGAGCAAGTCAGACTAATGCATGGTGCACAGCACCTCTGCACTTCAGTTGGCACACATGCGATTCCATGTTCGAGAGGCCCTTGTGTATAAACAAACAACAAACCAATGCTCATTTAATTTTAGTTCACCTGACTGTTAAAAAATCTTCCATTAATAGTGAAGTTTGGGGCATATTAGGTCTGGGGCAAAAGTTTATAAAGAGGGTATAATATCAGTAAGAGGATGTATGTATCTGAAATACAGGAGCGCTCTTAAATTTGATTAACTATTCAAGATTAATCAAAGAGAATGGTATGTTGATAACTAATATTAGGTTAAGAAAAGGGTATAGAATTCTAATGCTAGAAGATGGATCAGGGATTTTGTCTGATTGTGGAAAGAAAGTGCACAAATCATGTTTTATTTGATTTCTGGAACAGAACAGTATAGATTTAAAATCATGGAACTTTCTTACAGGGAAGCAAATAATTACATGCTGGAAGATGAATCAATTAAATACTAATATTTCTCCTGTAAAGGTTTCATCAAACAGTTTACCTCTGGAATTTTCAGTGGCAAAGTTAAGAGAAAGTCCGAACCATGTTCTGTTGTCTCAGTCCACCTTCCCCCTGGTGTACCTACATTCCCTAGTTCTGCTGTAGAAGTACATTCACTCATTGTGTACAGAAAGTTGAACCATTGTACAGATGATACTCACCAAGTTTAATGACTAGGATGATCTTTCCTTAATTTAATTATCCATGAAGTCTTCTAGAGGCTCCATGCCCAACATTCCACATTCACTCTCACTGCCTTCATTCTCATTGCTGTAATCATGAACCCTGATACAATATTTTCTATTCTATATTCTATTGTATATTTTCTATTCTATATTCCATTGTATATTTCCATTTGAAGTACTAATTTTCCTCCTCCTCCTCCTCCTCCTCCTCCTCCTCCTCCTCCTCCTCCTCCACCACCTCCATCACCTCCATCACCACCGCCTCCACCACCTTTATTTTCAAATTTCTGACATTGTACGAATTACACTTAAAAAAGCAAGAAAACACACAGAGCAATACACACAAAATTAATGCATTTAAAGTAATAACATTGAAGAATAATTTACAAGTCATCTAGATTATATAAACTACTGCTTCTTTGTTAGGTAGTACAACTTCAGGGAAGTAATGGCCTTCTCAACAATTTTCTTTCACTCAGATCTATTTTGGGTGCAGGCTGGCCAAGTCCTCATTTCTATTGCTTTTATATCCTCTATAACATTACGCAGTTATCTATTTTTTTGGGTACCTAATTGCTTTGACACCAATTGACTTCCATTTATATACAATTTTTACAAGTGTATCTTCTTGCATTCTATTCACATGTCCAAACGAATGTAACCTTTGGGACTTAATATAGTTTTTATGTTTTTATTTTCATTTAAGTTATTTATTCAAAATTCATTTGTATGCACCACATGCCATCTTTTTTTATAACTGGTCCAAGGATACTCCTCAAAATTTTCCTCTCAAAGGTTAATAATCTCTGTTTTATTGATTCCTTTAATATCCACGTTTCACACCCATATTGTTGTTACTGGTTTTATCACTGTATTATATAGCCAAGTTTAGCTGACTTAGACATAAACATGCTTTTAAAGAGCATTTTTTTTTAGTATAATAGACTTAATTAATAACAAAAGTCACTAGAGTAGGGCTCTATTTTAACATTCTCCTACCTGCAGCAAAACTCAGGATATGTACGGTCCCATCTCTTAATGGAGTACTAGACTGCATTGCATTCAGAACACAACATATTGTTCTCAATAGTTCCTCGTTAATTAATAATTGAAGACAGTCCTCCAAATCGTTGAGGTAAACCAACAGATCTGCCTTATTAATTGGACAAGCCATTTCTAAAATTATTAGAATCTGTAAGAACATCACCAGTAACATACAACCTTCCCTTCTCGCACTACAATAAATTCGGCTCGATCACATCCCTGTGTTTGTAAAGCAATAAAACCCTAGAGAAAATATGGTTAGGACTTTTAAAAAATTACCAGTTGTTGATCACTTCCAGATGATGCCAAATGCTTTGTTGTGCAGATGTCTGGGGATTATTTCTAGAGGTTGGCTGCAATTGTTAGAAATGATGTGCTGGTTGGCTGCTATGCGAGATGCATAGCTTTGACTGGTTTTGTCTGCTAGCATGTGCACATTGACTTAGAAACATTTCTTGCCATCTCATGGCACGTGTTGTAAAGAATCCCCCTGAAAGTAATTAGGACACTATGGGAGATATTTTGTGTCAAAAATTAAATTCACGAATGGTATATTGAATAATGCACTTATCAAAATCAATGCTGGAAACGCATTTGGTTTGGTTTTGGTTACTGGCTTTTCTCATTGAAGTTTCCTCACCTTTGTTGCCTTTCCTCAGCCAAAATTCTTATAATTTGTTTGCCGGGATATTCCTATTGCTTTTTCTGCTCTTTTAACAACTCCTTTCCATACTTCTCTGGTATTCTGTCCTTAGCTTTCTCTGCCTCTTGCTTCATAAATTTATAAACACTTTTTTGTATGGTATATAAACTTTGATCTCTCTACTGATATTGTTGAAAACTTGCAAACACAAACCCTAAACACAAGCTACTCTTCTCTCCTATTCTAAATGAACGAAAACTTCTTTCACTTTCGTAGTCACTTTCATAGTTTGTAACACATAATTGAGTATCCTCATTGAAAGTCTGGGTTCACTATGTGCCCCCCCCCCCCACCCAGTTGTAGATCTGAAAAACTCTCACAGTACTATTATACTCTTGGGTAGGGATTTTTCTGCTAGTCTATGTAAAGTTTTAGAGGTCATATTGCTTGGCAACACGTATACCAAATTATTGAAAGAAATGTTTAGGACCTATTGACTTTGGATTAAGGTAGGGCTATAACTTAAGCCTCATTTTATATAATTTGTTCATCGATGATATACTCCAAGAAATAGCAAAAGAAAATTCACAATGCCCAGCAATCAAAAATAAAGATATTCTGGGTTTGCTCTTTGCAGATGATCTGGTAGCAGCAGCAATCACTAGTGGAGATTTAAAGAAAGCAATAGAAGCAACAGAGAAATACTACAAAAAATGGGGTTTAAAAATAAATAAAAGTAAATATAACATTATGGTTTGTAAGAAGGGGATTAAACTCAGCAGAGAAGAGAGATGGTGGTTAGAGGGGAGTGAATTCAAAGTTGTAAACTGGCTTGATTACTTATGAGTAAGGATAAATAACAATAGAAAATGGACAGAGCAAGGGAAAAATGTGCTAGGTAAGGGGAAATTAGCTATTAATAACATGAGAACCTACTTAAAGAAGATACCAAATGAGAGAAAACTGGCTAGAGAGAATATGTACAGCAACAGTGCAATCGAGAATGATGCATGGAATAGAGGTTTGGGTGACTGAAAAAGCGTGGGAATGTATATATCAAATTCATAGGTCCTTTTGCAAAATGATATAGGGATCTTGATAATAAAAATGATGAGGTTGTAAGTTATAAAAGAAATAAATAAATTAAGTTGGTAGAGTATAAAAATGTACAAATAGAGGGAAAGGTAATAACCAGGGTGTTAACTGAATATGATACCAAATTCAGCAACTCCAGGAAAGTAAGTATGTATGTATGTATGTATTTATGTATGTATGTATGTATGTATGTATGTATGTATGTATGTATGTATGTATGTATGAAGCTTGTAACTGAAAAGATAAAATAAATGATCTATCTAGCTACCTACCTATTGGCTACTGGTTGGCTAACTGGTAATTATTACTTGATCATCATCCTCGTCATAATCATCATCTTCCTCATTGATTAACTATAATGTCATCTGGTATGGGATTGGTGAACTTAAAGATAAAACTATTGTCTACTAGAATTTTAAAAGTTCACAATTTGATATAGCAGTTTGAATTTTTGATGTATATTATTATTTTCTTCCCAGAAGTGATTGGGTACAGTTGGGTACAGCTGATTTATCTTGTTGCATTGTGTCTATATATTTATACTGCCCACATTGTTATTACTTAATTTGCATTGATTTATGGCGGGTGTGGGAAAAACCTTTTTTATATGCCTTCTTTGACGCATCAGTCGAATGAAAACGATTCCAGGGAGCATACAGAAATTAAGAATGAGTTCACCGTATTTGATGCAAGGACCTCTACAGTTATCGAGTAACTGTTTCAGTGGAAGTTGAGTGTCTCGCTGACTCAGCATCGCTGTTCAGGGTTTGATGTCTATAGAACAGTTGATTTATCTCAGGGTGGAAACAGGAAAGAATGTAGGTATGGATACTGGTTAAAGAATTGAGAATAACAACAGGATCCTTTTTCACTCTGAAGTTTATTCATCGACGAAACATAAAATACTATTGGCGAAGTCATCTTGACAAACAGTAATATTGGATATTTCTAACACTTTTTACATTTGGAGAAACACTTAAAATATATGTAGATAGTTACTGCTTACGCTTGAGTATAATACTCATTACATTTTAACACTTGTTTCGCACTTCGAAATTTAAGTGCAGAATTCTCATGCTGAGAGGTATGGATTACTCAGAATGGTAGGACAAACAATATCACTTTACATTATACTCATCTCGCATTTTGTAATTAGAGCGCGGAATTCTCATGATGAGTGGCATGGAGTACTTGTTGGAATGACATGAAAGATTGTACAAATTCTGAAATTCTCTCTCTTTAAATAGCCCAGGAGGTCTTAAGCCTCCATAATGCTGATTGGCTATTATTTGCTGCCAAAACTTATGCTCGGCGTCACCATATCACGTGCTTATAATAGAACCTTAAAGAATCAAGGACTGTCGAGCATTAAATTTGGATAAAAATAATTCAACTAAACTCGAAAGCTAAATTTTTGGGTCTATGGGTTGACCAATATCTCAGGTGGGACAAACATGTGGAGACATTGATAAATAAGTTAAGTAGAGTGTGTTTTATCCTCTACCAATTAAAGTCTCGTGTTTCTAGGGAGGTATTAAAAACTTGCTATTATGCTTACTTTCACTCACTGTTGTTATATGGAATAAAGCTATGGGGAAATTCTAGTTACAGTAATGCAATATTTAAATTGCAAAAAAGAGTGTTGAGAACCATGTTGGGCATTCCCCCTAGAGAAAGCTGTAGAGAGCATTTTAAGAAACTAAATATACTCACATTTCCAAGTCTGTACATAAAAGAAATGTTAATTCATGTTAAAAGTGGTTCGAGTAAATTAACAGCAAACTCGGATATACATTTGCACAATACTAGGAACAAAAACAAGCTGCACTTAAAGACCCATAGAACTAAACTTTTTCAGAAATCATTCAAATATAGTGGCATAAAATTATTCAATCAACTTCCTGATCCATTAAAAGGTATTAAGTCTGTTACCAAGTTTTAAAAGGAAATTCACAAATTCCTAAATCTCAATCAATTCTATTCGGTGGAAGAATATATGAGATACAGTGATAAGCCCTGAGAGTCTGTATTTTTGAGTATTCTGTTAGTAAAAATGTAACAGTGGAAAATTGTGATTAATTGTATTTATTGCAGTAATACTATTGTGTAAACATTGATAGTTGTAAATATTTGTATGCTTAATTGTGATGTTTACTTCAGCTGTTGTATATAAAAGATTCTTGTAATATTGTCTCAAAATTAAGTTTAATAATTGTGAATTATTGTGTGGTCTAATTTTTATATAATTTGTATTTTTTCAAAGCAAAAAAGTTAATCGCTGTATGAAATATTCATTGGTAACTACCTATTTATGTAAATTGTAAATATGTTTCTACTTAACTGTAAACACTGACTTATCCTATATCATGTATATGATTTACAGGACTAATAAATTGAATTGAAAAAAAAAAAAATATATATATATATATTTAGACCATGGTAAATATTAGGGACTTACCGAGTTTGCACTTTTAACTCCAGTGCATGCACATGAAATACAGAAAACCTATAAATTCCCAAGGTTTCTGCAGACAATAGAGGATGTCTTGTTATATCCAGCTGCGTAGTTTCGCAGCTGTGCCTTGGAACATGTTAACATAGCTAAAGTTAAAATTTATGAAATAAATACAAGAAAATAAAATAAATTACTTATACAAATATGTAATTAGAAATAATAAAGTTATTGGGGATTGTTTATAGATTTTTTATATTAGGACAATAATCATTATAGAGCAGTGACATCAAGACTTACCTTCTCAATCTGTTTATCTGTTATTTCTGAAGTGTTTAAAAATTATGAAAAATGAAAATTTCCACTAATTGTAATTTTAAATAATTTAATTGTTAAATTTGATTTTATTATATGCAATGGAATAAATAATCCAAAGTTTTGCTCATGTTAATTAGATATCATATTCACATAAGAGATCTTATCTGGTTACTTATTGTATTTTTTCCCTGTTATAAAATGTGTTTAAAAGATCTGTTCATTTGAACAATTAAGAGCAGCTCTAATTAAACTAATCTGTAACATGCCAACCTTGATAGACCAGCTCAGTCAACTGGATTGTTGGTTCTCTTAATCCACAGATTGCTACCTATTGTAGTTGCTCAATTGCATCACAGAGCTGAGTGGGCACCAGTCTTATAAGTGGTATTCATATTGGTGGGCTCGAACCTATGAATATTTTATGGCAGGCAACTGGTACACTATGCTCCAACCCACTATGCATACACAAGAAAGTAACTAATTAAAGTTGAGATAACATGCAACTTATAAAATAACATGTTTATATTGTGACAGTGCTTTACTTAGCAGCAGTTAGCTTCATGTTTTACATATCGTCCTAACAGTTTCCCTCTCATACTATTAGAGTTTAGAATCTGAGATATTTACCTTCGACTGTTTTTAGTCTCAAAGTTTTAAGTTTTAGATCTCTTTTTCTAAACTTAAACTGTTTCAAAGGAAGTATAGCATTATGCTTCCCTTTTGCTGCTAACACTTCAAGGCAAATGATGTTATGTGGTAATTTAAATGCATTACTGCTTTTCATTATTATAACCTATGTAATGGTCAGTTGCTTTTTTTCCTCTTTAAGAAAGGTTTACAATTTTGAAGCAAATTCTATTTTCAATATAAAGGATTTGGTAATAGAGTTGGTTATTGTGCTATTTGCAATGTTATTTATGATTTCAGGGAGCAGAAAAGATACAAGAACTTTTGGAAAAAGCTAAAAGAGTCATACCAGAATCAGAATGGAAATTCACCCCATTAGCAATGAAAGCCACTGCAGGCCTTCGATTGCTTCCAGAAGCAAAAGCAGCAGGCTTACTAAACGAGGTAATGGTCATTAGAAGCAGAGATATGATTTGTATTTTAAAAGTGAATAAATAAGCTTTTCTTTGATACATTCATTATCACCCACATATCATCGTATTTAAATCCATTTTCCAGCATTTTAAATTATCCAAATTTCCAATGCACAGTTATTTATATATTATATATCTACCTTAAAAACCTAATAAATAAGTAAATTAGAATAGTGCTTTATGAGGTCTATGATTTGCACAAAACATCTGATCACAAACTCAATGTTCTATACACATTTTTTATGCATATAAACACAGCTGATAAACTAAACATTTTGAAATAAAATAGCTTTAAGTGTTCTGCGACACGCACATGCAAATAAAAGCTAAACAATAAAGCAAACAGATTGAAACTTTATATTTAATAAAATTAGATTCATATAGGTCACATTAAATTTTAGAAAACAAATATTCATTGACACATGCATACAATTCTCTCTCTCTCTCTCTCTCTCTCTCTCTCTCTCTCTCTCTCTCTCTCTCTCTCTCTCTCTCTCTCTCTCTCTCTCTCTCTCTCTTCCTGCCTCTCTAACATACACACATACGTTTATCTCTCTCTCTCTCTCTCTCTCTCTCTCTCTCTCTTCCTGCCTCTCTAACATACACACATACGTTTACAATCTATACATGATATCCATTTCAAAGTATTCTACATATACAAGCATAAATTTCCAGCTATTTTGTTCTCATCCACAGTGAATTTTAAGTACATTTAATCGTAAGCAAAAGTTAACTGTATCACCTTTCCAAATATTCTTGTAGATTAAGAAACCTGCTTGTACATAAATTATTTAATTTCTATTCAAAAAAAAAAAGTGTTTTCAAAGTAATACTGCCAATGATGGGATATTTATTCCTGTCCACCAGAGTCCAGAAATTGCATGAACTTGATAAACTGATTTCAAAGATATATCTTCTTGAAGATTTAAAATTTCTAAAGATCTCACATATCCTATCTCCAAGTTCAGTAATGTCTACTGAGGCGAATGGGTTATTAATAAATGTAATCACTGGCTCAAGTGCTGAAAACTGGCTAAACCTGTTACTAAATTCTGTGATTAGAATTGCAAGATGCTGGGCAAAATATAGAACATCACATTTGCCGATATTTATGATTTCCATAACTGATTTCAAACCTGGAAAGGTGCTAGGGAGTTTCTTTTTAAATGTGCAATCCATAAGTTTAGTTTCCTCCTAAAAATATTTTCAGTTCTTATCATGGCTGAAATGTAGTGATGTTTCACTTGTATTTTGAGGTTTAGCTCATTTAATTTTGAGGTGAGATCTACCAAGAAATCTAGCTCTAGGAGCCATGGTATCTCATCAAATTTTTGTCAAGCCACCTTATGCCTGCATGAAGAATTATGTCACCATGCTCAAAATCTGTTATATTCAAAAGATTTCTGAACAATCGGTGACATGTAGAAGATCACCTGATGTGATTTACTACACAAATTACAATTTTCATGATATGGCCAAACTTCAAAAACTTTGCTCATAAAGCTTCCTGGTATATAATGCAGTGATAAGAAAAAAGTTTTGGAAATGGAATCATCTTTAGCAGGAAGAGCAGAAGAGTCATTATTCTTTCTGTCATTGAAGGCTGTTGTTATAGCAACAAGTTTAGAGAGTGGAATGTTACACTTTTCACAAATTTCAGGAATGTATTAAATGTCTTCTCCCCTAGTATGTTCATAAAGAGGCAACATTTTTACAAATTCCTCTTTAACTGTAAAGTCATGAAAGATCATTCTAATAAACAAACACAACTGTTCAATAACAGAAATATCAGTGCTTTCATCAAACTGAAGCGAAAAATATTCACATGATTGCAGTTCCTGATATAATTGAGATTCTAAATTCTTAGAAATCTATTCAACACGTCTAGCAACAGTTTGGTGAGACAATTGAAGTTCTTTTATGAAAGTCATAAGCGCAGATTTATTTTTGTGACCTCAAACAGAGATTCTGCAGTGCTGATCATATCTTCTTTAATTACATCCCCGTCACTGAAAGGCTTTTTTCTTTTCACTGAAACATAACAGACTTTGTAAGAGGCCAATGTCACATTACTATTTTGCTGAACTGGATTTGTAAATACACTTTGCTGTAATGATAATTAACAATTCAAGTTTCTAACTTTGTGTTTTCGTAATTAAGAATTAACAAGAAATTAACTATTAAAGTTTGTGTGATTTGTCAAAAAATGAGATTCTACATTACTTTTCTTGGGTACAGACACACTACTGTTACATAATAAATACACAGGCTTTCTTCTGGTTTCCACAAAACAATACTGCTCCTCTCAATCACTTTAAAACTGTAAGTTTTTTGTCTCTTAGTTATATTATATTAAAAACATCCAATTTAAGACACATAACTGAACCTACATTCACAATCTCTCAAGTTATACTGAGTGTTTATTTAAAAACCTGACCTCTCTGTTCGCTTTTGGTATAACTATTAACAAACCTTTGCTCGCTATCGTACAAACAACAATGTTTAAAAGGCTGAACTTATTGTT
Organism: Hymenopus coronatus; assembly: GCA_030762935.1. Lineage (NCBI taxonomy): Eukaryota > Metazoa > Arthropoda > Insecta > Mantodea > Hymenopodidae > Hymenopus > Hymenopus coronatus. The sequence goes on from CM060898.1 coordinate 54,177,499, forward strand.
TGCAATAAAACTTTGTTGGGATTAAAGTGAGTCTGTTTCCAATTCCTAACAATTGAGGTGTATATTTGTTGAGAGAAATAATGAGTATAGATTTGAGTGTACAAAGCAAGTTTCATGGTCATGGGTGTATACTAAGATGTTCAGAAGGAACATGTTGAAATTTGATTTAAAATTAGAAATTCTCAGAATAAAAATTTGGCTCATGAAGGGTGCCAGTAAATCGCAATTCGGGCACCGTGGCACACACGGTCACTGTGTTGGACAGGGCTGTTCTACAGCAATGCTCCTTTATGTTTGAAATTTTCCTGCTAAGAGTTAATGTGGTGAGATGTACCATATTTACCTGAATACAAAAAAAAAAAAATTCCCCAAAATATTAACGTTGAGAATTGAGCATCTTGCATTTGTGATATATTTTCTGCATAGCAGATGGGGAAGAAAGTAAGTATCAAATTTTGCATGTATTTGCAGGCAGAGCATGAGGGAAATAGTAAACATTGTTGACAAGCTCGTGACGTATATGGCAGGTTTTGTGTGTTTCATTTTGCGCCATAAAACTAGCTGTTAACAGGCCTAGGATCATAAGCATTTCTCTCCAAGACCAAAATAAAAGTAAAGGATTTCCGTTCACATTGGTGGGTGAGCGTAATGTTGTACTGAGAACCAAATAGAAGTTTAGTTGCATGTTTCCTTCCTCCGACTGCAGACATACTAGGTACAGTTTTGTTCTCTCTTTTTTCCATCCATTATTAGAATTTCTGTGCAAATTTGATTAATGTAAAACTTTTTACAATGTCTTATATTATGTTGTCTAAGGGCTGGCTGTACCAACTCGGAATAAATCCTGGAATAGTTATTCTTGGAATACACTATTCACGGTATAAATGTGGTGATGAGTTGTACGTGCAATTTTATTCCTTAGATATCTATTCGACTGTTTGTAGATTTAAAACTAATGTTGGCTATATTGTGAGTCATTCATGGCCATCTTGATACATAATTACTGCTTTATTTTGCTGAAATTTTGCATTGTTTTCACAATCAGCTATGTATTATTTCTTATTTTAACTACTTATGGTTCTATGAAATAATTATGAATGTTCACAAGCGTGTTCGGATGTAGCATTGCTATACAGTTTACAAAACATAAGCACATATATACTGGGACTTCTTGCGATAGGTTAGGAGTATGAGAATGAAACCTTATCGTATGTGCAAAGTTGTATCTTGTGCTGATATATGACATCGTTCCGTTTCTATACTCAAAACAGCTAACATACTCAGCCCGATTTCTGTATTTTATTTATTAAAATACTTAGTAAGGGAATTTTGAAAATTACGTTTTAGTGTTGCCAATGCCACTATCAACTTAAGATATGCATAATTGAATCGTTGCACCAAGATAAGTACAAAAACAATTTGCTATACAGGTATTATTAACCAACAGAAATATTAGTAGTTATGTCGAATAGTACATTAAACCGTTCCCATTACAGTTCGCACTTTGCTAATGGCAATATTAATTCAGCAGCTAGAAATTGTCAACCAAACCAATAAAACCAAGAACGTTATATTTTACGGAAGGTATTCTCTATTCAATCAAAATTGTCTCTGGTGTATTAAACCTACAGCATATAATACAAAAAATTATGAATTTATTGTAAAATAATATATTTAGATTTACGAGCTCTGAAGGTGTCTTTTAATCTGTGCATCTCCTCCTACATCACAAAGCTTGTAGTGTTATCATTTTTAAACTTGCATATAACCTCCAAAATCTGAATATAGTACAGAATGTCGCTAACATTAACACTTGTGGCTATCTTACGTTTTGAAGCATATTGCCCTAGAAGTAACCTCACTCATTACAACACTATGCATTATGCTGGTGAATTGCTGCACTACACTATTTTATATTTATCTTGGGTTGGATTAAATTTAATTGTTTCCATAAAAATAGAGGTATTTTGATGATAATATTGTAGGTAGATTTTACTGTTTTATAAATGAAACTTTATTTTAACTATCTTCTTGTCATATTTATCTTATAACCACCAAGTTGTCTGTGTGATATCCTTTCTCAACTTTAATCTCATTATAACCGTGTTCATTTATCGGACTATCTCTACAGCATATTGTATTTAGGTATAATATGTCCTTAAAAACATATTATAAAGAAATTAATCGTTTATATTGGTTAAATATGGGTCAAAATTGTGTTGAGTACCCAAGCGGCCATTTTCCTTTTTATATTCTATTCTCGGAATATTGGCTTATCCCCGCAAGGAATCATGGAATAAGTTGTTCCATGTTTATTCCCTTGATAGTCTCTATTGCATTGTCATACAACACAATTTAGCACCATGAAATAATGCCTAACAGAGGTTTATTCCAAGTTCATACAACTGGCCCTAAGTAGAAAATCTTATCCATCATCATCATTGCAGTGAGTTGCCATTGCTACTTTCACCTCCTATTACACACAAAGCAGTACATTTCTACTTTCCTGTTTCCTAACTACAAGAATTTCTGCACAAATTCAAATGTTTACAACAATGTGTTATACTTGTGTGGTATCCTGGGTATTGTAAATAGAAAATCTTATCTATCATCATTGAAGCTCTGCTGCCATTGCCACCATCATCTCCAACATACTGATACACTTCTGTTCTCCTCTCTCCCTCTCTCTTCTGCCCATTACGTGAACTTCTAAGCAAATTCAAATAAGACAAAAAAAATCAGTTAACTGTCCCTTAGTTTTATCAGAATATGTTAAAACTTAATTCTTGTTTTTTAAACATTTTTATTTAATTTATATAGAAAAACAAATTGTAGTTATTTCAGCCAATTTAGTTATACAAGTGTTTAAAAGTTAAGTTATCACGTCTTCTTTCTACATAGATGATATGCTAAATTCCAAAGTTAAGTTCTTACAAAAGGAGGTGGTCTTTCAATTGTTAAATATGGTAATTGATAGTTTTTCCGTATTCCAGTGTGGTATGAGTGCACAAGTGAATTTGTCTGAAACTTTTATATTTTTGTCCTAATGTAGAGTAATATCTCATATATGTACAATGATGGTAGATGTAAGATCCCTTACAAATTCATTGAGATTTTTCCCCCATAAGTGTTTTTCGACCTGTTTCTGAATTTTAAATGTTTCTTTGGCATGTAATGGATTGGCTCAGAAAATAATGTCATATAAGAAAAGGTGAAACTATGAGTAGTAAAAGTGTTTTTAAGCGCCTTCTGGTTAAAATATATCTCACATTGTATATTGCAAAGCAGTATTTCCTTAGCTTTGTGTCACCCTCCGTGGTGTAGTGGTTATGATGCTAACTTCATATACCCAAGGTCGCGGGTTCAAACCCAGCGGAGGACGATGGATTTTTCCGGGCATAAAAATCCTTAGCAAGGCTTCCTTCAGAAGGGAAGTAAAGTCATTGGTCTCATGTCGTAGATTTACGGCACGTAAAAGAACCTCAAGCCTGATAGGCCTCTGAGCAAAATTAAGTGGTCTTTCACGCCTAATATAGAATGGGACGCTGAGAACCACAGCAGTTAAAGAGTGTCCATAAATAACACACCATTTACTTAGCTTTGTGCCAAAAAAACTTGTGTGTGAGTCTTTCAAATTTATGTCTACCTAAACCCCCAGAAATGTTGTCAACTTAGTTACAGACTAATGATTTATTCCCAAGTTTTAGAATTTGGTTATTGTTTTTATGGTAAAATAGTACTAATACATTTTATCTTCATTTACTACAAGTTTTTTTTTAAAATAAAAAAATTAAAATCAAAATAATAAATATCTTTTAATCAAAATCATTAGCCATTTTTCAGAAAATGTGCATAGCATAAAACAGTTACTAGTCACATTTAGTTTAGCATCTAGGTAAAAAATTCCTTGCACTTCAAAGACAAAAGCACATTGTGTGTTTTGACCAAATCTACATCATTTGTAGTATTTGCCTATCTCTTACAGTTTAGCAGTTATGCAAAATTTGACAAAATTCATCCAGAATAAAGAGGTCTTCAGAGGCTATTACCAGAAAATTCAATATATGCATTTTATTTGGAATGTAAGTGTCTTTAATATACAGTACTTTAATCAAAATCGTTCAAGCCATTTTTGAGAAAATTAAAATTTTGGAAAATTGTTCCCTGTAAAGGGTAATTCATGGTGGGGGGATTTTCTTGAAAATCTTTGTCGCATCCTTCGAAAATATTAAACCTAAATACTATTTGAAATTAATTAGTTGAGTAAATTTTGTAACACTACATCACTTACTTTTATTATCGGAATACATATTTCAGAAGCCTTTCTTTTTTTTTTTTTTTTAGCCGTTCCATTTGCTGAATGAATTTGTAGGATTTATTTGCAAGTTGTTGATGCTGCTTACCTTGGAGAAATAGACTCGTGTCGCCAACATACAAGATTATGTTGGCATTGAGCATATAGTTAACTACATCATGAAAGTATACTGAGAACAGGTTTGGTCCTATAATTGAGTCTTGGGGCACACCAAATCTTTCACCTTTTCTCTGGAGAAGATAGCACCTACTAAGCCTATACTGGTATAAGGAATTTGCACTATGTGTTTTGGTTTCTTAAATAGGATTCAGACCACTTTGATGCAGTATCCCTTATTCCATCACTTGTAACTTTTGCAGCAGGATTTGGTTGTGACCTAACTTAAATAAATAAATAATTTTATCCTTCGAAATTACAATAGAATTCATGGCTTTGTCAAAAGATATAGAACAAATTCTAAACATTGTCTACATTCTTAACACATTGAAGCCCGGGCATTTCGGTAGTTGAAATGCCAAGAAATCCAGGGTTTTTATGCCTACTTTGAGTTATTATTTATAGTACATCAGGGTTAATAGTGAAACACGGTCTAGATTGAGAATAGTGTTTTCTAAAAGTGAATACACAGTTTAGTGTGCTCCCTGTAAGCTCTTAGCTACAGAAGGTTACAATGACTGGAAAAACAAATCAATGTATGAAAGAACATGAAAATTTTAGTGAACATAAATGTACAATTACAACAATGTTAGCAAGAAAAATATGGCTGAAAGAATTGATAGGGCTTTGCTACTTTAAGCAGAAGAGGAAATTTAAGTATTTTTGGGAAGTTCTAAAGCATATAGTAGCAACATTAAAATCTCTCGCTATGCATGGTTTACCGTTTAGGGGCACAGATGTAAAGCTTGATTCTAACAGTAGTGGAAATTATATCATGTTATTAGAACTGATTGCATAGTTCGACCCATTTCTCACTGAGCATATAAAGAGAGATGGAAATAAAGGAAGTGGTATAACATCGTATTTGTCATCATAAATTTGTGATGAGTTCATTAAAATAATGTCCCTGGAGGTAGTAAATTTTATGGTAACTCAAATAAAAGCAGCTAAGTATTTTCCTATAATTTTAGACTCAACTCCTGACATTACACATACAGATCAATTAGCATTCATCATTCAATATGTAACTGAATGTGGCTCAGCAGCAGAAAGGTTTGTGAAATGTCTGCCTAAATGTGATCTTAAGTCTGAAAGCCTAGCAGCAGCTGTGATGGAAACTTTGAATGAGCTTGGTCTTGCTATTAAAGATTGCCATGCTCAGTCCTATGATAATGCTAGTAATATGTCAGGCACATACTCAAGTCTTCAAGCACGAATTAAATATTTAAATCCCCTTGCTGTGTATGTTCCATGCTCCACTTATTCTCTCAATCTTGCTATGAGATGATGTATACCCACAGTAAACTTATTTGGTGTTATTCAGGGGCTATATAACTCTTTCTCGGTGTCTACAAACAGGTGCAAACTTTTATTATCTCATCTGAAACCAAACTCTATGGGTTGAAAAGTCCTTCACAAACACAATGGTTGGCCGGTTAAGTTGCTTGTCTTAGTTTGTGTTCTTCGTAGCTAGATATCCAATCAGCTCTAACTGCAGTATCTGATGACAACAGAGAGAAACCACTTACTTGTTCCAAAGCTGCAGGACTGTATGATTCACTCCAAAATTTGGAGACATGCTTTACTGTATTATTGTGGAATATTTTAGAACGGTTTAGCAGTGTAAACAAAACGTTACAATCTGTTGAGGCTGACTTAGAATAGCCACCAATATTTACAATTCATTAATAACATATCTTGAATGCAAAAGAGGTAAGTTTGAACCTGTATGGTAAAGATACATACAATTATGACAGCACCATGAAACGTAGACTTAAGTTTCAACATGAGCAAAGAGAAAATTTTGTGTTTTCTGGAAGAATAAATGTTTTCAATGGGCCAAGACAGGCTGGGTCAAGAACTGAAATGTAGATGTAATGCATATTAAGGATTGTTTGCTAATTTTGATTTTCTTACTAAGCTCTGTGAGTTAGACACAAGACAAATTCTCGAACAGGCTTAAACTTTAAGAGGGATTCACTAGGACGACATAGAAGATGAATTCAACAATGAATACATTCACCTTCGATGCTGTATGAGTGAGGTCAATTTAGATAAAGAAATATCATTTCTGTGTCTATACAAAGCACTCCATAATCAAGACCTCTTGGATGTTCATCCTAATATTGTTGTAATGCTATGTATACTTCTGTGTACACCTATAGCAAATTATTTGGGAGAGAGATCATTTTCAGTGTTCAAAGGTGTTAAAAATTATCTTTATTCAATGACACGCCAAGAGAAACTGAGCACTCTGTAATTCTTTGAATTGAGTTGATGTGCTTCATCAGATTGACTTCGATGACGTCATTAATGCCTTTCTCTATGAAGAAAGTACAAGGGAAATCATTATAATTTACAAGTAAGATGTATGTATTTTTATTCCAAATAATTTACTTTTTTCTTAATTGTAACTTCCATTTAATGTTGTTTCATTTAAAACTAATTTAAACTCATAATGACCTGTATAATAGCTGCTTATGTTGTTTGGGGAAAATTGAAGGCGGAAAATTTTAGCACTGCCTAGAAGCGGCAAAATACCTAAATACAGCCCTGACTGAAGAGTGATTTCAAAATCTTTGGAGATGTGTAACCTCATAAGGCAATATTTTCAAATGTATGTTCATTCTATTGTGTTTTTATAGAAAATGTGTGTATTAATGAGTTAGCATAGTTTTGTTTAGTAGCGATATGCTGCATTAAAGGTACTGACAGAATTTATGGCCATATTGGTACTCTACTATCCATATAAAGAGTAATTCACTTTATGGGTGTTACTAACAGATAAACAAACTCAACATCACCATCCAAACATTAAACAGAAAAATGCAATTTATGCTAAAGTGGTCAAATGAAACAATACAATAGATATCACGGATTACAGCAACATAATGAAAACAATACATTACAGTGAGGAATTTGAATTAGAAACTAAGAATCCACTTCCTATGGGAATGAAATCTTTTTATTGAAACCATAGTAAATGCAAGCATAAACATAAAGAAACATCGGATAAAACCTGGAAAACACAAACATACCCAGAATGTACAGTTTACCCTATTATAAAATGAAACATTCCTCATAGATCAATAATAATTAGTATTAATTCTCCTTATCTACATTTAAAAAAATGCTTGGTAAATAAATTTAGTACATTTTCTAAATTTGAAAGTTATACCATCAAGAATTCCTTTAAACTATTGAGAAAATCAAGGATATACAGTTAACTAAAGAAGATACATTGTATTCTTTGGTGTTAAATCTCATTTTATAAGCATCTGTGGACAAACTACCAATACATGTTAGCAGATGCTTAAATTCAATTACTATAATCCCATATCAAACAAAACAGTAAATTGAGCTGATAAAATTGTGCGTTGGACAAAATTTCTTCCAATCTAAGAAGAAACACTACTGCCAGACAAGATATCTGGGTAGCCAATTGTCGCATTTGTTAGCTGCCTGGTTTTACACAACATTTTGGGAATCCAAATGGTCAGAATTTTCATAAACCTGGTTTCTGTTACGTTAATGATATTTTGCTTTCTTCTGAGAAAACACTGAGTAGATGTAGAAAAATGTTGAACATAGAAAGGATCATTAAATTTACAATGAAAACAAAAATGATCAGTTACCTTCCTAGATTTGGAAATATAACTTGCGCAAATAGAATATATTTTGGTAAACCTATATAGGAAACCCACAGAGACAAAAGCCAAACAGAACCCACCTGGGTAGGTGGTGGAAGCATGTCTGCCTCACATTGAATAGGTTGCAAGTTTGCATCTTGGTTAGAATGATTTTTTTTTTCTTCGGAGTTTTTCCTTATCCTGAGAAGACAAATGTAAAGCAACTTTAAGCTCCATGAACTCCGAGATCATTTGACCATCATTTTACCAAGTTCATTCATCGTTGAATATGACCAACCAGGTTAATGTATGTTAAGCCCCCCCCCCACCCCACCCACACACCCATGCATGCATGCACACACAGAGTTTGCAGATTGATTTTCATCCTACTCTCAAAAACAAAGTGCAAAGAAATTGCAGAACAAATGCCTATAAATGTTTGATTGGAAAATGGATAAGCAGATCTAAAAAGAAAAAACACCTAAAACAGTAACCTTCAACAAATTCACATTTTATCCAGATACCTTTGATGACTTCAACAAAATTTTCAAAAAACAACCAGTTAACACCAATCAATAGATTTTTTTTCTATCTCTACACACACTGTGTACAAAGTGCATAGAAAAGATCTTGTATTCCAACCAAAAATTAAATATCAACATTTTTCTGATATGCTTTGAGGTTCCCTGAGTCCAAAAAAATCATTTGTATGTGGTTGCATGCGTGGACAGAATAACTCAAAAATGAAAAGTTGGTTAAATACTTTAAGTTTAGTATGTTAGTATATTCCTAGGATGTGACTCAAAGATCAAGAAAATTCCACCCTCTTTACATGGAAAAATGACTATTGATTTTCATTAAAATGCTGTATATTAAAGATATTTAGATGATAGTGGATTTTCTGAAGATCTCTTCATTTTGGATGAATTTTGCATGACTGGTAAAGCATAAGAAATGTCAAAATTTATTACACAAGATATGTAGACTTTGTTTAACCATACAATTTAAGTCATATAATTTTTTTGTTTTGTTTTTGTAGAGTTGACCATTTCTAAGATATTCCTTGTTATTAGTTTCAATTTTAAACTACATAACTTTTCTCAAATGGGTCACTTTTTGCTTCATCTCTTTTTGGTCACTGCAGACCAAGCAAAGCGAACTGCGCTTAAATTGTTCACATGGCAACCAGCTTTTAAAAGTTTTAATTATCATTTTAGCCTAGTATATCCCCTTATTTCCCTTCTGCTTAGAAGGAGGCAAGTAATGACAGGATTTCTGTTAAGTTTATCTCAATTGCATGTTATAGATAAAAAATCTTTTGTAAGGATAGTTTGCAGAACAGGCAGAAAAATGCATGTGAATGGAACACATCAAATTAAAAAAAAAAGCTTTTAAATTCAGAAGCAAAGGATATCAAACAAAAAGTCTGGCACATAAAAAATTGAATGTAACAACTGTGAACGGTTGTGCATGGTGAAAACAAAGAGGAATATGGAAATTAGAGCTAAGGAACATTTCAAACAATTAAACTATAAATAATTGGAAAAAATCAGTATTGGTTGCTCATTTCTGGATTAAAATCATGATTTAAATCCCACTCCTACACTCTTAAAACAATTAGTAAAGAACAGGAACCAACCACTAGGGAAGAAATCTGCTTTTGAAAGAACAAAAACAGACAGTTTTGAATTTTGAAATTCCAGCGAAAGATTTTTCAGAAATTCCCTGGAACCATCACAAGAATGCTAAAGCACACCTTTATCACCAACATGTCAGCAGATGAACCTAGGTTAAAAATGTATACAATAATTGATCTGTGAAACAAATTCATAGTATTAGTGTAAGTGATGTTAATGTTCTCTAATCAACTCATATCCTCTCCAGATGATTGAATTGTACCATAGTCTTTAGCCTCCTAAAACAAAAAAATTATTGTTGTTTTTCTGATTGCAGGTGAATAAGCTCTTCCAATCGTCACAATTTCTCACAAATGAGCATTCAGTCTCCATTATGGATGGTGCTGATGAAGGACTCTTTTCTTGGTTCACAGTTAACTTTCTTCTAGGTATGATTTTAACAGTTCCTATACAAATTGTTTTCTTTTAAGAAATCAATTCTCATTATTTTTATACTATGTATTTTAATTAAAGTAGTTTCACTTAAGTTTAAAGGAGTTGTAAACAAAACCACGTGATAAAAAGTGTCTGTTGGGTGGTGGCAAATTAAAACTTTTCCTGCCTTAGCACGTTGTTCGCTTTTCAAAAACAATTGGTTCAGATCGTAACATTTTCTTCTTCTTCTTCTTCTTCTTCTTCTTCTTCTTCTTCTTCTTCTTCTTATTATTATTATTATTATTATTATTTTCTTGTGCAGTGAAATTAAAAACATAAAAAAATTGTAGCAGTTCCATATATAAAACAAAAGTTACTAAGATCCACCATAATAGCAGTGAGTTTATAATGCTGTGTGCAGGGCTTTAGTTCATTTTTGGTAGTCAGGTGTATATGTGGTGTAAATATTTCAAAAGTATCATGACTGTGAATTCTCCACCACTATGGAGAAACTTAACTGAAGAAAAGACAATTATGTGAAAAATATAAACTTTAGTCAACAATGAATTTGATTATCTGTAGTTTAACAATAATGAACTTCATTGTTAGTGATGCAGAATTGCTGCTCTGAGTGTTTGTATTGCATTTATTTTCTAACTTGTAGTGCTCCTCATTTTTTTTAGTGGCTTAAAGCTTAAAACAAAAATGGTATACTGATATGTCATTTAATAAATTATATCTAAAATCTTATATCTAAAATCTAAGTAAAGAGAAATTTAATACTTTAGAATAGTAGAAAGTAGGAATATGAGAATTATTTGTGGATACTGTCACAATTACTGTGTATTAACACATTGAAGCCTGGGAGTTTCGGTAGTTGAAGTGCCAAGAAACCCAGGGTTTTTACGCCTAATTTGAGTTATTATTTACAGTACATCAATTAAATCTGCAGTACATCAATTAAATCTGCCGAAAAGTATTGAGAATATAGCATTCAAGAATTTCTCAACAAGTAAGAAAATAATAATAACTTCCGTATTAATATTTTATTTTAAATTTACAACAAGTATCAAATATGAGTTTGAAAAAAAACTGCATAAAGCTGCTTACACTCCATTTATTCAAAGTTCGAAAAACTCCCTCGGAATCAGAATTTTCCACAGCTTCATTTGTATCAGAATTTCAGTTTCAGTTCACAGAAATCGAGGAAAAGGCAGCATTTTAACATTTAAGATCACAAATGTAACAAACAGATCACCACCTTCAAACAAAATGGCACGACTACCTGAGAGCAAATGGAAATGGCATGTTATTTTTGGACACTCTTTAACTACTGTGGTTCTCAGCGTCCCATTCTATACTGGGCGTGAAAGACCACTTAATTTTGCTCAGAGGCCTCTCCTATCAGGCTTGAGGTTCTTTTACATGTCGTAAATCTACGACACGGGACCAATGGCTTTACTTTCCTTCCGAAGGAAGCTATGCTAAGGATTTTTACACCCGAAAAAATCCATCGTCCTCCGCCGGGTTTGAACCCGCGACCTTGGGTATATGAAGTCAGCATGGTAACCATTACACCATGGAGGGCGACTACCTGAGAGCAGCCAATATTACTAAATCTCCTAAAATTCCTAATAGTTGAGTAAATCAAGGACAGATGGCAGCACAAAGCAGACAACTAAATGATAACTGATGTATGTTGTTTGTCGCATAGCCCAAGGTCATGGAATTGAATTAAAAGCATTAGAAATACCTGCCCAATCTATGCTCAGGCATGAGTCTTATGAACATTTTGATGGCCCGAGCTATACTCGGGCTTGGGCTCCAATGTGTTAATGGTTATATGTAACTATTAATTTTTTTTTTCTTTCATTGTTATCGCTAGGCATGAGATTATTTGTATGCATTAAAAATCATGAAAACATGCATGCAAATATGCTCAAAAATTAACAAATTATGCATTTAAATTTGAAAATATGCACAGTCTAAATTATTTTATGTTTTGCCAATAAAGCAATAACTCAATAAGTTTTATTCATATATTTAGGATATACATTTACATTAAATTTCGTTCCTTATTGGTATTACAACAGATTACAGTGTATTTCTCTAAACTTTTGGACATAAACCTCTTTCGGTTATCAGTGAGATGTAAAATATTCTTTCAACTTCACACAAATTTAGGGGACAATTTTTAAAAGCTGCATTACTTTGGGTGTGTAGGCTGGGATTCACCTTATAGCATTTCACTAATCTTTCTCACTGTTTCCAAATCTGAATTTTGTTTCTCAATTTTAGTTTTCTGTTAAAATCTCCCACTAGTCCTGGTATTTTGTTGAAAGAGATTGTGGCAGTGTGAAACAAATTCAGTGCAGTTGTCAGTGGTAGACCACTTTCTTCAAATTCATTCATTATTTCAGGAAAGATCTTGAATTCTGCACCTATACATGAAAGCTCTCTTTGAATTCCTTCATTCTCTGTTGCCAATATTTATGGTGAGTATATAAGATGGGTTGTGTTCATTTTGTCTTTGATGAGCCACCACCTCGGGCAGTTGAACCAATGACCTCTGTTTGAGTAACTGGTTGCCTCTGCTAAAAACTGTTGTTAGTGATTTTATTTTTATCACCAGCCTATTTCTTTTAGTGAGATCACTGAGTTGACTAAACTGTACTCTATGTGACATGTATTTTCGGTCAACTGCTACCAGACTATTCTTGCTGTTAGGTTACTTGATTTTTTCCCACATGTTTGTGGTGTGATTCCAGAGAAATTGCTAACATCAGTTGGTAAGTATAAGATATATGATCCAGTTCTCATGTATTAAGGTAGGATTTGGAGATAAATATCTGAATAATTAAACAGTTATTTCTGACATGTTTACTTTATTCATAATAAAATTTTTGAGTTAGCATTTCTTTCAAAAGACATTGTATTTGCTTTTCTTATTATCTGAATTCTTTTCCTCTCAAAATTAGATTAAAGCTTACAGCTATTATTTTGACAATCACCATATGAACAATACATTATCATGATAGCTTTCTTTTTCTGTAGTATTTTGTGTGATTCCTCCCATGTGTATGCAATTTTCGTCTATATGGCACTATTCAGCATGCAGAAGTCTCAAATATTTGCAGATTTTATTTATTGCCAATGTGTTTGCATGTTGCCACAACAGTAAACTAATTTCCAGTCATGAATTTTACCTTAAATTCTATTAAATACAAGTTTGAAGGAAGAAATTGTTAATTGCAATTGTTGTACATTCTTGCTTGTACAAGGTGATTTATGTAGAGCCGACACATTTCTTTAATTGTTTCAAAACGAATTATGCTAGCAACAACTTATCAGACCTAAATTGTAGAGGAATTTTGGGAGATTGTTTACCTCTGTAGCAAATGTTGAAAATGTCCTCCATCCTGCATAAGGCACGATTCAACACGTCTTTCCATGTTACTGGCCACTCGGAGGACTCTGTTGTCAATTGCTTGAATCTCCTTTGTGATGTTGTACTTCAGATCGTCCAATGTCTGGGGACGTGTGGCGTAAACCCCATCTTTTAAGTAACCCTATAGAAAGAAGTCTTACGATGTCAATTCCGGAGATCTCTGTGGCCACAGGTTCCTGGAAATTATCCGGTTGTCAAAGAAACTTGCGATTAGGTTCATGGATTCATTTGATGTATGGCATGTAGCACCATCTTGCTAAAAATATCCTTGATTCAGTTCTACATCATCCAGTTGCGCAACAAACTCCATTAAAATCAGTTGGTACTCTGCAGTGTTCACAGTCTGGTAAAAAAAATTGGCCCTACTATTCTCTGTGCATTTATTGTGCACCAAACTCTGATTTTAACCAGGTGCGTAGGTGCTTCATGGATGACATGTGGATTATTGTTTTGTTTTGCTATTTTTTTTTTTGTAGTGTGTAACGCCCGCTTTAACTACTTATGGCACCGCAGGGGGTGTTACTGATGATGCATAAATGAAGATGGAGCACTGGTGGAATGAGATGGCAGGGGAAACCAGGGAACCCGGAGAAAAGCCGCCCCAGTGCCGCTTTGTACACCACAAATCTCACTTGCGGTCGCTTGGGATCGAACCTGGGCCATCTAGGTGAGAGGCGAATGGTCTAACCACACGGCCACGGCGCTGCCAGAATTTTTGATGGCTCAGTGGCATGAGTTCTGTGAGTTCACATAACTGGATAAATGGAACCATGCTTCATCTGTGAACCATGTGATGGACAATATGGTAGGATTTTGCACAGTGAACTTCTGAAACCAATGACAATAATTCAATCTTTTATCCTTATCTGGTTCCTGTAGCTGATGAACAAACATAACCCTATATGGCTTTAGGCCTGCACTTTTCGCAGTCTCTTGACACATTGAGTAGGTGTGCCCTGCCTCCTGCGACAAATGTCTTAATGATTTTTTGGGTGACTGCTCCAGTCGTGCTCTTAGGTCAACAACAACCGTGGGAAGCCTAGATGAACGATGCTTGCCTTTTTCACTCACCAGAGATCCAGTTGTTTCTAGTTTGTTTATCAGTCCCAGTATTGTATTTCTTTCGGGAGGATTGGAAACACCAAATTCTCTCTGGTATGCCCTTTGAGTAGCTGTAACTGAATTCATAATCCAGTATTGCTTCACAAGGAAGAATCGTTGATTTAATGTGTACTGCATTTTCATGTTGACTACAAGAACAAAATGCTGAAACAGCTGCCAACAATGCAATTAGGAATAAAACATAAACATCGGCGCATCTACTGATAAGGAATTGAAACTCCAGGAATAAAACATAAACATCTGCACATCTAGTGACAAAGAATCGAAATTCCAGAACATTCTGCTTAATTTGGTGCTAAAATTGGGTCATTGAATGAATTTCCAACCGATATTAAAGAAAGAAATGTGTCAGTTCTATATAAATCACTCTGTATCTTAATAACAATAAGCATTGTTATATGCATAACTGCTATTGAATAATCTCTAATACATTGTTTCCTACACAACAGCTTAGTGAAAGTTACAAGCCTTGCTTTTGTTGTTTGTTTCTTTATCCTACTGCATATTTCTAAGAACCTTTGTAGCTATAATAACAGTTCAAAACACTTTCATATTCCACCAGATATAACTTAACTAAATTCCACCAGATGTAACCTAACTACAGGCAGTTCAATTGTAGAATCAAAATAAGTTACTCAAATAAAAATGATCACCTTTATACCAATAGATTCTCTCCAGTTCATATGTTATCAGGGAAACCAAATATTTTTTTTGTACTGAAGCAAATCCTTTGCTGTCTCAAGTGGAATTATTTTGTTCCTGCAGGAAGTACAGGATAACACTGAAAATGTTTAGAATGTCTTGTTTCAAAACAAAATGAAATTTGTTTATACCTGACAGATATTTTCTAATGTTTTGCAACTTGATTGCTGTGTAATTTGTTCAGTTTGTTCTAATCATTGGTCAAACATCTTTCAAAGATTTTGTGTCCATCCAGAAATGAATTTACTAGAGAACATTTCTGGGCTATGAAATATTACAATTTTAATTTGTTATTAAAGCCTAAACAATGTGAATATCAACTTAGAAATGCATTTGGCAAAGAACCCCATCTAAGGTAATAATTTATAATTGGTGCAGTAAATTTAAAAAGAGATTGTTTTTTAGTGATGAATTTTGTGAAGGATGTCAAAGAATTGCTGTTACTGATTAAAATAATTCCGCTGTTCAAGAAATGCTTGAAGAAGATTGTCAGACATCACATGAATGTATTTGGGTAACATTGGGCACTGGTGTGGTTCAAATTCAAACTATCGTACATCAACACGTAGACATGAAAAAATCAATGGATTCCATGGATTGGTCAAAACAACAATGCATTGGTTGGTGCTGAAATTTATGAGGGGCAGTCAAATGAAAACCAAACACCTGCTAGAAAGTGACAATAGAATCTATTTTATTTAAAAGTAATTACCATAAGTGTTAATACATTTATCCCACTGGAAGATAAGGCAATCAATTCTAGTCTTGTACAAGAATACTTCAACCACTCTTACAAAGTCCTCATCTGAATGAAACAGACATCCACTAATGTCTTTCCTCAGGTTAGCAAAATTTGGAAGTGACAAGGAGGAAGACGTAGGCTGTAAAGAGAATGTTGAAGTGTTTCCCAGCAAATCTCTGAAGCTTATCATTGGTGGTATGGGGACAGGCATTATGCAAAAGGATATTTCCATCCAACATTCCAGGACATTTTGACTTTATGGCGCATCACAGTTTCCTCAGTGTTTCTGCATAGGTCGATTGTGGCTCCACGCTCTAGAAGTTGACAAGCAAAAGTCCTGCAGTTGAAGAAGCTCATCATAATTTGACTGGAACTGCTATGGACAGTTTTGGATTTCTTTAGCAGGGGAGAATTGATATATTTCCATTGATGGCTTTGCTGTGTGCTCTCAGGCTCAAGATAGTTTCACCTTATTTCATCCTCTGACGACATGATAGGAACTCATATTCTTTCTGTGGTAATGCTGCAAATCATGCAGCCATTTTGACCATCTTTTGTCTCTCCATCAGTTGATGCAGAACCCATTGCACTTAAATTTCATTTCCATTCATAATGGCATGCACAGAGCCATTGCTAACATAAGTTTCTTCCTCTGTGATTTGCAGGTTTTCCAGGATCAACCATCAATCCACACAATCACATTACTCGATGGGCCTATCCCATATGCAGAAGATCTTGCAGTCATGTATGTCCATTGTAAAATCCCTTTGCCACTCTTGCATCTTGTCAGGTAAATGCAGTGTTTACTGTACACAGCAGATGTGCAGCAATAAATTCTGTGATTTCCAACACCAAGAAATGAACCACCCCCCCAGCTTGCCTTCTTTGCTTGCCTCCATTTCCAATACTGGACGAACACACTTTTTATTGTGCTCACTTCCAGAGCAATAAAGAAACAACTGTGTGCACCTGTGCATTTTCACTATGCATTTCTTCCATCCAACAGATAATAGTATCAATACATAACTGTGTTGCCAACTTTTGCGAGGAATGTGGTTTATGGCAATGTTCAGTGTACATTTGTTGAACTTCATAGTTTAGAACATTGTTGGATAGGTAGAGTCAGACTGAAATGTTCAATATCATACCCGGGATTTGAACCACGGATCTCCCAGTCTAGCTGGTTGCCCCACTGAGCTACCATGACACCATGCCGGCATAGCATTGAATTTCTCAACTGACTCTCATGTTTCCTGGTAAACCACAAGGTGATATCAAATTATTTTGAGATGACATACCTCAATGGCGACTTACAATGTTGTGAGTACTTTGTCCCAGGATTTATAGTATAGCCAATTAGTATTGATTTAATTGTTTTTTCACACAAGCCGTTTGTAGGAGGAGTTGGATAGGTAGAGTGAAACTCAAAAATTCAATGCCATAGCTGGGATTTGAGCCACAGATCTAGCCAGTTGCTCTACCGGGATATCCGTGCTTCAAATCCTGGCTATGGTATTGAATTTTTCAGTCTGACTCTACCTATCTCTTGTGTGAAAAAATAATTAGAATCAATAGAATATTGTTATTGGTGAAAAATCTTGGATTTATTGTTATTATACTCAAAATAGAAATCAATTGGATAGCTATTTGGAATAAAATTTAAGCCCGCAAAAGTCTTGATGAAATTGCAGTGCTGGTAAGAAGATAGTTGCTTTTTTTTTTCTCTCTCTTTTTTTTTTTTTTTCTTTTCTTTTCTTTTCTTTGGGTCTTCTTGTAAAACTGGCATGTTGTTACTATAGCATTAGAAGATAGATTGCTGATCTACCAATGGGTAAACAGTGTCTGCTTATCATTGAGTTTTGAAAAAGTTCATGGAAAATGCCCGAAAGGAAAAAGTAATTTTAATCAGTTGAATTTTATTCATCCATAAATAACATTTACATGTCGTTACATGTCATTAGGTTTAAAAAAAAAAAATACCTGTATGAGTTAATTATTACATATTGCAACTCATTTGTCTATACATGCAACATGCATTGTATTAGGACATTCTTTAGCTCACGTTTAAAAATTTACTCTTTTGCTATTTTCATAGAACACAATAATTTATTGTACAATATTTTGCCCATAATAAGGGATCTTTGTCAGTTGTCTTTATTGACATTTATTCTGTGAAAGTTATTGTGTCTTGTATGGTACTTTAGATATTCTTATTTAGATTATCTAGTCCATCTTTCTAAAAGTTTAATTACTTTATAAACATATAAAAATGCTACAGTAAATATTTTGTTTTCTGCAAAAACACTTTTACATGATTCTCTCCTATTTACATTGTATATACATCTTATACATATGTTTTGCAAAATTAATAGTCTGTTCATGTTCATTAAACAAGTGCTGCCCCATATCTTGATAGCATATTCTATGAGGGCCATTTTTTTTTTCTCAACCTCTGATAGGCTATAAATAAAAGACATGTTCATAGCAAACAATTATTTTATTACTAAAAGTTTTGTACACCTATGGTCACTTTTCAACATAATCACTGAAAAGATTAAGACATTTATCGTACCTGTGCACAAGCTTTGCAATACCCGCTTCAAAAAATGTTGCCGCTAATGATTTTAAATGAGCATTGACGTTGGTTTGAAAGTGCTACCCTCCTAACCATGTCTTCCGTGCAGAAAAAAGATGAAAGTTACTTGGTGCCAGGTCAGGACTATATGGCGGATGATCGAAAATGTCCCATTAAAATTGTTCAAGGAGCCAATGGCTTGTGCTAGCAGTGTGTGGATGAGCAATGGATCAATTTAATTTCTGAAGTCAGCATTCCTCTTCGTTTGTTTTGAATGGCTCTCCGTAAGTGCCATAAAGTTTCACAATAAACAGCTGCATTGATAGTGGTTCCAGGCTGCATAAACTATACAAGCAACACACCTTTTCGATCCCAAAATACGGTTGCCATAACCTTTCTGTTGTTGAATGTTTGTTAGAATTTTTTTGGTTTGTTTGGTGAATTTGGATGCATCCATTGTTGTGATTGTCATTTTCTTTCCGGTGTGTTGTATTGGTTCCAAGTTTCATCTCCAGTAATAATTGATTTCAAAAAGTTCTCTCCTTCATTGTGACAACGGTCAAGGAAATTCAAAGCTGATACCATTCGGTGACTTTTGTGGGTGTCCGTCAACATTTTTGGAACCCAACAAGCACAAAGATTTTTGTATCCTAAATGTTCAGTAATAATAGAGTGTACGACAGATCTTCCGGAATTTCCATAGACAAAGCAGTTATGGTGAACATACAATTTTCTCTAACCATTCTGTCAACTTGTTCCACAAGGTCAGCTGTAATGACAGACTTGTGTCCTTGGCCAACTTCATCATGCATTTTGGCCATCTTAATCTTTCGGCACCATTCACGCACAACAGTATCAGTCATGAAGTTATTACCATACACGCTCATTCTCTGATGAATTTCTACTGCACTATTCCCCTCTGCTTGCAGAAACTGGATTACACTTCGTAATTCACACTTGACGGGATCAACAATGATGGCAGCCATGTTTACATGGCTGTAATGCAATGCAGACTGATGCCTTGAGGCTGGCAATGGCGGAGTGTGTAGTACGAGAGTTGCACAGTAGCATACAGCGCATGCCCGCTTTCTGCCGCTCACGTAGTTTCTATACTAAACGACCGAAGGTTGAATAAAAAATGGCACTCGTAGATGTGGATGTATATTCCATAATAGGTTTATTTCAGGTGTTCTGATTTAGGTATTTTACTAAATTCCTTAATAGATAAAGGTTTGTACATATCCTTTTGCAATTATAATCAGTGTGATATATGAAAGTGATAATTCCTAGAAATGTTATTTTATCTAGCTGCTAGATTAGCTTACTATTAACTGTTACATTTGCAACACTTTTATCAGTAGACCTATTATTATGGTATTGATTCAATACAGCTTTTGTTTATTGAATGTTTACTTTCAATATTGTTTGTAAGATAATAAATATATAAGCTGTCCCAGAATTCAACCGCACGAATTGAGAGGATTGTAGAGGAGTCCTAGATAAACAGTTTGAGATAGGGAACCTATACTCCCTTTTGCCAAATGTCAAAGTGCGGGAATAGTAATTCATAATATAAAGAATTTTCAAGATATTTGTTTTATAGGAAATGTATAAATTTTTATGCCTTTAACTTTTGCATGTTTTTCCCTTTTGCCAAATGTCAAAGTTATGGCATGTGTGGATCATATAACAATGGCCCTAACTTAAAAGAATGTTCACATATGTCCTATTTTCATTCAGAATGCCTCATTTGTATGTTAGTAGTCAAATGAATGCAGTACTGGTGCACAATACATAAGATTTTTAAAATTATTGTACTCGCAACTTTAGCAAAATTGCCTGTTCTTTGACGGTTTGCATGCCGCTGTTAACAGTTTGGTTGATTGCTGGAGCACTTTGCTATAACATACTGGCAGGTGAGTTGGTATAGCACTGGTCATTGAATCTCATGACACAATGTTTGCACTGCTCTCTGAAGTTTCAATTTTTTAGTTTTTAATTTTCTTGATTTTCTCAGATGATTTGAGCAGCACTAATACTGAATGATATCTATGTAGGTAGTGCTCAATATTAAGTGCAGTATTTGTCAAAGAACTTGCGTAGATTAATGCAATAAAACAGTTAGATTTGCAGAAAATATTTACATTACCAAATTCAATACACCGTGACTCTTATCTGGTATTTCAATTATAAACACAAATCAAACTTTATTTCTCCAAAAATATAATTATATTTTACTATCATCAAAGTATACTCCTTTGGATTTAATGACTGCCTCATAAACTTGACTGGTTTTGTAAGCATTCTGAATCTATATGATTCTGCACATAGATGTTCCTTGCTGGATATATGAACTTCCCTGATATGTCTGTCCACTTCATCCCAGATCATTTCAATGGGATTACAGTTGGGTCTATGGGACAGCCAGACATTTTTCAGTATTTTATGTTTTTCCTTTGATTCAGTGTACTTCTTACAGAACTCTGATTGATGTTTCGGGTCATTATCCTGTTGTAAGGTGAACCCTTTCCCTATTAAGTGCAATCCACTTAGTACTGTATGATTTTGAAGTATGCAGTGGTGGTGCTTATGATCCATACATCCTTCTAATCCTTCTATTTTCACAATGTCATCAACTCTATCTTCAGCAAAATACCCTCAAACCATATTATAACCCCCATCGTGTTTAACTGCAGGTTAACTGCACACTGCTGGGTTACCCTTTCTCTGTCCGATCGGCAAACAAATATCCTCCTTCTGTTTCCAAAAATCTCAAATTGTGATTATTCATTAATGAATAACAACTTCTTCCACTCTTCAGATGTTCCATTACAATGTTTTCTAGCCCATTAGTCTCTTCTTTATTTATGGGCCTCAGAAGGGATTTTCTTGCTGTCACACATCCTTTTAAGTTGGCGTCAATCAGTCTTCTTTTTACAATACAGTTGCAATAAATATTTTTATCCTATTCATTTATACCAATTCTGTGCGAATTTGTGACACTGTTTCTCTTACCAGTAATTCTGATAAATTTATCAACACTTTTAGTTGTTTTATGAGGTGGTCCTGGTTGTGGTATGTCCTTATTGCTACCTGTTGTCGACTGGCAGTGAAGGGTGTATTGCACTCCCTCTATGGACACACTACACTGTTTTGCAATTTGCTTGTCTAAGTGCTACAAATGCAGCACATTTTTCTATGGATATCTCCACCTCCTGGAGCAATACTAATGATGTGCACACTTCAACTGTCACACAGGAACTGAATACTATGTATCTAAGCAATGCTTGTTCATTGTGGAAATAATACTACAGTGAACAACAGAGGTGCATCAGTTGAGGCTTCAGTCATCAAATAGGTAAACAAACATACCAAATAGGCAACTTTTTTTTTATAGCCCCCTTTAACATCTAAGGTCATATCAGGGGCTTTCCACTTGAAACAACTCGTCTGTAGGTTCTTTTTATG
The DNA here is from genome assembly GCA_030762935.1 of Hymenopus coronatus. NCBI lineage: Eukaryota > Metazoa > Arthropoda > Insecta > Mantodea > Hymenopodidae > Hymenopus > Hymenopus coronatus. Next base: position 54,199,707 of record CM060898.1, read on the forward strand.
TTGGTTTTAAATCATTTGTTTTTACTCAAACACGCACACATTCACACTCACATACAAACTTCCAGACTCTGTGGGGGATAGGGAATAATTCTCGCTAGAGAAAAATTCCCCGCCCCAGCCAGGAATCGAACCCGGGACCCCCAGGTGAGAAGTTAGCTCGCTGGCCATTCGACCACGGTGGCAGTCATAGGTAACTATTGTTTATGTATACAAAATTTATTTTAGGTAATATTGCACCTAGAGGAACACCTGACATGTTTACAAGTGTTTACAACCATAACCATGATATTATAATGCATCTACAGGGAATTATATACAAATTATTAGGTGTATTGAAATTAATGAGTAGTAGTGTATGCACCTTGTTTTTGGATTAGAATAAAAAAAATATGATATTACTTAGATTCGAATATTGGTACTTTAAATTTATCCCCATGTAGATATTATGTTATTTTAACCACTTGAGCTATTGTGGTCCTGCGAGAATGTGCTTCTGAAAATCTTTTCTAATGTCACATGTGACTACTGTTTAGCAATTCATGAATTGAATTGCTAAACATTGTGTTCATATTGTAAAAGTATGCACATTATCTGTAAGGAAATAAAGTGTTTCAAAAAGGTGAGAAACAGAGATCACACAGCCTAACATCCTAAGCTAATCTAAACTTTGAACTTTGAGCTTATGTGTTCTTTGGTGCCATGTGCATGCTTAAGAACTTTGCTTACCAGATGCCCGTTGAATAGAAAAAAAAGAGTTTTATTTATGGATGCTCTTTAAGACGCTCTTTAACTACTGTGGTTCTTAGCATCTTATTCTTTGCTGGGCATGAAAGACAGCTTCATTTTGCTCAGAGGACTCTTTATCAGGCTTGAATTTCTTTTACGTGCCGTAAATCTATGTCATGGTACAAACGGCTGTACTTCTCTTCCGAAGGAAGCCATGCTAAAGATTTTTATGCCCAAAAAAATCCATCCTCCGCCAGGTTTGAACCTGCAACCTTTGGTATATGAAGCTAACAGGGTAACATTACACCATGGAGGGTGACCTGATGAACCATTTGAACAATTACTGACACAAACTTTAGCTGCTTGTAGTGAGGTTCACAACACTCTGGAATTTTTGATAGCATGCAGGTTTTAATTTCTTCATAGGTGCAACCTGTGCACGGATGTTGCAGGTTATCACAATGAACAGTTTCTCTGATGACCTGTTGTATTTTGTGCCTCAGATATTGTAGTATTTCTTAAAGTTTCTTTCTATTTGCCTTTCATGTAGAGATGAAATGGTTGAATGTACTTCCCGAACTAGTGCATAATTCTTAATTAGTTTAATGTAGGTACTTATTTCACTACAGAGCTAGTTCCCCATTTTTATTTCATTTGAAGTTCATTTGGCTCAATGATGATATTGTTTCATAAACTGTGAACTGTGCCTACAATTGTAATATGTACATGAATAACACATCAATGCATGATACCCTGTATTTTAGAAACTCCTTCAAGGGCTATGGAGAAATGTACTCCTTCAGGTGTTAAATGCAGTTGTTATTGAAACATTTTTCACTGCACCTACATGCTAATTGTACATCATTTATTTTATTTGTCAGTTTGAATAAATCATATAACTTAAGGCAACAAAATGGAAACATCTCATTATAAAATACAAAGGAGACAACATAAAAATAAAGGTATCGATGGAGGCTTGAACCTTCAACTCCCAGAACATCTTGACCCGATGCCCACACTTACCATAGCTTTAAATAATTCCAGTACATCTACACTCTGAAATCTGGGTGTTCATGTCACAGTCCATTGCAGTTTGATCAATGGCATGCTAACCCTTAATACATTTTATGCTGTAGCAAAGAATTTAGAACCCATAGTTCATAGATTCCCTATCTCAAAATGTTTATCTTGGGCCCCTCTACAATGCTGCCAAGTTGTGCGGTCGAATTCTGGAAACCCTATATATATATATATATATATATATATATATAGATTCGTACTCGGAAAGAAGCACTGCATCGAGCTATGGCGTTGGTTTGATTCAAAACACATTTTTAACCCTTTAAATTGAGTGTAAAAATGGGCTTTGATTCAAAACGCAATAAGTTCTGCTCATTACGATAGCTAATCGTATGTTATGGTAAGATCGATTAATAATGGTAAAGCTAAGAAAGCAAACATTCCAAACCATCACAACAATTTTTGGTGAATAACAGTGATTGTTGCGGCCAATGTATTGTCGTGTGCGACAGGTTTGTTTTTCAGCATTGTGTTTTTGTGCTAGTTTGCAGCTCATTTAATGAGTAGCATGGAAGTTGTACATGTTGGGGGACCTCTCTTTTGGATCTAGAAAGCAGCAGAAGGATATAGTAAAAAGAAAAGTGGAGCAGAGGGAAAGATACTACTTCAAAACACAGATTTTAGGTTGAGATTTCTTAGTAAATGCCTTTATTTACAATTGATTACTAGCAGCATATTCTTGCCTTACTTATGGAACGAACCCCACTAATGTGATTGCGTTACAATTGTTTTAAGTACCATGATAAAAATCCTGAAATGTTAAAGGGATGGAAGGTTTAAATGCTGCTCCATGCCTGTGTACCATCTTATCAGGAATAGAAAGAAGGTCTACACCTATGTAAATAAACAGCAGCAGGGCAGGATTCTCTCATCACTGATGTCAGTGTTTAGCCTAAAATGGTGCCGTCCTCGAAAAGAAAGCAGAAAACTGAATACTGTAGTTACAAAGCTTCAGGTGAGAGTAAACAATGAGTAAGTTTCTGTATGATCCAAATTTTAGAGTTCTATTTGACTTAGGAGCAACCAACTTAATAATATTGCTGCCTCATTAATTGCTGCCATTTTTGAAAGAAGAGGAGGGGATCATAAAACAAAACAAGAACATTCCAAATAAAGAAAATGTGATTAAGTTAATTTCAAATTTGAGTACTAGGGAAAGCTACTACAATAGACAAAAAAGTAAAAGGCTTTATCTTTCTTCAGAAATTAATATCACAAAGCTCTTTAAAATATTTAATGAGAGTGTCCCTGATTCATTAAAGGTAAAAAAAGTGGTTCTTCAATAATATGGGGTGGGGTGGAATGGGATGGGATCATTGAAACCATGAAACAGCAAACTATTGCATTAATATTTATAACAGAAGACTTATCACATTATATTCACTCCTGTTTAGTTTCTTCCTCATGATGTGTCGACCCACCTATATACTGATGTCCGTTAATGAATGGCATCACAAGATGATGTCACCTAGGCATATTCTAATGAGGATTCCTGTGGTGAAGAGCCATAAGCAGCAAAATCTCTTAGAGATGCATATGCTTCCCTTCCATTCTGCATCTTTACAATAGCATACTAAGGATTAATATGAATAAGCTTAACCTTTTCCACTGAGTCATGCTTACTCTACTCGTCATGTTTCTTCATTAGTGCATTTTGTGAAGATTAGAGCCACGAGGGTAATGATTGACCATTACTAGATTTTTTTTTTTTTTTTTTTTTTTTTTTTTGTGGCAGAACATTCTATTATGTGGAGTGGAATTGGTAGCCATGCATAGGAGGGATTGTATGCAATGAAGAACATTTTGAGGACTTGTTCCAAGTTATTTAATAACAGGCTTTTATATTTTAATACCAGTTGAACAGTTTTCAATATAATCCCATTATACACTCAAATTGACCATTGCCTTTGGGGTTATAAGGACTTGGTCTATTTGTCGCTATTCCATGGGCAGCAGTTAGAAAATTCTTTACTTCCATTGATATCAATGATGGCCCCCTGTGTATGTATTATGGTATATCAAACAGTGTGAATATTTGTCAAAGATGTTTAATAACAGTTTCAGTATTCATGTTTCCACTGGAGTAAGCAAAAGGAAAGCATGAAAATTCAACAAACGTAAGAATGTAGTGATTCCTTGATGCTGAAGGAAGTGGTCCTTTAAAGTCTATATTTAAACTTTTGAAAGGAGCCATTACTTTGATTCAATTCAATTCAAATTTTTATACCATAGAGTTTCATTACAGAAATATCGGCTTTGTCAGTTACAAACATTGCAATATTACAGATACAAGTATGTTATAGACTAGTACGTACAGATTAAACAAAGTAAATACATGAAGATCTAACAGTATAAGATGTTTCTATTAACAATGAGTTACAACATCAAAGCATGGTTTAAATATTTCAAAATATAATACCTATGCATAACAAATTAGACAGTTTCCAGGTCTTCATTTACAGAATAAAAATAACCCTGTATTAGAAATTTCTTTTAAGCCCTTCCTAAACACAGGCATGGTTTAATACACATGCATAGCAAAATTAATTAACTAGACAGTTTTCAGGTATTCATTTACAGAATAAAATTAACTGTGTTATAAAAATCTCATTAATTCCTTCCTAAATACAGCCAAGCTTTTTAATTTCTTAAAGAATGGGAGGGGGGTTCATTATACAATTTTATGCCATTATAATGTGGAGTTTTTTCATATAAGGCTTTTTTTTATGCCCTATAATGTGAAGCTTTGATTTACTCTTAGTATTATAGTTATAAATTTTGCCATTTGTGAGAAAACTATTTAATTGATCATGTGTAAACATCAGTGTTTCATAAAAGTAAACAGATGGAACTGGTAGAATATTTAAGTATTTGAAATAAGATCTACAGCTTGTACTGTTGGAAAGGCTTAGCATTAACCGTATTGCTCTCTTTTGTATTATAAAAATTTGACTTTACCCAGAATGTTATATCATACGATAAACGAGAGTGAAAGTAAGCGGAATAAGCTATTTTAAGCACATCAAGATTAACTAATGATTTTAGAGTGTAAAATGCAAAACAGATCTGGCTTAACTTTTTAGATAATACATTGGTATGAATTCTCCAACTAAGATTATTAGCAACCCAAACTCCAAGTAATTTAATTTATTTGAAAAGGTTAATAATTCATTCTCTAAGTAAACATCAGGAAAACTTACAGTTTTGTTAATTTTATGATGAATGCCTACAGCAACACTTTTATTCTTATTATTTAATAAGTCTGTTGTCTTTAAACTAATTAACTACATAATCTATTATCCTCTCGATGTTAGTTTCAAGTTCTTATTTATTATTACCAGAAACTAGAACACCTGTATCATGAGCAAAAAGAGTAAATTTTGTATCATTGCAGTCATTTTCAGCCAATTTATTAATATAAAACATAAACAATAAGGGAACCAATAGCAAATCATGAGGAATTCCATATTTAATACTTTCTACATTAGAGCAAGCAGCTTTAATCTCCTTAGAACAGCTTTCTACATACTGAATTTCAGTTAGTTGCTTTCTGTTAAGATACAATTCAAACCATTTCAATGGAATTCCTTTTATACCATAGCTATACAGTCTGTGTAATAATATGTTATGATCAACCAAGTCAAAAGCCTTTGATTGGTCAAGAAATATTCTCATGCACTGTATTTCAGTGTCTAGATTTTTAAGCACTTCTTCAATAATGTTCTGTAATGCAGTTTATTGATTTCCCTTGCTGGAATCCATGCTGAACTTTTGATGTAATATTATACTTATTAAGAAATGATAACCACCTTTTCAATTACTTTAGAAAAAACTGATAAAATAGATATTGGACTATAATTTTCACTCTCTCCTTATTAACCCTTTTTAAACAATGACTTAATTTTTAGATCTTTAAATTCTCAGGGAACAAACCTTTACGAAGTGACAACCTTAGAGTACCTTTATGTTTTATGAATCTTGGCTACAATTCTGTGCATATTGTACAACATGAGACTACTTTGCGAACTTCAAGAGAGTAAGCCATATTCTTTTGGCAAATCCAATGGTAAAAACGGGTTACTCACATAGTGAATCATGCAAGCTTCTTAAGTGGTTGTAATTAGATTCTAATACAACTGTACACATTCTGGAAAGCTCATCTGCTACATATTCTGCTTTCCAAGTCAATATACATGTCATACTTGTATTCTGAGATATCTAATTGCCACTTTCTAATTTTACATTATTTTACTACCAGTATGGTTGCTAAACATGAATGTAACAGATTTTTGACCCATGATAAGTTGAAAGGTTCTAACTATTAGGAAATGTTTCTTTTTCGATTGCGGAATACTGCTGTTCATGCGTTGAGAGTGTTCTTGAGAAGAATGTAACAGGCCTGCCTGCCTGGGATAAGGTTGCTCCTATTGCTAGTTCCGAAGCATCTTTCTCAAATATAAATAACAAATTATCGTTTTTTGGCATTACTATTGAATTTGCTATACCATATTTTAAGCTTTTAAAAGCAGATATTACTTCAATGCAAAGCAAAAATTGAATTTTATGTGAAAACTTGGATAACCTACTGCACGATAAAAAGAAGCTGTATCAGTAGGTTCTGGTTTTCCTAACTTTTTCAAGGTGGTAATTTTTTTTTACCATTTTCTGTATTTTATGTTTGTTAATTAGCTTATTGAAAAAACTCAGATTGAAAAGATTCATCTTTGCTTCTTTATGTATATGTGTATATTCTCATATTCATATCTGGTAATGGAATATTGATTAGTCTACCCCAATCTATGAAAGATAGCATATTAATAGCATTGTTGGATTGAATTGGTTGCGTTTAATGTAGTTGTGAGTGTGTATTGGCTTTCTGTAAATTCTGAATTCTAATCATGATTGACTTCTCATAATTTTCCAATCCAGAAACAGTAGATTCTCTTGTGTTTCTATTTCAGCAGTACGCTTGATTGACTGCTGTAAATTCAGCAAATTTTATCACATCTTCAACTAACCTTTTTGAAACAATGGCAAAAATGTCTGTGTTTTCTTATCAGTACCCCAAAATACCCATAACTATAATAGTTTGAGACATTTGTAGTTTTGTTAACTTAATATGTTATAAATGTGTTTGATCTGGATTTAAAGTTGAATGATGTGGCAAACTTTAACTTTATATTGAAAATGAAAGTTTCATATCACAAACACTGAAATGGTTGTGATATTTGGAAACTTCAGGCCACAGCTTGCATTTAAAACACCATTTTTGGCTTGTCATACATTTGGGATTACTTTACATATTAGAATATTGTTTAATCCTTTTCTTTTGAGTTAATATTAATATATTATTAGAGATATGTTTTACTGACATTATTTTAAATAATAATTGTTAACTTAATATGTTATAAATGTGTTTGATCTGGATTTAAAGTTGAATGATGTGGCAAACTTTAACTTTATATTGAAAATGAAAGTTTCATATCACAAACACTGAAATGGTTGTGATATTTGGAAACTTCAGGCCACAGCTTGCATTTAAAACACCCATTTTTGGCTTGTCATACATTTGGGATTACTTTACATATTAGAATATTGTTTAATCCTTTTCTTTTGAGTTAATATTAATATATTATTAGAGATATGTTTTACTGACGTTATTTTAAATAATAATTTTATTGCAGATAAATTTGGTGGTGGTCCAGAAACTACAATGGCAGCCCTGGATCTCGGAGGTGGTTCCACCCAGATTACTTTTGCTCCAACTAAAGAAGAAACATTAACAGAAACCAGTGAAGAGTTCCTTCATCCTATAACTGCCTTTCATCATAATCTCACTGTTTACACTCAAAGGTAACCGTTTTTATATTCTGTAACAAAAAGCTCTTTATTTTACTTCAAATTGACTACATTTGATTGTCTTTATTGCAAAGCTATAGCATAATTTTTTTTCTTGTCGCTTCAATAAATAGAAAGTTGACTTCTCTCTCTTCTCTTCTCTTCTCTTCTCTCCTCTCCTCTCCTCTCCTCTCCTCTCCTCTCCTCTCCTCTCCTCTCCTCTCCTCTCCTCTCCTCTCCTCTCCTCTCCTCTCCTCTCCTCTCTTCTCCTCTCCTCTCTTCTCTTCTCTACTGGGCCAAGTTGCTCCCTTTTTACTTTCTCTACACGTACTATGTACATAGTGTATAGAGGAGGTATTTCACCCCATCAAAAAATTTGATACTGTGATTGCACTGGAAATATTTGTTTTAGGGTCCCCTGTATCCAAAAAAAGTATTTTCAGAAAAAGGTCCGTGGGTGTGTGTGTGTCAGCATGTCCGTGTGTCTGTGAACACTATAACTAAAAAATGAAAAGTCGGTAAAATACCAAACTTGGTATTTAAGTTTAGTATCTTCCAGGGATGCAACACGAAGATTTTGAGAAAAATCCCCCCATCCCAAACTACTCTTTACATGGAACTTTTTTCGAAAATTTTGGTTTTCTAAAAAATGGCTAACGATTTTGATATAAATATCGTATATTAAAGATATTTACCTGACAAATAAAATGTATATTTTGATTTTCTGGGAATAGCCTCTGAAGACTACTTTATTCTGGGTCAATTTTACGGAATTTTGCATAACTGCTAAACCATAAGACATGGACAAAAACTTACCACACAACAAATGTAGAGCACTTTAAAACACACAATTTATGTTATATACATATTTTTCATAAAGTTGATTGTTTTTGAGATATTCCTTGTTTCTGGTTTCAGCTATGAAAATCTTATACTTTTCTCATACAGGAATTTGTCAACTCCTGTCCCACAAACAAAGAAACTTCAGTCCCATAGCAACCCACTTTTGACTATCACTTTAACCTATGTTACTCACTTATTTCGCTTCCACTTTCAAGGAAGCAAGTAATAACACTATTTCTGCTAGGTTTTTTTTTTTTTTTGGTTAACATGAAGTAAATAGAAGCATAAGCTTTTTAACAATTTTTGCAGAGATGTAGAGAAAGTCATGTAAATGGATAACATCAGATTTTTATACCTGTTGATCATGTGACAAAAAATTTCCAGAAGAAGAAGTCATGATTGCACAAGTACATATCAGATAGGTGTGACCTCTTCACCTAGGTCCAACAATAGGAGCTTTGATGTAATATGATCACTCATGCAAGAATGACAATGGATTCAAAATGGGAAGGAAATCGCTGACAATTAGTTATGACATTTGAAAGATGTCTGCTCACACACACACACATATGGGGATTACGGGCCAAGAAGGCACAGGTGTGTACATCATAGCAGATGGAAGGAGCATTCTTTAAACCAGTGATGGCAAAATGGCGGCCCGCAGGCCTAATTCAACCCACGAATATGTTTCATGCGGCCTGCAAATAAATATATGATATATTTCTTTTTTTAACTTCCTGCATAGATTTTATTTTAGAATTTGATGGTAGATATCAAGATTTTGAAGTATTTCAATCACAGATGGAACTTTTCCAACAATTCAACAATTCCAAGAGATGAGTTCCAGCCCAGGGATCTACAGTTAGAACTATGTGAGCTCTAATGTGATTCATCTCTTGAGGCAACTGGTGTTGAGTTTTGGAAACTCATTTCAAAGGAACATTTTCCACATCTTAGAAACTGGGCTTTAAAACTTACTTCCATATTTTGTGGTACTTACATTTGCGAAACAGGCTTCTCTGTGAGACTGAAATTCCATGTCTATGAAATTTCTTCTATATTAATTATTTGCTAATAATATTAGTTAATATTTTTATCATTCTATATATTATTCATTTTAATATCATTGTCAGATTCTTAGATTGTAAATTGTGCATTAAATTTGGCAAAGGGAAATGATAACCAAGTAACTGAGTGTTTTGGAAAATATTCAATTTTATTTCATATATTGTAAGCTCATGTTTAAATGTGTTTGACCATTGGGGAAACCTTTGAATCCGTTAAAGACTTTCACATGGTTAGATTTTGGCGAAGCCATGCTATTTTCAAATTTTCGAATGTTCTAGAAGCTTGACACCGAAAGTAGCATCATACACGGGTCACGTGGTCATTTGCTCAGCCAATCAGCGAAAGCTAAACATAGCTGATGCATATGTGACTAATGAGCTACTCCTACATCACACAGTTTCGTGACCATATAGTGAGAGTAAAATGAGGTTCGTTGGGAGATTGCTAGGTCAAGCTCTTCCACTTTGATTTGGTACCGAGACGAGACTGGAAGTGTGCATGCTCATAGGAGTAGCCATGTGTGCAGTGGAGATTTAGGAGGTCAAACATATTTTAATTATCCTGTTATATTAGGGGTATGTGGCCTAAAAATGTTATTAACTAATAAGTGAAAGCTTTAACGCGGCAACAGTATTACTCCTCAGCTTCTTGAAATACTAATAAAACACTAATTCGTGAAAAGATTAGTCTATCTTCATTTTGGTTGCTGTTGTTATTATTGTTATTATTATTATTATTATTATTATTATTATTATTATTATTATTATTATTATTATTATTATTATTATTATTATTATTATTAAGCTGTTTAGCATTTAAAAATCATGATCTGAGCAATTATTATTGATGCATCAGAAATAGTGGAACCACTTGAAGCTACAATCGCAGCTGACATCTTTATTATTAATGATTTGGAGAGTTTAGTATCATACCAGCATGTTGTCATGGTAGCTTAATGAGAGCAGGAGATCCATTTTCAAAATCTTGAGCATGACATTGAACTTTTCAGCTGACACTACCTTAAAAACAAAATCTTTAACAAGAATAATTAACATACATAAAAATCATTCCAATATTGATAGTATGTTTTGTTGTTGTTGTGGTTTTTTTTTATTCTTTGTTATTCTTTGTTAATTTACACCATTTTTGTATATTTGTAAATTTTTCTTGCCAGTTATGAATTGCATATAAACAAACTACAGGAAGCTCTTGCACTAATAAAGCAAATATTCAGGAATCTGACAGAGTCAAAATGTATTTACCAGAACTTCTATTTTCATTTTCCAAGGCTGCAACTAGAGAGACCATAATGACTTTCAGATCATGTCCATCTGGAATAACTTCTAGTAAATTATGTTAATGTGCATGTAGATCTAATATGCTGTTCTTGGGAACAGAAACAAAAAAAGGTTGAAATTTGACAAGTCATCATTCCGTAGCTCGTTTCTGAGATATGGGAAAGCTTCCTATTAATGAATTATGAATGCCCACTTTGTAATCCATGTATCCTAATTTTGTCTTTCTCATTTTGTTTGTATCCCCCGTAATTGTGAACCCATCTTTGAATGTTGAATTGACCATTTGTTACCATTATTCTTTACATAACGGTGAACAGTTATGCAATGAAGTTGGTAATTAATTCAGATATTTAAATAAGGAATTTTTCACAGTGAAGCATAATTCAATAATTATTAATTAATGAGTCACATAACTTCACTTTAAGGTTTCTTACCTAGGAGCATGTTTTCCCCAGCCATTGCCAGCATCTTCAGCTTACAACTGTCTGGTTTGGTGAATGTGCATCATCTGGGTTCCTCTATTGTCGGAAAAATGAACTTAAAGTTCAGATTGTTGTCTGTGTTGACATCCCAATTCATTAGACTATTTTCAAATTTTTTAATAAATATCTTCTCTTACACTTTTAATTTACTATTGTTGCCAAAATTTTTAGTAACTTTTCAATTCACTATAAAGAGCACTTTAGATATTTAAATGATAAAAAAGTAAACTAATCAGCACTAGCTTAATTTTGGGAAAATAGACATGGTATAAAATCAGAAGTTAAGTTATTAAAAAATGTTTGCAACAACAATACATTAAAAGCTTGAGAGAAGATATTTATTAAAAAGTTTGAAAATTGTCTGGTGAATTGGGATGTCAACACAGACAACAATCCAAATTTTAAGTTCATTTTTTATGATAAAGGAGCCCAAGAATATGATAAAGGAACTGCTCACCAAACCAGACAGCCGTTAGCTGAAGATGCTGGCAATGGCCAGCAAAAACATGTTTCTAGATAAGAAACCTTAAAGTGAAGTTAGGTAACTCATTAATTAATAATTATGGTAAATTATTATCATGTACAAGGAATAATAGCTAAAGCTTCTAATATTTTAAAACAGAAAGAAACACAATTTAGAGATGATTATTATTATTATTATTATATCATTATTATTAATATCAACATTATCACTTAGTTTAGGAAAGGCCGCGCTGTGGCCGAATGGTTAGACCACTTGCCTCTCACCTAGACGGCCGGGGTTCAATCCCAAGTGACCACATGTGAGATTTGTGGTGTACAAAGCTGCGCTGGGGCGGGTTTTCTCTGGATACTCTGGTTTCCCCCACCATCGCATTCCACCGGTGCTCCATCATCATTCATGTATCATCAGTGTCACCACCTGCGGTGCCATAAGTAGTTAAAGCGGGCAAAAAAAAAAATAATTCAGGAATTTTGTTTCAAAGAAATTATGAACTTATTAAAGTGAAAATATTCTGTTTTAGCTATTTAGGTCTTGGTCTCATGGCTGCCAGAAAGGAAATTATATTGGTTGGAAATCCCTCTGGTTCTACAACAGTGAGAAGTGAATGTATAAATCCAATCATCAACACAGAGTGGAGCTTTGGTGGAGTAAAATATACAGTAATGTAAGAAAATGCTTTAATTATGTTTACATATATTCATTGTATGTTAAATATAAAATATGTTATAAAGTAATTTTGTTCATCAAAAGAGGACAAACTGATAAACTGTGATCAAAAATGTAATTTTATTGGTGACATGAGGACTATGAAACTAGTATCTTAACAAAGGCTGCTAATAAGAGCAATACCAATAAGAGGAAACCCATGTTGGGAGAAGAGGCGAGTGAAAGGTTTTAGGGAATAAGATATAAGAATAGTATGCAGCATTTTACTATCTTTATATATAAAAAAAGTCATTTTCTCTTATTCATATGTCACAAATTCTCTCCCATTACTGTGTAAATAATGTGGGACTTTATGAAGAAAGAAATGTGATCTTCCCATGGACCTTTTGAAAAAGGGGTCTGCTGCCTTGTCTCTTCAGGGGTCCCACCTCCTTGAATTGCTGGTGCATTGTGTAGATGAATCTAATATTAACAGTTGCTTTGCTGTAATTTCAAATCTTTGCTATATTCTTGGAGGGGTATTGTAAAAATTCTTGGCCTGACCATAAAAAAACATGTGATTTAAGAGAAATGCTTTGCGGTTTGTTATTCAGTAGAGTCACCTTGTAAATCAATAAATTTAGATCAACAACCTTCTGGTTTTTTAATACCTGCTGCAAAATAAGCATGTCTCATCTTCAGCCTCATTATATGAAGTGAATCTTTATCCACCTAGCCATTTGTATAGGTTTAAGAGTAAAATCTAACCATTGATGACTATCCTTTAAATATGGCAGATATGGAAAAACTTGGTAGTGAAGGTCATGCAGTTTTACAGCAACAATTCCAGGTGTATGAAGGTGCATTATCATGATGAAAGAGAACTTCTTGCTTGCAAGCTGTGGCCTGAATCCTTCAGTTAAGCATCCTTCTGTTAATCCATCCCTGGTGATGGCTTTGCATCAATCATAAAAGTCCCTGAAAACCATATCCATGACTTTTCCTGCAGATGCAACTTTTTGCTTTCTTTGAGTCACCTTTGCCTTTTGTCACCCATAATGTTCCCTAGCTCTGGTACATCTGTTGAATCCATGTTCCATCTACTGTTATGATGTATTGGAAAAACTTACTGAAATTGTAGTTTTAACAAATGAGGAATGATTGAATAATGTGCCTAGAAAAAGCAGGAATATTAGATCTTGTGGATAAGTATTTAAAGGGCTGGTTCTACAATGTCCCGATAAGCCTACCCCAAATAAATTTTTCTGGCCAATAAGCAACACTTTCATTTTACAATCACTTAGCTTCTTCTGGATAGCAATCCTATAATTTGTAAAGTGTCAAGTTTGCGTTGCTGAATTCGATGGAAGCTCTACAGTTGGGGAATTTGTAAAACAGAAAACAATTGAGAATTGCCTTGCAAAGTAGGCCACAACATCAGAACAAAGGATCGTGTTTATCATGGGAATTCTTTTGCTATGGTTTTAGAACAAAATGGAAGAGACAAAGCGAAATAAGGCTGTAAACTACACTCATGATGACAGTGAAAGACTGTTAAACCTTGTAGAAGCATGCAAGTTTGAAGGTAATAAAAAGTCTGATGCTGCAACCTGAGAGGGGGAAATGCAGGTAAATACATCAAGAATTCTAATAACCGTAACTCTGTTGGTACTATTTGCTGATGTAGCTACTTCTCGTCTCCTTATGCTCCTTCTCCTATACTGAAATTTATCATACTAATATTAGAGAACTTTTGAATCTATATGTATGCGAGTGAATCTTAAAAACCACTAAACTGATTTTGATAATTCTTTCACCATTGAAAACTTTAAGATTTTATAACCAGCATGGACTATAATATGCCTTATAATTTCTATTCATAAATTACTAAAATACAAAGTTTGCAAAGCCTATGGATTAGAATACGAGCATTCTGAAGTTATAAAAGAACATATTGTGAAGACTGTCGGGGTAGAGGTTAAGAAGCTATGCATTCTGCTTAAGTATATATCAGTGTTTTTGTTCTGTTATGAGGAATTTCTGGACTGTTGAAATTTCAATTATAAGCGATTAAGGAGAAGGATTAACCAAAAGCCTTTAGATTGTACAGTGATTTCATAAAGGTCAGCAGGAGGTATATGAATTTAATTAAAACATTAGGTAACCCTGATACTTATCGCAAAGAGTAGCTGAGAGATTGGCTCATCGAAAATCCTAATCATCCTTGCAAATAGTAATAGGAGAAACTCCCAAACATCACTGGAGTTTAAAAAGCTACCCATGAAAAGTCAAAGTAAGCTTATAAATGTTTTCTTTGTCCAGTGTTTGGAAATAATTTTGCCTCTCTCTTATGACTTTAGTTCTCCTCTTTATCATTATTCCCTCATTGTCATTCAATAAATACAATTTCATCATAATTACTGTTGCTGGTGACAATTGTCAGTCATGAATATAAAAGCTTATTTGTTGGATAGTGGTTATTCCAACTAATTGAAAACTTATTCGGCAAGGATATCTTCGAAGTAGTGCTATTTATAAATGGTAGAATGCCAATCCCTAGAAATTGGGTTCATAGCCATATTGGCGACTAATCGGCAGATTGTAGAACCAGCCCTAAGGTAAAAACAGAAGTAGAAATATAAATTATAAACTTTTATTTGTTGATCCAGTGTTGCTAGACATGCACTTTTTCTTCTATTATGTTACTGTTTATACATTGGCATTAAACCTCATGTCCATTTTTTATTCAAGACAGTCCCAGTGATCCTACTTTTTATGGAGCAAGGAATGATTATGTTTTGATATGCTCTCGTCTGTTTCCTCTTAGCATCTAGCTGACAAATTTGTATGAAAAACAATTATATATAAGAATAATAAAAGGATTGTCAAGTTTTCTAATTAACGCTTCAAGAAAAGTGACTAAATCTCGGTAGCTTTGTGAATAGTTGTAATCTGAAACACCAAACCAGAGTCAGAAACTCATTGAGAAGTATTGAATTGTAAGGTTATCCTGATGAGCTACATTTCTGCAGTTCTAGTGAACTATTTTTCTGTTTTAGGGGTCCAGAGAAACCTCAATACAAAAAAGTGAAAGGTGCTCCAAGGGAAAAGTATCCTATTGTAAGATTTGAAGAGTGTATGAAGATTGTTAAAAAATATGTGGACAATAAAGTTCATAAACCAAAAGAGCTCAATGAAAAAACAATAAGTGCTTTCTCCTATTATTTTGACAGGGCAACTGAATATGGCCTTATAGGTAAGTGATGAGATGACGTTTCAGAATCTATAGAATTTTTAATTAGCTTTTCTATAGACAAAGTTTTGGGTTAGATATATGCAAACATCATCCATAAGGAGGAAATGGAACAGTTTTAATACATGTTAAGAAATCTTGAATTTCAGAATGTCTGAAGTTTTTTAATTGGTAGATTACATTATTATAAATGTTGTAAAAGAACTTTCTAGATTAGATTTATTTAATGTAATATTAACATTCTCCTGGTTTCTGTCATTAAAAAAAATAAAGATTCATTATGAAAAATTTGAATCACTTCCCATAATTAGGAACTTCAAGATTGTACCACTACTAGAAACTGCTATACCTCCCAATTATCATATTTAGTTACAAATATAGCATCCCTACATCATCAGCGGCCGCGCCGTGGCCGAGTGGTTAGGCCACTCGACTCTCACCTAGACGGCCAGGGTTCGATCCCAAGCGACCGCATGTGAGATTTGTGGTGGACAAAACGGCGCTGGGGCGGGTTTTCTCCGGGTACTCCGGTTTCCCCCGCCATCGCATTCCACCGGTGCTCCATCATCATTCATGTATCATCAGTGTCACCGCCTGCGGTGCCATTAGTAGTTAAAGCGGGCGTTAAACACTACCAATCCCTACATCATTACAAAAGCAATTAGGAATAATTCTATATAAGGTTTCTCTCTTCTCACAAACCACTAACAGTGGAGTGCCCAAATGTTTCACCAGTAAACAGATGCAGTGTTCTGTTTGCTTCAGTTGACATGCACATTATTTTATTATTTAGTTGCATGTACTAATACAAGTGCTTTGGAGAGAGAAATAGAGTAATTTGACTCCATCAACTCTGAAGCTGATTCTTGTCTCATGCTTTGGACCTGGTTTTACAACCTGTTTGAATCAAGACTCCTGCTGTTGCCTTTTTACTTAGGATTTTTGTTAAGTCCTAAGGATGAATATTATTTGGCTATATTGTTGTAGATTCCTGAGCTCATTTGCTGCTCCTTTTTACATTTTCATGTATCATTTAATAATAAAGACATGAAAATAAAATCTAATTATCCATACATGTGTTGTAGGTGAATCAGGGGGGAGGGGTAGCTTTACCACCAGTGTTTGTGAAAGGATCCAGTATTTTATGTGGACAGCTTTGGAAACTATTATTATTTATATTTGTAGAGTTAGTTGTAGCACTGCGCCACTTATACTTTATAATGAGTAGGGCAGGATATAAATGCAAATGCATACTACTACTCTGCTCAAAGAAGATATACTCCCTGGGTATGAGAGTTAATTATCTACTATATTTCCAACAATTTAAACAGTATTAGCATGTTACATATAATGCATATTTTGCCTGTTTTGCTAGTAATATTTCAGCAGTTTCCACGTTATTCTGCATATTTATTTTATCTTCATATTTCATTTACAAATACAATGTTTCTGAATATGTGCCATTGAGTAAGTCTTTAAATTTTGCAACATGATGGTAGCTCAGACAAAATGCAATTGATTGTCATGTCACATCAATGAACCTCTGCCTTATCTGCTCAACCATTTCCTTGAGGTATCAAGGTGACTTGTTATGGGGTTGTGGGTTGAATTCAGGTATGGTAGTTATACCTAAATATAATGTTACATTTAGTTAAACTTTTATTGATAAGTATCTCATATTTATAAAAAAAAAATTAATTTATCATTCATATGCTTTTATTACAATGGCACCGCAGGCAGTGACACTGATGATACATGAATGAAGTTGGAGCACCGATGGAAAGTGTAGGGGGGGGGGGGGAGAAACAAGAGAGCCCAGAGAAAACCTGCCCCTGCACTGCTTTGTCCACCACAAATCTCACATGCGGTCGCTTGGGATCAAACTTGAGCCATCTAGGAGTAACATTTTCTGCTGCTATTTGTGAAATTTTGAAAATCCATGGTATGTACGATATCTTACAAAGGATGATCTGAAACTAAGGTTACAAAGCCTGCAGTGAAATAAGTATATTTTATTTTATACAACCAATACAGCCTTCTGATAGTACATACGTTAGATTATTTTTACACATAGTCTCCTATTGGTTGAGGCAGTTGTTGCTTCATGGGATGAGTTTGAATATTCCCTACTGGTAAAAATTCTGTCCTTGCTTATTCAGCCACATTGTCCTGAAGTGTTGCACCTCCTCATCTAAAGCAAATCAGGTCTCCTAGGGTTCCTTCAAGTGAGGAAAAAGGTGAGTCATTTGGAGCGAGATCCAGATTTAGGGAGGGTGGTCAATGATATATTTATTTTTTTATTTATTTATTTATGCTAAGCATTATACAGGTGAATATGATCGGTGTTCAGCCCTGGCTCTTTACCGGTCATACTCATATTTTACAATAGTTTATTAATTCTAGTTTATTGCATCATTTTGTCTATTTACTGTCCATATCCATTTATTTTTCACTTTGCATAAGAATTGTCCAATCTTCTTACTATCTTTTTGAAACATTTCAACTACTACTACATTTCTATCTATTTTAAACCATTTCTTATTAATATACTTTTTTCTCCAAATTTCAGTTCCTTTACATTTAAATAAAATGTGTTCTATATCTTCATTTCCGCCACATATAGGACATTGATTTTGTGGAATACCTTTCCTTAGACCTTTTAATCTCCATACTCCTGCTTTCAGCCATGCAATACCTTCTCGCTCCTCTTTATTTGTCACATCAATGTACTTTTCCCTTCCCCATGAGACTTTCATTGGTATATAGAAAACTAAAGATCTCTTTTCAGTTATTTCACTAAATATTTTTTGTATTTCTATATCCTCAAATCTTTTCCTTGCCAACTTCCAGAAGTTATTCACATTATTTTCTCTTCTTCTCCACATTTCCCCTAACCCACTACTTTCCAGGTTATTTCGAAGACAGTCTACCCATCCCTTGTTCTTTAAACTTTTCTCTTGATATACTAAACACTGTTTTAACAAATTCCTTTCTTCCAATTTCAATATCCTATGCCAAAATTTCAATGCCCTTTCCATAATCTTTCCCTTACTTGCCACTCTACCCAGCTCTATTTGTGCTACCTGCCTAACAGTTGCATTTGGTAACCCCAGTATTTCTTTGCAAAATTTCCTATGCACCTCATCTATGCCTTCCCATCCTCCTTCTAATCCCCATACTTCTATCCCATATAGCATTTTTGCCTCAACCACCATATTGTACACTTTTTCTAACCATCTAATATTTATATTAGGTGCTTTGTATTTGCAACTTCTAATAGCTGATAAAGCTCCTTTTCCTTTTGCCAATGCAAATTTCTTTTGCTTTTCCCAATTGCCACCACTATCAATTTTAACTCCTAGATAAATACATTCTCTCACTACCCTGTACTCCTTTTCATTCTCATTCTTCCATTTTTCATATTTGCTCAATTTTCCCCCTTTTTTGAACACTACAATCTGCGTCTTGTCCTGGTTCACTTTTAAACTCCACTCTTTACAGTAATTATTTAATGTTTGCAAGGATTGTTTCAAGCCATTCACTGTAATTGCACCTATAACTAGATCATCTGCAAACAGTAATCCTGGAATCTGAATATTATTAATTACTGGCATCGAGTTATTATTTCTCCCAATTTCTGTTAATACATCATCTATATATAAATTGAATAGGACTGGACTTAACTTACATCCCTGTCTAAGGCCTTTCTCTTGTTGGATTTCTCTTGTTACAACCCCTTCCTCCACTCTTATACAAAAAGTATTTTCCTTATATAATGCTCTAAGGGTGTCCACCATTTGTTTACTCACTCCTTTAGTCAACAACTTATGCCACAGCAATTGAAGCTCTATCCTATCGTATGCTTTCTCTAAATCCACAAAAGCCATATATAACTTTCCTCTTTTGTCTTTCAAGTATTTATCTACCAGTGTTTTTATAATAAATAAGTTATCAACTGTCCTCCTCCCTTTTCTAAAGCCCATCTGAAGTTCCGAGAGGATATCATATTCTTCAACCCATGTTTGTATCCTGCTTGCCATAATACCAGTAAAAATTTTTCCTACATTTGATAATAATGCAATGCCTCTATAGTTGTTTGGTTTGTCAACACTACCCTTGCCTTTGTATATTGGATGTATGATTGCTTTCCTCCACTTATCTGGTATATACCCCTTCACCTTAATTGTGTTAAATAAGTCTACTAAAACCTTAACTCTGTTTATTTCAGTGCACCATTCCTTAAGGAACTCTGGAGGGATTCCATCTATTCCCGTTGCTTTATTTCTTTTCATTATTTTCACCTGTTGGATTATTTCTTCACTTCTTATTATATCATCGAGTATATCTACATAGTTATTACCTATTTCCCAATTTCCTATCTCATTTTTACTCTTTTTTTCCCCATACAAATTTTTAAAATATTCCATCCATTCTCCTGGTTTTATACTTGGTTTTGTTACATATTTATTATACATTGATTTCATAACCTTCCATATCTCATTTGCATTATTTTCATTTAGAATTCGTATCAAATTACTTTCATATTTTTTCATCCAGCTTGTTTTCTTTTGTTCCAGTAATAAATTATATAAATCCCTCCCTTGCATATACTCTTTCTTTAATTCTATGTTTCCTAATTCCCTCCACTTTATGAGCAGCTGTTTGACTTGTCTTTTAGTTACTCTACATTCTTCATCAAACCAGCCCTCATCTCTTTTGTAAACCTTCTTTCTCATTTTCATTTCCTCCCCAGCCCTTAGCATAATGATATTTAAGATATCCATAGCACTTTCAATTTCTTGTTCCTTTATCATAAAACTTATTCCACACTGACATATCTGGCCATAATTAGAGTTTAGTGTCTGCCTAAATTTATTGCAATACTCTTCCTTCCATTTGTATCTACTGTATTCTTCTATGTTGCACTTTTCCTCCCTTAAATTATAGACTATTTGCTCTGTGCATGTTTTTATGTCTACTATCAATGGAAAATGCCCACTGTTGGAACTTAAATTTAGTATCTTAAAATTACTTAAAATATACCCCATATTAATTGGCCATAATACATAATCAATCACACTTTGACCATTATTACTAACATACGTATATTCTCCATTCACATCTTCTCCATATTTCCCATTCAAAATATCAAAGGCATTCAATTCACAGAATTCTATAAATTTCATATAGCCTTTGTCAACTATCTTATCTTTGCTGTATCTAATTTTCTCAGGTTTCTCTAATGTATCATTGCTCATCCACCTATTCCCTCCAATAACATCATTTTCGCCAATCCTAATATTAAAGTCTCCCATTAATATAATCTCAGAATTACCATATCTCTCCTTTAAATGTTCTATTTCTATCTCTAGGTGTTTAAGGAGGTCCGGATTATGAAAGCGCGAAGGAAGAGGGGGATTGTATACTATGCCTATACATATAACATTTTCAACTATTTGTTTCTCCTCTAATACAATCCATAGTATTTCTTTTCTCCTTGACCAAGTTTCTTTAACTCCTTTACTTAACGTTTTCTTTACAAAAAAGCCTATGCCTCCAGATGCCCTCCCCTTTCTTGCTACCTTATCTCCTTTTATCCCTACAAAATCAAAATCCTTTACGTAAACCTGGTCCTCTTTTAGCCATGTTTCAGCTACCGCGAGATAATCAAGTTTTGTCAATAATTGATTTAAACTCCCCGCATATATTTTGTTTTTAACTCCCTCACAATTCCAGAATCCAAGCCTCCTTATATTCTCCCTTCCCTATTGTGAGCCTAATCTAAATCTAAATGTTTCTAGAGTCCTTTTACTCCTTAATTGTATCCCTTCTCGGGAAGAAATAGTTTTATTTCTATCTAAAACTAGCACGCTGCCATGTTCAGATGGTATGATGTTGTCTTCTTCCCCTTCTGTATTTTCCCCGCTACTCTGTTGCCACGCCTTCTTTCCCTTCGCAGCCAAATTACGTGCGGCTATTACTTCCCCTCTTCTCGGTGACACTATTTTCCTAGGTGACGTCACTCTGGTGGCTCCTCCTCCTGTTGCTTCCTCTGTTGACGTCATTTCTTCGTCAGCTGTTATTTCTCTCGTAGGCAAGTTGGATGACGTCCTATCTGCGTATGCCGTCCTCATATCCATGCTGACAGGTAGATTTCGGTTCCAACACACACTTTCACTGTCTTCACCCACATCCATTCCTTTTTGTTTGGACTTTGATCTTCCTGTTGTGCTTCCTAAAGTTGGCGTTGACATTTGCTGAGTAATTTCCTCTGTGCCTGATTGGGGTTCTCTTAGCTCCTTCTTGTCCAGATGCGATGTCTTTTCTCCGTCAATCCACAATTGGAAATTTCTAATATAAGCTCTTCTTCCCTGGGCTCTTGCTTCTTTCATTTTTTGTACCAAATTTCTTTGCAGAGCTCTCTTCTTAGGTGATAAATCTTTATTAATAAAAATGTCTGTTCCTTTTAATTTCTTGGCTCTTTTAAGTACTTCATGTACTAATTGGGCTGTTGCAAATTTCACTATAATTGTTCTCTTGCCAAGTTGTCTTCCAACTCGATAAGCTTCAATAATTTCCCATCTGTACAATTCCAAATTCAGCTTTTCCTTCGTTATTTCTAATATTTCTTCTGCTGGCCATTTATACCTTCTTTCCTTAACTCCTGTGAACACTAAATTAAATCTTCTCTCCCTTTCTTCCAATCTTTCCATTCTTTCCTTAACCATTTCAACTTCCCTTCTTGCTTCCTGCACCTCAACTCTAACATCTTCTTTGATATCTGTTGCCATCTTTTCCAATTGTTTACCTATTCGTTGTTCCATACCTTCTATTTTGTTCATTTTCTCAGTCAGGTTTTCCAGCATTGTTATTATATCTGCAGGGCCGGGGTTTACCTCAATTCCTCCAATCACTAGCAACAAAGTTATAACACTTGCTAAAACCAATATGTTTGTCATCTTCTCTCCAAAACTGTGTTTACTATTCACCAATTTTACTTTTCTAAACTGTCCAATTCTTGCTCTATACACTGTAATGTCCACTCCCATCGTGACTTAGATCCTTCTTCCTTCACCGCAGGAGCACCTCTCAAAACACAACCTTCCTCTATCACTGCTGGCTTAGCACTCTCCAATGATATATAATAAACTGCCTCAACAGTGTGTGCTGTATGAGGAACAGTGTGTGCTGTATGAGGTCGTGCTTGTTGTGAAGTAAGATGATATTTTCGGTGTGAGGAGTCCTAGCCATTGCCTCCTGATTGCTTCGTACAATTGTGACATAGTCTCGCAGTATCGATCAGTGGTCGTTGTGTACCCTCTCCAAAAACTCATTGAGTATGACATTCATGCTGTCCCAAAACACTATGGCCATCATCTTTCTGATAGATGACACCACCATAAACTACTTTGTCTTTGGAGAAGAGAGGTGTTTTCACTCCATTGAGGATCGCTTACTGCTGGGGTTATAGTGGTGGATCATGTTTCATCGCATGTGACAATGTGGTGAAGAAAACTGTTCCGTTCCATGGAGAACCATTGTAAAAGTTGCAGACTTGTGCCCATGCACTTCTCCTTGTTTTGGTTGGACAAATTTCATGGAACCCATTGGGAAGAAAATTTTTGGTACTAGAATATTGTGAACAGTGTGATGAATGCTTCCAAAAGACATTCCCAGTTCCACCGCCATATGTTATAATGTGATCCTTATGTTGTCCTGAATCAGCTCCTTCATGTGAGCTGTGTTCAAATCTGTGGATGCCTTGATGGGTCAGTCTCTGCAATCCTTGCTGGTGACAGTTTCTCTACTAGCTGCAAACTTTCAACACCATTATGTGACATGATGTTAAGAAATTACAGTCTCTCCATAAACCTCGATGAGCTATCGGTGAATGTCAGCTGCAGTTACATGTTTCACCCACAGAAATAGAATAACTGAGCAGCTTTCTTCGTCAGACCAGTTTTTCAAATGAGTCGCCATTTGTGCTTACCTTGCAGTAGTGCTGTAGGTGACAATTGGTTGAAACTCTGCACAGTTGTCAACCACATGTATTAGAATTACTGCACACTATGATTGAAAGATGAAAGCTGAAACACCAACAATATGAGCCTTGTAACCTCAGTTTCTGATCATCCCTTGTATACGTGTTTATACCAGTTATTATACATATTGATATTGTTGCCAAGTGAAAAAAATAGTATTTTTTTAAGTTTACAGTTCATATCATTTATAAAAAAAATGTAAGTTTGACAATTTTTGGTGAAATTTTTAAAGCTTTCTCTATGAACTCTTCTCTGTGATGCAGCAAAATTGTATCATTAAGTCTAAACTTTTTCCCACATAAGTTGCTACATTTTTTTATATATTGATATTTACATGGCTTAAAACAATTTTATATTGTTGGGTATGATTGAAGGAGCTATGAAATGGTTGGCACAAGCTTTGGGTTTGCTAGTGTTGATGATTCCTGTATATTCTTTTATTTCATGCTGCATTTCATTTTGATACTTTGTGGTCTTATAAATAATACTACAGTATTCACAAAAACGTTAGCTACTTTCATCATCATATGAATAAACCATGGCAAACTTAACTGGTAATGTAAAACAAAGCAACAGGTTGTAACAGCTCTGATGGGTTGCTCAATGTTTTATTGCTTTTCTCCATCAAAAAAATAGTTGAGGTGCAACATCTGTGCTAGCAGTATTTCTATAAGTGACAGCCAAAAAATGGAGTGAATGTGTATTACACATTGTTTGGGAAGAGCAAATACTTGGAGGCAATTTGATATTTGGAGGGAATGGTGAACATTGTCATTGACCAACTAATTGTCAATCCCAGTGAATGACTCAGTTCATGTGCAACTGCAACAGATGACCTAGTATCTTACAGGAGTGGAAACATGTCCATCTTCAGATTAGTTCTTTTGGGTGTCATTTTATTATGGCAGTATTAAAAGGTAGGCATGATGAACATATGAAATATTTCATCACACTTCCAAAACAATATGTCTGCATTTTGTAATATTATGGGAGAATTTCATACTTTACTGAATAACAGATTGACTACTTGTTTATTGTGTTTTAGTTTTTATACATTTCATAGCTTTAATCATCTATGAATAGAGAAAGGAGATAGGTCAAATTAATGAAAATAGGTATATGGTTTAGGAATTGCACAGCAGATGAGCATGACTTCAATCCATGTACGTTCGCGGAAATATGTGCTATAATTTTTTTACATCGCTGGCAAAGAATGATTGGATAGATAATAGTAATTTTATAAATAAAGGAATATAATTATAAGGACAAATCTTCCAATCTACTTACAGAATATTTCTAGTAAACAAGTAAGGTAATCAATATAAATTGTATACACATCCTCCTGATTATGCACAAATTTTTTAAAACACTTAAAAAGTATCCTTTGCATGATCAAACCACTCAATTTATAAATGCACTCAAGGTAATGGATGAATGGCATAATACTTATGTGTAGTCTCTAAAATTGGGCTCAATAGTTAGGCTGCTTCAGAAAATATAAATTTAAATCATCTGTAAATGCTTAACACAATTTTGTAAAATTTGTATAGTGTTTTATTTGTGCCAAGTGTTCAGTATTTATAATAACTCTTTAGCTAAATAGTCTCTAAACATACAAATAATCTTAAATTTTTCATTAAAAATAAGTAGATGTTTAAGATAAAAACAAAAATTTCATATCAATCATGGAGGAACTCAAAAACTAATCACACCACAGTCCCACTAGTAATTATTGTACTTCAACAGTTTTTTTTACTGCATATGACTGCATGTATTTATGTAAAATAATGTAAAAAATGTTAAACCTGCCAATTTGCAGTTGGAAAATGGGTACCAGAAGTTCATTGTTTTTAAATTAAAAACTGCTAAATTAACTATTCTACTTAAATTAAAATTAAATTAAAATTCTACCCTTAGAATTTCTACTTTCTTTGAATCATATAGGTCTTAATGTCACAGTCATAGGTGTAAAGGAAGCCACTTTGTAATAATAGTTCCAACACCTTCCCTGCTGTTTCATGTTCTTTATATTCATTTGTATTTTCAATTCTAAAACTTTTTGTTATATCTTACCTAAATATTATTGTAGTCCTAAAATAAATTCTCTATTAGTTTTGTTAAAAATTCTTTATCAAATCCCTACTCCAAATTATCCCATTTTTACTTTCTCTGCACATACTATCTAAATAGTGTATAGAGAAGGTATTGTACTCCACCCAAAAATTTGATACCAAGATTTCACCGGAAATATACGTTTTAGGGTCCCCTGTATCCAAAAAAAGTATTTTCAGAAAAAATACTGTTTGTGTTATGTTGTCTGTGAACACGATAACTCAAAAACAAAAAGTTGGTAAAGCACCAAACTTGATATTTGAGTTTAGTATCTTCCAGGGATGCGACACAAAGATTTTGAGGGGAAAAAACCCACCACAAACTACCCTTTACTTGGAAAAAATTTCGAAATATTTGATTTTCCCAAAAATGGCTCTTAACGATTGTGATTAAAATTTTGTATATTAAAGATATTTACCTGACAAATAAAATGTATATTTTGAATTTTCTGGGAATAGCCTCTGAAGACTACTTTATTCTGGATGAATTTTTACGGAATTTTGAATAACTGCCAAACCATATGAGGTGGACAAAAACTTACCATACAAAATAGGTAGAGCTCATTAAAACACACAATTTATGTTATATACATTTTTTTCATGGAATTGATCGTTTTTAAGATATTCCTTGTTTTTTGTTTCAGCTTTGAAAAACATACTTTTCTCATGCAGAAATTTGTCAACACCTGTCCGTACAAACAAAGCAATTTCAGTCACATAGCAACCAGCTTTTGACTATCAGTTTAACCTATGGTACTCTCTTATTCCGCTTCTATTTACAAAGATGCAAGTAATAAGATTATTTCTGCTAATCTTTTCTCGGTTAGAATGAAGTAAATAGAAGCATAAGCTTTTTAACAATATTTGGTTGCAGAGATATGATATGTTCCATTCACATGACTTTCTCTAGCTGTTCCACAAACAACATTTTCTTATAAAAGATTAGTCATTTATCTCCATCATGCTAATCAAAAAATCTGATGTGTTCCATTCACATGACTTTCTCTACATCTCTGCAACAAATTATTGTTAAAAAGCTTATACTTCTATTATTTCATGCTAATCTAGAAAAAAATACCAGGAGTAGTCTTATTACGTGCTTCCTTGTGAGTAGAAGGAAAATAAGGGAGTACCATAGGTTAAAAGTGATAGTCAAAAAGCTGGTTGCTATGTGACTGAAGCTCCTTTGTTTCCATGGGCAGAGTTGGCAAATTCCTGTATGAGAAAAGTATGTTTTTCATAGCAAAAACCAAAAACAATGAATATCTAAAAGTGATCACTTCCATGAAAAAAATGTATATAACATAAATTGTGTGTTTTAACGTGCTCTACATTTTTTGTGCAGTAAGTTTTTATCTATCTCTTATCGTTTAAGAGCTATTCAAAATTCCGTAAATTTCATCCAGAATAAAGTAAGCTTCCGAGGCTATTCCCAGAAAATTGAAGATATACATTTTATTTGTCAGATAAACATCTTTAATATATAATATTTTAATCAAAATTGTTAGCCATTTTTAAGAAAATCAAAATTTTCGAAAAAAGTTCCATGTAAAGGGTAGTTTGGGGTGGGGGGATTTTTCTCAAAATCTTCATGTCGCATCTCTGGAAGATACTAAACTTAAATACCAAGTTTGGTATTTTACTGACTTTTCGTTTTCAAGTTGTGTACACACACACACACACACACACACACACACACACACACACACACACACACACACACACACACACACACACACACACACACACACACACACACACACACACACACACACACACACACACACACACACACACACACACACACACACACACACACACACACACACACACACACACACACACACACACACACACACACACACACACACACACACACACACACACACACACACACACACACACACACACACACACACACACACACACACACACACACACACACACACACACACACACACACACACACACACACACACACACACACACACACACACACACACACACACACACACACACACACACACACACACACACACACACACACACACACACACACACACACACACACACACACACACACACACACACACACACACACACACACACACACACACACACACACACACACACACACACACACACACACACACACACACACACACACACACACACACACACACACACACACACACACACACACACACACACACACACACACACACACACACACACACACACACACACACACACACACACACACACACACACACACACACACACACACACACACACACACACACACACACACACACACACACACACACACACACACACACACACACACACACACACACACACACACACACACACACACACACACACACACACACACACACACACACACACACACACACACACACACACACACACACACACACACACACACACACACACACACACACACACACACACACACACACACACACACACACACACACACACACACACACACACACACACACACACACACACACACACACACACACACACACACACACACACACACACACACACACACACACACACACACACACACACACACACACACACACACACACACACACACACACACACACACACACACACACACACACACACACACACACACACACACACACACACACACACACACACACACACACACACACACACACACACACACACACACACACACACACACACACACACACACACACACACACACACACACACACACACACACACACACACACACACACACACACACACACACACACACACACACACACACACACACACACACACACACACACACACACACACACACACACACACACACACACACACACACACACACACACACACACACACACACACACACACACACACACACACACACACACACACACACACACACACACACACACACACACACACACACACACACACACACACACACACACACACACACACACACACACACACACACACACACACACACACACACACACACACACACACACACACACACACACACACACACACACACACACACACACACACACACACACACACACACACACACACACACACACACACACACACACACACACACACACACACACACACACACACACACACACACACACACACACACACACACACACACACACACACACACACACACACACACACACACACACACACACACACACACACACACACACACACACACACACACACACACACACACACACACACACACACACACACACACACACACACACACACACACACACACACACACACACACACACACACACACACACACACACACACACACACACACACACACACACACACACACACACACACACACACACACACACACACACACACACACACACACACACACACACACACACACACACACACACACACACACACACACACACACACACACACACACACACACACACACACACACACACACACACACACACACACACACACACACACACACACACACACACACACACACACACACACACACACACACACACACACACACACACACACACACACACACACACACACACACACACACACACACACACACACACACACACACACACACACACACACACACACACACACACACACACACACACACACACACACACACACACACACACACACACACACACACACACACACACACACACACACACACACACACACACACACACACACACACACACACACACACACACACACACACACACACACACACACACACACACACACACACACACACACACACACACACACACACACACACACACACACACACACACACACACACACACACACACACACACACACACACACACACACACACACACACACACACACACACACACACACACACACACACACACACACACACACACACACACACACACACACACACACACACACACACACACACACACACACACACACACACACACACACACACACACACACACACACACACACACACACACACACACACACACACACACACACACACACACACACACACACACACACACACACACACACACACACACACACACACACACACACACACACACACACACACACACACACACACACACACACACACACACACACACACACACACACACACACACACACACACACACACACACACACACACACACACACACACACACACACACACACACACACACACACACACACACACACACACACACACACACACACACACACACACACACACACACACACACACACACACACACACACACACACACACACACACACACACACACACACACACACACACACACACACACACACACACACACACACACACACACACACACACACACACACACACACACACACACACACACACACACACACACACACACACACACACACACACACACACACACACACACACACACACACACACACACACACACACACACACACACACACACACACACACACACACACACACACACACACACACACACACACACACACACACACACACACACACACACACACACACACACACACACACACACACACACACACACACACACACACACACACACACACACACACACACACACACACACACACACACACACACACACACACACACACACACACACACACACACACACACACACACACACACACACACACACACACACACACACACACACACACACACACACACACACACACACACACACACACACACACACACACACACACACACACACACACACACACACACACACACACACACACACACACACACACACACACACACACACACACACACACACACACACACACACACACACACACACACACACACACACACACACACACACACACACACACACACACACACACACACACACACACACACACACACACACACACACACACACACACACACACACACACACACACACACACACACACACACACACACACACACACACACACACACACACACACACACACACACACACACACACACACACACACACACACACACACACACACACACACACACACACACACACACACACACACACACACACACACACACACACACACACACACACACACACACACACACACACACACACACACTTTTCTGAAAATGCTTTTTTTGGATACAGGGGACCCCTATGCACATAGTGCGTATAGAGAAAGTAGAAAAAAAAACATTACCAGAATTGGTCTTATTACTGGCTTCTTTGTAAGTAAAAGGGAAATAAGGGGATACACTAGGCTAAAGCATTCTTTTAAAAGCTGGTCACTATTCAAACAATTGAAATTTTGTTCTCTTTGCTTGCTAGCAGTAAAGAAATAAAGAGACAAAAAGAAAGATGTCTTTCTGTTTCAGAAAAGCCTGAGTAGCTTAAATGAAACCAATAACTTAAAATACCTCGACAATGGTTAGCTGTAGATTAGATTAGATTAGAAAGCATTCCGTAGGTTCGTTTAGGCCAGAAAGCCACCGAACTTAAAACTTGTCAAGGCATATACATGTATACATATGTTTATATACTATGAAAAAAAATGTATAAAGCTCTAGTGCTAAAAGCATAGGTTACAAAAACAACAGAATCTCTTTTTTTTTTTTTTTTTTTTTTTTTTTTTTTTTTTTGCACATAAAAACAGAGTATCAAAATATAGTGTTAAAATGTATAAATAAATATAATTTCATTATATGTAAAACTAATGTTATGTCAGATGATAGTTTTCAAATTATCGATATAATAGTTACTAGTAGCAATCATATAAATTAAAACATGATTATTGTATTATGTACTCTTCATAAATGTCAACAAATTATAATACATATTTACAAATATGTTATACAATTTCCAATGCCAAGATTTACAATTATGTACTAGAGTGTAAAATATCAAAACATCAGGCTTTACAGAACTTATGTCATTGCTAAATACTAAAAAAATTCATTTGACACATTCGTGCAAGTCAAAGTATAAATTAGTTTAATTTTAATATAAAACACACACGCACCAATATACACAAAATGCAATACATTGTAATATTTATAAATACAATGATTATTAACGGTATTGCCAGACAGATTTGTCGCTTAAATATTCATCTACAGAGTAAAATGATTTATTGCAAAGGTACTCCTTAAGAGAGGCCTTAAAAGCCCTGAAATTCCCAACATTTTCTTTGAGATTACTGGGGAGAGCATTAAATATCTTGATTGTTTCATAATATACACCTTTCTGAAAGCAACGAAGATTGGCATTGGGACGATGAATCAATCCCTTTTGTCTAGTATTAATGTTATGAATTTCCATGTTTGTTATAAAACTATGTCGATTAACTGCATAGAATTTTAAAATGGATAATATATAAACACAAGGTAAGGTGAGGATGCCCAATTTTTGAAATAGTTCTTTGTATGACTGTCTGCTATAAGCATTACAGATTATTCGTATAGCTTTCTTCTGTATCCGGAATATGCATTTTCTATCTACTGAATTACCCCAGAATATTATTCCATACTCGATGATGGAGTTAAAGTAGGCAAAATCCACCAACTTAAGTGTATCGATTGAGTGAAATTTAACCAGTGCACGGAGAGCATAACATGCTGAGCTTAGTTTAGGTGTGATGTAGCTAATATGTGATTTCCAGTCCAAATGCTTATCTACCTGAAGGCCAAGAAATTTGACTTCATTTAGCTGTTCTAACAATGTATCATTAATTCCTATTTCTATGTGTGTTTGTGGTGAGCGAGTAGCTATAAATTTAATTGTTTTTGTTTTTTCAAGGTTTACTGAGAGTTTGTTTGCTTTGAACCAATTTGACATAGAATTTAGAACATAGTTTAATTTAACTACACATTCATTGAAATCTTTACTTGTTACTAGAACACTAGTGTCATCTGCGAATAAATAAATACTTGCAAAACTGCTAATGTATAATGGGAGGTCATTTATGTAAACCAAGAACAAAAGAGGCCCTAAGATTGATCCCTGGGGAACACCATGTTTTACTGATTTCCATTCTGAGGCACTATTTTGATACCCATTGGAGTTACTAATTTTGACCCTTTGTTTTCTCTTCTCTAGGTATGAAATGAACCAATCTAATGTGTTATTCTTTATTCCATAGAAATTTAGTTTAGCTATCAGAATCTCATGATTCACACAGTCAAAAGCCTTCGCTAGGTCACAAAAGATTCCACCGACATGTTCCTTTTCATTTAACGCTGTTAACACTTTATGCGTGAGCTTGTAGGTTGCATTATCTGTCGCCACTCCTTTTCTAAAGCCAAACTGTTCTTTGGCAAATAAGTTGTTCTTTTCCAAGTAAT
This sequence comes from Hymenopus coronatus, assembly GCA_030762935.1. Taxonomy (NCBI): domain Eukaryota; kingdom Metazoa; phylum Arthropoda; class Insecta; order Mantodea; family Hymenopodidae; genus Hymenopus; species Hymenopus coronatus. Next base: position 54,233,051 of record CM060898.1, read on the forward strand.
TATAGAGCCTATTGAACATTACTTTCTCAAATACTTTTGAGAAAACAGACAAGAGAGATATAGGTCTATAATTTGATATATTATTTTGTTTTCCTTATACAAAAAAAAATATGTATATGACATAAATTGTGCGTTTAATGAGATCTACATTTTTGTTGTTGTTTTGTCCATCTCTTACATTTTACTATACTAAAGCTATACAAAAGTCATCTTCAGACGCTATTCCCAGAAAACTCAAGATGTACATTTTGTTTGTCATGAAAATGCGCTAAATATATGGCATTTCAATAAAAATTGTTAAGGGCTATTTTTAAGAAAATAAACATTTTCAGAAAATGTAGCTGGGGTGGGGGGATTTTCTTTCAAATTTTTGCGTCACATATCTGGATGGTACTAAATTTAATTACCATGTTTGCTATTTAACTTTTTTGTTTTTGAGCTATGCTGCCCACACATACACAAACACACACATGTGGACATGTTTCTAAATGTCTTTTTTGTTCAGGGGACTCAAAACATGTTTTTGCAGTGAAGTCTCGATATAAACTTTTTAAGTAGAATACAGTACCTTCTCTATCCATAATTTACATCATACATATGTGCTAAAGAAAGTAAAAAATCTCTCTTAGTTCCTTTAATTTTATAACTACGTAAGCGTAATCTTCCTTTCTCTTCTAGTACATCTACAAAGGATTCCATTTATATAATATATATATTTCTGCAATGTATTTCTCTCTTGTCTGCATTTCCAATGTTTGTGCACATTTCTCTCCAGAACTCTTTTTTCTCATTTCCATATTCACTTTCTAATCATTTCTTGACTCACTTTTCCTTTCTCTAGCACGTATGAGAGAAGTTATTGTACTCCATCCAAAAATTTAATGTTGAAAGCAATTTTAGGTCTGTGTGTGCACACACATGCTCAAAAACAAAAAGATCATTAAATACCAAACTTGGTATTTATGTTCAGCATTTTCAAAGGATATGACATTAAGATTTCAAGAAAATTCCCCCCTTTATATGGAAAAATTTTTGAAAATTTTGTGTTTGTCAAAAATGGCCCTTAAAGATATTGATTTAAGTGCTGTGTATGAAAAATATTTACATCACAAATGAAACATATATTGTGAATTTTTTGGGAATAGCCTCCGAGACCTCTTTTTTCTGGAAAAATTTAACAGAATTTTGCATAACAGATAAACTGTAAGAGATAGACAAAACTTACTACACAAAAAAATAGATCTCGTTAAAACACATAATTTATGTCATATATGTTTTTTGTAGGGTTGACTGTTTTTGAGATATTCCTTGTTATTGGTTTCAGTTTTAAAGTACCTAATTTTTATCAAATGTTTCATCTCTCCTGTTTTACTGCTAGCTATGCAAAGTAAACCAAACCTCAATTGTTTCATTTAGTGACCAGCTTTTAAAAGATTTTACTATTGCATTAGCCTAGTGTATTCCCTTCTTTCCCTTTTACTTACAAGGAAGCAAGTAATAGACAAATCCTACTAATTTTTATCTTGATTAACATGATGTAGATAAAAAGAATGATCTTTTATAAGTATAATTTGTATATAGATCAACTAGAGAAAGTTATGAAAATGGCACACATAGATTTTTTTCTAAAGTTATATAAAAGGCTGTATATCTAATAATAGAATACCAAAAGTTACAAGATACTTTGAAGTGGTGTTGAATATGCATATTTAAATGTTAACAGAATAAAGCTACCTGGACTTTTTCTTGATGCCAAGCCTTAATTACTGTTCTTAGGTTTTCAGACACTTAATTTACCAATGAGCAAATTGCAATTAGATAAGATGTTTTATTTATATTAATCTTGTTTGTATAAAACAATTGGTATAGAATAACAATTCAGATAAGCAAATTACCATGTGCTTCAGTAATTAACTTTTCTTTTCAGATCCCTTTACTGGTGGTGTGGTAACAGTAAGAGATTTCCTTAATGCTGCAAATGAAAGTAAGCATGGCTAATTAAAATAAATAAAATTACATCTGATATATTTGGTAGAAATTATTAATACTTCTTACACAATTACTGAATTTGAGATCACCACTGCAAATTTAATTATGTGTATTTTTTTCTTCCTAGTTAATTTCACAAATAATTGCCTCCTCAAAAGTTACAAAAAAAAAATTAGTTATATGCTTCTCAGTTAGCAGTAATTGCTTTTTTGTTTTGACATGTATAACTGATTGTTGTAAAGCACTAATTATGTTACTGTATAGTTGCTAATGCTACTATCGGCGTGTTTAGTCATTGTTTAATCATTAGAAAAACATTGACAGCTTATAAAATCAAAGAAGTATTCTAGCATAGTCCTATCTGGATATTATCTAACAATATTCAATTAGACCACCTGGGTAGTGTGATGGTAGCGAGTCTGCTTCACATTCAACAGGTCATGAGTTCAAATCTCATTTAGGGTGAGTTACCTGGATAAGATTTTTTTCTAAGGGTTTTCTCTTATCCTGAGAAGACAAATGTCGAGTAACTTAAGCTCCATGGATCCCGAGAGCATTTGAGCATCATTTCACCAATTTCATTCATTATCCGATATGACCAACCTGGATAAAGGACATTAAACTACCAAAAAAGAACCTATTCCGTGTGTTGCTTAGTTTCAGTTGTATTATTTAAACAGCTTTGAAGTAAAACAGGTAATAATATTAATAAATAAAAGCAGAAACAAACAATTTTCTGAATGTTAAAACACAGTGATTTTTACTTCTTTCAGCCTGTGCTACTCCTAATGTAGAGCAACCATTTATGTGCTTAGATCTCACATTTATTTCTGTGTTACTTCAAAATGGTTTTGGCCTCTCTCCAGAAAAACCGCTACATGTGAGTACTTTATGATTATTAGAAAACATGTGCCATGAATTAAGTGTTTATAATATTGCCTGGTTCCCTAACCCAGCAGAGCATTTGCCTGCTGTATGAAGGCTTCTGGGTTCAATTCCATGCTGGGCTGGGGAAAATTTTCCTTCAGCAAGAAGGTTTCTTGATATTCCCAGAGTTTGAAACATGTGTAGGTGAGGTTTTTTTATATATTCATTTATTTATTTTTTAATTGGTTGTTTTGACCAATTCATCCATAAAACAAGATTTCAAAATTGTTCTGTGCAAAAACCTAAGCATGCACACATACACAGAGAGAGAGAGAGAGAGAGAGAGAGAGAGAGAGAGAGAGAGAGAGAGAGAGAGAGAGAGTGTGCTTGTGTGTGTGTGTGTGCGCTTTTTTTTTTCTTCTTCTTTTCTTTTCTTTTTCTTTTGTTAATGGAATTAAAGATATGATCATGAGAACTAAATAATAGCAAATGTAAAGTTTTCAGAAAAATGAGAAAACTTTTCCATTATTTTAATCATTGAAACTATTATGCTATGTAGAGCCAAAAATAATTGGAAAATTACCATGTTATTTAATAAAGAGCGTTCATTGCTTTATATATACCTAAAAACCTTAATTTCGTAGTTTGTTACTATCTGGCTATTGCAGTTAGATCTTCAATTATAACAGTTGTATGGCAATCATGGGTGCTGTAAAGTTTATATATATATATATATTATTTATGGAAAACTTCACTGTGAGTTGCTTCATAATAATGAATACCCAATAAATGAACACCCAGTTGTGCACCATGCAGCTACAGAATCTAGAATTCAATCCATTTAGTATTTTTGCAGGGGCACATAACTGAGGTGTTGGAGAAGTTGCCTAGCAAGCAAGGTATTCTGCCTGAATTTGAGAACCTTCCACACTCTAGCAACAGACAGTGGTTTGTATATCATGTGTCCTGTCAAATCCTCTTTTACACTGTTTTTTGTTTGATAAATATCAATAGTCCATGAAAGCTGCAAGCAGGTTCCTAGTGAAAGGCAACATTGATTCGTAGGCAATGTGTTCTGCAAATGTACAAACACTATCTGTGTGGATTGCTTGGATATTGTTGCGGTAAGAAATATTTACATGTTGGAATGTTTATTTCATTTTACACTTTAGTGAAAGACATTGATTGATGTATGTGTTATGATTATTGATACTATATTAGGACTCTTTGGATTGAATGCTATGCTTGCTAGCCAATTACTCCACCACATCAGCACTACATTGGTCTTGCCTTAAGGTTGACACTCACTTAAGAAAAACTGACTCAAAATGATAACATGATTCTCTTTGAAATTCACACTTAGTACTAGAGTAGTAAAACTACCTTAGGCTACCTAGACTATCGTAAGGAAGCATAGACTATGGTAGTTTTCCTAGTAGAATTGGTGAGTTAAGATCCTATCTGCATTACCTGTTTGTTAGGTGTGTTGCATACCTATCAGGTGTTCATACTGATTGTTTTGTTTATATTCGTATTTTACTAAATTCCTCTAGAAAGTAGAAGCATTGCACTTTAAACCTTCCAGAACCTACAGTATCCTTCAGCATCCCTCATCATTTGAAACTTTGGGATTTGTACAATACATAGAAGCCACTTATAAACACTACAAAAGCATATATCATAATGCAGCGCCTACTTAACTATGGATTGTCTTCAGAAGTGTAGACTATAGCCACAATCTATCAAATGTGTGGCTCAGGAACCTTAACAGAGATCAGGAAAAATCTGAGGATCATTTGTGAAACAGCTAATGAAATTTGATAACTAACCTGATAGGAAGTGGTACACAGTGAAGCGAAATGATAACTTTAAAAATTAACATTGAGTCAAACTTAGCACTTTTAAAACTTCACTTGTTTTTACTTACATAGTAGTGCATATGTTTCACAGAACTTGTCAGCATTCTCAACTACCTTTGACTGCCGGACTCATTTGTATCAATGCCTCCAGAATGTTGAGGATCACCCACTGGACATCGGATGAACTTATATAGTGGGTTGAATTCAGTGGGAATTTCAACATTCATCAATGTTAACACATACTTTTTCATAAAAGTCTTTTCCCAAGTATCAAGTTCAGTTTGTCTTGTCACATGTTTTAGACGATAGACGTTCTCTTTGATATTGTGGTTAAACTTCCCAAAATGGTTTGCCATTACTGATTTCTCTTTGTGCTTATATTTTGTGTGGCTGAGATGTTCTTTAAGGCAGGTCATAATGTTCCTTTTGGTTTGTCCTATATATTAGGTATTTTCTCACAATCTTCACATTCAATTTTGGAGATTCCTGATTTTCTTTTTGGAAGTGTTTTATCATAACTGTTGGATTTTATTATGTTTTATTGTAATGTCTATTTTGTGGGGCTAGCACTATGTTGTAACCATGGAAGATCTTTTGAAATTTACTCATGTACTTCGGGTGATAAGTAAACTTTTTGACAAGAAAAAGTTCAAAAAGTTTGCTAGATTTCTCCCATTTCATTTTCTCAACTTGTGACTCAAAAGAGCTCTAGCAGCTGTTTCATGCCTTGTCTGCAGAGAGTAGTCTTAATATGTGCAAAAGGAATCTAATATGCTGTATCTAGGAACAAGAATAAGCAAGTTAAATCTTGACCAACTTGTCTTTCCTCGGTTGAGAAGCCATGCTGTTAATTTTTAATACTTTGCTTGTAAATGTATTTCAACTTTGACCTTTTGTTTGGGTTAAGATTCCTGGTTATCATGAACCAGCCTTTACTGTCTTTTCATCTCAGCTCGTGACACTTCTTGTTTGTTACTATTGTGACATTTAATTTTCTGTTAACAAAGTATCAGATAGTAACAATATTTGTTCAATCTAATCTTAATTCTTTTTACGCTGGTAACGTACAACTCGCTCACTAAATGCCACTGCAGCAGCTAATGAACTTCATTCTACTCACAAGAGGTCATTCTCACAATGTTATAGATTGAGTGTATATATATATATTTAAAGAAATCAAAAATACCCATGTCTGGATTTGCTCTCCCATAGGCCTAAGCTTGAGAAGAAAATTTTAATACATCAAGGTCAATGTATGTATGTTTTTTATAGGCTTCTCCACTGTTGCACCGAATTCAACCAAACTTGGCACACATAACTTTTTACACAAGACAATAATTACTGTCTAGCTTAGAATTCGAAATTCCACCTCATTTCACAAGATAAATTATTTAATTTCATGTAATGCCTACAAAAGCTTGCAAGACCACCTATATATTTCTCATTGATTGTCATAATAGCTGGAACATTGCCAATATAAGAAAACTAATTACCTACTTAGGTTTTGAAACTCACAATAATGAGTTTACATATTATTCGTTAATCTAATATCTGAAATTGATCCTGGAGTAATATAACAAATAATTACAAAAGCTACTATGCTTAAACAAAAGCAAAGTTGATATAATCACATGATAGAAAGATTAAAAAATGTTACTGCATTATTAAGCTGTAATAACAGCAAAAACATCAAACCAAACAAAATACCTGTAACACAAGGATTCAGTATAATCGCGTTGGTTACAAAAGTTCTGCGAGCATATTCCAATGTTCGGACATACACTTATTATAATGTTTAGTTTTCAATTTTGGTAGCCAGCTGGTTTCTTTCTCCATGCAGAAAGACAAAACTGATATGATGACATATAAAAACAATAAAGTGGGTGTGGATGATAGAAAATATTTTTATAACTTTTATTTTGAAGTTCTTATCTGACTTAATGCAAAAGCATTTAGTATGTAAATGTTTACAACAGGTCAAACATAACAAGCATTTTCAGTATGCAAGTTTTGTTTCTCATGACAATATTAAACCCTTATATATTACTAAATAGCTTATAATGATAGTATAATCGCCGCCCTTCATGGTGTAATAGTTACCATGCTAATTTCATATACGCAAGGTCGCAGATTCAAACCAGGCGGAGGACGATGTATTTTTTTCGGGCATAAAAATCCTTAGCATGGCTTTCTTCGGAAGAGAAGTAAAGCCATTGGTCCCGTGTTGTAGATTTATGGCAAGTAAAAGAACCACAAGCCTGATAAAGAGTCCTCTGAGCAAAGTTAAGTGGTCTTTCATGCCCAGTATAGAATGGGACACTAAAAACCACAGCAGTTAAAAAGCGTCCATAAATAAAAATGCCATTTCATTTGATAGTATAATCTTTTGTGTTCTGTGCAGTGAAATTACCATGTCATAGATAAAGATACATGATTGCAAATAACAATAAAGTTGAAAAACTTGGCACCTCCAGTAGATAAATATACTGATATCAGGTTAAAGATAACTATTTCTTATGATTTTTAAGAGGTACATTTTTGAAAATTAGACATGTGATAGGAACAAGTTTTTAAGGAGACCTGGTAAGTTAAATATGAGTAAAAATACATTTTTTGTTTTTTTGTTTGTTTATTTATGCAAAAATACTAGAGAATTTTCTGAGTAAAATGTTTCAATTTTTATCTTGATATCACTATTCTAAGGATTTTTATAGAGAATTTACCAAGGGGCTGTATTTATTGGGCGTGGACGGTGAATTTATTGACATTTGTTTTGTTATGAACGGAATTAGTATATTTAAAGTTACCATTTTTTTAGGAAGGAAATGTTGTGGGAAATTTTTGAAATGGCCATACTGATTTTTGGTAACACTGATTACTAATTTATCATGACAATCTAACCTAACCATTGTTTTGTGTAAACAACTTAATTTGTTATTGATGTGATTTTGAGTATTTTGTTGTTGTGTTTGACTATTATTTCAATTTGTTTACAATGCCACGACATATAATAGGGTTTTCAGAAAGCTGAAGAATACTGGAAAACCAAAAGATATCACTGGAAATAATGTTGATATTACAGATCCACATGTGGATGTTGAAATAAACACTGATGTAGGTAAAAGTAATAGTGATGATGTGCAGTGTAATAGTTCTTCTAAAAAGAAACTGCAGAACTATGGAGATGAATATAATAATTTATTGAAAGATGCTGATGAAAATAGTACTAATGAAATAATAACTATTCAAATATTATAAGATATAACCCTGACAATCCCTCCTATGGTGCTGGAATGTATTGAAAAGATTAGTTCTAACTTTGAAGCTCGATATCTCAAAACTATATTTTCTGATACAAAAAGAACATTTTCTCAGAAATTGTTAAGACATAGAAAGCTCATACTTTCAGGTATTATGTTTATATAAATGATAAACATTTTAACAGGGCCATTTTTTAAAACTATCTATAGTTTTGAAATTTTGAAGTGATTAGTGTGATATTTTTAATGAAAAAATTGACTAATGCAAAAAAATTATTTACTCTTCAAATAATTATTCTACCAAAAAAAAACACGTTAAAGTGTGTACAAAAGTCCATATAATGTACTGTAAAAATTTGAAGTCGATACAATAAATAATTTCTGAGAAAATGTTCCTTGAAAGCTTAAATATTAACATTGTCATTATATGCCTTACCGGGTCCCCTTATGGTTTTAATTGACTAAAAATATTTAGAACCTTTCATCTACCCTTTTCACTAGATAGAAGTTTCAACAAAAACCTTATATTTTCAGGAGAATTTCGTACATTTTCAACCCAGTTTTAATAGTTCTCTCATATGAAGCTCCTAACGGCCTTTGTTGTTAGTTTTTAAGGTCTGATGGTCTTTGTTGTTAGTTTTTCTTGAAAACATTGTATGTTAGCTTTCATTAATGTAGTTTTGTGTTTTCTTTCCTCCACAGCTTTATAAACAAGTTGAAGGACATGAAATCAGCTGGGCCTTGGGAGCAGCATTTCACATATTACAGAATGGGCTGTAAATATACATACAAGTTGCTTCTTGGAGTAGAACAGTCCTGTAATATTACATAAATGCCATCACAGATAAAGTAAACAATGCTCATAGTAAGTTCAAAGTATGAAGGCTCTCATAGTCAGTGTCAGTATACTTCAATGCAGTTTAAGGGTTGTGATCTAATACGTTAAATTCTTCCAGAAATGTATCTGTGGTACACATTTCAATGGCACATTCATGAATTCCTTCATGGGATAAGTTTAGCTCTACTCTTTTCTGTTTAACACAAGAAGCTTAGAAATCACACTGCACTACCAGTCATAGTATGCTCCATTTCAGGAATAAATTGATCCTGAATCTCCTTTACTTGAAATATAAGCTGGAGGTACCTTATCTGTGAGATCATTTAGTAATATTGATAATTCTAAAGTATATTGTAGTATTATTAGAAAGTAATAAACCTGCATTCCATAACTTAAAACTTTAACAATGTTTAGAAGTACAGTCCAAATACCAAAGTGTGTTTAAATTAAGTGCATGCATCAATATAGACAGCTACACATTTTAATAAATGAAATAGAACACTTTTTTTTTAATGAAAAATTGAGTTTAAATAAAATGGACAGTGAATGGTCAATTAGCATTTTCAAACAATTAATTTCAGTTTATGCTTTAGGAATGAAATAATTATATGCTTTTTATATAAAGCAGAGTCATAGATAACCTTAATTTGATTGCAAAAACAAATTAGTAGTGAATTATTGTACTCTGTATGTTAATGCCCTCCTACTTAAAATGAGCAACTTGTCTAAGGTAACAGGAATTCTAATATTCACTTCTTAAAAGAAATATGACAGAGGACGAGCTTATACTAAACATAAGGAGTACAGGACTTGCTTAAAAAATGAAAAGATAGAGGATGTGAATGCTATCTTTTCAGCAATTTGAGAGGGGTGTCAAGTTTGAAAGCAAAATTTTTGATACATTTTGCAGCAGTTTCACACCAGTGCAGCAGTTGCTATTGTTATGAATGATTTAAGAAATTGTGTGGTTTTGGTAAATTTTGGACTATGAAAGATTTCAGATCTCAAAATATGGTTTCACTGCAGATCACCTCTTGGCCTTTAAGGTGTAGGGATCTGTGCAGTGAGAAAATCTACAGGGTCATCAGATTAAGTGGCCATGCTTTTAACAGCAACTTTTTCTTCCTGTGTAGCATTTTATGCATCGAAATGATAGGTTAAACAGACGAGGTCAACTAGAACCATTACTGTTTAACAAATTGGATGTCCCTTACAGTGCTTACCTTTTCAAAGATGATGTTGGAAATGCTCTTCTTGTGTTGCAATTCATCTTGGGATATGTTGGTTATTTTTTCCTGAATATTACTTTGTAGTTCTGTAATGTTTGGGGATTAGATTTACACACTTTGTTGCTTTTTGTGCTGACTCATAGCTTACTGCTGTATGTTGCATTAAATTTGTGAGCGAATTTCTTGGCAAACGTTCTAACTGTGTAGTGATATCATCAATCTTTTTCTGTCAAAATGTGAAGTTTTAAATTTTTTTCCTGTCTAACACTGATCCCATACTGTTAATTTGTTTACTTTTTATGAACTGTACTTATGTTATGGGGGCTCCATATCGGGAAAGCATTTCCGAAATGCTCTACGACACAGAGAAAGAGATTCATGTTTTATGAAGTTGTAACAAATGAAACATCTTTGTTCTGTAGTATATTGGACCATCAATGCGGTAACATACAAATGAAAACCACTAAAAATATTCTTTACTGTCTTCGTTTATCATATATGTGGTGTGAGTCAAAAGGTCATGCCATATGTGATGCAGTAGCAGGAACTGCAATCTCAGCAGGTGAGTGGTACGCCTGAGATCCAAGTGCTGATAAAAGCATGGCAGCTTAATCTGATAGTACCATGTTAATGCACTGCACGTGTTATCAATTGTTTTGTAGTAGAAATAACATTTCTGTTGAATACGCACCATATTTTAACTCGTTCTTGAATGTATATTCTGATTCTCATTAATTTAAGCATAAATTGAAATAATTTCTTGCACAATAATAAATATTACTTTGTTAATGCTTTTTTTAGAATGAAGTAGTAGAATCTTGCTTGTGAAGATCATGGTGAATGTTTACCAAGTCAAGCATTGTTGTTGTACTGCCATATGGTGTAAATGAGCATTAGATGCCACTTAAAATAATAATAATAATAATAATAATAATAATAATAATAACAACCTATTTGGTCCATTATCCTAAATTAATTTGAATAAACAAACAATATTGTACTATCTGTAATTCGCCTGGAACACAATTTTTATTTTTACAGGACTTTTGCCAGTAGTTCAAGGGAAAGTATGGAAGCTCTAAGCATGGTAATATGCTGATTGTGTTTAATGCTTCAAGCAAATTATATCTGAAATTGTTATTTGAAGGATCTGGATCAAATAAAGTTGTACACATTCCCCAAAAGAAATTTTGTATTAATGTTAATTAAAAAGTTCATTTGTAGTACTGCTTTACATCAACAAGTAAAAGAGATGACTGCTTACTCTGTGCACTTTACTCCTAGGGACATCACACAGAGAATAGTTTTAGTGGAAACAATGCTTAAAGAGAATTCCTAAGTTTCATACTGCTTAAGAGCTTCCTATTTTGAAGCTCCTGTTGTAAATATTCAACATTATCTTAATAATCTGTGACATAATCGTTGATGTGCGAGAACCGTGTTATGACCTCTCCTCATTGGCTACAACTTGTCTGGCTCAAGCACATATTTTTCCTTAGTTGTTCTAAGTATCTACTTCCATGGTCCCAACTGCTCTGCCCTATTTCATCTTGCTATTAGAGCATTTCTGATAATTTTGTTTATTGTAATAAGAGGTCCTTGTTGAAACAAAAGATATAAATTACATTAAAATATTAATGTGCCACAGCTCAGTTCGTCCTCTTTGGTCTGGGGATATCATGCTAGCCACTGCTTCCAAAGGTCACAGGTTCAAATCCGGCAAAGGGCCATGGATTTTTTCGGGCATAAAAATTCTTAGCATGGCTTCATTTTAAAGGCAAATAAAACTGTTGGTACTGTGTCATAGATTTGTAGCATGTAAAAGAACCTCAAGCCTGATAAAGAGGCCTCTGAGCAAAATTAAGTGGTCTTTCATGTCCAAAATAGAATGAGATACTGAAAACCATAGTAGTTAAAGAGAAACCATTTAATTTTCATTCAATTCAATTTCAGTTTAATTTTGCCATAGCTGATTAGTTAACAAGGAGCTGCTACCAGTTGCAGTAGTAGTGACAATTGTTGTTTTTGGAAGTTTATCAATAATTCATAGAAAAGGACTAAACATAAGCGAAAAAAAAATTAGTAAAAGAAAAGAAAAAAGAAAGACAAAAAAAAGGCCAGTGTTTGTAATAGTTTTTATTTATTTTTTCATGCTAAGCTGTATACAGGTGAATATGACTGGTGTTCAGGCCTGGCTCTCTACCGGTCATACTCATGTTTTACGATAGTTTATTAATTCTAGTTTATTACACCATTTTGTCTATTTACTGCCCATACCCATTTATTTTTCTCTTTGTATAAGAGTTGTCCAATCTTCTTACTGTCTTTTTGAAACATTTCTAGCTATTTTAAACCATTTCTTATAAATATACTCTTTTCCCCAAACTTCAGTCCCTTTACATTTAAATAAAATGTGTTCCATATCTTCATTCCTGCCACATATAGGACATTGGTTTGTGCAATACCTTCTCGCTCCTCTTTATTTGTCACATCTATATACTTTTCCCTTCCCCATGAGTCTTTCATTGGTATATAGAAAACTAAAGATCTCTTTTCAGTTATCTCACTAAATATTTTTTGTATTTCTATATCCTCAAATCTTTTCCTTGCCAAATTCCAGAAATTATTCACATTATTTTCTCTTCTTCTCCATGTTTCCCCTAACCCACTACTTTTCAAGTTATTTCTGAAACAGTCTACCCATCACTTGTTCTTTAAACTTTTCTCTTCATATACTAAACACTGTTTTAGCAAATTCCTTTCTTCCAATTTCAATATTCTATACCAAAATTTCAATACCCACCCTTTTCATAATCTTTCCCTTGCTTGCCACTCTGCCCAGGTCTATTTGGGCTACCTGCCTAACAGTTGCATTTGGTAACCCAAGTATTTCTTTGCAAAATTTCCTATACACCTCATCTATGACTTCCCATCCTCCTTCTAATCCCCATACTCCTATCCCATATAGCATTTTTGCCTCAACCACTATATTGTACACTTTTTGTAACCATCTAATATTTATATTAGGTACTTTTTATTTGCAACTTCTAATAGCTGATAAAGCTCCTTTTCCTTTTGCCAATGCAAATTTCTTTTATTTTTCCCAATAGCCACCCCTGTCTATTTTAACTCCTAGATAAATACATTCTCTCACTACGCTGTGCTCTTTTTTATTTTCATTCTTCCATCTTTCATATATGCTCAATTTCATCCCTTTTTTGAACACTACAATCTGCATTTGTCCTGGTTCACTTTAAACTCCATTCTTTACAGTATTTAATGCTTGCAAAGATTGTTTTAAGTCATTCACTGTAATTGACCTATAACTAGATCATCTGTAAACAGTTATCCTGGAATCTGAATATTATTAATTATTGGCATAGAGTTATTATTTCTCCCAATTTCCATTAATACATCATCTATATATAAATTAAATATGACTGGACTTAACTTACATCCTTGTCTAAGGCCTTTCTCTTATTGGATTTCTCTGGTTATAACCCCTTCCTCCACTCGTATACAAAAGTATTTTCCTTATATAATGCTCTAAGGGTGTGCACCATTTGTTTACTCACTCCTTTAGTCAATAACTTATGCTGCAACAATTGAAGCTCTATCCGATTGTATGCTTTCTGTAAATCCACAAACGCTATTATAACTTTCTTCTTTTGTCTATCAAGTATTTATCTACTAGTGTTTTATAATAAATTATCAACTGTCCTCCTCCCTTTTCTAAAGCCCATCTGAAGTTCCTAGAGAATATTATATTCTTCAACCCATGTTTGTATCCTACTTGCCATAATACCAGTAAAAAATTTTCCTACATTTGATAGTAATGCAATGCCTCTATAGTAGTGTTTGTAGCATAGGAAATCTAGGCTATCTGCAAGATTTTAGTACAGGCTGCAACCAACTAGTTTGGGAAAAAAAATAAAATAAGATAACTATAATAAAAGTAATAATAATAATAATAATAATAATAATAATAATGATAACTATTCTGTCACTGTCATCACCAACCAACACCAGACCTTCATGGATTTTTTATATCAATTTGCTTTAGTATGAAAGAACTGCTCTTTCCAGGATTGCATATATTTTTAGCAACAAAAAACGTCCTTCAACCTGGTAGGTCATTTTGGAATCAAAATCTGTGTTTTTAATTTTGTTATTCACTTACAGACAATGGACTTCATAGCAACATATTCATCATTTCATGAAAACTTTATTTTATTGGTTGTAATATATCTTTTATAGTTATTATCTGAACATTGCAGATGATAGTATTTATATTACACACATAGTTAGTAAAAAGGAAGACTTACACAGGGTACCAACTATTATAAGGAATGAAGAGATCTGGAAATGTAAGGACGGAATGAAAGAATTTCACATTATTTGTTGATGGGCAAGAATGCTTATATGGAGAAGTTGAACAAATTTAACAATCATGTTATAAAAGAAAATATAGTGGTTTGGTTATTTGTAATGTGTGTATTGTAACAGAAAATTCATTTTCATGCTGAGTATATTAAATAACCATATTGTTTTTTACAAATGACTGTCATTTGTCTCCAAGTATACATATACCACACAGCAAGGTGCTCATTTTGGGTTAAGTAATAGAGATAGATAATGTTATTCACTGATGTTTTAGTCCTAAGGATCTGAAACATAAGAACATGGCATTAATGGATAGTTAACAGTATTGAATGTTTGAAGTATCAAATCTGCATATTTCAAAAATTTGTCCTTTGTGGTCTTAGGGTAACATGCTAGTCTCCACTTCCCAAGTCCCTTTTTCAAACCCAGCACATGGCAATGGATTTTTTCAGGTGTAAAAATCCTTAGCATGATTGCTTCAGAAGGGAAGTAAAGCCGTTGCTCCCATTCTTGGATTTATGGCACATAAATGAACCTCAAGAGGCCTCTAAGCAAAATTAAGTGGTCTTTCATGCCAAGTATAGAATAAGATGCTAAGAACGACAGCAATTAAAGAGATTGTATAAATAAAACTCAATTTAATTTTCTCTGCTTCATACTAATGCTGATTTTCTTTACAGTATTTGCTGCCAGTTGCACATTTACATCTATATTTAATCATTTTAAAATGGGCAGGTGATAAAATAGAACTTTTATTATTTATGGAAATGTATTAAATAAGCACATTAATGTATACAAATATATTTTTCTAATAGAAACATAGAGTTGTTTTGATACTTTCATCTTTTGTGTATTTTACTCCAGCCTGCATTTGGAAATGTATGCTATGGAAATTACTTGCTTATTAAATAAAGGGCATTATATTATTCATGGATTACTGTTAAACTACTGGACAGAATCATTGTGATGCTTGAATAATTATAGTCATATAGTGCCTATTATTTTCATTTTTTAATTTTAGAATTTTTTTTTAATTTTTAAATTTAGACTTAGTTGTCTACAGCAGCTGAAAAAAATATAAAATAACGATGTAATAAACTGACATATCAGTATATTTAAAAGATGTTAAGTAACAGTGAATTTGAAATGAGAATATTGTCTTAAGTTAAAGGCAAATGCAATTTTGCAATTTGCCAAAATAAAGTAAAATGTAACAAAACTCCTTGCTTTAAAGGTTTCAGAACTTTACTCAACTTTACCCTGAAATATGGACAGTGAGGCTGAGGTACTTGAAGCATTAAGTTATTCACAATGTGAAATAGAAGTGAAATAAACAAGCCATACATATCTGATTGCAACCTCCATGAATATGAAATACTTCTTTTTAATACAAAGAGTGATTGATTTTGTAGAGAATCATATTTTGGTATGACTACAGCTAGAGAAAGAGGAGTGTGTACAGTGATCAAAACAATCAGTGTTACTTATTAACAAGTCTTGTGTCACTGGCACTATTGTTGTTGTCAAATGGGTGTTCATGAAAGGTAAATGAGAATGAGCTGAGAATCCATTAAGCAGAAAGTAACTGCATTTGTTATATTAGAATAAGGATAGGCCCTATCCAAAAAGTTCACCCCATTAGGTTTCAGTTTCGGGCTCTTTGGAAAACAAAATACACATATTAACCCAACTCCACAGAGTTGAGCACTTTGAGTTTCCTGAGCATGTTTAAGAAATTAATGCCTGCTCACTAAAGGCATTGTGAAATTGTTCACCGCTTAAAACAAATGGAATGCATTAATGTTCTGCAAACATCAAAATAAATAAATAAATTAATAAAAGGGTTAAATTTACACACACTTCACTTATTTATTGGATAGGACAATGTGTTGCGGAATGAAATCTGATGCTGTTGATGTTGTCGTACTGTCTGTCATCTGGTGGAAGGATGATGAGATTGAATAAGCAATCCATGTGGGGCAGTTAAAAATTCATGGCTGTGTTTGGGTGTTTTAGGATAAAAATCTTTTCCCAAGCTATTAACTCAAATGGATTGGATAATTCTTTTAATAATTTTATTTCTGGGTTAATTTCATGGTTGTAGTGCCAAAAATGGTGTGCACCTGCATTGTTGGATTGTTTAAGCTTTATGTTTCTTCCAATGCTCCTTGTTACATGTTTCCAAATTCTTTTGTTTTACCAATATATTTTGAATTGCACTCCAAGCAATCTATAGAATATATTCCTGATTTTTTGATAGGGTGAATTTTGTCTTTCAGTGAGGACCTTAAGAGATGTTTTGTGCTATATCTATTAACTGGAGCTAGTTTTATTTTGAATTTATTAAAAATGTTGGAAAATTTGTTGTGAAGTTGTGGGTTGTAAGTAAATTTGTAATATTTTTTTCAGTTCTTCCTTTGTTACCAGGGAAGTATTTTTGCTTCTTGTATTTCTTAATGTTCTTTATGATGGAAGTATCAAAACTGTTGGTTACTGTTGTGTTTAAAATATTCTCATACTCTTTTTGATATTCATTGGTATTAAGAGGGACTTTGACTAATCTGAAGGCTAAGCTGTTGAACACTCATATTGGTGTGGTATGGGGTAAAAACTGTTCATTTTATGTAGTTACTAGTGTGTGTAGTTTTTCGGTGTATTCCAAACTCTTATCTTGTTTCTGTTTCTTATTAATTTGAAATCAAGGAGTGGAAGGTAGCCAGGGTTTTCTCTTTCTATGGTGAATTCTATGGTTTTTTTTCTTGTATGTTAGAAGTTTGAGAGCATCCTGTGCAAGTTTTCTTGGTAGGTACCATAGCAAAAATATCATCTACATGTCAAAACCAAATTTTGAAAATGTGTGAGAATGAATTTGTTATATGTATTTCAAATGTGCCCATGTATAGTTCTGTTAGAATCTGAGAAAGTGGGTTTTCTATGGCTAGGCCTATAATCTATTGTTGTTGAAGGTGAGGGCTGATTGTTTTATGCATAAGTTGGTGAGATTTACTAGATCTATTTCCGTTTCATGCAAACCTGTTGTGATAAGCTATTTCTTCAAGAGTTCAGGAAGTTTATCTTTAGGTATGCTTGGAAATAAGGACTTCACATCGAAGGAGATAAGCTCATCTTCTGTAGCTATTTCAACATGTTTAATTTTTTTGATCAAATCAAATGAGTTTTTAATGCCTAGATAGCCAATTTTGGTAAAGAATTTAATTTTTTTGAGAAATGTTGATATTTCATAAGTAGGAGAGTTGATATTGTTAACTATGGGTCTCATGCTATTATTTGATTTGTGAATTTTGAGAAGTGCATACAGTCTTGGAAGTGGTGGGTTGCTTGAATTTATTTTATGTTCTTGGATGCTTGTTAATGAAATGACTTCTTTGAGTGCTTTATTACAAGAGGTTATGTATGAATTGAGGGGACCTTTTAATAAGTTTACAACCCTCTGTAAATAATTGTTTTTGTCCATAACGGTTATAGAATTACCTTTTTCTGTTTTGATGTATATTACAGGTTTTGATTTGAGCTCATTGATTGTTCGTCTGGTTCAGTGATTGCATTTACTTTTGTTTTGTTCTAAGTTCTTTTTCACTATATAATTTATGTTTTTGGTTATCTTTTTTCATCTATATAATTTAATTTCAATATCTGCTATGAATTCATCAATGTTTCTGGAAAGATCTACGCAAGTTTTCAATCCTTTTTTGAGGAGTTAAATTTCATTTTTGCTGAAGGTATGGCTAGATAAATTCACAGCATTGTTGTCTGGCAGTGATTTGGTTTTAGGTATTTCTTTGGATTGTTTCCGTAATTTGTTCATTTTGTTCTGGAGTTTTTTATTTTTAGTTTTCATGAGGAAATGTAAAATTCTATGGAGGTGATCTTGTAAGCTTTCCCATGCTACAGTGTCTAAACCGTTAGAAAGCTGTAAATCTCTATATATATTTCATGCAATTTTTTGTACTGTAGGCAAATTTCTGTTTGGATAAATTTTTTCTCTGCTGCTAATTGGTGTATGCTAAGGTCAATCTTCACTGTTTTCCTAACGAAGTTCAGAACATTTTATTAGGTATGCAAATTTTAAAATAATTATTGTGTCTGATATTGTAAAGCTTTAGTATGAAATTTAATTGCACATTCCCATTGCAAGTCATGGATACATTAGTTTTGCAATGCCAAAGCTTCCGCTGATTGTCATCTACTCTCATTTATTGAATAGGTTTCATCTGTATGCTTAGTAATACAGGGTGTTTCCAAATGAATATAGGGGTTTTAATGTTTTATAGTACCTACAGTTGTAATGCAC
Source organism: Hymenopus coronatus (assembly GCA_030762935.1). Taxonomy (NCBI): domain Eukaryota; kingdom Metazoa; phylum Arthropoda; class Insecta; order Mantodea; family Hymenopodidae; genus Hymenopus; species Hymenopus coronatus. Next base: position 54,251,788 of record CM060898.1, read on the forward strand.
AGTTATGCATGATAATATCAAATGAAAGAGCAACTCAAACAGTTCTGATAATGTATGCGTTGGTTGGTTTCATTTGTTTTGACTGTCTTTTGTTACAGTAGTGCTGTTACAAAGAGCTAGTGTCAAAATGGTGACTATGGAGCAGAAGATCTTATGTGTTTTAGAGTTTCGTACGACTAAATCTGCTATTGCAGTGCAACGAGTTTTCAATAGGGAGTTCAATTGCAACCCTCCAAATAATAATAACCTCCATAGCTCAGTTTAAAACCACAGGCAGTGTATGTAAAAGGAAGAGTATGGGACAACCAAGGTTGACTGCAGAACGTGTTGAAGGGGAGAGAGTATCTTTCATGCATAGCTCCAAGAAATCTGTTCGAAACGCCAGTCATGATTTAGGAATTGCACCTACGTCTGTATGGAAAATTTTAAAGAAACACATACAACTACATTCTTATCGTTTGCAGAGTTACTACAAGTTCTAAAGCCTACCCTATGTACCAACTTTGCAACTGCAGTGTTGCTGAATGACAATGAGGAATTTTTAGATCTTATCGTCTTTAGCATTGAATCAACATTTCACCTAAGTCACTATGTGAACGCTCATAATGTTTGGATCTGGAGGTCACAAAAACCCAAGGAGTTTGTGCAGTTGCAACGTGACTCCCCTAAATTAAACAACATTGTACCCAACTGGTGGATTAGCTGAAAGGGATCGAATGACAGAACTTGTTTCGCATGACCTGCACATTCCCCACACCTTATGTTGGACGACTTCTACTTTTGGAAATTCGTAAAGGATCAAGTGTACGTCCCTCCTTTACCAGCTGACCTCCAAGACTTAACACAGAGGATTGTAAGAGTTGCAATAATTACTCAAGACACAATAATCAAGGTTTGGGAAGAACTTGCTTATAGATTCAATGTGTGTCTTGTGGTGAATGATGCACACATTGAACAATTGTAAAAAACAACTGTTTGAGTTGTTCTTTCATTTGATATATCATTCATGTACTTTAAAAACTGTAAGAACTACAAAACATTTAAAACATCTGATTTTTAAACTTCTTACATAGGACAAACCAAAAGAAGTTTAAAAATCAGATCCAAAGAGCACCTTAGAAACCTAAAATTGAACCAGGAAGATGAATCAGCAGTAGCATTTCACTTTTGGAAAGAAAACCACAATCTAGATCCAAATCCAAAATTGCTAAAAACCATGTCAGGCCACAATGAACTAAACCTGGGAAAACATCCTCATATGGAAAAACAAAGATCGCCTAATAAAATTTGAAATCCCGCCAGTAGACAGCTTAGTTAAGAAGTTCATATATTCGCCACCAGAGAAGAGAGCACAGGCCAACGCAGCCAGCAACGGCAGTTGGACCCGCGAGGATGAAAATGAAAGCATAGGCTTTCGAAACTAGTCCCTCATAATAACAATGTAAGTGACGTAGTGTTAAAAAAAACAACTCAACAAATTAATACACATATAGCTTTAATAATGTTTGCTTAATGTGTGGCTCTTATAGTTCAGGTAGTCTTTATGTTTTTAAAAAAATGGGAAGTATTTCAGTCCAACCTTTCTTTTTTTGAATAAGAAAAAAAAGCCACAGGTTTTTAGTATTTGTTTGTTCCACCAACAATCTTCTAGGTTGTCAGGTAATATCAGAATCAAGACATGGTATATATAGTGTTTCTGACTGCTTGGAAATCCATACCAAACCAGTGCAGACAATATAGTACTGTATAGGAATGTATTCATAAACTGATGAGAGACTTCAGAACAAAAGAATTTGAGTTGGTTTTTGTAACACAAACATCACTTAGTATTTTTTGGATCATACTTACTATTGCACATATGTTAAATTCATGCAAATTCAAAACATTTTTTAAATATACCTATTATTATGCCACACATAAGTACAGATCAAGTTTTTATTGATCCTAATTTTAGTCTTTTGCGATTGGGATATATGTACATAATTTCATAATAGTGCTTTTACACATTTTTGTGAAACATTGAAGCTATGAGATGCAGAACAGCCCAGCTTAATGTTTTCAGACTATGTAGCATGCAGGGATCATTGAATTCTTCCTTCTCAGAACTGTGTGATAAGAAAGCAAATGTCACACAAACCAGCTTTTTAAAGTCAGTCAGGTTAGAAATTGTTTAATTACAAGAAAACTTATACTGTATTATAAAACAGTCACTATCCTTATATTTGAACACAAAATGTTACATAAAAAACCAATTGACTATCACATCTGTTTATGTTTTATATTCAGGAAACAAAATTTACAAACCTAAATAAGAACAAGCACAATTAATCATATTCCTCCGACCTTAAATTAACAAAATTTTGATATGTTAAGCTCTTTTACATTGTAAAGTTCAACTCATTCAGTAATTAACAATGTCGCCCTCAATGTAACGGTTATCATGCTAACTTCATATACCCAAGGTCACAGGTTCAAACCCAGCAGAGGACGATGGATTTTTTCGGGTGTAAAAATCCCTAGCATTGCTTCCTTCAGAAGGGAAGTAAAGCCGTTGTTGTAGAACCTCAAGTCTGATAGAGAAGCCTCTGAGCAAAATTAAGTGGTCTTTCACGCCCACTATAGAATGGGATTCTGAGACCACAGTAATTAAAGAGCATCCATAAATAACACTCCATTCCCTTTAGTAGTTAACAGTGAAAGCAAGTTATTAATCCACAGATCTTAAGTTAGAAATTTAAATAAATAAGTCATATAATTTACAAACTTGGTCTGTTAGGAATCTTTATTTTTTTATCTCTATTAACTGGGAAATTTATAGTTATCAGTTCTTTTCAGTCTCTTTCTGAACATCCCCTTTACTAACAGTGGCGGTTCGTTAGTCGTGAATATGGGGGTTCACACTTGCATTAACGCCCGCAAAAAAAACAAAACAAAACGTGAGAAGAATTTAAGTATTGAATGATAATAGCATTTTATGTATAGCAATGCATAATTATAAAAAGCATATTGAATATAAAGAGATGCTACTAATTAACACATAAAATAAACTTTGATTTCAATTACTTCTCGAAGTTTTTTATTTTGTAAAATGCATATATAAAATTGAATTGTTGGAATCGTAACTCAGAATTTATAAGGGAATTAATTATAAGTTAAATAAGTAATTAAATTAATAGCGATGAAACAGTAGCTATATAGTCACGAATGCAATGATAATTACTACATATTGATGCTAATTACAATGATAATGTGGAACCTACTGATAATTATGTGCAGTTCTTATAAAAAAAATTCATTCGTCTTTCCTGTTTTGATGCAAGCAGATCAATCACTTTGTCGTTGAAATTTAGCATGTCACTTATCATGTTCTTTTCTATTGATAACATTGCTAATGCACTCAATCTGTCCTCTACCATTGTGCTTCTCAAAAATGTCTTTATTCGCTTCAAGGTTGAGAAGCATCTTTCAGCTTCTGAGGTGGTCATGGGTATGGTACACACCGCCAATAATAATTTGTAGGTCTCAGAAAAAATAGTCTCCAGGTTGTTTTCTATAATGAACTGCAGGAAACATGTAGTATCACTCATAACCCGGAAGTCTTATCTCCTGTAAATTACACCCAATTCAGTTCTTAGGCGTTCTTTCTCCAAAAAGGTGTACACTTCCACGGTCTGGTCAAGTAAATGAACTGTAAATTTCCTGTCATGTTGCTCAAATTGTTTTGCATCAAACAAGAGATGCAGCAGAGTAGCATGTTGTGGAAGAAAATCATGTGCTTATTTGATTAATTATCACATGACACACTTCTTTTGCTGCTACAGTCCTGTTTAAGTGCATGTTTTCAACTATCCTTTTCTTCAAAGTTGGTTCTGGAACTGAAGTCTCTGCCTGCTGCCTTATGTTGTCCATGGATGCCCTTTCCTTTTCAATGGATGTCCGAAAAGTCTCAATCAGCCTTTTAAACTGCACTACATCCACAGTCCTTTTCTGAAGTTGACTATATAAAATGTCAGCATGAGGCATAATATTCTGGAAGACTCTTAGCCAAATGACAAACGCTGGATCTCTTAGCATACATCGAATGGCTCCCGCTTGGTTAATTGTTAATGACTGCTTGGCTGATGATTCTATTTCCCCCATGTACTTAATTAGTTGTGCTCGATATTCATATATGGTATTCACTGTTCGGCTCTTGAAGTTCCATCTTGTGGTAGAAGCATGAGGTATTCTTTTGCCAACAACTTTATCCAGAGCAGAAATCCTTTGGGGGGTAATTGCTGAAGAAGTTGGTAATGTCAGTCAAATTGGAAAAAAACTGTTGGTTTTGACTTGCAGCCTGTGCTATAACCAAGCTAAGTTGGTGCTCATAGCAATGTACAAAACTAGCATATCTATATTGTTGCCGAATAATTTGCTGAATGCCACTTATATGTCCACTCATCACACTGGCCCCATCTTAGCTCTGGGAAATCAATTTGTCAGAATTCTGAACTAAATTTACTAATGCTTGTTGAATACATGCAGCAATAGATGTTGCGTCATGGCTGGAGGGATTGACAAAGTGCCAGAATCTTTCAGCAGGCTGCCCATTAGGCAAAACGTAACGAAAAACAACCACCAATTGAAATGCAGATGACACATCACTAGTTTCATCCGCAATCACTGACATGAAACTTGCAGTAGCTACTTCTTGTCTTATATGCTCCTGGCACACAGTGAGCATACAATGCAACAAACCATTTTGGATTTCTTTGGATGTTCCTTTAAAAACTGTTGCAGTAGCAAGATGATCTTTCAGAGATGCGTCGAGCTCCGCTGAAAAATTTATGAGGCCCCTAAAAATTCCAGGATTCGACGATTCTTCACTTTCATTGTGACCTCTGAGTGCTAATTCAAAAGCACAGCAAAATTTAATACAATCAATAATTTTTTAAAGTACATATCGATTTTTTGTCACAATGTCATTATGTTTTCTGATATTCAGGCAATAGATGCTGTTTAATTGTTGCTGAATATCAATTTTCCCTAGAAGATTAAATTCAACTATAGAATTTATGTGGGATTTTGCAGTTTTGTGTTTCTTAATCTTCTGTGTTAGGTGTGACAAATCAGCCATACCGTTGCTTACCCAAGAAGTCTCGCCATCATGTTTTTCAAATAACAGACAAGGAAAGCAAAACAATCTATTTGCTACCTCACAGCCACAAATCCATTTGTTCTTTTCATAGAGCTCTACTTTAAATTCTCTTCTATAATCCCTGTTTTTGGATTTAGTTATTTGTTGTATGTTCAGATGAGGTGTTGGTCTGCTTCCTTTTATTTCCACTTTCTTTTCCAATGGTAAGGTAGAGAAGGCCAGTTCCTTTAGTTCCGTAACTTTTAATTCAATTAAAGCCATTTCTTATGTCACAACACAACGAAAATGTTTACTGAAATAACATAAGGGTAAGACATGTACAAACATGTAAAAAGAGCAGAGAAAAAAACTGCAGAGAAAAAAACTGCAACAAAGAAATTCAATTCACACACGTTTCAGAGCTCGCTTGGAGCACAACTAAATTGTGCCAGGTCATATGAGGAAGGTACCCCCACCACCGCACTTCTTACTGTCCATACCAGCAGTTTCAATGTTTGTTCACTCGCACGTGCGAGCGGCGGAAATGCAGGAAATGGAATCAAGTCTGACAGAGTATGCGGAACTCATTCCAAGATTCCATTGGAATGTATGGTTTTATTTTTGCGTCATTAATGAATAAATTATTTGTAAGTATCTTGAAATGAATTCTTTAGTTTTTATGCATTTTATCAAAAAATAAATTGTTAAAAAATCTTGTTTGACTAGGGGGTTCACATGCGACTGTGTGCAAATGGAAGAGCTGCCCCTGTTTACTAAATGTGCATATGCAACACTATCTTCCCAACTACACCTCCCAGAGGATAGTCACTTAATTGATTACGATTATATAAGTTGTCTTCAAATGTGTAACTTCAACTTCACCATGATATTCATATATCACCTCTTCCACTTTAGCTAAAGGCCATTCTGGTAATTTTATGATTTCATTTCCAAAGAGGACAGTTTTTCCCATCTTTACTTGGTAATCTTTCCCTTTAGTACTCTTCAAAATGTACTTGTCCCAAATACTCTGAGATCTTTCTCTAGAATTTTGTCTCTAGAGATTCTTCCACTCATATTAGTATAATCTGCTTCATCAATGTTGGGCATTTCCACTTCCATGATTTCTTACAGGAACATGGAAGGCATTAATGTATTATAGCATCAGAATCACTAGATTGGTAAATCTACCACAAAATATTGAAGATTCACAATTGCAGAGGATTTTAGATATTTCTTTTAGTCTAATTTTGATAATTCAGTTCTTATAATTATGATAAGTCAAGAATTTGATGAAAAATGTGTTTAAGCATTTTTATAAGTGTGTCCCAATAATCTTGACCATTATGAAGTAGCAGGTTGATTTCTTTAAGAACATGTTTAGCTTTAATGCCATTATATATTCAGAATCATTAGATGGATAAGTCAAAGGCCAGAAAAACAAAAGATTCACAATCACAAAGGGAGGTAGCATTTCTAGTCTAGTTTTGCTTAGTCAAGATTTTATGAAAAGTTTCTTCAAATTTCTTATCTATATCTCCTACCATCCCTCCACCCAGCATAAATTTTATGCCATTGTCACTAGAAAACCATATGAGAGCAGACAGTCATAAGCTCCATAAAGTTAAGATTGTAATACCACCAACAAACAACAAAGCTGAAAAGAACATATGAAGGTGAAATTAAAGCAAATGCTGCCAACATATAAGATGGCTGTCTCAGCATTGAGCATACTATAATCACCCCAAGCTTAAAAATCCAACTTAATGTAAACACATAACATCATTAACTAGCCCATGATATATTGAAAAACAAAGCACACCATAAAAATGTGTGATTATTCAGGGTTTTTCCAAGAGAAATGTTAAACTTAGTTCAAAACTTTTGATTAATATGAACCAGTAAAAAAGTTGCAACTCCACTTTATGCATTTTCTATTGAAATTGCTGCCTATATCTCTTCTCAGGACATTGTCATCTCATTGTCCTCTAGGTCTATAGTTGTGCACTATTGTTTTCGGTTGGAATCCATTTTATTAACAGGTCATGCCTTCATGAACATAATATAAACAGTAATACTAAAGAAGGTTATAGCTTCTATTTAATTCTGTATGGTGGTATTCACCTCTCCTCTGTACGTGTATCATAATGATCAGCAGTCTGTTCTTCATGGATGAAATGCACACAAAATTAATGCAAAGGGTACATGTTTTGTTCACATCAAGTCTGATTCTAAGGCCAGATTGACAAGCTTGCCTCAAAAATAGCCTAATAAAAAATGTAAATGAATAATCTGGTAAGAGACTGTGATTAATATACAGTTATAAAAAAAAATCTTGAGAGATTATACTCTGCTTATGTTAAGAAGATTCATTCATTATGCTGAATGCAAATATTGCTAATTAATTAATTTATAGATATATCCTTAAATATTTTCTTTTAGCCAGTAATCAAAACAGCACAAAAATGTACTAAAAATATTGCAAATCAGGTGTTATATCCTCTGCTGCCATTGTTAGCATATTGCTAATGTAATTTATGCAATCAAACAGTTCTGTAGCATTACTAAATTCAGCATATCTCAAAGCTTGAGTCCATGAACTAGTGTTGATATGCATTTCATGACTTCAAAGCATCAGTGTAGTTGAATGTACTTTAAAGTACCAATATGGGCAGGGAAGGAGATTATTATTATTTATTAACATAAAACAATTGTTAAAATGTTGATTCTTCCATAACTAATGATAACAGCCATTTATCTATTTAAGAAGCAAGTTTTTATTCCATAGCTTACCAGTGGCTTGCAATTTCAGATAGTTCACTTTAAAGTTTATAGAAAAAGAAAGTATAAATGTGTATAAGCCATATACTGTGTAAGTAGTGTTAACATGCAGTATTATGTATTTGTGAATTCAGTCTTAATTCACTCTCAGTTCCAAAGGTATGTGCTGCAATTATACTGTGATAGTATTAGCTGTTCACAGCTTCTCTATTCCTAAAAGTTTTAAATAATAGATATATTGTTTTTAATATTTCTCATACTATTCAATTTCGATAGGTTCCTTAAGCTTTGCAAATTGATGTTTATAACAATAAGTAGATCTCAGCATTCTCACTTAAATATTCTTTTTTAAGTAAGCAGAATTACTGAGCATATCTTTTGAGAATTTTAATAGATTATGCATGATGCTTTAAAAGCATATGCTAATAAGCATAGTTCTGTAAAAGTGCCTTACTAAAATTAATGTCTGAAAGCTATTAATAATAGAACATGTTACTAATGAGGGAAGAATACAGGGTTATAGAAATACTGCTACCAGTTTTAAACACAGGTGATATATGTTTAATGAAAATCAATATGTTCCAGCTCGAGCAAACTAGAGAAATACTAACTACATTATTAGATATGGTAAGCATTCTGATGACCTCTCTCCACTGTGCGAGAGAACCAAGAGTTACCGGGGAGTTGGTGCTGGCAGAGGCAAACTAAAATCCTTACCTTTACAGTAGATGCTGGAAATGTTGAACTTCTGCTCTCAAACAGACAACATATCCCGTGAAAATGTTCTCGCTAACTTACTGAAGCTCAATATCAGGAATCCATGTGATTTCTTATGTGAAGTTATCACCAAGTTCCTGGAGTGTACAAGGGTTAAAACGATATCTTTATCTTTCAAGGAACTCGTAAGTAAAAATTGCAACTGGATAGGTTAGGAGAGCAAGGCGGTCACAAATCAACACATAGTTCTGTCATTAAACTCTTCTCTTTTTACACTTAATGATTCAATAGCCATATGTGCTATTGCAGAATCTTGTTGGAACCAAGAGATTTTTTTTTCTTCTATGAATCGATTGAAAAATGGTCCTAGAATTAGTCTCTGATATCGCTCTTCATTAACTGTTTTATTAAAGAAGAAGGGTTATATTATTGTTCTAGCACTAGTTGCATACCACAGCAATTTTCAGGTCATAGTGAGGCGTTTCATGCAAAGTACAGGATTTTTTAAGTCCAATATTGATTTTGTGAGTATTCACACATCCATTTAGGTGAATCAGAGATTTATCGGAGAAAAACAGAAGTTGTGGATCAATAAAACCCCTTTCTGCTGATCAGAAAAACCAATTCACTTGCACAGTTTACAGGGATCAGTCGGGCACCGATGCAGCAAGCAGTGAGTGGACACCCCAAAGTTCTGCTAGATGGCGAGAGAAGAGCGGAGGGGAGAAAGGTCATGAGAGCGATTACCATATATAATAATTACTCTGTATTTGTATCAGTAGACCCAAGTACCTTGTGAAAAATGCATCATTACACACTACATTTCATGCAAATGAATAGCATGTTATGCATTTAGCTCACAACTGCAGATATATTATTTTCCAAAGACATAAAATATAAGATTCCATCTTTACTGATTTATCACTTTCTGTGATTTATCATAGGAGGGATAAAATTAGCAACAATGGAGAGAGAAAAGCTTCAAAAGTTTATTTGTCAGTGTATCATGAACATTACATATGTAATTTGATATAAAATACTCAGAATTCTGCAAAACCATCAGCTTTCATTAGAACTGGAGAATTCTTTCAGAAAGAACACTGTTAATTAAGATTCTCCTGTTTTCCTTGCAGAAGCAGCAAAATTCAAAATGATTACCTCACAAAGCTTGGTTAATGTGCTTCTGATTATTTTGCTTTTTAAAACTAGATGCATTTGCCATTGTTTACACAAACCATGACTATTCCTTAAGACGTATTACGTAAGTTATTATCAAGGGGATTCATTCTCTTCCATAATATGCAATAGTAAAACTTCACTAATGCCAGCTTTGTAGACTTAAATTTTGTTACATTTGAGTTACATATTTCAATCTGGTAATGTATTTTCCAATAACCCTGTACAATTTTAGCTTATATATAGCAAATTTAATTGATCTGTAATTGTAATACTTAACTGAAAAATATTGTGATAGCATATTTTTAATTAAACAGGTAAAAAGTGAGTATGAGTATAGACCTAAATTATAAAAATTGAAATGTAACTTAAAGCAATGGATTCTCAAAACTATTTAAATCATGTTGTAGAAAAGAAGGAAAAAACTTAAATATATAAATATTTTTATTACAGCCATGCATCACTTATTTTCCTTTTTTATTATTCATTTTTCTTACCTTTTCAACTTGATCCTTTTCACAACCTAAATATAGAAATATTGACAGCTTTGCTCCATTATTTTTATTTTGGCTCCTCTGAAAACAATTTTGTGGTAGGTATTGTTTATATCGGTTTTTCTGAAAATAATGCTCCAGTTTTTATTCTGGCCACTGTGAGTATTTTGGCTGCTTTGAGAATTATGATGTTATAGTTTAATTCTGGCTCGCAGAATAATGCTCCATTACTGTTCATTTTGGCTATTCTAAAAATAATTCTACAGTATTATTATATTTTATTCATTAGATCTTGAGAACATTGTTGTATTTTGAATTTAGAATGAGTCACACTATCTTTAGATATATCTACACTTAATAAATGAACTTGTATAGAGTTGTTAAATTATAAGGTAACCCTTGTCGTTGCTTCTCTTCACTGCATGAGAGATCCTAGAGTCCTGGGAAAGTGGTGCCGACAAAGGCGCACTAAAATACATTTCTTAAGATAAATTACAAAAATGTTGACCTTCTGCTCACATGCAGGTAGCACAATTTGCAAAAATATTTTTGCTCACTCGTATAAACTTAGCAGCAGGAATCCTTGTGATTTGTTGTAGACTATATAGGAATTTCTGCTGTTGAGCTTAGGTGAATGAGCAAGATTACTTTAACTTGTTATACTGCCTGTTTGGGAGCAGATGCTCAATTTCAGCATTTATTTAATGTAAGGACTCCAGTGTGCCTTGGTCAGCACCACTCTCCCAGCGACTCTAGGATCTCTCACGCTGTGGAGAGAGGCCGCAACAGGAGTTACCTTATAATTTAATGACCCTATGTTATGAAAAGATACTTTGACTCATTCTAAATTTCAGAACAAAATTTCATTGTTAATATTGTTGACATTTATTGTTGGATTATTGCTAATTTTGGTTTGTCACAAAATAATGTAGCCTTTTATTCAGCTGCTTTGAGAATAATACTGCAGCAGTATTTGTTACATTGACAATGTTGTAGAAAGCTGAAAAGTAGTGGCTTCAAAAAATTATTCATGGTTAGGATTTGTACCATGACAACTTTCTGTGCTGATCACTTATGAATTGATCTAACATTGTTGTCTCTGAAACCTTAGCTATGAACTTCCCATCTGATTGTGCATCTGTTATTGAAAATATCATGTTGAAGTAATCTGAAAAGCCTGTGGGGTCCAGAATCAAAAGCAAGATGTTTTTGTTAGTTTTTGGGAGATATGATTTAGAAAGATAAAAATCAATGGTTTAAATCCCAGTCTTGTGCTACATAAGTATGATTTTTGTTTCCAGCCTCAATTCTCCTCAGGTGTAGTTTGAAATAACCATTTACTGACAGACATTCACTATCTTTGCTAGAAATTCATTTGTCTGTTACCTTTTAATTCCCCCTCCCTTGAAGCACTGTAGGTCAGGCTGTTTGACTTTGACAAAGATAAGTGAATATCCTCCCAATGACAGCGGAATTTGTATTGAATGAAGCAGCAACAATATAGCTTCTCTCTTAGTAGGTCACTTGCCTTTGGGAGATGAGATAAGGGTATTCCACTACCAATAGGATTTACATTTGCTGAAATAGCACCAATAATAGTTAATGAGCCCAGAGTTGCAAAGGCTTAACATTACATGACAGTTGTATATTTAAAATAAGGGAAAACCCTGTATAAGACGTCTAAGGAAGTCACTCTATCCAATTTTGAACTTGGCGAAATCTGGATTATTAGGCTGATGTTCATTATATCATATAATTGGCCCCTTTGAGTATTCTCTGTTGCTTAACGTTTTCAGTTTCAATGTTTTATTTTCCACCCGAGTTTTTCAACTTGCAAAATATCATCAGGTTATTGGTACATAAAAAACCTTTCATTGCTTGACACATTGAGAGTTTTCCATTTAGTTTGATCATATTACAGTAGCAGCTCTGGTGTTCTTAAAAGCTGTTACCAACAGTTCTTGAGTTTGTAGCTCAATTACACATAAAAATGTCATTGGCCAGAATTTTAACTTATATACAAATTCTTGCTGTGTGGAAGCAGACCTGCATAAAATAAATTTGCCATCAATGAATTTTACGTAAAATAAGTAAATAAAAGTGATATCTCCAAATTGTATATTCTAAGATTTTTGTTATATAATTAATGCCAATATCCAAGAAAATCATGTTATCAAAATATGATAAGTAGACAGAGAACTATTGAAAATTAGTTGAGTCGATTTTGTAACACTACATCACTTACTTTTTATTTCAGAAAACATGTTTCAGAAGCCATGTGCTTCCATTGTCAGTTTCTTTGGTTGACTGCGGGCATTGCTTGCTGTGGTGGTTGTCTCTGTCCCCGGTGGGGGTTTGATGAACCTCTGAATCTGCAGGTCGCCTGGCGGGATTTTGAAAGTGAAAACCAGTTCTTGTTTTTCCAAATATATATGTTTTCCTAAACCTTTAATTCTGTCTTCCTTGTGATGTTTTTGAGAATTTTTTGGCTTCTATTTATGGTGTGTTTCTCTTTCCTGAATTTTTAATACCAATTATGGTATTTAACAACCTTTCATTTTTGAGTTATGCTTCTTCTCTCTCTCTGTCTTTCTCTGTCTCTCTCTCTCTCTCTCTCTCTCTCTCTCTCTCTCTCTCTCTCTCTCTCTCTCTCTCTCTCTCTCACACACACATACACACACACGGAAATTTTTCTAAAAGTGCATTTTTGGATTCAGGGGATCCTAGAACTAGTATTTCCTGTGAAATCTAGGTCAAATTTTTGGTTGCAATACAGTAACTTCTCTACCTACTACATATATTCTACATGTGTTAAAGGAATAAAGCATATCAATGGAAAATATAATTCATTTAACTCTTCATATTTATCATTGTTTACAATCTACTTCCTTATTTATACATATCACTAGTTGTATCATAAGTATTCCTCCACTGAATAGCAACATTTTTGTAATTAATACATCTTAGACTTTTTTTAAATTTATTGAGGTATTAATGTGTTTTATTTCAGTAGGAAGTTTATTGAAACTCCTAAATCTGCAAGAAAAATCTATAAAGTTCACAATGGAGAAGGAATGTGATAGACAACTACCATTCCTCGACCTAAAAATCATCAATAATGAAAATCACAACATTTGGCATTTACAGAAAACCTACTCACACCAACAGTTTTATAATACAAAAGAGTTATAATCCCATTCCCCATCAGCATTCTTTACTCAACAGCCTTGCACACAGATTGGTAAATGTACAAATGGGCAAAACAGAATACCACTGTGAACTTGCTAAAATGTTAGACAGAGAATGGATTCCGGGCAGAGCTGGTGTACAAAAAAGTTAGTAAGGCCAAAAATAGGAAGAGAATTAAAGAAGTCAGCACACTCACTCAAAACCAGAAAGAAAACAAGATCTACAAGAAGTTTACATATCACCCTACAGCTTTCTACAAATTCCAGAGGATCTTAAAACAACATTAAAAACATCATTCTATCCCCTAAAAACTCCATAAAAAACATTTTAAATTCTAAATTAAAAGATGATATCCCACAAGAAAGCAAACCAGGAATATATCAGTTCAATTGCAATGACTGTGAAAAAATCTATCAGCCAAACAAAAAGAAATATAAAAACAAAGCAAAAGAACACCACAGAAATATTAAACTCAAACAAGAAGACAAATGCTCGGTAGCTTGGCATTTTTGAAAAGAGAAACACACCATAAATAGAAGCCCAAAAATTCTCAAAAACATCACAAGGAAGACAGAATTAAAAGTTTGGGAAAACATACATATTTGGAAAACAAGAACTGGGTTTTTAATTTCAAAATCCCACCAGGCGACCTACTGATTCAGAGGTTCATCAAACCACCATCAGGGATAGAGACAACCACTACAGCAAGCAATGCCGGCAGTCGACCAAAGGAATTGACAATGGAAGCACATGGCTTCTGAAACATATTTTCCGAAATAAAAAGTAAGTGATATAGTATAAATGTATAATTTTGAAGCTGCTTACAGTGAAGGCATAATCAATTGAATTAATTAAAGTGGTATTGTTAACACACACTTCACTTACTTTTAATGAGTAGGACAATTGTTTCGTGGACCGTTGCCTGCATCCTCAGCTGTTGAACCACTACTGCTTGGGTTTGGGTTCCAAGTTGTGGTTGTGGATGTGTTGGTTGTGGTGACATCTGTTGGGCGGGCAATGAAACTTGTTAAGGAATCCCTATGGGGGAACTCCATGTTCATCAGTGTGTGGCGGTATTTATGAATATAGATTTTTTCCCAAGCTGATAATTGAAACGGATTCGAAAGTTCTTTCAGTAGTTTGATGTTCGGATTTATTTCATGGTGAGTTTCCCAAAAGTGATTTGACCTAGATTTCAAAATACTAGTTCTAGGATCCCCTGAATCCAAAAAAGCATTTTTAGAAAAAGTTCCATGTGTGGGTGTGGGTGCACGTGCGCGTGTGTGAGAAGTATAACTCAAAAATAAAAGATTGTTAAATACCATATTTGGTATAAAAATTCAGTATTTTCCAAGGATGTAACACAGAGATTTTCAGGAAAATACCCCCACCCCAAGTACCTAGTTTATGGAACATTTTTTGAAAATTTTGATTTTCTCAAAACTAGCTCTAATGTTTTCCTTTATTTTGTGTTTATTTATATACATTTTTAATTTCTTTTTATCCTGGCCATCCAAAGAGAATCAAATTTCAATTGTTACACATAGCGACCAGGTTTTAAAAGATTTTACTATCACTTTTATTTCCGTATTTCCCTTCTACTCACAAGGAAGTAAGTAATAAGGGCCGTTCTGCTAATGAATAGTTTTATTAATGATTTCTTCTTGGAACGTCAGTCAGGTAAGTGTTGGATTAATTTCCGAGCTTTCAACAGTGTACTCTGTTGCCATCATCAGAAGGAGGGAAGTCGCTCTGGCAGTGGTATTTATACCTAGAAGGAAAGGCTGAAGGACCACCTCGCGCGCTGTAAGTGGTCGGTAGTGGCCAATGGGGTTTAAGGAGGATGGGGCAAGTGGTTATGAATTATAGGTAGCCATTTTTTGCTTATTTGTAGACCTTCATCTTTGTTAAAATTATTTTTATTTCTTTTATGTATATTGCTTTTTTTATCAGTCTGGCATAATATCCAGTAGATTTTTCTATTATTTTGGTGGATGAAAAATTGTTCTTAAGGCTAGTATCTTAGCTATGTTGTGCCACCGCAGATATTTCTGGGTAGCCCAATCTGTTGCAGCGTTGGTGCTCTTTTATGTGCTCTTCCATAGTCCTACCTGTCTGGTTGATGTAAACTTTTCCATATTCACACAGGTTTTTGTAAATACTGGCACTGCAGAGGCCCAGATGTTTGTTTGATTTCGGCAGGGGGCTTAAAAACTGTTCTGATGCTGCAGTATTCTTACTATTTTGTGGGACACTGCATCCACAATTGGAACATTAGCTGTTGCTAAACTTTCATTTTTTTCTCTGCATTGGCATTTGGTTTGTGGTGGAATTTCCTGAACGCTTTGTTGATATCTCGGATGGTATATTGGTTCTGTCTAAAGACTTTGCATAGGTGCTGGATTTCCTCTGGGAGGTTATGTTTATGACATACTGTTATCATTAAGTATGTAAGTGTTGAAAGTACTGTGTGTTTCTGTGAGCGGTGTTGGCAGCTGTATTGTTGAGGTACAGGTTGTCCAAGGTGGTAATTTTCCTTTTTGTAGATGAGTAAGTCGAGAAACAGTAAACAGTTGTTCTACTCTATTTCCATTGGGAACTTGATGTTGAGATGGATACTGTTTAAGTATATGTGGTATTAATTTGTTGAGTTGCTTTTTTAATACTACGTCATTTACATTTTTTATTATGAGGGACTAGTTTCGAAAGCCTATGCTTTCATTTTCAACCTCACAGTCCAACTGCTGGTGCTGGCCTTGTTTACTTGTGCTCTCTTCTCTGGTGGCAAAATGATGAATTTCTTAACTAAGCTGTCTACTGGCGGGATTTGAAAGTTTATTAGGCGATCTTTGTTTTTCCATAGGATGTTTTCCTAGGTTGAGTTCATTGTGGCCTGACATGGTTTTTAGCAATTTTGGATTTGGATCTAGATTGCGGTTTTCTTTCCAGAAGTGAAATGCTACTGCCGATTTATCTTTTTGTTTCAATTTTAGGTTTCTAAAGTGCTCTTTGGATCTGATTTTTAAACTTCTTTTGGTTTGACCTATGTAGAACTTTTCACAATTTGTGCATTTCATTTTATATATTCCTGACCTATTTTCTGGTGGAATTTCATCTTTTATTTTTGAATTTAGTAACTTTATGACAGAAAATCTGTTTATTGGAGCCAGGGTAATGTTTTGTTCTTTGAAGATTTTTTTTTTAATTTTCTGAATCCTCGGGGGTGGCAAGTGAATTTTTTGAATGTGTTGATATTGTTTTTTCCTACTGTTAGGGTAGTTATTTCTTTTATGGTTTTTTTTCTGCTTTGCTTTGTTGAGTTTCTTGTATACAAGGTTCTTGCTGTATCCATTTTGTTCTGCTGTTTGAATTATGGTTTTTAACTCTGTTGAATTCGGTTGTGCTCATGGGTACATTTACTAATCTATGTGTAAGGCTGTTTATTATTGTATGTTTGTGTGGTAATGGGGGTTATAGCTTTCATTTTTAATGTAATTTTCTGATTGAGTTGGTTTTCTGTAGATTCCAAAGTTTACTTTTGTGCCATTTCTGATGATTCTTAGGTCTAAGAATGGGAGTTCTTCACTGGTTTCTGTTTCCATTGTAAATTTTGTTGTTTTTTCCTGTATGTTTAATAATTTTATGGCATCATCTAAATGTCTGCTTGGCACTATTGCAAATATATCGTAAACATAGTGGTACTACCACAACTTGAAAATCCATGTGGATGTTTCCTTCATGTGTGTTTCGAATTTGCTCATAAATAAATTTGCCAAAAATGGAGATAAGAGGGTTGCCAATAGAGTGTCCTGATTTTTGCCTGTAATATTTCCTATTGAAGGTGAAGTAGTTTTGTTCAATGCAAAAACTTGTTAGTTGTATGTAATCTTCTACTTCTACCAGGTCTATTTCTGTTGTATTTAGCCATTTTTAATAGGTGTTGCAAAAATTCAATATAACAGCGCCTGCCTGAAGACTAGGAGTATTTGCTATGACAGGGAGAGGGAAACAACCCAGGGACAGCTACATTCAAGTAGTATAAGCTAGGGGTATGTTGAGCCAGGTCATCTAGTGAGAGGCGAGAGACACATCACTCCCTAGGGTGCCTGGAACAGAAGAGTGGGCAACAGTCTCATTGTAGAAAGCTCCCAGCACAGGCTTGGGACCCCTAAATGGGACTTTTTTACCTTTTTGGCTGCCTTACCAGCTTCCTCATTCCCTGAATCCCCACATATCTGGACACTCACATCAGTTGAGCTGTATTCTGTTCTGCCAGTGTCATGAGGGAACTCCAACACTCTGAGACAAGCTTTGATTTCATTACAAATGACTCAAGAGCCTTAAGGGCTCCTTGGCTCTCTGAGAGAATAAGAATCTTCTTGTTCTTATAACTCCTTTTAAAGCTTTCCAAAGAGCTAAGATTGCAAAAACCTTTGCCTGGTAAACTGTGGAAAGTGTACCTAAACTATAGGAAGTTTTAATGGCATTGCCCTATAGAACAGCCCCAGTTCTTGGCTTGGTTTTAGAACCATCTGTATATCAGACTGAGCCTTCGTTTGTGTACAATTTTTCTAGTCTGTCCCATTCATTACGATGTGGGTGGGAGACTATAAAGTTTATATCATACTTAACTCTTGGCTCCAGAATGTCAATTCTCATTGAGCTTATCTGTTAAACAGTCCTATGCCAGGGTAGCTTAAGATATCTTATATGTCCATCATCAGACACTTCAGTTTGATGACAAATTCATTGATATACCAACATGGCCTCTGCCTCAATCCAAATATGGAGAGGGGTGATTCCAATCTGCATTTCCATTGCCGCAGTGGGAGTTGTTTTAAAAACTCCCATTATTGAAATGCAGAAAATCCTTTGTACATGACTAAGTTCTGATCTTCACTTCTTAAATTTAACTTTGGCTACCATATAAGTGCAGCATAAGGGAAAATAGGTTTGACCATGACAGTATAAATCCACTACACTATAGTAGGTGTCAGACCCATGTCTTATCAAGCATTTGGCTACATGTCCAAAAGACTTCATAGGCCCTGGTAATGCATTGTTCCATATGGCATTTTCAGTTTAAGTTCTTGTCTAAAACAAGTCTAAGATATTTAACCTGTGTTGAATGTGGTACTACCTCACTAAAGAGAGTCAGTCTGGGCAAGTCAACCCTTGGCAAAGGGTACCATATTATTGCTTTTTCTACATGTACTATGTGCATAGTGTATAGAGAAGGTATTGCACTCCGCCAAAAAAATTGATATCGAGATCTCACCGGAAATATATGTTTTAGGGTCCCCCTGTATCCAAAAAAAGTATTTGCAGAAAAAAGGTCCATGCGTGTGTGTGTGTGTGAACACGATAACTCAAAAACGAAAAGTCGATAAAATACCAAACTTGGTATTTAAGTTTAGTATCTTCCAGGGATGCGACACAAAGATTTTACATGGAAAAAATTTCGAAAATGTTGATTTTTTTAAAAATGGCTCTTAATGATTTTGATTAAAATATCGTATATTAAAGATATTTACCTGACAAATAAAATGTATATTTTTAATTTTCTGGGAATAGCTTCTGAAGACTACTTTATTCTGAGTGAATTTTATGGAATTTTGCATATCTGCTAAACCATAAGAATTAGACAAAAACTTACAACACAAAAAATGTAGAGCGCATTAAAACACACAATTTGTGTTGTATTCATTTTTTTCGTGGAGTTGATCGTTTTTGAGATATTCCTTGTGTTTGGTTTCAGCTTCGAAAAACTTAACTTTTCTCATACAGGAATTTGTCAACTCCTGTCCATACAAATAAAGGAACTTCAGTCACATAGCAACCAGCGTTTGACTATCACTTTAACCTATGGTACTCCCTTATTTCGCTTATACTTACAAAGAAGCAAGTAATAAGGCTATTTCTGCTAATTTTTTCTCAATTAGCATGCAGTAAATAGAAACATAAGCTTTTTAAAAATAATTTGTTACAGTTATGTAGAGAAAGTCATGTGAATGGAACACATCAGATTTTTTTCTTGGGTCCTGTCCTGTTGAACCAAGCCTCAACTTTCCTAAGTGCCACTATAGCACTTCAGAAACTATATAGGAAAACTTCCCTCTTGTGATTATTGCAATATCATCTGCAAAACCATTGTAAAGCAAGCATTCTCATTGAGTTCACACAAGAGTGCACCCACAACAAGGTCACACAGCAAGGGTGACAAAACACCCCCCTGCAGGCATCTCCTTGCTACAGGCACACTCAGCATTTCTCCAGCGAGACTCATGGTAGTCTTCCTATTTTTTAGCACAAAATGTACCACATTAAAGAGGGGACACGTTATGCTACTGAAGGGCCTTTGATACCACATCGTAGGATGCCATATCAAAGGCACCTTCAATATCAAGAAATGCACCTATGGCTCTTTCTTTGGTATCCAGCGCCTTCTCAATGGTAGAAACCACTTGATGGAATGCTGCTTCTCTGGATTTCCCTGATTGATAGGCAAATTGGTATATATGTAATGGAAACTCCATTAATACATTGTCCCTAATATGTTATCGATTAATCTCTCCAAAGTTTTTTTAAAAAAAGGAGGAGAGACTAATTGGACAAAAAGCCTTGGCCTGACATAAATTGGGCACCCTGGTTTAGATTTAAATGTCACTCTGGTTTATCTCCAGTTATAGGAAAATAACCATAGGCCAGACAAACCCTATAAATACTACAAAGTAGGGGCTGAATTGGAATTAATACCCTGTTGTAGGAATCCAGATATGATCAAATCAGGTCCTGCAGTTTTATATGGTTCAAACGACTTGATGGCCCTTCTTATCTTAGTAACATTGACCATATCCCTGATGAGATTCCAATCCTCTGTGTCCAAAAATACATTGTTCAGATTTGATTGCCTCTGACCACTTAAGTAGTCATTGTCTACCTTAGAGACCGGAAAGTGAGTGCTTGCAAAATCTTAAGAGTATTTGAGCTCCAGGTGCATACATGTCATCAGGCAGTTGGTGCTTACAATCTTGAAGGCATATTTTGCCATTTGCTTCATGAACCTTGTACTGCTGGGGATATTCTCCATCCCCTGGCAGTGCTCTTTCCACGAAGCCTCTTTGCCTTTCGAATTTCTTTGTTATAACTGGTGAGCACTTCTCTATAAGAGGCCCAATCACCAGTTCTTTTTGCAAGTCTAAAAAGTTTCCTTGCATTTTTCCTGAGTTTGTTTAACTCTGGTGACCATCAAGGCACCTGCCTTGGCAAGTAAGTTACCTTAGCTTGATAGTTATGATAGTAGGACAGGAGGATTGCTTGTTGCAACTCATCAACAGCAAATTCCACATACAGTATCAAACAAATGTTCTTTGAATTACCCGATACTAGTGCTGATAGGTCTTGTTTATATCCGTTCCAATCAGTTTCCCTCGGGTTTCTGTATGTCACTGGTTTTGAGACTATTGATTTAATGTTGAAGCTATGATTGGAAGAAGTAATTTCCGATGATACATGCCACCTGAATCTAGGTTTTTTTTATAGTGTTTAATGCCTGCTTTACCACCATAGCAACGCAGGCAATGACATTGATGATACTTAAGAATGAAGATGGAGCATTGGTGGAATGTGATGGTGGGGGAAACCTGAGAACCTGGAGAAAACCCACCCCTGTACTGCTTTGTCACCACAAATCTCACATGAAACTAGGTTCTAAATTACATTGGTCCCTAGCACTATGTCAATAACCTCCATAAGGCTACAAAGGCAGGTTCATTACCTTTATTAAGAATATTACTGTCAGTTCTCATATTCCATAAGCTTTTCAATTGATGTCTGTGCTCCTCCACAGTGTATGGTATGCATTGGCTTCAGTCCCTAAGATTATCTCCTTGCCGTTCCACTGCAGTGAGTGACATGATCCCTCACTGCAGTAGTTGGTGGTTCGATATCTTCTTAAGGAAGGTATTCAGATGAGAGCATTAATGTTCTCTTTCAGTCTCCTCCTATGATGTCTCAATTGTAGTTACTCCCTAGAACAGAACTCATTTGAAGCAGTACATTTATCCCATTCCTTGTATAAATTTAGGATCTTGGGTTCTCATTATTAGGGCTATGCAAAATACCCTTAGTACAACTGATCCGTCTAACTGAACCCTTGTAAAGCCAAGATTTCTGGATGATGGCTATGTTAACGTTGTCTTCAACTAGCCTCTTGTTTAAAGTAGCTGATGCTGCTTTACAGTGCTGCAGGTTAATTTGAACTATTTTCATAATAAATTATTACCTGCAGTTTACCTTATACAGTCCCAGAAGTGACTTCCCCAGAGTACTCAGTCACCATAGGCTCTGGTCCTTCACCTTCCTGTGTTTCTACCTCTATCCTCTTTATCAGTCTGCCTCACTGGTTCAGACAGGCACTTATCTACTCCAGTGTAAATGGGCATTCCACGCTTACTGATCTTCTATGCAGAATCTTGGTCCACCATTAAAATGAGATGCTGTCCCCAGGAGTCTCCTTTCCTGTCTATTATTTTCCAGTGTTCAGTATTGAGCCCTTGGTTAAGTAACTGAATTCATTTCAGCAGCAATTTAGAGTCCCAGGTCTTAAAGCCCCGTAACGGGTTTTGGTAGATCCTTAGGATCTACTACTTTAAGAATGTGATGATACTTAATTTTTGCTCCCTCAGTGTTGTTTTGGAGCCATTTGTAGGTACTCGTTCATCACAATAATAGAGCAGAGCTCCATCTTGCAAGGAGAAGGACCTGAGTAGAGATTCGTCTGATGACACCCCATCTATGTTTCTCTCGATTACTGCTTGTATATGCTTAATTTCTGCTTCCACCAACCTCAGGGTGCAAAGCACTAATTATAGCCATTTTGTGTGAGGCCAAAGCTTCCCTGTAAGAAACATCTGGTTCACTGCCCCTGGGTCTCTTTACAAGTTTATTTTTCTCTAAGGGGGGAGTATCACCACTGCTCCTGGTTCTTTTGAAAGTCCCTGGCTCAGCGAAGATTCCCTCCTTGCTTGTTTGTGAGGTCAAATTCTTGCTTTCACTTGCTTTTGCTCTACAATCTTTTTCTGGCTACCACAGACAACTTACGTATAGCTAGGTGAGCCTGTTAACATTTGAGGCACTTGTGCCGATTTCTTTGTCAAGTGACAGGTTTCTCTCAACTGGAGAGTCCCCGTCACCCGCCTTACTGTCATTGCTTTTAGGATCCATGATTGTCCCATGAATACCAGAGAATTAACAGTCACCCAATACAGAGTTCTAAGTATATTGGGAAGGCTAAATCCTTTAGGGTGTCACCTGGTGCCCTGAAGAGACTGTTAGTGACACCATTATAACTACTCCAGTGTCATTCATCTCTCTGTATAATGCTTTTGCACCTTGGATTGGGTAAAACAGAGACCTCTAAATGGTCCTCCAACTGGGAGTCCCAAAGGGATGGATCTTCGGTGAGCCACTTCTTTGTTGGTATCTCAACTCTAACCTCCCTGGCATGAGTAACTCTACCAGTACAGTTCAGAATATCAGCAATACAAACAGCCTTCCCCCCCAACAACAAGGTCTTATGGCTCCTAGGGGGGAGGGGTGGCTGTTAGCATTCTAGCCTATTTTAATGAAATAAAATGGACTCCTTGTGATAAAACTTTATTCTGTTTGCAATGTGATGTAGCCTGTCTTCTTGCAGGAGTAGCATAACCAACATGTAGGCATATTCATAGGACAAGACATGAAGGAGAAAGTCCGTACAACAAACACCTCAGGTCTACTCTCTCCCCAAGCATAGCCAATGAGTCTTGAGGACAGCTGAAGCTGTTCCTGATACATGTTCGAGAATAGCCAGTCTACAGATTTTTATTTCTGAAGACAGGGTTTCCTAATTTGCCTTATGAACACAAAATTAGAAGTTATCCATTTCAAAAATTGATGATGGTTATTTTCATGTTTTTTTGTTTTTTTTTTGTTGTTTTTTTAATTTAATATTCTAGTTAATGAATAATCACAATTCTTATATTCTTATTATTATTCTTATTATGGGGAAGGGTTAGCACAGTGGATTTGTTTGTGGGTCTCGGGCTGATGGTTTGTGGTTCAAATCCCAGTTCTGTGGTGGCAATTTTAAGTCCTATCCATGGTTTCACCACTAGCTCACATGGAGTATCCCATGATTTAATGAGGTTGGATTTCACAATAAAACTGCAGTTCCTCTAATACTGCCCATTGGTTGTCTCCACCTCAGAAAGGTTGTAGTTATCCTTTGGCATGAGGTAACCCCTGAAGGTCTATCAGGAGTTACCTGATCTGATTGGCAACTCCTGCATTGGTTACTTTCTTCTTTGTATTATTAATATTTATTATTATTATTATTATTATTATTATTAATTGTATGTATTAAATTATATTGAAAATATTTACATTATTATGGATAATTTTCATTAAATCCAGAACAAAAATTAAACATAGTTTGCCAAACCCAAAAAAAGAGCTAGCTCAAAGCTTGGTAGCAGCCTACTCTCTGGCATTTACGTTAACAGATACAGAGATAGACAAGGGTGTTCTACACAAAAAATGTAGATCTTTTTCAAATACACTATCTACTTCAAATAATTTCTGAGATGTTAATTATTATTTGTTTAAATTTTTCAATACTTTTGTCATTTTTAAAGTGTTGAAGCTACTCAGTTGTTTCTTGAAATTTCATAGAAAGAAAGGCCATCATATAACCCAACATTTCAATATCTGACTCTTCCTAATGTGTAATGATATTATTTCATCAAAGGTTTATCTTGATTAAAATAAAGTAGAAAAAACGTTCGTGCCATGGGCTAGAGATTAATGTTTTGGTTCCTGACCCTGAACCCGCTCATCCTGGCACGGATTTTAAGTCTTGGGCATAGGACCGGTGCCCTTCAGCATCGTGAAGAAAGTGAGGAGCTGCGACAGTGCTCCCGGCCAAGAAAGCCCATTATCTGGCTGAGAGATGTATGATTCAGATCACATACCTCGTCCTTCGCGGACTGTTGCGTCATTGGATTTATTGATAAACTCAATGCCGTTTCCGCTATTTGAACCCGGATCTTTCGGCCCTACACACGGCTTGTAGTAAACGACTACAGTAATTACCTGAACTGCCCCCGTAGTCGAGGGGTCATCGAGCTGACCTCTCACCTGGGGTCCCGGGTTCGATTTCCGGCGGGGGCGGGGAATTTTTCTCTAACCAGAATTTTTCTCTAACCAGAATTTTTCCTTATCCCCCACAGAGTTGGAAGTATGAATGTGAGCGTGAATGTGCGTGTGTTTAATGATGTAAAAATGATTAACCTAATATTCTAAGTCCACAGTAAAATGAGTTGTTTCACAAGCTATGACCACTGAAGTTAAAGGGGGCTATAAATATGAACCAATTTATATATACTCACGTTCACAATTATATAATTTTACGCTCAGTGAAAGGCATGAAATGTCTCTTCGTATGAAGTTTAGTTCATATCCGTAATCGCATCAGCGCACATTGCGATAACCTCATAGCTTGTACTGGCTTGTACCAATTTGAATTATTCAGGAAGTTAAGATAGCAGATGGTGGGATTAATCACGTGTTTGATCACATGTTTATAGGAGAATATTGCAAATATATATGTATATATTTACCGTTTTAAGAATGTGTAGAATTTTATACAAAATAACAGATATTGCATTGAGTAAGTCACATGAATGCAACAGATTTTTAAATAGTAAAAATCTGATGTGTTACACTCACATGACTTTCTCTAGCTGTTCTACAAACTTCATACATAAGATTCTTCTTCTTTCTGCACCTTGCTAATGGTGGTAGTCATTAGCAAAATGTTCTTATTATTTAGTTACGTATAAGTAGGAAGAAAATAAGGGAATACACTAGGCTAAACCAATAGTGAAATATTTTAAAAGCTGTTGTTATGCGATTGTCATTACAAATCACTTCTTTTCTTGGCCAGGAGTAGAACAAAAGATAAACGGACACTCCCGTCTGAGAAAAATATAAGTACTTCACAACTGAAACTAATAACAATGAATACCTCGAAAACGGTAAGCTTCACGAGAAAAATGTATATGATATAACTTGTGTATCTTAACAAGACCTAAATTTTTTGTATAGTAAGTTTTTGTCTATCTCTTACGGTTTACTAGTTATGCCAAATTAAGCAAAATTCATCCAGAATAAACAGGTCTTCAGAAGCTATTCCCAGAAAATTCAAGATATACATTTTATTTGTTAGGTAAATATCTTTAATATATGATATTTTAATCAAAATCGTTACAACCATTTTTGAGAAAATCAAAATTTTCGAAAAAAGTCCCATGTAAAGGGTAGTTTGGGGTGGGGGGATTTTTCTCAAAATCTTCGTGTCGCATCCCTGGAAGATACTAAAATTAAATAACAAGTTTGGTATTTTAGGTACTTTTCGTTTTCGAGTTATCGTGTTCACACGTACTTTTTTCTGGAAATGCTTTTTTTGGATACAGGGGTCCTAAAACATGTATTTCCGGTAAAATCTCGGTATCGAATTTTTGGGTGGAATGCAATACTTCTCTATCCCTATGTACATTGTACATATGGGGCTAGAGAAAGTAAAAATAAAATAGACGAATAAGACTTTGCAAGAATAGTTTTTAAAAGAGTAAGAGACATGTGAATGGAGCACACCAGATTTGTTATCCTGATGAACTAATCAGAAATGACGAGATATCCCTTTAATATACCACCAAAAAATATAAAAAACGAATCAGGAAACCAAGTATAATATAATACAAGTGTTACATAACAGAAATTCGAGATATATTTTGCCAACAAAGGGGAATAGAGGCATGGTATACAGGTTCGAGTTTTGAATTTTTATTTCACGCGCTCATTTTACGCTTAGCGAATGGATGGTGAATGGCATGAAATGTCTCTCCGTATCTATGCTCCGTATGAAGTTAGCTTTAGTTTGGTTCATATCCGTAAATGCATCAGCGCACATCGCACATTGCCACATTCACGAAGTTCACGAATGTGGTAGAAGTGATAACCTCATAGCTTGTACCAATTTGAATTATTCAGCAAATTAAGATAGCAGGTGGTGGGGTTAATCACGTGTTTGATCACATGTTTATAGGAGAATATTGCGAAGATGATTCTTCAAAATTTGCATGCTGATAACTTATTTTAAAAGTCATCTGCTATGTATAGACGTAACACGTTTACGTAAGGCCCAATTTTCATGAGAAAGTAATAAAAGGTACAGTGATTAGCCGAGGAGTCATAATAGATAAGTAATTACTTTTGTAAGTTTCGTGAAATACCGGCGATTGTGAAACTTTGGATACCTTAATTTTAGTATCTATAACAGCACGCGTAGCTCTCAAATTTAACAATGTCAGCATGGTGAAACGCTGTCAGCTTAAGGAAAGAGCAAGGATTTCTTTTATTGCGTAAATTAAAAGCAGAGGAAGAAAGTAATACTTAACAATGTAATGTTGTAATCCTTTATGTAGACTCTCAAAATTATGACAAATAAGTTCATTTGGGTAAAAATGAAGTATTTAACCCCAATCTTCGTATTAAATTACAATGAATACCTACTGTCGAATTCTATCGCACTCATTGCATACTGAATGATCAACTGTACATGATGCCTAAGCATAATATGGTGTAGAGTGCAAAGACTGCTAGTTGACACATATTAAATATCTTCATTTGCTCAGTTATTATTTTTATATAAAAAGCATACTGTGCTTATCGGTAATATTTTCAATGATTATATAAAAATGTACACATAAGCTTGTAATGATATCCTCTATTTCAAGGAAATGAAATGATGCTATTTTTTTTTTTTTATTATTTATTTTATGTTTTCTTACCTCCTGAAACAGATATTTGGGTGGTTAAAGAGAAAGAACTCTAAAACCCAATGTACCTATCAATGACACATTTAAATAACTTGCATCAAAAATGGTTGAAATTTTCCATAATACACTATAGTATTACTCCAATACCACTGACAATCAATTTGGCACATTTTTTTAGGTTACCCCTTTGATTCTTATCACCTGATGTGCATTAATTGATATTACAATGAATAGTCATCAGACTTTATTCGGAGGGGGGATGCATATTTTAATTCATTTGTTTTCTGTGTTATAATTTAAGGGTACTAACAGAGAAGGAAGAATGTATTTGTGACATGCACAATTTCTGTTTTAATCAAGGACGGGTTACCTGATTTTTGGAAGATCACAAAGTAGAAAGAAATGAGCCATTAGGATAAATATGTTCTACATATACCAATTAATGGGGCAGAGTTCTCTTTGGTGCAATATGATTAGTACACATTATACTTGAATGATGAATTTTTGCTTTGACAGATGTAATTTTATCTAAAAACTGGAACATTTATACATAAAGTTATGATTTTAGCCATTAGTGTACTCAAAGAGACTAAGTGAATGAAAGGTTGTTTTTTTCTGTGGTTAACTGAATTGTGATGATTACTTCCAATCTTCCATTCATGGTTGTTTCCACCAATTTGAGATATCATAACACATATTGGATACTGGACTTTCCTGATATTAAAATTTCTGTAATTTTATATTGGGTCCCTCTATGGAACTCTATTCTGATTAGCTTTTCCCTCTTTCCGAGTTTAAATGATATCTCATGGAATAAAAATTTAATTGCTAACTAACAAGTTTTTATCTACCAGGTGCTTACAGCATTCATTAATTTGACAAGACTTCTCGTGGCCTTAATCATTCCTATCTGAAAAGTGATCATTCAAGTTATTAACACTAAGAGTGTGAAGTTAGGAATATTGAATTTAATTGCCATTTTTAGATATTTAAACAGTTTATATTTTTGTTTTCATATTGAATGAGGCAGTGAAAATTATATTATAATTATACCATATGGTACTAGATGATTAGTATGGAGCAGAACAGATTTTGCAACTCTTAGCCAGCTGGCAGTGCTACTTGATATGTGTACAGAAAGGTGACATGTCCACAGTAAATATACTAATATAATATATTGTATAAGGTTTTCTAACAAAGAAACAAAAGATAAACCCTTAAAAAGAAAAATACTCATATATATCAAGCCAGGAGATGTTGGAAGTACTTTCCTTTATTCAAGCATTTGTGGCACCTGGTAAGGAAATTGGCCATTACATTTTGCAGTTCCCTGTGACAAATGGCAGCAATTTCTGAATCTCATTTTTAACTCTGTCTAAACTGTATGGATTTGTTTTGTAAACTTTTTCTTTTAATCCCTTCCAGAGATAAAAATTGCAGGAGGTTGAATCAGGGAATGTAGGGACTACTCACAGATTCTGTATGGATTTATGAATAAAAATGAATACTTTTTGAGTACCCAAAGAGCCATTTCACTTACTGCATCAACTAACAAACACATGCCATATTTGCAAGAGTTCAACCCACACTAAAGCCTTGTGCTTCAAAGGCAGCCATTTTACATTTTTATAACAAATCATTCTCATAAGCTTCAGAAATCTCTTGTATTTAACTTAGTTTACAAAAGTAATGTCTGCTCACTGCAACTTGTAGATGCACCAAATGCAGCTGCATATTCTGCTTGTAAAAAAAATAGTCTATCTGACCAGTTGTTTTATTACATGAATGCATATATTTGTTAACAATGCTGTCAATTGCCAGGATATTAGTGCTGCAAGTGTGTCAGAATTTCATCCTGCAGGAGTTCTTTTAAAAGCCACTAAATCTACTGACTAAAGGCTATCACTTTTAAGCTCACTTAAAAACCTGGGTCTGAACCTACAACCTTAAGATTAGAAGGCCGGAACCTAACCAGCTGAGCTACCCAGACTGACCACATGAATGAGATTTACATTTATTCTTTGATCTATTCATACCATTTGCACATCTTACTTTTTTTACACCAATATAGATTATCAAAATCTACAGCAAGAAACATTAATGCCAGGAACATATAGTAGTGACTGGAATTCCAGACTTTCTCATTGTTATTTTGTGCTCAGACAAGATGAAGTTCACCTGCAAGAGTATTTTCAACAGCAGAAATGTCATTGTCCAACCTTAAAAGATTAACAATAATTTATTACAGGAAAAATGTTGAGCTCATTAAAAGCCAAATTTGAGTCCTATAATATTTTTTCAGTTTTACTGTTGTGTTTTTTAACATTCCATGTTACAAATTTGGACTATTCCCAAGGACCATTAAACAGATATGCATGAAAGTTTCAATTTTTGCTTTTACCATATTTTCTTTCCTCTGCAGGTGTAGTTGCCATTAAAATTTGCATTCTGGTTCTGAATATTGTAACTAAGCACTTTTTGCTTAGTTAGAAATCATTTCTATTTTGCATAATAGTGTTTAATGCCTGTTAGTGGATACTACTGATAGATGAAATGATATTTGGGAAGGGAATGTTCAAGGCTTAAATTTAGACTACCTCCCTGGCATATATATGAGGCCTGAAGGATTTAAACTACATGCCTTAAGTGGGTGAATGTGTTTCAAAATCTAACTTCTATAGTGTAAAAACTAGGAACTTAATTCGGTACACATACGCTACATGCCTATGCATAAGTCCATTGAAGTTTTGTTTCTTTAGCTGTATTAGTTTGTAGTTATTACTTTTTTTGTGTTTATTGGATTTTTGATATTTGTTTACTGTACAGAAAAAATGGGGTAGGTATTTAGTGATAAACATTTTATGTTTTTTTGCACCTATATTGTATGTTTTAGTTTTTACTTCATGAATAATGCAACCTATAAAAAAATCCAATACTTAGATTTGTTATATATTATAGTTTCTTAAACATCTAGTGCAATTTTCAGCCTCTGCATAAAAATTGTAAGAGCAGATGGCATTTGATGGCACCAAAATGCTAAAGAAAAATGAAATGGCAGAAAATTAAGCTAAAGTTTACATGTGAAGAAAATTTAAAGGGTTCAGGCTTTTAAAGCTGGTTAGGTTACAAAAGTCATAGGGCTATAAAACTTTGGAAATACATGAAACAAGCATAGAAATGATTTTTGCAAAAAAAAAAAAAAAAAGTGATTCTTTGACTGAAAATGACAAATTGATACTCATAATAATCTCAATCCCCTGTTACAGTGGAACCATTGCTAGGCGGAAATGGAATTTATTTTATATACTGCTGTATAACTTTTGAACCATTAGACAAAAATTACTTTTCAAAAATGTAGTTGGGGATTTTGCTATGTGTTTAGGTAGATCATTAATATAGATATTGAATAATGTTGTACTAAGAATAGAATCTTGTGGTAAGCTTCGTTGTGTTTGTTGATTCTTAGAAATTTGGTTGTCTTAATTTGTAGCAATGAAACATTGGATAGTAAAATTTCTGATCTTTTGAAGCATGTTACCTTGAATACCTAATTACTTTTCATAAAATGTAATTTTAATTAAAATAAGCAATTTATATGATCATTTTTTTGTTAACCATTCAGAGATATTCTTTGTTATTGCTTTGAATTTTTAAGTGCAGCATTTGTTTTTGAAGTTTTAGATTGCCATTTTTTTGTTTGTATATTTGTTTTATTTTGCTTGATGTTTGACATCTAAACCTAGTATCTAATTATTATTGGCCAATGAATGGATCAAATGATCCTGGGATCCATATAGCTTAAAGCTACCTGACATTCATCTTCTTAGTATAAGGGAAAATCCTGGAAAAACCTTATCTGGATAATGCATCCTCGCCAAGAATTGAACTTCTTTTCCTTTGAATGTGACTCAGAGAAGCTACCCACTCACCTCAGATATAGGCATTTATTTTTTTTATACAAAGAATGGAATTTCACATAGTGAAACTCTTTAAGGATTTGACTATTAATTCAACCTATAGACCCTCTTAATTTTTATTTACGGATGCTCGTTAACTACTATGATTCTTAATGTCCCATTCTTATTAGGCATGAAAGACCAGAAAATGTTGCTCAGAGGCCTCTGTCAAGCTCAAGGTTCTTTTATGTGTCATAAATCTATGACATGGGATGACCAGCTTTACTTCCATTCCAAACGAAGCCATACCCTGAAAAATATCCATCGCCCTCCCCCAAGTTTGAATCATAACCTTACGAACCAGATGCATTGTATCTGCCCATGTACTGCTTACAATAAATTTCTGAAGATGTTTATCTTGAATAACAAGAAATAAAAGAATAATGTTTTGTGAATAGTTTTAGAAGGGCTAGAGATTGTCATATGAGTGTAACGTATCAACATTTTTTTCCTATAATTTTGATTCAGTTATGCTAATTTCTAAAAACAGAAGTTTATCATCCATATTTTATTATACTCTGGGGTGTTCTTCCATTTCCACAGAATAAGGTCCTTCTGAATAATGTTTAAGCATTGTGATTCATTATGGAACTGGTGTTAAAAAATTTTAGCTGACTTGCAACAATATATAGTTAATGTTCCATTGACATGACTTTCTCTACACCACTGCAACAAATTATTGTTAAAAAGCTTATACTTCTATTTACTTCATGCTAATCGAGAAAAAATTAGCAGAAGTAGTTTTATTACTTGTTCCTTGTAAGTAGAAGCGAAATAAGGTAGTACTATAGGTAAAGTGATAGACAAAAGTTGGTTGCTAAGTGATTGAAGTTCCTTTGTTTGTATGGACAGGAGTTGGCAAATTCCTGTATGAGAAAAGTATCAAGTTTTTAAAACTGAAACCAAAAACAAGGAATATCTCAAAAACTATCAATTCCATGAAAAAAATGTATATAACATAAATTGTATGTGATAAGTTTTTGTCCATCTGTTACAGTTTAGCACTTATGCAAAATTCTGTAAAATTCATTCAGAATAAAGTAGTCTTTGAAGGCTATTCTCAGAAATTCAAGATATACACTTTATTTTTCTGGTAAAATATCTTTAATATACAACATCTTAATCAAAATTGTTAGAACCTTTTTTGAGAAAATCAAAATTTTCTAAAATAAAGTTCCATGTAAAGGGTAGTTGGGGGTGGAGGAATTTTCTTGAGAATCTTTGTGTCGCATCCTTGGAAGATACTAAACTTAAATGCCAAGTTTGGTATTTAGTGATCTTTTTGTTTTTGAGCTATGCTGTCCTCAGACGCGTGCACTTACGCACATACATGCACATGCACACACACACACTCACACATGGATCTTTTTCTAAAAATGCTTTTTTGGATTCAGGGGGAGCAAAAACATGTATTTCTGGTGAAATCTCGGTATCAAATTTTTGGGCACATCTTCTCTATACACTATGTGCTTAGTACTTGTAGAGAAAGTAAAAATAGTCCATAGTTCTGCATCACTAAGAGCATTAGGTTTTATTTTCCTCTTTACAGTAGGGGGTTAACTGATCTAATTCTAGCTAAATCAGCTATGATATTGTTTTTTATGATGCTTATTATGCTGTAGCCCATTTCCATTATATTCTCTCAATAGGAATTTTGAGGTGTAATTAATTCCTTGTCTTTTGCTTGCTACTTTTAGGTGCTTATGGCTTTTTGAAGTAATAGAAGCTAAAGCTGTGTATCAAGATGTCAGATAGCCAAAAGTTACTCAAACAGGCAGCCATGCAAATTGGTGCTGGTGGTTCAGCAGGTATTGACTATTTCCTCTTTAAATAATAATTTAAAATTAATAATTTTTTGGGTTAATAGCAGGGGCCCATAAGAAATATCGCCTGTTACACCTGTGAATTTATCAGAAGATATTGAACTTTGCTATTTCTAGAAATGCTGAGCAGTGAAAATAACAAGGAATATGCAATGTATTTTAGAAATTAAGCACACATTTTTATAGACTTTGGAAATTATTTAATATAACACAGACAAATTAACTTGTTTTCATGAAAATCTGCATTATAACAGCTTTCTCCAATTTTAACATTTTTTTATATATATAATTCATATAATCATTTCAATTAGTATGAATTTTTTATACTGTGTGTCCCACTTGCTACTAAAACCAGAATTTATTTTAATAATTCCAATGGTAATGCAGATAGTCCAATTAAATTTGAGATGTCTTACCTTATTCTGTAAGAAATGTGATGATGTCATTACAGATGGTGGAAATAGCTACAATTTGCATACAGCCAAGATTGAAATTGTGGGACCATATTATTAGATGTCTTTGCTAGAATGTATGTGTTTATTGCCTGGATCTCTGTAATGATATTTTCTTTCAAAACTTTTATGGTTTGTTATAAATGTTTTTTCTTACAGATGTCCCTGCAATAAATCAGATAATAACAGGTTAAACAAGTGTGGAGTTGGCTTGTTTGTTTGAAATGACATGATTACTGAGTTTTGACTTTGTTAGCATTTGCAATATTTGTCAATATATGTCACACTGTCTTGTTGGAAATATACCATGGAGAGTTCCTCATCATCCAGTTGATTTATAAACGTATTAAATATTTCAAGTTATACATTTGTTGTGATGGTTATATAGAAGAGGATGGGAGCATAAATTATACCCTACGGGGATATTGTGCACCAAATGCAACAGGAATTTATATAATTATGTATTCAGATAAGTGAACCAAGTGTAGTCCGGAATAATGATGATGATGATAATTTTTATTGTCATCCATAAATAAAACTCCTTTTCCATATCTTCCCTCCTTTTCCCAATACCAACTCTATATGCTCCATAATATGGATTATTGGGTGTTTCAGCAATTTTTTGATGCAAAGGTGGCCTGCCTGCAGCAAACATATCCTCATTCAGCAGCATTACCCATTTTTTCAAACACAAATTACTTATTTCTCAATATTTCTGTCAACACTGTTACGGCATTTGCCACTTCATGAAGTTTTATTCTACAATCAGCAAGAATCATATAATGGACTTTTTCAGTGATTTCCGTGGTAACTACATCTACTGGAGGTCCTGGATGCTGCTCATCAAAAATGGACGTTCAATCATTTTTAAGTCCTTGAACCAATATCTAGCTGTTGTCATAGAAGATGAAAGATTCCCAGAAACTGCATCCAATTTCACTTTTATCTCTTCGTAAATTTTTCCATCCAAAAATTAATTACTGATCAATACTGCACTTTTTCCATTTTAGTGAAAACATCATGAATGACCAACTGAAATGTCAATAAATCCAAAATAACTCATGAATCAATACCAGATTTATTTTGATGATGTGTAACAAATGGCAGTACATGATAGTAATACCAGCTTGCCTTAGCAACACCATCTATTATGAAACATGGGTACTTATTGAACTGCCCTCATATGTTTTACTGTACCTCAGGTAAAGATCTTTTAAAAACATTATGATAAAGACCTGATATTGCATTTCAATATTCAATCTCTCAGAAATAAAATTAATGAACTCACATTATTTATTGAACAATTGAACGGTTGTATTCTCAGCTAAATGAGTACTGGCTAGATAGTAATAAGTTAAAACTTTGTATACCCACAGAATATATAATAGCTAGTTCCTTCTGTCGAAGTAACAAAAATGACAAACTGCCACATGGTAAAGTTGCCATTATAATTAAACAGAACTTAAACCTAGAATATATGTAACAGACATTACTCATCTCTGTGAAGAATATTTCTTTGAAGCTGCTGTTCAGCTACCTAATATAAAATAATTGTGGTTTCTGTATATCGTGCCCCTTATGTAACAAAGATCAGTTCATTACTAGGTTAGAGCAGTTGATACAATTCTTACATAAATTTAAAAACATTGGATGTATATATATATATATATATATATATATTAGGAGATATTAATATAGATATAATAGTTCAAATAATACAGTTAATAAGCTAATTAGCTCCTTAAAATCCTTTAATTATTATTGTTTAAATGACAAACCCACCAGAATCAATGCCGGCCTTGATAATATAATAGGTAATGTGCATCACACAAGTTAAAAATGGAATAATATAATGTTGCTTCTCAGACCATGATTGCTTATGGCTGAAGTTGGACTTTAATAACTCAGTTCAGGCCCCAAAAATAGATATGATTGTTTATGGCTAAAGTTAGACATTAACAACTCAGTTCAGACCCTAAATATAGACAAAAAAAGTATTAGACGAACAACAATAATAATAATAGGTTAGCTGGGTTCAAAAATCAATTACGTGGCTTGAACTGGGACAGCATAATAAATAAGTGTATCAATGTAAACCATACATTTTCCATGTTTGTGTACACACTGGCATACATGTTTGATGAATACTGCCCAAAAACTATAAAAGAATTCAACTAAAAAAATAATAGTTACAAACAAAGGCAAGCAGCAAAAAATTGGTACACTCCCTATTTAAAACAAATTAGAACTTGGTTAATAATATACCGCTCCATGTATCATACATATAAATGTAGAAACATAGTTAAAATTAAAGCAACACCACAAACAAGAACTCAAAGCTGATAAATATAGAGCTAATGATTCAATTCAATTAAATTTATTTTCATCCTTTTTACATACGTTTAAAGGACACGTCAGTATAACCTATTTACATTATATACAAAGTTTTACATTATTTTTCCATATTGTAAAATGCATTTTCAATTAAATATGTTTTTATGGTTTTCATAATTTTTATTGTTTGATTTATATTCTTTGTTTCATTTGGTAGTTTATTGAACAATTCACTTCCTATGGTTTCTGTTGACCGATTATTTAAGGTTCCCCTTAGAGTCGTTCTGAAATAATCCATATTATTTCTTCTATATTACAATTTTTGTCATGTCTTTTATGTACAATAATTTTTATACTTTCATAAATATATATGCGTGGAGCAGTTAATATTTTTAAGCTCTTAAACAAACTTCTACATGTTTCTTTATTTTTTATCCTACATATTATTCTGATAGATGTTTTTCTGCAATTTTAGCACTTTTTCCATTTCTCTATAAGTAATATTCCCCCACAGCATAACACCACAACTAATATGCGAATACATTGATGCATAGTAAACCTGTATCATCGTTTTACTATCCATTGTCTTACTGATCTGTCTCATTAGATATATATTTTTATTTATTTTTTTGTAATGTGAGTTACATGTGCTTTTCAGTTTAAATTGTCTTATCATTCCAAGGAAGTTTGTACTACTCATTTCATCTATATTTACACCATCTATTTTTAGATTTACATTTTTGAGGTTTCGATCTGTTAGTTCAAAATGTAAGCATGCTGTCTTTTTTACATTTATTACCATATCTAGACTAGAATAGTAGTCTTTTATGAATTTTAGAATTGAATTTGCCCTATTTTCTATATCTTGTATTTTCTGACTGCTAATTATAACCGTCATGTCATCCACGTATCCAATTGCTTTCTTCCCTTTAATTCATATATTTCATTGATGTATATTAAAAACAAAAAGGGTCCTAATTTTGAGCCTTGCGCAACTCCCTGTTGAACCATTCTAAAGTCTGATTTTATCTTTTCTCTCACACCTTTTGCATTTAAATTACTTATTTCCACACACCCTGTTCTGTTTTCTAAATATGTTAATACCCACTCTAGAGTCAGGCCACGAATCTCACATTTTTCTAACTTGTATATCAACGTTTTTATATTCATACAATCGAAGACTTTCGATAAATCTATAAAAATAGCCATCACAGATTCATGTTTATTTATTGCTTTTATTATAACATTGTTTGCCTTTTATATGGCGTTTATTGTAGACTTATGCTTTTGAAAACCAAATTGCCATTTTGATATAATGTTTAATTTGTGTACATAATTGTGCAATTGTTTTAAATATAACCCTTCCATTAATTTTGAGAAGGCTGAACACAAGGTGATTGGTCTATAACTTTCTACCTCTTTCTTATTCTCTTTTGATTTAAGTATTGGTTTGACAACTACTTGTTTTAGTGTATCAGGAAAAATTCCTTGCATTAGTGATGCATTTGTATGTGTGTTAAAATGCCAACAATTTTGTTTTTAATCTGTTTTAGTAATTCATTTGAGACTCCATCCAGACCACTTGATTTCTTAGATTTTAACTTATTTATCTCGCTTAATATGCTTTCTTCTGTCACTTCCGAGACTACCATAGTATTTAATTGACCTGCTCTTTTAGATAAATAATTATTTTTATTTGACCGACTTTTATTAAGTTTAATCATGTGGCTACATTTACATAGTGCTCATTGAATATTTCCCCGATTTTTCTTGGGTCTTCTATGTCATTATCATTACTTAGTATCACTATGTTTTCGGCATTTTTATTTTTTCCTTCCTTATGGATTTTGTTTATAATGCCCCATATTGTTTTTGTTTTATTGTCAGCTTTCTGTACAAGGTCTCTGTTATATTTCATTTTTGCATTTTCTACTACGTTTTTAAAAATATTGTTATAATTTTTTATATACTCCACGGATTGATCATTCATATTTGGGTGTTTTATTGAGTTCAGAAATTTGACTCTTTTCCTCGAGATCTCTATCCCCTTTGTCATCCACTGCATAGATGTCCTTTATTATTTTTTTACTTTGATTTTTTTAACAGATATATAACTATTCATTCCCTTTTCTAAAATGTTGATAAAGCTATTATACTTTACGTTTACAGTCTCTACTATATATACCTCTCTCCAGCTTTGTTGTTGCAGAAAGCTTTGTAGTTTTTTAAATTCCCATAATTTATTTACCATTTGTATTCAAATATGTTTGGAATAACTACTTTACTTATATTTACTTTTGATATGATCATACAAAACTCCAGAAGCAAATGTAAGACTGCTTGGAGTATTATAAAACTGAAATAAATAACTTTAAATCTGATACCGAAATTCCTATCACAGCTAATATACTCAATTCTTATATTGTTAACATACAACAACCATCCAGTGTAATTAACTCTCAAGTAGAATTATCATTAGAAAATGTAAGTATCCCTATACAAACACAATTTCATTGGTGCTTTATAACTCCAGAAAAGATGTGCATTCCATTGGACAACTTAGTAATTCTAAAGCAGAAGATTACTATGGCTTCTCAAACTTTGTTATTAAATACATAGCTGCAGAAATTACCTATACACTAACTATTCTTGCCAATACTATACTAGAACAGGTATTTTCTCAGACTGTTTAAAACTAGTCATAATAATTCCTGTCTATGATAATATGACATCAAAATACTGGAATGCAAGAGAGCGAGTGGCTTCACTGTCAACTGCTCAATATTAGATG
This sequence comes from Hymenopus coronatus, assembly GCA_030762935.1. NCBI lineage: Eukaryota > Metazoa > Arthropoda > Insecta > Mantodea > Hymenopodidae > Hymenopus > Hymenopus coronatus. The sequence continues at coordinate 54,290,497 of CM060898.1, forward strand.
TCAACCAACCAACCAACCATAATTCCTGTCTTTAAAAAAACGTGACAAAACTAACCCAGACAACTACAGGCCAATATCATTATTGCCAGTCATTTCTAAAAAAATAGAATACTGTATACACAAGCAACTCTCCAGATATTTTGAAAATAACTCTTTACTAAGCACCTTTCGACCTAAGTTCTTTACAGTAAAAGCTATTGTAAACATAGTAGATCATATCTATAAATGCTTTGAGAAAAAAATCTTAGCCAGCATAACCCTTCTAGATTTAAGAGAAGTGTTTGACACAGTGTTGTATCTAATTTTGATTAAAAAATTAAAGCAGTATAAATTATCTGAAATTTTTACTAATCTAAGAAAGTCATACTTAGAAAACCGACTTCAAATAGTACAAATAAAAAATGAAATGTCTGATTCAGTGCTATAACTAAAGGAGTACCTCAGTATTAGGTTCATTCTTATTCATTACATATGTAAATGATTTGCCCATTAATCCTCCATGCAAAACAGTTTCATGCACTAATGTTGCTACATTAGTAATAACAAGCATAAATCTAGAAGAACTTTGTAATTTAAATAAACATATGGTGGATTTAGCAACTGAATGGTTTAATGCAAATATGCTATAGATAATTACTACAAAAACTGAAGAATTGTTATTTCAATTAAAAGCAAAGAATCAGGATAATAAGTATGTCAAACATTTGGGAATTTATATAGAACAAAAGATTTAATTGGAACATCAATAAACTACATAAGTGGGAAAATTAGCTTGCATCTTATTTCTGTTATACGAACTTTGTCATAGCATTAGTGAAAACTTAATCATGCATGCAAATTATGCCTTCTTTCGTTCCTGTCTAACATATGGTATACTTCTCTGGGGTAATTCTGCAGGAACACAAACTGTATATAAGTGGCAAAAAACAAATAATGGCAGTTGTATTGCTAATCTAGATTATAACAATCTTTGCAAACAATTTTTCAAAATACTTTAAATCATAACCATGCCAACATTGTACTACCATTCATTAATATTCATAAAAGAAAATCTAAGAAAATATGCACTCCGACGGATAGTACATGGCTACATAACACAAAATAATTATTCTATAGATTTATCTTATTCAAGATTATCAAAAATTCATGGCAGCCATAAATATCTAGGATTAAGCATGTACAATAAACTTCTGATACAAATTACCTCACTACCCAATCATAAATTCAAAACTTTTCTGGACAATTGGCTGAAAGATAAAGAGCTTTTGACTCTGTAGAAGAGTTCTTTGAATGTACTAACTTTCACATAGATGAGTAATAATCTAAGCCAGCTGTAAAAAGTAATCATTATATAAATTTATCATAAACATGCTGTAAATAGTTCATTATGTAAATAGTAGCAAATATATTCAACTATGTTTTAAATGGTATAAATAATTGTATAAAGCTCCAATTTTGTACTGTGATAAACTATGTACTTAACGAGACCAATTGCGATGTTGCAAAACAGCTTAACAGTCAATAAACTTTATTCTTATTACAGTTTAAGATTATGGAATTTTTTATGTTATGTTTATACATTTTGTATTAATGAAGAAGTAATAAAATAACTATTTATGTACAATTACTTAAAAAAAATTTGTCATTTAGAATATAACAAGCACAACAATAAAAATACCTAAGAAGCATATAATAACTATTTTCTTACTTGAGTTAATATCTACATTTAGAAAGAAAATGCTATAGTGAACAAATCTGCTTTATTTAAAATCATGTCCCATTTGATATCAAATAATTACTCACCTAATAATCAAGATCCTATGGTATCACAAACTTAGCACTTCTCTCCCTTTTATGCAGTTGTATATTTGATATATCCTTCTCTATTATGAAGGCCATTGAGTCATAAATCATAATTAAGTAATATGGATTGAACACATCGCGAAACTACAAAAGAAGAGTGAGAAATCACAATCAGGCTACTTCGAAAAGGAAAATCTTTCAAGAAATTGGAGGAAGCAGTAGCAGAGTTACTAATACAATGAAGACTATTATATACAAGTTCAGTCAATACAAAATATGAAAACCAACCAAGAAGTGATTGTCCTGTAATGCTAATGTAGCCAAAAATATAAACAGCTTATTAGAGAAGTCGAGAAAAATCCAAAACTTGCTACTCGGTTCAAATGCATAATAAGTAAAGTCTATTTCAGCATAGACTGTAAAAAATGTACTTTATGAAGCTGAGTATGACAGTCAAAAAGTCCATAGAAAACCATACATTAGTAAAATCAACAGTGTGACGTGAGTTACATATGCAAGAAAACATAAAAACGATGGATTTGATTTCTGGAAGGCTGTAGATGCAAGGCTGTGGCTGTGGCTCTTGTATTAATCTGTGTCACCTGTGCAATACTGGTGATATTTTAAATGCTAAACAGCTTAATTGTAAAGAATTGAGGAAATCCAGTAAGGACAACAGTCTACACAAATGTTATTGGCTGGCAAGGGAAAAAAATGAGATTATAAAAAATCCTGTACATTGGAACAACACACCACAATGCATTTGGAAAGAAAGCATCTGGGTAAAAAAAAATCAGTTCTTATTCTCTGCATAACCAGCCATGGAAGAAACAACAAAGAAAAATTATAGGATAACAAGTGTGAGTTGTAAGAGCAAAGAAGGTATAACATTCTATCATCAAAACATACAATATATCTTTGCATATTTTGTTGACATTATTTATTTCCAGTTTTCATGCTTCATGGATAAATTTACTACCTTGTTTACCATTTGGCTTAACTCATGCGAACCTTTTCTATTTAAATGCAGACCATTCCTTCCCAAACAACTTATGTCTATATACCTATTTGATTGTATATAAATTGCTCAACTAGTTTTACATGCTGATTTAGTTTCATTATTTATAACACTTCTATACTTTTTACTGTAGTCTCTTCTTATCACTGTGCTATTTACAACTGTTTCTGCTGGAAAACATTTTGGCGTAAACAGTCGAGTTGTAAACCTCCTCCAAAACCTCATTTGGACTTTTTCCTTTTTTAATGTTGTTTTTGCCCACATGCAACAACACCAGATCATAATAGTTTGTAGAAGAATTGGAATGGGAAGTCATGCAAATGTAACACATCAGGTTTTTTTAAGCATGTTAAAAGTCTCTAATACTGCAGATATTTTTAAGTGTCCATTGGTACCTATTACGGAAAAATGTAGACAAATGGGGATAGAATCTAATGACATATTCTTCCTGTAGCATGGAATCTTATTTATGTATTTGAAATGTTTAATTCCTTTGATTCCTTGAGTAAACTTCATTGTTGTGCTGTGTTCAGACAGTCACCCTCCGTGTTGTAATGGTTAACATGCTAACTTCATATACCCAAGGTTGTGGGCTAAAGCGTAAAAATCCTTAGCATGGCTTCCTTCAGAAGGGAAGTAAAGCCATTGATCCTGTGTCGAAGATTTACAGCATGTAAAAGAACCTCAAGCCTGAAAAAGAAGCCTCTGAGCAAAATTAAGCAGCCTTTCATGCTCAGTATTGAATGGGATGCTGAGACCCACACCAGTTAAAGAGCGTCCATAAATAAAACTCCATTTTATTTATTTATTTTTTTTTTTCTGTTCAGACATTTCTATTTTAGACACTTTTAACATTAAATGTTATCTTCACAATGTAGTTGTCGCACTTTAAGTATTATCTAAATACAGTTTCTGAAAAGTTATGCTCTCAATAAGGCCTGCATTAATCTGTTAAACAATGGTTAAACAACAACATATTATTATCCACTTATTGCTATAATAGAGTTCACGTTTATCACACTTGGAGTTTATGTGAAACTTAGTATTGATACCATTTCAAATTAGATAGAACTACATATATCATTAAACATATGTCCTGTATTATTAAATTTTCATAATTTTGTATTATGTGCAATCATGGCAACTGTTAATTGTTCCAGGTTTCATCGAGGTGTGCATAATGCATCCACTTGATTTAGTGAAAACCAGATTCCAGATTCAGAGTAAGAAACCTGATATAAAGGGAGATCCTCAGTATTATAATGGAATTGTGGATTGCATGAGAAAGATGTACCGCAATGAAGGGTTTTTTGCATTCTGGAAGGGAGTATTACCACCAATCTTAGTGGAAACCCCTAAGAGAGCAGTTAAGGTAATATTTGTAATTAGATTTTATTAGCTAACTGGGTGCAAAATCATAAAAACAAATCTTAGGGAGAGAAAAGTATTATTTTATATTCTATAACAATTTAAAAATGACAGTCTTAAATTGCCCTTTTAAAAACAATATGATCACTAGGGTTCAGAGTTTTAGGTAAAGAGCGATCCCTCAGCTCTCTGATAATGCATGTCCTGTGCTATGTTCCATGTATCTGTGTATTATTCTCATTATTGATACTGATATAGTATTATTACTGATTTTATGATGATGATTACAATATATTGATTACCTATGGAACAAACATAATTATGTTTTATTTTAGCATTAGTAACCTTTTTCACAGTCAATGTTGAAAGTGGTGTCCTTTGGCAGATAAACATTCTTGGCACCTTCTGATAAAATTACCATTCACACGCATCAGTTCTTGTTTCGCAATTTTCCTGATTTCTGTTCTTATATTGCTTTTAAGATCCTCTATGGATATTTTTGAAAATTCCCCGCAGATAAAAGTCACACACAGTAAGATCTGGCGATCAAGCCGGCCATAACCCTTTTAGAGATTATTCTGTCATCAAAAACATTCTTGATGTCTTCCAAGGAAGCCTCCGCAGTATGAGCTGAGGCAGAATTTTGTTGAAAATAGCTATATTCCCTATCATTATCTGTCAACATTGCAAAAAATGGCGCGAGAATATTTCTGCAGTACCTATCGGAATTTATGGTAACGTAAAATATGGGGCCTATTATCTTTTCTGCTGTTACAGCCCACCATACACCAATTTTTTTATCATGTAAAGGAACCTTGTGAATTAAATGTGGATTTTCAGTACACCAATACCTATTGTTTTGTGAAGCAACATGGCCAGTCAAATGAAACCATGCCTCATCTGAAAAAATTATTAAATGTGGGTCAACAGTACCACCAGCAATATTTTGTAACATCCAGTTACAGAACTTTACGTGGGCTTCATCATCATGCAGTCATAATTAATGGACAATAGTCACACTGTATAGTTTTAATTTCAACAATTTCGTAGACCTATATACTGAGGTTTTTGAAACACTGACTTGTTGTGCTACATGTCGTAAAGATTTATTCGGAAACCATTCAAATGCTTCGCCAATTTTATCAAGTTTTTCTTCCATTAGAACCTTTTGTTTCTTTTTACAACTTACAACATAAATGATCCCATTCTCTTCACTTTATTCACTAGATATCTAATGGTTTCTCTACTCGGAACTGGACCACCAGGAAATTTATCTTGAAATTACCTACAAGCCTGTCTACATGAGTCGGTTTACACATAAGTGTCGTACATAAAAAGTCTTTGTTGAAGCAAATATTTGAGTACCATTTCTGGCTTGTAATAATCTCATAATTGAATCGCACACAAAAACACACGCGTCTCGCATCCGCACACAAGGAGCAATAACAGCTGACTGAAGCCCGCTGCCACATGTCCGATAAGTGAAAGAGCCTGTGACCTTGAGTTCATTCAGACGTGCTGTACAAGCCTGCCCTGCAAGTCCTGGCCAGAGCGCTGAGGGACGTTCTACATATTTTGTTTGTGTCCTAATATGAACTTGAAACAATTTAATGTTCTTGATATGTACAGTAGACCAAACATTTTAACTTTTATTGCACATAAAAATGCATATTTTCTGATTTTTTATGTAAATAAATATTTTCGGATATTCACATAAATCACACAAAAATCACATAAAGGATTTACTAGTTAAAATCTCCATGGGAAACTTAAGTGAGAAATGTTTTTAATACAAAATCATTTGTGGCTAACCCATTCCCATTTTCTATGTGATTTTGCACCCACTTAATCATCTCAGCATATTTTGGAGCAGACAATTAATGAACAACAAGCCATTCTTGATAATATATAATATCAGTAAAGTTTATATCATTGGTAGTCTTACCAAAATGAAATATCTCTGATAAAAATGTTTTACAGGTCATCTCATTACCCTTTTCTGTTTCAGTTTTTTACATTTGAGCAGTACAAGAAATTCTTTCTGTTTGGCTCTCCAGCTCCGACACCACTGGTATGTGTATATAGATGAGTTAAATTATTTCATGTTAAATTACTCGTCAAATATAGGTTTTAAATAAACATTTCAACATTAATTTTACACAGAAAAGTTTGCACAAACTATTCTCTAAGCCTTTGATGACCCATTTTTACTTTACATTCTACATTTATATAAGAATATTATCATATTGTTCACAGTATTCTGCCAGTTCTACAGTATTCTCATAAGCTTGCCAGTAATTTATATAATGTTATAAAGAGAGAACATTTCTGTGTTCATGCATTGATATAGGACCTCTACAGTATTCTTATAAGCTTGTCAGTCATTTATATGATGTTATAAAGAGAGAAAATTTCTGCATATGTGTGTGTGTTGTTGTGCATGAGTGTGTGCAAGCGCATGCGCATGTCAAAAACCGCTCATTCCAGCACTCAATCTTCTTATTGCATTTCATAAATTACTAAAAGATTAAAATGAATTTACAAAGCCCTTGTACATGAGTATTAGCACATTGGAGTTATAAAAGAATATTCTTATAAAGAAGACCTTGACTTTTAGAGAGAATCCCATGGAATAGAAAAAAAATAGTTGTTACTCCACAGTTGCAATCAACTGACCTCAAATGAGGTTGATCAGAGTGATCCAGAAAATAGGACAGGACATTTAATTATAAATAGACAAACTGTACAACATACAGTACTTGCTGCACTCTGCAAAGTGTTAAAACAAAAGCTGCTTATATTTTATTGCAAGGAATATAATGGCCATAATGTAACACCTCATATGATTAAGTTTTATACTTTTTGGTTGAATTAATAATACTAAACATGTATTTGCTCATTAGGAAACAGAAGACAAGATTTCAAAAAGCAACAATCAATCCTGTATTATTTGTTTATTTGACTGCCATTTAGCAAATATTGGAAATGTGTATATAATGAACTTAGTTAATTTCCTGTAACTCCTAAATGGAACCCAGGGCATCATTATGATATTCCCATGATTAGATTCAAGTTTCTAGTTCATAAGTTTGCCACTATGTACCATGGTGACAAGTGATTGGCTCATCACCTATAGATGGCATTGTAGGATGAAATCACAATTTGCAGAGGCAAAATGGCAGAATTTAGCCCAAAACCTTCTTTCAAGATGTGGTGTTCTTTTACATGCAAGTAAACACTCTTCCGAAGGAAGCCATGCTAAGGATTTTTGCATCCGAAAAAAAATACATTTAGCTCTGTCAGGTTTGAAACTGCAATCTTGGGTTTTAGAGGCTAGCATGGTAACCACTACACCATGGAGGGCAGCGTGTGTAATGAAACAGTGCCAAAAACTCTGAGTAACTTTATTCTAATTTTATAGATGTATATTGAAGTTTGTAGATTCCAAAACTTCATTTAAGAAAATATTGCTTTGTTTTGTATTTATGTTTTAATCAAGTTCATTAGGGGGGCATGTTAAAGAACTGCATAAAGAGAGAAAACTGTAAACATTAAAAATTAATGAATCTATATTTTAGATCAACTGAGAATATCATTTTTTTTTAATAGTCACAGACTATATGACTTTTCCAAAGAGGTTAGCTTGGTGGGCTGGGAGTGAAAATTTTATTTAAAATTTATGTATTATCTATATGAAAATGATGTAGCTTACATTATTAAATAATTAGAGGACCAAAAAGAAGGCACAGAAGTTTAAAATTTAACATACTATAATTATCTATCTGCTTCACAATAATCCAAGAATGGTAACTAAACTGAAAACGAGAATGGGAAACCATACACAACACACAAGCTCTTGGTTCACAACTCCCTGGTAACGAGAAAAGGAATGTAAATTCTTCTTCTTTTTCTGGTCAGTTTTGCAATGAGATTTTATTTGTTTTTAACTGGCCAGTGATATTTTTTATCTGTATCTAATTTAGCTAATATAATGTAGGTTAGCCAACACAATTTGAAGTGTTGGCTAAAGTGTCACTAAAGTGAATTCTAGTGACTGTTTTATGTCACGGCCATCTAAAAGAATCTCTATAACAAAGAATCTAATATGCCCAATGTAATAATAATAATAATAATAATAATAATAACAATAACAACAACAAGAACAAGAGTAACAGTAATAATAATACCTTTATTGTCAATAGACTGCAATTCAGTTTCTACATTGTCACAAATTCATATTTACAATTATGTATTTACAATTTTTACATTCGTCCAAAGTAGTCTACACTTAAAGTATGTATTAATTAACAAACATTACAAAGATGGACAACCTACATTACACATATTACTACATATAACTACATATCAGTTGTATATACACAGAGGGTCTGTAATTTCAATATGGACATTTTTATAGTTCATTGATACCATACAATGTTTTTTGTTATCAAATACTTCTTCAGAGCACTCTCAAATTGTATACCTTTAGAACATTTTAAATATGCAGGTAGTTTTGCATGAAGCAATAAACCCATGACATTTGGATCCTTTTTTGAAATGTTTTTGCTAAACCCCTGCCGAAAATAATCATCATTGTGTCGGGTATAATGACTATGGATATTGCTATTTTTTAGGTTTTGTTTCTGAACTGCATAGATTACAATTTTATAGACATACAAAGAATACAATGTTAATATCTGCTTATCTTTAAATATTCCCCTACATGATTCACGAGAGCTCATATTGAAAATCAATCTGACTGCCCGTTTTTGTAATCTAAATAACCTTTCCATATGGGTTGCAGCAGCACAACCCCAAATTTGTATCGCATACAGTAAATATGGGTATATAACTCCATAATAAATTATTTTGAGCCCCTTCTCATCTAGGATATTTTTAAAATGACGTAGCAGATACACAGATTTACTAATTTTGTCACAGATATGATTTATATGTCCAGCCCATGTTAATTTTCTATCAAGAATTATTCCTAGAAATTTATGTTCGCTTACATTATGAATATTGTTATTATTTACCGGTAAAGAGAAATTTGTGGTGTTTATATTACTCTGTGAGAAATGAATTAAGGTTGTTTTTGTCATGTTGCATGTAAGGTGATTTTGTTTAAAGTAGTTAATAACTGAGTCAATGGATTGCAGTAAGTTCTCCTTTAATATATCTACATTTGTCCCTTGACATACAGCAGTAGTATCATCTGCATAAGCTATTATATTTGTATTTTTTGAAATTGGTATGTCATTTACATATAAAATAAATAATAGTGGTCCCAACACTGATCCTTGTGGTACGCCATACATAACACGTTTAAATTTTGATTGCACTTTTCTTACTGATTTGCCCCGTTTATCGTACAATAGTGTTGATAGTCTTCTGTCTACCAAATATGATCTGATCAAATCTCTTGCCAAGCCTCTTACTCCATATGCCTCCAGCTTTTGTAATAGTATCGCATGATCAACACAATCGAAGGCTTTGGAAAGATCAAAGAATAAAGACCCTACTTTATCATTTTTTTCAAGGTTTTCAATGACTAAATGTATAAATTCACTAATTGCAGTAGCTGTTGATCGCCCTTTCCTAAATAAATATGCTGAAAATTTACAATAATATTGTTTTTGTCTAAGAAATCTAATAACCGGCCTAATAAAAGCCTTTCAAAGAGCTTTGCTATTTCTGATATTAGGTTAATTGGTCTGTAGTTATTTATGTCATTCTCATTTCCTTTTTTATGTAATGGGCGTACTAGGCTCTGTTTCAGACACTCTGGACATTTACTACATAAAATAGAGAAGTTTATTAGATGTTCGAGGGGACTGGCCAGAACATATTTACATTGCTTTAAGAGAATCACACTGATTTCATCCCATCCACTTGTGGCTTTTTTTGGTAGTTTAGTTATTGTATTTAGAATCTCTGTTGTAGATACTGGATAAATAAAAAATGATGACTTTACAGTGTTTTTAAAGGACTGTTGTGTATTCCTGCCAGCAGAATTCTCTCCTACACTAAGAAAATAATTATTTATTAAATTACATATAAGGTTTGGTTCTTTTACAGTTTCATCACCAATACTGAGTTCTAAATTTTTGTGTGCTTTTGTTTCCGATCTAGCTACATTTACAAAGCCCCATGCAGTTTTACTAATATTACCTGATTTACTTAACTTTTCTTTATAGTCATTAACTTTTAAATCTTCCAAGCTTTTGAGATATTTCTTTTTTATGATATTGTACTTTGATTTATAAGTAACACTACCACTAGATTTGTGCAATTCATACAAATGCTTCATTTCATTTTTTAGTTTTATTATTTCTGTGATGAGTTTAACATGGCCATAACTATTCTTATATACCTTTTTGGTTTTCATAGGACAGCATACATTATAAAACTGGTTCCATTTTTCATCTACAGTTTTGGCATTATATACTATGTCCCAATTTTCGTCTGTTAAGGATTCTACCAAATGATCAATACATTTTTCATTCAGATCATGAAAAGTTTTGATTTCATAATTGCTTTCTTTACTGTAATTTAAGCTCTTAAATTTCACATACTGAGCATAATGGTCAGAAATGTGAGTGTTTATATTGCATGCTTTTACTACCTCAAAATTCAGGTTTGTAGCAATATGATCAATAACAGATGATGATGAATGTGTTTCCCTTGTAGGCTCATGTATCAAATCCCTTATTCCCTAACTTATGAGTACCTAATGACCCTATTTCCACGTGATTTGTTTGTTTCTCATGATCAGTGGAATAATTACAATGTTTATTACCTGTAACAAGTGAAACAGCATCCCCCTCCTTACTTACTAGTTTTCCTTTATCACTGAATATATTGCATTATTCAATAAGTTACCAAAGTTAAATGATCCCTTCCTGTTTAAATGCACTCCGCCCTTAGCAAAATCACTATATACCCATAAATTTCCGTCAACCATTAGGCAGTTTTTCACAGCACACATCCAGTCCAGTTCTTGGTTAATTTTCATGATCCTCTTTGTGTTCACGTCACGTCTTCTAAGTACACCACTGATTATAAGTACCTGGAATGAGGATGAGAAATTAAAACTTGGCCAAGTCTTGCTTCCCATTCCTGGGGTCTGGAAAGGCTGTCTGTCATTTATGAACACTCCCATTGAAGTGCATGTATTTCAACTTTGTTGTTCTTGTTCTGGTTATAGTTACTAGTTTTTTGAACCAGGCTTTACTCAACCATTCCAAGCAGGGACTCTTTCACCACCACCACCAAGAGACTTAAAAGTTTGCAGCATTTCCAGAACTTGGAAGACTGTTGGAGGGAATTTAAGGAAGTCAGACATTCCACCAATTTTTCACTCTTCTTGCATATTCATCGTGATTTTCTTCCATTGTATGGAATAATTGAACTTTACAAATTGCTATTATAAGGGGTAAAGGGCAGATCAGGATAAAAACTCTTTGTCTCATTGTATAATACAAGGGCCGTTCAGAAAGTAGCCTCCGGTTGATTGCAAGAAATTCACCAAGTTAAATAAAAATATTTTAATATATACATCTTACAACTACATCTTTGCACTATTTTTCTACATAGTTTCCATAACGATTGAGGCACTTATCGTATCTGTTCACAAGCTTTGAAATTCCTTCTGCATAAAAATCACCCGCTTGTGCCTGGAGCCAGCCTGTGACCGCATCTTTGAGCTCTTCGTTGTCATCAAACCGCTGGGACCCGAGCCATTTCTTCATATGCATGAAGAGGTGATAATCGCTTGGCGCCAGATCTGGGCTGTAAGGTGGATGGTTGACAACGTCCCACTTGAAGGACTCAAGAAGGGCTGTTGTTCTGCGAGCAGAGTGAGGACGGGCATTATCGTGCAAAAAAACGATACCGGAAGTCAGCATACCACGGCGTTTGTTCTGTATAGCCCGTCGTAATTGTTTTAGTGTTTCACAGTACACGTCTTGATTAATGGTCGTCCCACGTTCCATGAATTCAACCAACAACACCCCTTTTGCATCCCAAAACACCGTTGCCATCAATTTTCGGGCAGAAAAATCTTGCCGGGCTTTTATTGGTTTGGTAGGCGAATTTGAATGTGCCCACATCTTTGATTGTTCTTTTGCCTCAGGGTTCACGTACTTAATCCAGGTTTCGTCCCCGGTCACGATTCTGTTTAACAATGGTTCACCTTCGGCCTCATAACGTGACAGAAAGTCTAATGCAGAGGCCATTCTTTGAGTTTTGTGGTGGTCGGTAAGAATTTTGGGCACCCATCGTGCACAGAACTTACGGTAACCCAATCTTGCTGTCACTATCTCGTACAAGAGAGTCTTAGAAATCTGTGGAAAATCAGTAGACAACTCCGACATTGTGAAACGTCGGTTTTCACGAACTTTTGCATCAACTGTCTGAACGAGTTCGTCCGTGACCAATGATGGTCTACCACTCCTCTCTTCATCATGAACGTTTTCTCGTCCACTTTTAAATAAACGTACCCATTCACGGACCACTCCTTCACTCATAACTCTTGGTCCGTACACGGCACAAAGCTCACGATGAATAGCTGCTGCAGAATATCCTTTGGCTGTAAAAAACCTTATAACAGCACGCACTTCACATTTGGCGGGGTTTTCTATTGCAGTACACATTTCACACGGCCACAAACACTAAACTAGCGCAGGTACGACTTTCACTCGACCACGGCTTGATGCCGACTGACCTGCTGAGTGCGTGAATGCACAGATGGCGTTGCTACTCCCCCCACTACCCGCACTGTGACCGATCGGAGGCTACTTTCTGAACGGCCCTCGTAATTTCATAAAGAATGGGGGAGATAACAGAAATTAATTAATTTGTCTTTGAAGTTTAAAAAGCTAACTGTGCAATGTTGGGTAAATCAGCTAGTGCTATCTAAATTGATCCAACTACACATTGTTGTTGTATAATATGTTTTCATATTTGCTCATGTGCCGTTAAGTTGCACTGTTTAAATTTATCATTCTGAATTCAACAGACTGATGGTATTGGATATTATAAATTATAAAACCAGTGAGAATCTGCTCTTGCAACCTAAAGTATATGTCAGTTCATCTCTTTTCAGTGGTTAGTAAAATTTCTTTATGCACAAATTCAAATGTGCTTTTGTGATCAAAATAAAAACAGAGCCAAGGACAGTTGAAAAAAAACTCATTGTGTAAAAATCATCAGTTTCTTATTGTAGGGTATATTTGTTTCATTGACAATTTAAATTTGGCGCATTTTCATTTTTATAGTATAAAAATTATAAACCAACCGTATATCATCCAAATTATTAAAAACCAAAATTAAAGTAAGAGTTGAAGCTTTCTTGACATCGTATTAACTCTAAGTGTTCTCGGGCTTCTAGTATCATATGCATCATCTTCATGTTGGAGTCAATCCATGCACTTACCTGGCGAGAAGCCCAAGAACACTTAGAGTTAACAAAATTAAAGCTTCGAAAATAATACAATATTTCCAAAGCTTTTAACATTTCTATTTACTGTTTTGATATAACAAAATTGCATTTTATTGAGGAGACATTAATAGGAATATAACACAGTTTAGCACAAATTAAAAATGTAATTTTGAATCAAAACTGTACCCCTTGGTCCACTAGTTTTGGTACCTTAGAGTGCATGCTATTGCAAACAAAACTATAACTTTTCTACTGGAGGAATAACTATTATAGCACTCTTAAGCCCATGTGCCATTGTTGATAAGATTCCTAAGGAAGTTTGTAATATTGGCATTTCTTTCTTAACATCAGCAGTTGCATTGTTTTGCATAATAATAAAATAATAGCTATTTGACATAATAAAGCATATTGGTTTATGACTGCATTGCTTTTTTACTAATACGAAAGTTGAATGAAAAGTAGTCTCCACCTTCATTAATTGGGTTTGGATGGGAATATTTTAATAAATCAAACGCAGAAACAATTCTTAGAATGTGATCTTTAATTACCAATATCACTTTTTCACATAATCACCAGCCAATTGGATACATTTCTGCCAACGTTGAACAAGTGTTCTGAAGCCCTCACGGAAGAAGTCAACACTCTGTTTCTGCAACCATAGTCTCACAGTTCTCTCAACGTTTGCATCAGAAGCATAATGATGTCCCCACTGATCATCTTTCATTATTGGGAACAGATGGAAGTCAGATGCTGCTAAATCTGGAGTGTATGGAGGATGCTGTTTGGTGATGAGATTTAATCTCTGAAGTTCTACTGTGGTGGCACGTGAAGTGTGTGGTTTGGCATTGTCATGCTGCAGGAAAACATTTCCCTATTCCTTCCAGACCCTTGTTAGCTGTCATTTCAGAGTTCGCAGCGTTGTGATGTAATGCTCTGAATTTATCATTGTTCCACAATCAAGGAAATCAACATGGATAACACCATCTACGTCCCAGAACACTGTGGCCATGATTTTTCCAGCTGAGGGCTGTGTCTTGAAATTTCTTTTACTGGGGTGAGTCTTTGTGCCAATATTCCATAGACTTCTGTCCAAGATGTTAAGAGTTTGCAAATGCCAACGAACTGATCATGTTGGACTTTGCTCTAAATCAGCTGTTACTCTTCCAATGTTTTCTGGGGTGCGAACTGTATGTGGCCTTCCAGTCAGCTTCTTGTTTGTTGCAGATGCTGTTGCTCTGAACTGCTGGACCCATCTCATAATAGATCTCCGAGACGGAACTTGATCATTCCGATGAATGTCAAAATGTTGCTGGAACAGTTGCTGTGTTTGTACGACACAGTCATCACATTTTAAAAATGTTTCTACAGCAAACACACGGTGTTCATTTGACCAAAGCTCCATACTGACTGGTCATGCTTTGAACTGCGCTAAGCATTGGTACCAATATAAACTCTAGGAAGTCCAATAATGGTGGGGAATTTAAAATGGTCATTGTTTCTGCCACACCCTGTAGTACTATCCAGAGCTTGTGGAATCCTTATGGAAAAGGAATCCTGTTGTTATTTGTTGGTAGCTTATTGAGAGAATGTAGAACTGGCCCATAGTAATTGTATTTATTGAAATTATTACATTTTTTGTTCCTTAATACTGGTATTCCAATTGCTAATATATATTTTGTGCCACAGACTTTCTCACTTGCAGGTTTAGGTGCAGGAGTAACAGAGGCCATTCTCGTCAATCCTTTTGAAGTTGTGAAGGTAACTTTACAGTCAAATCGTGCACATCTGAAAGAAATACCTAGCACATGGTCAGTTACCAAGCAGATAATCACTTCACAGGTATGATACACTTATCAATTTCATTTTACAAAACAGGATAACAAATCTTTTGCTTCAACAATTTCAATGGTAACCATTGATACATCCATAAAAGTGCTTCTTGTTTCATGGTCATCATTGCGATACGATTTTATTCCTATTCTGAGTTCTGTCATCATGGGTGTTTATGTCTTGCTGTATTTGTTGTCTTATACCTATTTTGGATTTCACTATTTTTACATTTAAGTGCCATGATTTATTCAGGTATCTCATTGCATGTAACTCTTATAGAGTGATTTCCATGCATATGACTATATTTTTACAATGCTTGGCCTAATTCACATTTACTAAAAAGTATGGTTGTTCCTCTGTATATTAATATGATTGTAATTAACCTTTTGTGAAGGTGGGGGTTCAAGTAAATAAATTGTACCTTTACAAAAAGTCAATTGGAATCAGATAAGCTTTCATCAGAGTTTTTCAACAAATGTGCAAAGGCTAGCAATATAAACATGTGTTCTAAAATTAAATAGAAAGCATTTGATTGGGCAATTTTCTGAGGACATCCTCTGAAGTCCTCTTCAATCTGAATGATTTTTACATGATTAGTAAACCATAAGAGATAGACAAAAATCAATAGAGCCCAGTATTTCAGCCCCATGTAGTTCGAGCTGATCTTAAGAAAATTAAAATTCTACATAGACGTAAGTAAAATCCCATTTTTATACATGATCCACATGTACATTTTATGCACTTCCGAATGTGTTACATTTTGAATTTTCAATTTTCCATGTACAATACAGGTAAAACTGTCCCACTTAGGGTTTCCGTTCATAATGCACAGATATAAAGTTGGTCTCAGACCATTAATGAATGCATTTCTATTACAGATTGACAGGTACTGATAGGTTTAGAGGAGTGCACTTTCTCTTTCTTTATTGACCCTTCAGGAGTTGGGGTCTTGTGTCAATCAGTTTTACATTGTATATCATCCTTTTAGAAAAAATACTGTATCCCTACCCAGTCATTCAAATAGCTTCAGTCCACAAAGGCTATGAAAAGTAGCCACTTTTTAGAGGGTTTAAATTTTACTTTCTTTACCACTTACAGTAGGTAGATGAGGTGCTGTGTTTCACCCAGAAAATGAATATTGAATTTGACTACAAATTTATATTTTAGTTCCTAAACCCAATAAAAAGTATTTTTACTTTCTCTTCATGTATTATGTACATAGTGTATAGAGAAGGTATTGTACTGCACCCAAAATTTGATACTGAGATTTCACCAGAAATATATGATTTGAGAGCCCCTGCATCCAAAAACAAGCATGTGTAGAAAAATGTGTGTGTGTGTGCCTGAGTGGGTGAGCTTGTGTGCAGCACAGCTCAAAAACGAAAAGTTTGTTAAATGCCAAACTTGGTATTTAAGTTCAGTATCTTCCAAGTATGAGACACATAGATTTTCGAGAAAATCCCACCCACCCCCAACTGCCCTTTACATGGAAAATTTTTGAAAATGTTGATTTTCTCAAACATGGTTCTAATGGTTTTGATTAAAATACTGTATATTAAATATATTTGCATCTTAAATAAAATGAATATCTTGAATTTTCTGATAAAGAGCCCTATGAGCAAAATTAAGTTGTCTTTCAAGGACAATATATAATAGACGCTGAGAACTACATTAGTTAAAGAGGATCCATAAATAAAATTCCATTTCATTCTTAATTAAATTTCTCCAGATTATAAAACACAGTTACCATTAAGTACCTCTTCATTGCTTCATAGTTAAATCAGCATTTTTTAAGTTTTATTTCTGCAGTAGCTTGTTATAAATCTCTTTTCCCATATTTTTTATACATCTGCTTAATGTGCCACTAAATACTGATCTGAAATAATCATAGTTAAATTATGTGTGTATACTGTCATTTTTTGTTCATTTTCTTGTAAAACATGTTTTATAGTTGCATAAGTATATATGCAAGGAACAGTCAATATACCAAATTGTTTAAACATTAATCTGCATGTCTGTCTACTATTTATGTTATGTATTATTCTAATTGCTTTTTTTGTAATTTAAAAAACTTTTCAACTTTTGTTGTGTGTGTGTGTGTCAGGATTAATCTTCTTTTTACATGTGTTATATATTGCTGCCAATTTAACTGTTTATCTCTTATCACATTTAAAAGAATCTGATGTGCTACACTCACATGACTTTCTCTAGCTACTCTACAAACAAACTTCTTACAAAAGACAATTCTTCTTTCAACACCATGCTAATCGAGATAAACATTAGCAGAATTTTATTACTTAGTTCCTTATAAGTAGAATGGAACTAAGGGAATTCACTAGGCTAAAACGATATTAAAATGTTTTAAAAGCTGTCGTTATGCAATTGTCATTGCAAATCGCTTCTTTGCTTGGCCAGGAGTAGAACAAAAGAAAAACGGATGCTTCCATCTGAGAAAAGTATAAGTACTTGACAATTTAAACAAATAACAAGGAATACCTTAAAAAAGTGAGCTTCACACAAAAATGTATATGACATAACTTGTATATTTTAACAAGATCTACATATTTTGTATTGTAAGTTTTTGTCTACGCTCATGGTGAACTAGTTATGCCAAATTATACAAAATTCATCCAGAAAAAACAGGTCTTAAGAAGCTATTCCCAGAAAATTCAAGATATACATTTTATTTGTGATAGAAATTGCTTTATTATGTGGCATTTTATTCAAAATTGCTAGAGCTATTTTTAAGAAAAACAAAATTTTCGAAAATTTTTCCACGTAAAGGGTAGTTAGGGGTGGGGGAATTTTCTTGAAAATCACTGTGTCACATCCTTGGAAGATACCAAACTTAAATACCACACACACGCACGCACCTGATTCTGAAAATCCTTTTTTTTTTATTCAGAGGGTCCTAAAACAAAACTGTCTTTTTAGTATTTAATTCATGTCCAAGTTTAAGTAGTATTGTTTTATTTTTTTCATTAACTCATTTGCTTTTAATTCTACCTCAGTAGCAGACTTACCTTTAATTATTACTGTCATGGCAGCTGCATATTCAATTACATTTCCTTTTCTTTGTAACAATTAAAAAAATGTCATTGGTATATATTAGAACAAAAATGGAATTCAAATTATTGTTTGAAATAACAATTTAGAAATGCCTATTACTGACATATGGTGTACTTTGTGACAGTGATGTGTTCTATCAATTAAAATTAATTAGTTGAGTCGATTTTGTAACTGTGCATCACTTACTTTTATTATTGGAAAATATGTTTCAGAAGCCATCCATAAAGTTCACAATGGAGAAGGAATATGATGGACAACTACAATTCCTCAACTTTAAAATCATCAAAAATGAAAAACATTTGGCATTTACAGAAAACCAACAGTTATATAAAGCAAAAGAGTTACAATCCTATTCCTCATCAGCATGCAGTACTCAATAGCTTTGCATACATATTGGTAAATGTACCAATGTGCAAAAAAAAAAAAAAAAAAAAAAAAAAAAAAAAAAAAAAAAAAAAAAAAAAAAAATAAATAAATAAATATATATATATATATATTTTACATCTGTGAATTGCCAAAAATATTGGACATAGCTACAGAAAATGGATTCTGGGCAGAAATAGTATCCAAGGGCCAAAAATAGGAAGAGAATAAAGGAACTCAGTACACTCACTCCAAATGAGAAAGAAAACAAGATTTTTAAGAAGTTTACATACCATCCTGTAACTTTCTGCAAATTATAGAGGATCTTCTAACAACACAGCATCATTCTGGCCCCAAAAATCAATTACTCCATAAAAAGCACATTAAATTCTAAATTAAAAGATGATATTTCACATGAAAACAAACCTAGAATATTTCAGTTCAGCTGCAACGACTGTGAAAAAATCTACATTGGCCAAACAAATAGAAACATAAAAACAAGAGCAAACGAACACCACAGAATTATAAAATTAAACAAGAAGAAAAATCCATGGTAGCTTGACATTCTTGGAAAGAGCAACACACCATAAATAGAAGTCCAAAAATATTAAAAAATATCACAAGGAAGAGAGAATTGAAAGTTTGGGAAAACATATACATTTGAAAAAACAAGAACCATGTTTAAAATTTTGAAATCCTGCTAGGCAACCTATAGATGCCAAGATTCATCAAACCACTACTAGGGATAATGACAACCACCACAGCAAGCAATGATGGCAGTCGACTAAAAGAATTGGCAATGGAAGCACATGGCTTCCCAAACATGTTTTTCAATAATCAAAGTAAGTAATGTAGTGTTACAAAATCGACTCAACTAATTAATTTCAATTGGAAATGCCTAGTTTTGTAATTTGTAAATATTGTACATATCTGTAACACTGAAATATCCTATATCGTGCTGTATGTGATCAATAGGATCATAAATCGAGCTGAATTGGATAGTGAAGCAGTGCAGCTCTTTCCTGGGAATGCATTTGTTTTGGTACCATAATATTCATTATTGATATATATATATATATATATATATATATATATATATATATATATATATATATATATATATATATATATGTGTGTATAGGTACCACAGTCCTCTTCATTTTTCTCAGACAATGCTGAGTCTGCCAGTGTTTTCAAAAGGTGGCGATAATTATATTACACCCGCCTGAGTAGTGTGGTGGTAGCATGTCTGCCTCGCATTCAACAGGTCGCAAGTTTGAATCTCACTTAGGGTGAGTTACCCAGATAAGGGTTCGGGTTTGTTTTTTGTTTTTTTTTTCCTGGGTTTACCTTTATCCTGAGAAGACGAATGTCAAGCTCCATGGACCCCGAGATCATTTGAGCATCATTTCACCAATATCATTCATCTTATATGACCAACCAGATTAAAAGGTGATAAGCTACATTAAAAAAGAAATTTATATTATAGAGAGGTTTGTGTCTTGGGGTTGTGTGCCCAAAATTACCTTAGAAATTGTTTAACTCATTTTGATAATTTTTCTGCTTTTGAAAAGCAATGTTCTTTCCTTAAGACATTGGTGACAGCATTTTCCGAATAGTATTATATTATAGAATTGCAGTAATAGGGATCCATAAAATTTGTGAACATAAAAGCCTTAGGCTCATACCCCATAATTTCTGAATTATTTGGTTTAATTTCTGAATACAGGTTGGGTTGTGATCTCTTCCTTAGTTATCTTCTGGCCATTCTTTGACTGACCTTTGGGTTGAATACTTATCATCATCATCTGCATGTAATCTGGGAAAAATATGCAGGCTAATGCTGCAGAACCCATGAAAAATTAAGACTTATCATGCAGCTTTGAAAAACCAATATTTTTAATCCCTTAAGTAATGCCTCTGTTTGAATTTCATTTATAATGCTTTTTGGTCTCAGTTTTTAAGGATCATCTAGTATCCATAACCTTTTTTTTTTTTTTGATGAAGGGAAATTCATTTTGACTTGGCAGAGCTTCTTTAGTTAATCTGTTATAACAAATGGAGTAAAATAACTCTCAAACTAAAATAAGAACTATAGCTTTCCTGGCGACGTGTTAATTCAAAATCTTCTCGGGCTTCTAGCCAGGTAATAACTTGGCTTGACACCAACGTTTCGAAGAAGTGCATCTTCCTCGTCTTCAGGGTGAACTGATCAGACGAGGAAGATGCACTTCTTCGAAACGTTGGTGTCAAGCCAAGTTATTACCTGGCTAGAAGCCCGAGAAGATTTTGAATTAACTCTCAAACTGTTTGTTGTTTTTTAATGAAAAATAGGATGCACTAACAGAAAAATAATATTCATAACATCACATTCGTCTCTGATTTTGCAAGTTTGGAACAGACTGGACAATTTTGATTCAGATGATTTTTTAAATGTGTTCCAAAGGCTGCTGCTTACAATTTTGCACTCTTGCTGACAGTTGCAAAGTTTATAATTGGTCTTATGCAAAAGGATGAAAATATGATAAATTTGTGTCTAATTTATAATGTATTCTCCTTATTTTCAAACATATCATGTACTAGAAGGAAAGCTACAATAAGACAAAATATGACAAGAACTAACAAATTTTACAATATTTAATTATCTGTTATTTCACACTTAGTGGTGTGGAGGTTACCATGCTTAGATCATGGATTCAATCTTGACAGAGGAAATGGAATTTTTCTGATGTAAAAATTCTTAGCATGGCTTCCTTCGGAAGGGAATTGTTCCCATGTAATGTTTATTTGCACATAATGGAACCCCATACCTTGAAAAAGGTCACTGGATAAAATTCCACAATTTTTCATGTCCACAATTAGTGATTTTGTCCTGTGGTGGTATCCATGAGCAATGAACTGTCTCTTGTCACCATGTGCATACACTAGCAAAAACTGAAAACTAGAAATTCCACTCACACCACTAGGTGTGTGAAAGTATGCAGACATGGCTGAATTTGAATTATTTGTTATAATCCCAGAAAATCTAAAATATAATATGAAATAAGTTTTAAATTCATAACTGTTATATTTAAACGCTGCATTTATTGCTCTTTAATTCTGTTTAATTCAATGTTGTAAGCATGAAAATATATTACACTATATATATATATATATATATCTATATCTTGTTTCTTGGGGTAAAGCACATAATGTTGCTGAGAGAACAGTACTATCAATGTCCATGCTCAGATTGGCAAGTTGTCTCATATTGACGTAATAGGACAGTTGAATGAGATCCATTTCTCTAAATTAGCAGTGTATAAAAAGTTCTATCTGTTGCATCTGTTATATACCAGGTGATCCAAAAACGTCCAAACTGGCTGCATGGTATTTTGCCTGTCTGCGCCCTTGGCGCTTGTTGCCCTCTGTCACACTTGAAACCATGCAATATTTTTAAAACTACTTTTAAAGGCTTCACTTACCAACTTTATGATAACTTAACTTTATGAAAGGAGATGCTGAAACTGGCCATCACCACCATACTTTCTTGGCACGTCTTTAGGAAACCATCCATCACTCGCCATAGTTCACATTGAGAAATGCTGGCAATGGATATTTTGTTTTAATTATTCCAAGGTGTGTGGGTTTGTCTTGTGCATTTTTTATTTCAAGTTAATCCAGAGATAGAAATTGCAGGGAGTTAGGTTGGTGGACTGAGGGGGCCACAAATCACCACTAATAATTCTGTCCTGAAACATACTTTCAGTTGTTCTTATCAAAAGATTGACTGTGTGAGTTGTTGCAGAGTCTTGTTGAAAAAGGGAAAATTGCTCCCTGTCTGTTAATTCTCTAAAAAAAGGGGCAAAATGGTATGCACATATGTATGGGTGTCAGCTGTTGACTCAAAAAGAATTGGGCCTATAACTCTTTCTCTGCTAATTACACACCATACACCAATTTTTTCATCATGAAGGGGTATTTCCTGAACAATATTAGGTTTCTACAATTATTTTGTGTACACACATATCCATGAAGGTGGAACCAAGCCTCGTCCATGAAAAATATTAAATGTGGGTCAATTTTGCCATTGTATACACTATTGAGAGTCCACTCACAAACTGTGTTCACACATACAAATCATAAATAAATACATGCTGTGCAGTAGAAAATAAATATTGAGTCATAATACAGGCTAAGTACTAGTACACTGTACAAATACACTGTACTTGTGACTAAGTACAGGACAAAATAATAAAGCTACTGGTAATAACTCAACCACATGATATCACCATTAGCTCAATACTGCACTTTCAGAGCAGAAAAAAACAAGTTGGCACCATGACCTTGTGTACAACAGCTGTGTATTATCATGTTTCCATGTGCGCAGTGGAAAAACACTGTGCAGCGGTTTGGATGTTTTTGTATCGCACGGTAGAATACTCCTTCAAAGTCACGTGTTTAGTTCCCAGCATATACTGGGTAATTGCAAAGCTGATTATAATCATTTTTAAAAATATTATATGTATTTTTAATTTGACACATTTTGGATTGTACAAATCTGGACATCCAGCTATCATTGATAGCTTCACAGTATGTAATGACTTTTATTTAAAAGTTTTATATTTTACATTTTGGCTTATTTAGAGTAAAAGGATGAGTTAAGCAACCATCAAAAATAAATAATTACAAATGTTGTAGTGTTATGTATAATTTGAAGGGTAGTTTTATTAGCTTTTGTTTTAAACTACTCAGGTTTGTAATTAAATTACTGTTTAAGTTAGAATAGTAAATAGCTCATGTAGTTGTTTGAGTTATTTAAACTCCTATAAAAAATAAAAATGTAGTTTGTTAATGATGCTGTAAGTTGCGAGGATCATAATATTGTCAGTAGTGTCCTGTAGGAACTGTTTTGTATGCCAGTAAATGTACTGACATGGAGCTCTTCAGCACTTTTAAATATCAGTCTGGGTTGGGTTTCAACCTACAGCTTAGGACTAGAAGACCAGCCACTCAAACTGTCTTAAATTCTGTATAACACATATGTCAATAAAGTTATAAATAAATATGCATATTTTATCATCTATAGATTTATTAAACTTCAATTAAGATCTTAGAATGTAAGATGGGAAGCTAAATGATTTGATGTGAAATAACTCGGCACAAACTTTAGGCTGCTTGCAGTGTTATAATATTGTTTATCCAACTCAAGAAACATTGAACAAGTTGTAATGTATTGAAAGCTCACAGCAACTATTAATTTGGAACATTATTATAAGTATTTTATACTTTGCTTTTCTTTAGGGTATTGGATTCCGAGGTCTAAATAAGGGAGTTACTGCTACCATTGCAAGGAATGGTGTGTTCAACATGGTTTATTTTGGATTTTATCATTCTGTGAAAGGGATTATTCCAGAATATGAGGTTAGTAATAGTATTATTGCTCTAATATATATTCAATGTGATTCACCATTTTGGAAAAAATATGATGCAAAATACACAAATGCAAGTAACTGTTATATAATATCAATGGCAGTAAATTTTGCTGCTGTTAACAATCATCTTAAGGCTGGTTTACAATACAGAGAATGGTAATCAAAACAAGAATGAAAAAGTTAAATGCATGTATTACAATGCGAGTTCAAATTAACAATCTTAGGTCCCAGGAGCAGGAAAGACAGTTTGGTCAAGTTTTAACTTTTTTGTTTCTGTCTTGGCAATTGATAAATAATACATTTTGTATATCAGACTTTTCACTGCAGAAATAATTCAATAGTTGTGATCTAAAACAGCCACAAATTATTGACACCAAAATAGATAAACCTAAAGCTCCTTCACAAGCTGCAAAAGATAAAAAAGAGTCTCTGTCTAGTTGCAAGCTGGAAATGAAACCAGAAGAAATTCTGGCAAATTTCCATCCTGACTCCCTCAAATTTATTGAGCATCAGTTCTTTTAGTGAAAGGATCGCTTATAGTATGTTAATACAGGATTCCCAGTGGTCTGGAATTTAATGGAATTGTAAAATTGTCTGGAAAAGCAAAGCAAGTATTTAAAAAATTTGCCTGTGTCGGGGAAAATCAGAAGAATAGCTCAAAGTTATCACATGTCTAGTAATTCATGCCTATGAAACTAATTAAGGAAGATAACAATAGTTGTTGCTCCTCAAAATTCCCTTTCTATCTTTGAAACAATGACTTCCAAATTACATGCAGAATAGCTATGGTGGTAGCATACCTGCCTCACATTCAAGAGGTCTCAGGTTCGAATCTTGGTTAGGATGAGTTATTCAGATGAGGTTTTTATAGTTGTTTTCCCATATTCCTGAGAAGGCAAATGTCAGGAACTCTAAGCTCCATGGATCCCAGCCAAGTTCATTTGAGAATAATTTTACACATTTTATTCATGCATTGTCTGATATGGCCTACCAGATTAAAGGCCGTTAAACAACAATTCACCTTTGGTGAAAGTAAGTGTTCCTTGTTATTAATCATTATGTTACACCATATTTCAGGGAGTTATTAACAAAGAGTGAACTTTTTTGAGGACTATGTTGTTTGTTTTGATGAGTGACTAAATAAGGTAACCTAAAAGTAAAACTGGATTTCATCATCAGATTATTTATAATCAAGGCTCAAAAAGTTGTTTTTAAATTTTTAGTACTGCTTTTATGGGTTATACCATTGCCCAGTATCTACTAGAAGTTCAATTATCATAGACTACAACACCTTGCTGCAGGTTTCAATGATGCGCCTTTGTTTTCTCAGAAACATTCAAGTGAAAATGTAAACAAAAAATTCTGATAGAAAAAGTTGTTGAACCGTAATGTCAGTGGTTTGCCATCAATGGAGCTGTTAAAACAGGTTTAATGGCTGCCAATTGGGAGCTTAACTCATTCCTGCATAGAATGTATATTATTCAAGGACTTTCCACTTTGTTTATTGCTGTGATATTAATAAAGTGTTTCCAGTAAACTGTTGTAAAGTACAGTGGCTTGAAAATGTTCCTTATGTGGAGCAAGCTTAGAGATACATGGATAGTTAAAAATCTTGCACCACCTACATAATTTTTTAATCCTGTGGCTTATTAACACTAAACTCGGTGCACAGAGTTAATCATATACAGGAAACTCAAAAATTATATTACAAATTTGTTGCTACTTCCGAGTTAAATGAAAATGACTACAACTTTCTTATTTTAAAGGTACATCATATATTTTTGTATAGATTTGGTTAGTATTCAATAGATTTTCAGTAAGTACCCACATAGATAATTGTGTGCAATAGATTAATGTTAAATAAGTAAAAAAAGAAAACAAAAGTAGACTTAATAAGTAAAACATTTCTAATTATTAAACAATGAGTCACACTTTACACTCTTAACTTGACTTATTTAGTCTCTTATCTAGAAACATGTTTTCACTGGCTGTTGCCAGCATCTCCAATTATTTATTACTGCCAAATCCAGTGAGGATATGGCATACTGTGCTCCTCTTTTGGCAGAAAAATAACCTAATTTTGATTGTGTTTGCATTAAAATTTATAAGGCAGCCTTTAAATTGTTAATAGATATCTTCTCCCAGACCTTTAATTCATAATGAACAGTTTATCCAAAGTGAACTGGAGCTCCATCTCATTTGGAAAAGATGTCATTTTTGTGTGGCTGATGGTTGACCGAATATGGAAATAAGTTTGTAATGGCCTATACTACTTTGATGTCGAAGTAACTCCTTGTATCTAATAGCATTTAGCATTTCTCTAAAGAAGAAAGGACCAATAATATTCACCAACAATACCAGCCCAAACATTCAGTTTCTGCGGATGCTGCAAGTGGTTCTCCTCCATTCATTGTGGATTTGCATCTGACTAGTATAGGCAATTGTGACTGTTGACAAGTCCATTCAGGCAGAATGTGGCTTCATCTGAGAATACAATTTGTCTTAGAAAAGTTAGATTGTTGTTAATGCAATTCATTAATTCACAATATTGCATTATTCTATTAAGATGCTCCTCTGAAGTTCATGCAAAAGTTGAATTTTATAAGGATGTTGCTTGGCACTTTTAAGGATTTTCATCATGGTTGGCTTATATTGGATTCTAATACCAAATTTGTTATAGATATTTAGGCATTGTGCTGCACACAGACAAGAACTTCCAATGAAGTATTCTCATCAGTTACACTTTTTGGACAGCCTTATCTTGTTAAGTAATTTAGGCTTGAAGTTTCAGTAAATTTTTTCAAAACCCTTGCAACTGTTGTATGTAGAATTGGAGCAAGATCCTGATGCTTATTATTAAATAAATTTGCAGCCTCACAATGAGATTGTCACCTCTTTCTATAGTCAACCATCATTAAAATTAGAGTCTTTTTCTTTTCATATAGCATGAAATAGAATGTCAGATTCAATCTCATTAATCAGGACATCAATCAGTAAACATTGAATTAATTAAAGTGGTATTGTTAACACACACTTCACTTACTTTTGATGAGTAGGATAATTGTTTCGCGGACCGTTGCCCGCATCCTCAGCTGTTGAACCACTACTGCTTGGGTTTGGGTTCCAAGTTGTGGTTGTGGATGTGTTGGTTGTGGTGACATCTGTTGGGCGAGCGTTGAAACTTGTTTAGCAATCCCTAGGGGGGAACTCCATGTTCATCAGTGTGTGGCGGTATTTATGAATATAGATTTTTTCCCAAGCTGTTAATTGAAACGGATTCGAAAGTTCTTTCAATAGTTTGATGTTCGGATTTATTTCATGGTGAGTTTCCCTAAAGTGATGTGCTACTGCAGATTTGTCTGGCTGTTTTGATTTGATGTGTCTTCTGTGTTCTTTATTGCATGTTTCAAGGTTTCTTATTGTCTTTCCAATGTATTTCTTGTTGCAGTCTTGACAATCAATGGCATATACTCCTGATTTTTTCTCCGTGGGTATTTTGTCCTTCAGGGAGGAGCCCAGGAGGTTTTTTATGCTGTATTTGTTAATCGGTGCTAGTTTGATATTGAATTTCTTGAATACTTTCTTGAACTTGTAGAGCTGTGGGTTGTATGTGATTTTGTGAAATTTGGGAGGTTTTTCTTTATGGGTTAAGGTGGTAATTTCTTTGACGTGTTTCATTCTTTTGTATTTATTTATCTTTTTGATGATGGTGGATGTATTGAAACCATTGTCTACTGCTGTGTTCAGAATGTGTTTATATTCTTTTTTATATTCAGAGGGATTAAGTGGGATATTAACTAGTCTGAAAGCGAGACTATTGAACACTGCAAATTGGTGTGGAATGGGGTTGAAGCTATTTCTTTTTATGTAGTTGTTGGTGTGTGTAGCCTTCCTGTGTATACCAAATTCTATTTTGTTATTCTTTTTGAAAATTTTGAGATCTAAAAATGGGATGTAGTTATCATTTTCTCTTTCTATGGTGAATTTTATTTTGGGTTCCTGTAGGTTGAGGAGTTTTAAGGCGTCTTGTGCTAATTTTCCTGGGATTATGGCAAAAATGTCGTCTACATATCTACCAAATTTTGAAAATTTGCGGAAAGGCTTTGGTAATGTGAGTTTCAAAAGCACCCATGAACAGTTCTGCCAAGAATGGGGAAAGTGGGTTTCCCATAGCTAGGCCTGTGACTTGTTGGTATATGCTGTTATTAAAGCTGAAAGCTGACTGTTTTATGCATAGGTTGGCGAGTTTGATCAAGTCTTCTATTTCTGTACTGTGTAGGTCTGTGGTTTGTAGCCATTTTCTGAGAAGTTCTGGGAGTTTTTCTGTGGGAATGCTGGGAAATAATGATTTTACATCAAAAGATACAAGTTCGTCTCCTTTGGATATAGTTATATGTGTTAACAATACCACTTTACTTATAGAAAACAAAACCGGGCTTGTAGGCCGTGGTCCACTGGGCTTCTCCCTTCGTTCCCCAGACGTTTCGCCTGCGTCGCTACTGAGAGACCACGGAGATGTACACGCCACTGATGATGCCTGCCGCAGACGCAGGCGAAACGTCTGGGGAACGAAGGGAGAAGCCCAGTGGACCACGGCCTACAAGCCCGGTTTTGTTTTCTATAAGTGATTCTAACACCGGCCGTGAAAGCCTTCGAACTTTAATGAATACCACTTTAATTAATTCAATTGATTATGCCTTCACTGTAAGCAGCTTCAAAATTATACAATCAGTAAACATGTTTCCCTAAATATATACAAATGACATAAAATAACATATTATCATGGATATGAACAAAGAGCAGTCAAATAAACATGCTTTTATGGAAATAAACAAAGGATAGTCAACACAGAAAAAACAATAAATATT
Source organism: Hymenopus coronatus (assembly GCA_030762935.1). NCBI lineage: Eukaryota > Metazoa > Arthropoda > Insecta > Mantodea > Hymenopodidae > Hymenopus > Hymenopus coronatus. The sequence goes on from CM060898.1 coordinate 54,319,672, forward strand.
TTAAGATATTAAAACATGGTATTTAACTCAGTGAAGCATAATTCAATAATCATTAAATAACGAGTTGCACTTATTCATATTCATATTCATTTATTTCATCCTGCAGATCATGTATACATGATATGGACTCGTCAATAAGTTACATAGGAATGTAACAATAAGTTAAAAGGACACACACACACACCCACATACACATATGCATACAGCATTTAGGGTCACCACACATATCCATACTGCCTTAATTAGTAAGGCTTATTTACATATTCCATAACTGAATAAAATGCATTCTCTAATAGGTACAATTTGAGTTTTTTCTTCAATATTTTTTATATTAAGGGGTAGCCTATTATACAGTTTTATTCCATTATGATTTACACTGTTTTGGGCTAGATTCGTTCTGCAATATTGCACATGTAGATTTCCTTTCTGCCTTGTACTATGATAATGAATCTCTTGGTTATCTGGTAACTGATGCCTTATTCGTCTGATATGATGGATAACTCCTAATATATACATACTTGGTGCAGTCATAATCCTTAACCTTTTGAACAGTTCCCTGCACGGAGATCTACTTGATTCGCCAGTCATTATTCTTATGGCCCGCTTTTGCAACCGAAAAACTTTTTCAGATTCTGTTGATGCCCCCCAGAACATTATTCCATACCTTATATGACTATGGATGTATGCAAAATAAGCACTTCTAAAAACTTGCACACTCGTCACTCTTTTCAATGTACTCAATATGTAACATCCCACACTTAGTTTCTTGGTTAGCATATTTATGTGTCCCCCATTTAAGATCTTCTGTAATAATTATCCCCAGGAATTTAGTTTGAGCTTCATATTTTATGATTTCATTGTCTATTTTTATTTGCGGTTTTGCCACATTTCTATGATGACTCGAATGAAAACTCATAGCAACAGTTTTTTGTGTGTTTAATAGCAGTCTATTTACCTCAAACCAGTATATCAATTTCCTTATATCCCCATTTACTTTTTTCTGAAGATCTCTGTCATTGTTTGCTTTTAGCAGCAGGTTTGCATCATCAGCAAATAACACCACTTCAGACTCCTGGACACATAATGGGAGATCATTTACATAAATCAAGAAAAGAAGAGGCCCCAATATAGATCCCTGTGGTACCCCCTGTCCTACCTTCCTCTGCGTAGATTGACATCTTTCTATACTGAGATGTTCTTTATTCAGGTTGCTAATTTCTACTACTTGAGATCGATTCGATAGGTAAGATTTAAACCATGCATTTGCTATTCCTCTAATACCATACACCTCTAACTTTCTCAGTAGTATATCATGATCAATCACATCATATGCCTTTGTTAGATCAAGGAACAAACCTATTGATTACCCTTTCTTTTCAATAGCAGCAATAATTTTTCAAGTAGGGCGCAAACTGCCGATTCAGTAGATTTTTCTCGCCTAAAACCATGTTGTGTATCTGTGAGAATTTTATTTTTCTCTAAAAAATTACTAATTCTATTGAACATTAGCTTCTCCAAAATTTTGGAGAATGCTGATAGCATAGAAATTGGTCTGTAATTTTGTAACACATCTTGGGGTCCCTTTTTATGGAGGGGCCTAACTTTAGCTGTTTTTAATTTATCTGGGAAAACTCCTGTCTCAAAAGAGGTATTATAGATATTCAGTAATGGTTTTGCTATTTCCTCTACACAAACCTTTATCACTAGATCAGGAATCTCGTCTAGACCTGCTGAGAGCTTGCTTTTCAGCCCTTTTGCTGCCCTTATCAGTTCCTGCTCATTTATAGGTTTAATAAATACTGAATTCATGCATCTTTTATCCTTACTGTTTTCTCTTGCTTTTTTAACCCCTATGTCATATTTATCTCTTACTAGTTTATTTGGACCCTCAACAAAATATGTATTAAACAATTCAGCTATTTTAACTGGATCTTTGATTTTTTGCCCTTCATGCATCAATTCAAATTGGTTTATGCACAAATTTCTTTTCCCGGTTTCCTTATTGATTACTTCCCAGATTGCCTTACTTTGGTTTGTTGCTCTTTGAATATATTTATCATTTTCCAGTTTTTTTGCATCCCTAATAACTTTCCTGTATACTTTTTTATATTTATTTATATAACTTAAGTTTTCCCTTGACACCTTTCCCCTTTTTTCCAACATTGATAGGAATTTGACTCTCTGAGAGGATACTTTTATACCTTTGGTCACCCACCCTTTTTGGTTTTTGTTCTTTATACTAACCTGTTTCAGTGGAAATGCTATATTAAAATTGTGATGAACTGTTTCTATTAGCTTATCAAATTTTGCATGTACATCCTTTTCTTCATAAATGTCATGCCAACTTTCTTTGCTTAATAGGTATTTAAATTGCTTTTGATTTTCTTCATTAAAATGCCTTTTACTGCTTGTTATTCTACTTTTGTTCAATGACTGACTTGATACTTTTAGGATTTGCGCTTTGTGATCCGAGATACCCGTTTCCATTACCTGCACCGGCTGATCATAGTTCATATTTGTAGCTAACACATCAATGAGTGACACCGAGTTTTTTGATATTCTAGTGGGAACCTGTACTGTATTAATTATGTTGAAAACCCTGAATAAATTTTCTATTTCCATGCTTTTTTGGCTTTGCTGCAGTAAGTTAATGTTCCAATCCCCACACAAGACAATATTTTTATACTTTTTTGTTAACTTCTGCAGTAGCTCATCTAATTTTTTTATGAATGTATTGAAGTCACTATCAGGTGTCCTGTAAATGCATGCTATTACTGTTTGAGTTTTTGTTATCTCAGTGACTGAGAGCTCGAAATGTTTTTCTACACTTAAATGCTTTACACTCTAACTTCACTTATTTAGTTTCTAACCCAGAAATGTTTGTGCAGGCTATTGCTAGCAACTTCAGTTATTTACGACTGCCAGATTTGGTGAGTAGTATGGCATCATCCTAGGCATAGTGCACTTAAAATTTGGATTGTCCTCTGTTTTGATGTCAAAATTCATGAGGTAGGGTGCAAATTTGTTAACCAGGTTTTCCACAATGATGTAGTAGTAGTAGTAGTAGTAGTAGTAGTAGTAGTAGTAGTAGTGGTAGTGGTAGTAGTAGTAATAATAGTAATAGTAGTAGCTTTATTCATCCATTAGTCAATACAATGACATGGGATACATCAGTACATAGATATATTACAATACTAGAAAAGCATGTGCATTGTCATAATATATAAGTATAACAGGTCATAATTGATAACAAGTAACAATAACAACAGTGATAATAGTAAGTACATACATAGTTATATACAATTTTCTGGTTTACAGCTACAATGTATCTATAAATTCAGTCACATTATAGAAGCTATTCCTTAATAAAAGTTGCTTTAAAGTTAGCTTAAAGTGCCGCATGGAGTTTATATTTTTCAGGCTAGTTGGTAATTTATTATATAGGATGACTGCTGAATATCTAATCCCCCTAGAATAAAGTGTAGTTCTGTGCGCTGTTGTTCTTATGTTAGTTTTACTTCTGGTATTGTGATTATGTATTTGGTCATTTGTAATGAAATTTCCGAGATTTTGTTTAGTGTGATATAGTAAACAGTAAATATATAGCCTGGGTAGGGTTAAGATTTTTAGTTCCTTGAAGTTTCTGCAAGAATCATACTTCTGTGCAGACATTATACATCTTATGATTCTTTTTTGAGTTTTGAAAACCAAGTGGCTATCTCTACTCTCTCCCTAGAATGTTATGCCATACCTCAGTACACTTTCTGCATAAGCAAAGTATAGGGTTCTTATACTGGTACTAGTTAGTTCGTCTTTTATTATTTTTAGCGAGAAAAGTAATTTAGTCAGTTTTACAAGTAAATTTTGTATATGAACACCCTAGTCTAAATGCTGGTCCAACCAAATTCCCAGGAATTTTGCTTCTGTCACATAGACGACAGGAGTATTATGTAATTTGATATCAAGTTTTCCAGAATTTTTATTTCTTTTATGACGAAACAATATTGCCGATGACTTGTTTGCATTTATAAGTATCTTATTTTCCTCAAACCAGGTTTCTATTTGAGCAGTTATGTGGGTTGCATTTTCATTTTCATTTATTATAACATTTGTATCATCAGCGAACATGGTGACGTGAGTTGGTTTTAAGAAATTTGGAAAGTCATTAATAAAAATCAGAAATAGCACAGGTTCCAGTATGGATCCCTGCAGAACTCCGTATTTAATTTGTTCTGTATTTGAATATAATTATGTAAGACATTCTGAGCATTGACTTTTGTGATTTCGATCATTTGTTGTCGATTGTTTAAATATGATTGGAACCATTCCCATGCTATACCTCTTATCCCATATGAATACAACTTTTGCATTAGAATTTCATGTTGTATCATATCAAATGCCTTGGTTAGATCTATTAGTAGCCCTGTACAGTCAGTATCATTGCCAATAGCCTCTAGTATATGGTCGGTAAATTCAAATATTGCTGATGATATGGATTTTCTTCTAACAAAGCCATGTTGAGCAGGATTGATTATATTATGTTTTTCAAAAAATGATACCATTTTCACTAGCATAACTTTTTCCACAACTTTTGATAGTGATGGTAATACTGATATTGGCCTATAGTTTTCTACTCTTTCCCTATCTCCCTTTCTAAAAATTGGCTTTACTTTGGCAATTTTTAGGCTATCAGGAAATTGACCCGCTTCAAAAGATTTATTAATTAAATGACATAATGGTTTGCTTAGAACACTGCTACAAGATTTGAACACTGTTATTGGTATATGGTCATATCCAACTGCGTTTTGTTTTTTAGTGATTTCAGTATGGTCTTTATATCTGTTTCGCTCACTGGTGTTAGAAAGATAGTTGCTCCAATAGTGTTTTTGAATATTTTGCCTAAATTAGAGCTTTGGTTCCTGGTTAAGTGGTCAACCATCTCACTATAGTAATTCTGAAATACACAGGCTATAATTTGAGGAGCTTTGGGTACTGTACCATTTGGTAATCTAATAGTTATGTTCTTTTGTTGGTTATTTTGTTGTAGGTACTTTTTACTTGGACTCTGCATAGATTTTTGTTTATTTTCAGCATTATTGATGAATTTACTATTACTCTGCTTTTTTGCCTGTTTTAAAGTCATTGTTAAATATTTTTTTGTATTTCATAAAGAATTCTTCTAAAGTCGGATCATAACCCCTTTTCCTCAGAAAATTTAAAAATCTTAGCCTCGCCCCATATTTCAAGATACCCTTTGTTGCCCAATTATTTTTATGTCTTACTATCGTTCTTAATTGCATTGGCATTACAATGTCCATATGGTATCTCAATCTAGCTATGAAAGTTACATACATTGCATTGATATTGTCTGTCTCATAAAGTATGCTCCAGTCTTCTGCTTCAAGTCTAACTTTTAGATCAGCTAAGGTATGTTCATTTACATTTCTACAATATTGTTTTAATAAAGGTTGTTTGGTCTTACTACTATTGGACCTATAATCATTTAATGTAGCTAATATTACGTAGTGATCTGAGAACCCTGTGTCAATGACCTTTATTACTGAGTTAGAGAAGGGTTTTGGTACCAAGATCTGGTCTAAGATTGTTGCTGAATTTAATGTTACCCTCGTTGGCTTAGTCACTAATGGATGAATACTGTATAGTGCCATAAATCTGCTAGTCGGCTATCTACTTTTTTACCAAAATCAAAATTAAGGTCACCCACTATAACTATTTTTTTATTTGGTCTAATGTCACCTATTATTTTTTCTAAGCTTGGGACAAAATAATTAACATCTCCTACAGTTGATCAATATAAACACACTAAAACACACTGGTATGCAGTTAGTTCAATTATGCTGGCCTCAAAATCTAATTCTTTGTTTAGGTAACTAAATCTATGAATTTGTTTTGACTTTACGGATTCTCTGACAAAAATACAACTGATAAAAATACAAATGAAACTGTTTACGACAAACGGTGGCAATTAGCTTAAAATGTTCAATTTTAATAGTATTTAATTATTGCTCATTTAACCAATGTTCACAAAAGCAAATTACTTGTACATTTTTAAAAAATATATTACCTGATGCCTCAAATGCTAGAACCTTATTGCTCAGGCTTTGCACATTTTGGAAAAATATTTCTAGAGAGCTAGTACCCTTATTTATTCCTTCTGTCTTTATGCTGCTACCTGCTGTAATCACATCTTTGCTTACATCTATTCTACCTGGATTACCTAAATTATTTTCCCTAGCATCCACCTCATCTCTCACTAGTTTCCCTTAATTACAGAGCTGATTGTGTTGCAGAGTAATTTACCAAATTTGTGAGATCCCCTCCTGTTCAAGTGTATCCCATCCTTCCCAAAGTCATAAGGGTTTAACCACAAGTTTCCGTCTACCATTAAACAGTTTGTTGTAGCACACATCCAGTCAAGTTCCTGATTAATTCTTATAATTTTACCTTTACTTACATCAAACCTACTTAGCACTCCATCTTTGACCTTTTACACTGTGACCGAATACTATTAACCAAATCTAACATTTCACCCATGATCTCTTCTGCTACTCTCCCTTGTCTAATGTTATTTGAACCGGCATGCACCAATATTACCTCGGGTTTCATTTCATTTAGGTTCATTTGGCCCAGTTTGCTTTTCAGCTCTGCTATCTTTATGCCGGGATAGCAGCAAATATCATAACCCTTATTCTTGTAAATTTCACCCGAAAACTTTAGCATTGAATCACCTAGCACAAGCACACTTTATTTGGTTAAGTTTTCACTGCACTCTGATTTTTGCAAATTCACAGCTTGCACTTCATTATCATTTTCTACCTCATTTAACACTTCATGTCTATTTTTGCTGAGGAAGTTTTGTGATTCTCGTACCACGGAGTGTTGAACACTGGCACATGCTCTTATAGGCACGGAAATGGCATCCTTCCATTGTCTGTTGCGATTGTTTTTCTTTGTTATCACTGAATTAGGTTTCTCCAAAGATTTGCAGTTTACTGTATTTTTTAGAGTTAAATTTTCCTCTTCTAGGATACTAGTTTTTTTATTTGCTGCCTGTAGACCTCTATTCAACATGCTGAATTAGAGGTACTTTTTGAAAAGCTATTGAAGAGAACTATCTGAATATACAAAAAGAACGTAGAGCGTACCATTTAAAACAAGAAAGTAACACTGTATATTGCTAATACTAAGTTGGTAGAAAATAAAACTTAAAAATCATAAGGAAAGGAATCCAATACCCAATAATAAAATGCAACTTCAACTCTTTAAGGCAATTTTTTGAAATGTGAGCCATTTTTAGGTGATTTGAAAGCAGTAAACTGCTGCTCCATTTTGATACCCAACTGAATGAAATTTTAAGAAGTTCAATGAATTGCTTTGTCAAGTGTAGTAAACTGGTAATTGCCATTTTGATTTACAGGGATTAATAAAATGATTGAGGTATCTAAACTTGATGTTGGATTTAGTATAAAGAAGGCACATAAACAAAAGTGTCAGAAAGAGAAGTGCTTAGCTTAAGGCAGCTTTCAAACAATCAATTATCTGCAATTGCATGCAATAATACACTCCGGCTGCATCCATCCATTCACAGCATTAAGTGACAGAATTCAGACAAGCAACTTCCTGACTCAACTGTTATAACACTGAACACAAGAGCAGAAATCATACAACTAATTTTAACAACACACTATTTGTGAGCAACTGAGATGAGGAGGCACTCATACAGTCAGCATGAATAATATGACTTGGATATCAACCAATTTATCTAATTAAAAGTGAACCATTAAGAGATGTTCAAATAGCAGAACATTAATAAAGTTAAAACAAAAGCATGGAGGGAAGTGTGCTCTGATCTGGTGGCACATTTTAGAAATTTGCCAGGGGAGGCTGGTAGAAATTGACATTGTTCTTGTTATATTTAAAACACAGAAGTCTACTCACAATGGTACAGGCCGTATGAAATTACTTGGGTGAGGACTTGGATGCATCATCTATATTCAAGTAAGATTATGTTAACTTATTTTTGAAGAATGTGGAGTAAAACATGTAAAAGTAAACCCAAATTCCAGCTATGGCATTGAATTTTTCAGCTTGATCCTACCTTCCAAACCCAAATTTCTTATTACATTTATTTGTTTTATGTACACATCCTTTTATTTTCAATAATACATTTCTATTTTCATTGTTACTTTAGTATGTAAATATTGGAAAGAGTTATTGCGAAAGAAATTTATTAATTCATTATTGCTAAGTATTTTTATATTCATAAACTGTCTCATAAACCAAAATATATATTAAACATATTTCACTACTTTTAACACTGGGATAATTCTGGTTGTAGTGTAGTTGTTTGTAAATTGCACTTGTGAAATGGTTGGTTGTAGGTAAATATGTGCTGTGGTGTTGTGTTCTGTTGTAGATAGTTGATCATCCGAAAGCTTCCTTAAACTGAATACCAGGAAAAGTTAGTGGCAAATATTAAATGCTTCGATAAAAATCCTTCAAAGCATAAATTTGTGGGCTTACGAGTTTGAACCAGATAATAATCATGCTGTGACACAAATGTAATGCATGTTAGAAACATTGCATGAAGCTAACAGAATAATTGAAAAAGGTAAAAGACATTTCACCATGTTGAGAAGCAAAGGAACTTTTGAAAAAACATTTAAAGAATGTATCTTGGCATCTGGTGATGATATGTTTGCTTTGCTGGGATTTTAACAGAAAACAAAAAGTATCCTGAACTATGGGAAGTAATAAAATGTTATGTTATACTATCTCATGGAAATGCTGCACTGAAGGATGCCTTTTCTATAAAATTAATCAGTTGTGGTGGTAGCATTGGCATTAGTGTTTAGAACATTACTACAAAAGTGGGTGGTGTTGCTGTCTGTGTTTTGAACATTATTACCAAAAGTGGGTGTTCATTAATGGTTTTGAAAGTACCAGTATTTTTATATATATAAACAACATTTCTATTAAACTCAGCATCAATATGTTGTAATGAAATTATAAATGATACAATTATTTGGAATCTAAAATACTTTTACCTTTTTATTTTGTTTCAAATTTATGCATTTTGCACAACATTCCCTCTGAATAAGTTCTGTCATGTTCACATCTAATTAGTTAATATAGTTTCTAAACTGAAAATTAAATTTAATATTTGGCATCTCACATTTCTTCTATGCACTTACTGCCCAACATGTTTTTTTCCTTACAATATGTTTCAACTGGGAGTGCATAGCGAGCAGCAGTTGAGTAAGTTTTGACAGGAAATTTGTTATGGGCAGTAGGAGTAATCGTTACAGCAAATGTCGAAAGGAAACTATTCAGCATAATTGTTGCAAAAGCAATGAAGAAAGCCATTCACTTGTGAACAGATTTTTATTTGTAATTAGAGGAAGAAATAAAAATTAGTTTGCAGGATAAATAATACAGAGTTTTTGTTACAGTGTGAGAGATATTTTTTGAAATGAATGCCAATTTTTTAAGAGTAATAGTAATTTTCCCCCATGTTTGCAATTCCACTTTTATAGATGTTTAAATATTAACTTTTCACTGTGTAAATTTATTGTTTTAATACAAATACTCCACAGATGTATCTTTAAAGGTATTCGCAACAAAAATTTAGATTTTACAGTAAAAGAGTTTGCAAAAATATTTTTCATATCAGATATTTTATATTAAAATGCAGAAAAATGTGATGTGTTCCATTCACATTACTTTCTCTACCTATTCTGCTGCAAACTATTTCTAAAAAGCCTATCTTTCTATCTACTTATCAAGATAAACATTAACAGAAATGGTCTTATTACTTTTTCCTTGTAGGAACATGGAAACTATTAGGTATACTATTTTCCTTATATATATATATTGCTATATTGTCATGTAATACATTCACGATCAATAACTTTCAAATAATCATTTGCAAATTATATTTTTTTATGCAGTTTTTAATATAGTATTACTGTTTTGCATTATCCAGTGGAAAGTGAAACATATCACTTTTCTGCAATAACACAATTATAGAAAAGCACATTATGTTTATGAAATCCTAGCATCAGTGTCAAAAATGCAGCAACATCAGACATGAGAATCACCTCATTAATTTTATTTTAAAACCGAAACAATACACATATTTGTGGTCGAGTGGTCAGCAAGCTGACTTCTCACCTGGAGGTCCTGGGTTATATTCCCGGCTGGGGCGAGGAATTTTTCTTTAGCCAGAATTATTCCCTATCCCCCACAGAGTCTGAAAATATGTATGTGAGAGTGAATGTGTGTGTGCTTTAAGAAAACAAAATGATTTAAACCTACTGATAATGAGTTGTTTCAAGTGCAAAGCCCTCGATATGACCTTAGATGTTAAAGGGGGCTATATAAATGAAACAATAAAAAAAATATATATGTGTGTGTGTGTGTGTGTATATATATACACACATTAATCAGAGCCTATGTTACTGGGTATACTCACTTTCCTTGGTAATTTGAACAAAGCCAAGAGTGCTGAGAGTTTATTAATTCCAGAAAAATAAAAAAATGTTTACAAAAACAGATATCAAAAGTTTTGTGGGTAAAGAAATGGAAAGTGCATTAGTTTGACTAATGAAACTACATTACTGGTATACTTTTCAGTGCTGGTAGTTATGCAAATGTTTATTATTACTTCTTAATATAGTAAGTTTCAAGCAGAATACAATCCATATTTTAATAGTTTTATCATTATCTTCCATTTTCCTCTAAGTATTGAAACAACATCTGCTTAGTAACCATATTACATCATACATCTGTGATCTCTGATACATTATAATTTTTCATTTTGCAAATTTATGAATTATTTTTATGCATTTTAATGCTAAAATTGCATAAAATGCTGTATGTAACATGTGTATAATCTCATTGTAACACTCGTAAAAAATTAGCATGTTCACTTCATGTAGCAATCAGTCAGATATACATTAGTTACATAAATAACTATTAATGGACAATAATAATGTATAAAGAAATATCTTTATTGTAGCAGAAATTGGAGGTTGTAACATTTATTAAATGTGATATTTATTACAGGATCACATACAAGAGTTCTTCAGAAAAGTAGGAATTGGCTTTGTGTCTGGAACATTGGCATCTTGTGTGAATATTCCATTCGATGTTGCTAAGAGTCGCATTCAGGCACCTCAGCCAATACCAGGGCAAATAAAATACAGAACAACAATTGGCTCCATGATTACAGTGTATTCTGAAGAAGGGTATGTTTCTTGTTTTAGAATTAATGTATATTAATGTTATAAAGTGTACATTGATGATATTGTAGCAGAGATTGATAAAGGTAATAACTTAATGCCAGTCATCATTAAAAGGTCATGGGAAAGATAACATAAATACACAAGGTTAACAAGGAGAAACAAGAGGGCATTGCATGGGTAAGAATTGGTATGTGGAGACTAAAAGGTACCTATTAGAAATGGTATACTGCAGAACCAATGTGTGGTGATAGTGAGGATATTGAACAATATTTGAATGTAAAGGGACTGATCTATGGAGAAAAGCTCATTTTTCAGAAAAATATCATAAATGGATTGTTAAGCAAAAATAGTAAGAAATAGGTCAGATTTTAAATAAGGTGAAAAGGAAGTGGAACTGAGCAGTGAAAAGGGAGAACAGAAATAGCACTTAGAATACAGAGTACATCTTAATAATTAGAAAAATGTGTAAGTCACAATGTAAGTAGGATATGACTGGCAAGAGCCTGGGCTAAATGTCATGTCTTAGATGTAATTTGCTTAGCATAAAATAAATAAATAAATAAGTAAATAAAAGATTATAAAGAGAGGATATTTATGAGAGAGGTTGAAAGAATGAAAGATAGATTGATACATTGGTGACTGATTGATTGATCAATGGATCCATTGATAATTTGATTGATTGATTGATTGATTGGTTGACATTATTCTCATTGTGTTTATTCCACAATGTTGTTAATTAATGCCATGTGTTTGATGGCAAAGCTAATAACATTCATGTTTTCCACTGCTTCTGTGCTATTGTGTGTCCTTGAGAGAATGCACTGCTTTTGTTTAGATGCTCCTTATATTTATCTGTTTCCAAATCATATAAGTGACAAATGAAAGGACAGGATTCCAATTTGTGACCAGTTACCATTCTGAAAGATGTTTTATGGGGGCATTATGGTAAAATACAAGGATGGATTGAAAAGTAACGCACAATAATTTTTTTTCTGCCTTAGTATTGCAGCAGGAATGTTGGAATTTCACACAGATATGGTGTGAAGTTTTCACTGCAGAGGATATTGTTTGTTTCATGTGCAGCTCCAGCGAGAGAAGCATGAACTATGCAACAAAGATGGTGCGCATGCTACTGTCATCCATGTGTGAAAAGCAGAGAGGTGTGGTTCGAGATTTATGGGCCAAAGGGCATAAACCGAGTAAAATTCACAGGGTCGTGCATGATGTGTATAGGGATGATTGTAAGGACCATAGCAATGTCTCCAGGTGGTGTGCATTCTTCCAAGAGGCCATGTGAACCTTTGTGATTCGCCATGCTCCGGGAGGCCGGTAACATCTGCAACCCCGCAGAATAGCAGAGGCATTGAGGCAGCAATTTTGAACGACTGGCATGTGCAACTCAAACCTTATCACGACAGTTCAACATTTCCTATGTTGCAGTGTACGATATGCTTCACGACACATTGAAATTTCATAAAGTTTGTGCTCGCTGTGTACTAAGAACCTGACAGACAACCACAAGGGCCAGCAAATGATGACAAACTTGGAATCACTTAACGAGATACGCCGCAGAAGGGCATGACTTTCTGAAAGGAATCTTCATTGGTGATGAATTGTGGGCATATCAATACACGTCCGAAACAAAGCTGGCAAGCATGGAGTGGAAACATGCTGGTTCCCCAGTAAAGAAAAAATTCAAAGTGACTCAATCTGCTAGGAAAGTGCTTGTGATAACGTTCTGGGATATGCATGGTGTTTTATTGGTGGACTTTGCTGAACACAGAACCTCTGTAAATGCTGCAGCCTGCATTAAAATTTTGGTGAAGTTGTGTTGTGTCTATGTTGACAAATGCCACAACATTAATGCTGACGTCAAACTTCTTCATGACAATGCTCGGCCCCATGTTGCTGCTGCTGATAGTCAGAAAATCACCAAATTTGGCTGGGAGGTACTCCAGCATCCACCACACAATCTGGACCTTGCACTGTCAGACTTTCATCTGTTTGGTCCCATGAAGAAATTCCTGGTTGGCTAATGGTTTGTGACAGATGCGGAAGTGAACTCGGCTATCCACAGATGGCATACTCCAGGGAAAAAGACTTCTAGGAATAAGGCATATTGAAAATGTTATCACGATGGGACAAATGTGTTGAGATAGTTGGTGACTGTCAAAAATTAGGTAAAAGGTGTAAGTCATTTGTGATTTTTTGTTTGTTTTGTTTTTCTAACTAGTAACTTTTTCTAAAAAAAAAAAATATTATGCAATACTTTTCAATCCGCCCTCGTACGTGGATATTTTACAATAGCTTTTCCAATTTTTTTATGCAGTTCTTATTTTTAGATTTACATTATGAGAATTGTAAATTTTGCTGTGATCAATTTTTTAATAATGCAAATGTAAGTTTGATGTCATTTTTCCTGAAGTATATTAGATCCCTTCTGAACCAGATCTGCAATTTCATTACCAAATATGTTGCAGCAAGCAGGAATTCACTGAAAGTGGATCTTTTTATGTAGTCTATTCAGTTATATCACTATTTGGTAATAATCTTTAATTAGGTAAGTTTTAATGTTGTTATAAGAACATATTGCTTGTGTCGCAGCTTTTGATACTGAGAAGTGATCTCCAGATCTGTAGTATGAGATCCATCTGTTTTTTGTGGTATTGTAAGTGTAATTGGTTGGAATTTTTCCACCTGTTTTGTATATATTAAATATTCTGCATAAATATCACATGGGCAGGGAACAATTCTGCAGGCGGATAGCTTCAAATATTTTAGAATTTACTTGGCAAGATGGAATGATCAGGTGAATTCTGCATCTAGGAAAGCATGGAAAACATTGCACTTCTTAATTAGGATTCTAAAAAGAGGGAGTGCAAAGACCAGGGAAATTGCTTACAAATCCTTAATGTGGTTATGGAATATAAAGTAGCATGTTGAGACCTATTATTAGAACCAGCTGAAAAATTGAATGTCATACCGGGATCTGAACATGGTTCTCCTGCTCTCCTTAGGGTTGCTCTAACCATGTGAAAAGATTCACAGAAGGGGCTATAAAATTTACAAAAATGGGTAAATATTTTAAGCCTACAAAAAGTGAGAAGATTAAATGGGAGCAATTGAAAGTCAGGCATAAGAAACAGAGGTTATGCCCATCTTTAAAACTTAGGCTGGTTTAAATGCCTGGGTGGACATTACTGACAGATTAGAGAACCCAAAATATTATGCATGAAATGATTGTTCCAAATTAAGGGTAGAAGATACAGGAACGATAAGGTAAACTGTATTTTGTTGATAGAACCATTTAAGAATGGAATGAATTGCCTGTAAAAAGCCTTTCAGAGCTGTTCTATCTCCTTGAAGAAATTTAGGAAAACTCTTAATACATTAAATGTTGGATAGTATATTGAAAATAGTGTAAGTCTGTGATCTCATATTATTATAAATACTAATGGTAAACTTATTAGTGGTACTGATTGGATTAGTTAAGGAAATAGTAAAATAATTAATTATTTCAAAATTGTCTGTAATTAAGTATTATATGTAGATGTACATCATAAATTGGTAGCTATAATAATATGTTTTGAAACCGTTTGTTCATATTACTTTTATTTATTGTTTATCAACTTAAGGTAATAGATTCATAGTTGATTATTTTGTACATATAGTATACTCTACCACCAGGTAATACCCATTTGCAATGAATTAAATATGTATAAAAACAATTCTTAATGTATTAGGCCCTTTGCCAAATATAGAAATTTTACCATGCAGCATTGTTTCGTCTCTCTCTCCCGCACACACACGCGCAAACACACACACACACACACACACACACACACACACACACACACACATGCATACGTGCATGCACACACGGATTAGACCCTTTTCCAAATACAGAAACTTTTCCATGATGTAATTCTCTCAGAATTAATGCCAGATTGATACTATTCCCCTCCATGTAGTTCATTTTTCTCTTGGCAAAAGGTTTTCATTGTTTTTGGTTTGCTGATATTTTCATCCGAGTACATTTGCATGTTTTCTCATGAGTGTTAGTTCTGTAGTCCATCAAAGATGGTTTTATCTTTGGCTGGGCTATTTGTTCCACTGATAGTTCTTAACTTATATAGTTAAAGCCCTTAACTGTGTATTGCTCATTGTTAGTGTAATATCTCTCTTTTTCTTCTAGTTGATGACGTTTGATTATTATGAGATAAATCCAGCCTTATTCCTATGTCCGTCTCGCATATAGCTGTATTGATGCTCTTAACACTCTCAAATTCTTCAGTCAAAGTTGCTGTCAGAAAACTGTCAAATGCTCAGAATCGATCTTCATTTACAATGTACTTTATACTCACTTAATTCTTCACATGGTTATTGATAATTTCACCATTCTCAAAAGATATAATATAATGATCAGATGAGTTCTCTTCCTCTACACATTTCCATTCAAGTAATAGGTAACAAGATGACTTTTGATTATTATGAGACAAATCCAGCCTTATTCTTTTGTCTGTTTTGCATATAGCTGTATTGCTGCTCTTATTAACTAAAAGAAGGTTATTAGTATTGTACATTTTTCTATAGTCTGTCGATGATTAGTCTGTCATACCATAGTATACTTTTTGCATTCTATCCAATAAAAATGTGGTTTCTTTATACAGATTCCTGCCCAGGTTATTTTTCACTTTTTGAGTATCTTTTTCTACATACCTTGATAATCAAAATAAATGGTTTGCATTCTATCCACTAAAAATATGGTTTCTTTATAGAGATTCTTGTCTAGGTTATTTTTTACTTTTTTAAGATCTTTTTCTACATACCTTGATAATCAAAGTACATGCTTGCATCAATAACAGTAAAACCATCATATTTTGCCTCTGTTATCAATCAGTCTTCCAAAGTTGATTAATAGATTGACATCAGTATTTCTGTTATTGACCATTATTGCTGCCCTTTTCCTTCCATTTCCTTATGTGTCTTTATGGACTCTGTATTGCTGCTGTTTTATTCTGTATGTTATATAATTCTTGAATTAATGTCATGTCAATTTTGTAAGTCATCCTGTGCTGTACTAAGTTGGATGTCATTACCCAAGAATGTTTAATATTGATTATTACACATTTCATTGGCAAATGTCCATCATCTATTTTAGTATGAAGTGGTTTGCATTCATCATGTTACTACTATTATATTTATTGAAATTACTCTGCTTCCTTTACTTTGCAGTCCTTCAGTGCATGGTTCTTTGTGCATTTAGTGCATGCCAATTCTCCCCTGCAATTCTTTACCTTTTGGTTATACTTACTGCAATTATAACAGCAGGTTATTCTAATATAGTTTCCCCAGTTACATATATTCTGTCTAATTTTCACTTTTTAATTCATAAATTGTTTTCTTACTGATAAACTGCAATGTTTCTATTTTTTTTTTCTTTCTTTCTTGTTTTTGAAAGTGAAATTGGGATTAATTTGATTTCCTTAATTGTCCATCTGATCATGCTGTGTTGTAATTACTTCTACAATTTATCTATCAGTATTTCTTCAGATATGTCAAAAATAATATAATTCTTGGAATTTCTCAGCATTGTTGCATTTTCTTCTTACTTGTCCACACATTTTTTGTTGATATTTATGTTAAGAATTCAATTTCATTCTTATTTTCTGACCTATCAACTGGTCATTCTATAATCTTTTGAAAGCATTTGTTTCAACTCTTACTTCCACTGAATTCAACTTTATTTTTATCAAGATTTCATGTATTCAAGGTTCAGTCAACTAGAATGTTTTCTTCTGGGTGCTTATTTGACACCATTGACTACCAGTGAATAATTTCTCTGTTGCTCCATAGGTGGAACCATTTGTTGCAAGATGTTAGTGCTATCCAATGACTTCCATACAATTATTGGGAGCGTAATGTGCATATATCTATGTTGGCTATCATGTTCTTTTTGGTTCTGTTTAAGATGATTGATTTTATTACTCTTCTCTGCATTTCTTAAGTTTAGAAAATGCTTTCCTCAATATACTAATTTTAGTATCCATATTTTCCTGAAAATCCTTCCATAGATTTTTGCTTTCTGGTGTCATATTCATCAATGGTTTGAAAGCCCTTTCTATAGATGGTCCTATGTCATATGCTTCGCTATCATCTTTGTTTCTCATCATCACAATGGATGTCATTGTGATGAATTTCATTACTTAGGGCTAGCAAGGGTGTCACTTTTCAGTCTTGAAGAAAGAAAAATGCATTCTACTCTGCTTCATGGCTTCCAAGTCCCTCATAAACCTAATCCTTTTCATTCATAAAACAAGTTTACCACAAAGCCTGTCAAATATAACTTAATTCTGCCCAATGCAGGCCCAAGGAATGTTATGGTGGTCATCTCCAATATTCACTCAGAGAAAACAAATATAAACAATGACAATTGTTGCCCATCTTGTGTGCCTAATTGCGCATAATCTCAAAACCTACTAAACCAATTTTAATAAATTTAGCGCAAAAAGAGTCTGCCAATGATAACATATTTCAATTCTTAAGAAAGGTTTGCTTTATTTCTGTTGTACATTATAATCAAGATCATTACCAAGGCACGTTAAGTAATGTAAAATTGATTCTAGCTATCATTAGAAATCATTGAAGTGGTTTACTGGTGGCCTGAGAGTGCAGAATCTGTATATTTACCAAAATCACCTCTGTTTCATTGTACAACGCCTTCATTATATCCCAAGGACATGGATTGTATTAATATGTGTCACATGTTAGTAACATAAATGTAATGAGTACTAACCTGTTGTGAGTGTTTTTGAAAGTGGTATCCAACTGCATGAAGACATTTTTGACATTGTCAGATGAAACTACTAGTCACACACATAAGTTCTTCTTGTGTAATGTTCATAATTTCTGCACTATAATCACACACAAGGGTTTCAGTTTTAAAAGTTTCATAGCTGTAGGAACAGAGGGTTGTGAAACACCCACTTGCTATGCAACCCAGCTGAGAGACTTATTAAGCGAGTGTCTGAAATCAGCATCAGCTTCAACAAACTTTACCTGTGTTAGAACACATAATTTTTGTTTCTTTTGTCTAGTGTTTAGCAGTCTCATTTTAAATTTATTTACCAAATATCTCACGGTACCTTTACCCAGAACTAGATAACCAGCAAATTGCTGCTGAAATTGTACACACCTGTCTGCATGATTCAGTTTCATGTATGTATATTACATAAAAACACGTTGTTCAAGCATGAATTTGTTGGTAGGCATTTCTGTGGACTAATAAGAGAATAACATTCCTAAGGTAACCACACACCAAACACGTTTTGTCAAAACACTTCACAACATGAAGACAAAGCAATGTCTTAGACAGTTTACAACTGATAATGTACACATGTCCTGCACCTCTACTGCACAGTGGCATAATATCAAGATCACTGCTGTCTTGGCTGCTATACATAGGGGGTAGTTATGACCTGTATAAAACGAAGGCACAGTGTATGTTAAGGGCCTGTACACTATGTGAAAACTTTTTAGATTTTATGCTTTTAAATAAATATGGTACCAAAGAGAAGATACAAGGTTTAAAACGTCATCTATTGTGGTTAACTGAAAAATAATTTGACAATTCCAACCAATAATTGTCCACTATCAAAAGGGACCTAGAGGCCCTGCGCCATTTCTGTACTTTGGAAGAATATCAGGGGTGATTAAGGCAATCAGATGTTCTGTTGATGCTTCACATTGACTTGACTCTCAGTAGGTTTTTCATCTGTTATTAGGAATAGCTTTGACTACATGAAATAATACAAACTGCACAGGGGAGGACTCACCATAAAAATCTCTAGATCATTATACAATTATTCCATAAAGAACTGGGGAAGTAATTTAAATTAATTAAATTGCAATTTGAATTTAAAAAACTATCCATGCAATGTCATGCAGCCACCTAAAGCAGATCTTCTGTAAGAATTATACTTTTATATTACTCCGTGTATGTGTGTGAATGTGTTGAGAAGTTGTTCTTACCAAAGCTTATTCTTCTCTCTGCTTCATCTGCAAGATAAAAGCCAGAAAAAATGGTTGTCTTGCTCAGTTCCTTCTAAGCAGAATGGAAATAAGGGAATACACTAGACTAAAGCAGTGGACAAAGGGGTGTAAAAATGGAATGAAATGGCGTTTTATTTATGGACACTCTTTAACTGCTGTGGTTCTCAGCATCCCATTCTATATTGGGTGTGAAAGACCACTTAATTTTGCTCAGAGGCCTCTCTATCAGGCTTGAGGTTCTTTTATGTGCCGCAAATCTATGACATGGGATCAACTGTTTTACTTCCCTTCTGAAGGAAGGCATGGTAAGGATTTTTACGCCTGAAAAAATCCATCGTCCTCCGCCAGGTTTGAACCCCACAACCTTGGGTATATGAAGTTAGTACGGTAACCATTATACCACGGTGGGCGACACAAAGGGGTGTGGGTGTGTATGTGTTACATGCATGCGTGTAATGCATGCACATGCAATTTGAACAGACCTCACTTAGGTTGCCTAGTGGAAAAATGGAACATATGTCAAAGCTTTGTCATATAAAAAAATCTGATGTGTTCTATTCACATGACTTTCTTTACAACTCTGTTACAAATTATTATTATTCATATTCATATTCATTTATTTCATCCTGCAGATCATGTATACATGATATGGACTCGTCAATAAGTTACATAGGAATGTAACAATAAGTTAAAAGGACACACACACACACCCACATACACATATGCATACAGCATTTAGGGTCACCACACATATCCATACTGCCTTAATTAGTAAGGCTTATTTACATATTCCATAACTGAATAAAATGCATTCTCTAATAGGTACAATTTGAGTTTTTTCTTCAATATTTTTTATATTAAGGGGTAGCCTATTATACAGTTTTATTCCATTATGATTTACACTGTTTTGGGCTAGATTCGTTCTGCAATATTGCACATGTAGATTTCCTTTCTGCCTTGTACTATGATAATGAATCTCTTGGTTATCTGGTAACTGATGCCTTATTCGTCTGATATGATGGATAACTCCTAATATATACATACTTGGTGCAGTCATAATCCTTAACCTTTTGAACAGTTCCCTGCACGGAGATCTACTTGATTCGCCAGTCATTATTCTTATGGCCCGCTTTTGCAACCGAAAAACTTTTTCAGATTCTGTTGATGCCCCCCAGAACATTATTCCATACCTTATATGACTATGGATGTATGCAAAATAAGCACTTCTAAAAACTTGCACACTCGTCACTCTTTTCAATGTACTCAATATGTAACATCCCACACTTAGTTTCTTGGTTAGCATATTTATATGTGTCCCCCATTTAAGATCTTCTGTAATAATTATCCCCAGGAATTTAGTTTGATCTTCATATTTTATGATTTCATTGTCTATTTTTATTTGCGGTTTTGCCACATTTCTATGATGACTCGAATGAAAACTCATAGCAACAGTTTTTTGTGTGTTTAATAGCAGTCTATTTACCTCAAACCAGTATATCAATTTCCTTATATCCCCATTTACTTTTTTCTGAAGATCTCTGTCATTGTTTGCTTTTAGCAGCAGGTTTGTATCACCAGCAAATAACACCACTTCAGACTCCTGGACACATAATGGGAGATCATTTACATAAATCAAGAAAAGAAGAGGCCCCAATATAGATCCCTGTGGTACCCCCTGTCCTACCTTCCTCTGCGTAGATTGACATCTTTCTATACTGAGATGTTCTTTATTCAGGTTGCTAATTTCTACTACTTGAGATTGATTCGATAGGTAAGATTTAAACCATGCATTTACTATTCCTCTAATACCATACACCTCTAACTTTCTCAGTAGTATATCATGATCAATCACATCATATGCCTTCGTTAGATCAAGGAACAAACCTATTGATTTCCCTTTCTTTTCAATAGCAGCAATAATTTTTTCAACTAGGGCGCAAACTGCCGATTCAGTAGATTTTTCTCGCCTAAAACCATGTTGTGTATCTGTGAGAATTTTATTTTTCTCTAAAAAATTACTAATTCTATTGAACATTAGCTTCTCCAAAATCTTGGAGAATGCTGATAGCATAGAAATTGGTCTGTAATTTTGTAACACATCTTGGGGTCCCTTTTTATGGAGGGGCCTAACTTTAGCTGTTTTTAATTTATCTGGGAAAACTCCTGTCTCAAAGGAGGTATTATAGATATTCAGTAATGGTTTTGCTATTTCCTCTACACAAATCTTTATTACTAGATCAGGAATCTCGTCTAGACCTGCTGAGAGCTTGCTTTTCAGCCCTTTTGCTGCCCTTATCAGTTCCTGCTCATTTATAGGTTTAATAAATACTGAATTCATGCATCTTTTAACCTTACTGTTTTCTCTTGCTTTTTTAACCCCTGTGTCATATTTATCTCTTACTAGTTTATTTGGACCCTCAACAAAATATGTATTAAACAATTCAGCTATTTTAACTGGATCTTTGATTTTTTGCCCTTCATGCATCAATTCAAATTGGTTTATGCACAAATTTCTTTTCCCGGTTTCCTTATTGATTACTTCCCAGATTGCCTTACTTTGGTTTGTTGCTCTTTGAATATATTTATCATTTTCCAGTTTTTTTGCATCCCTAATAACTTTCCTGTATACTTTTTTATATTTATTTATATAACTTAAGTTTTCCCTTGACACCTTTCCCCTTTTTTCCAACATTGATAGGAATTTGACTCTCTGTGAGGATACTTTTATACCTTTGGTCACCCACCCTTTTTGGTTTTTGTTCTTTATACTAACCTGTTTCAGTGGAAATGCTATATTGAAATTGTGATGAACTGTTTCTATTAGCTTATCAAATTTTGCATGTACATCCTTTTCTTCATAAATGTCATGCCAACTTTTTTTGCTTAATAGGTATTTAAATTGCTTTTGATTTTCTTCATTAAAATGCCTTTTACTGCTTGTTATTCTACTTTTGTTCAATGACTGACTTGATACTTTTAGGATTTGCGCTTTGTGATCCGAGATACCCGTTTCCATTACCTGCACCGGCTGATCATAGTTCATATTTGTAGCTAACACATCAATGAGTGACACCGAGTTTTTTGATATTCTAGTGGGAACCTGTACTGTATTAATTATGTTGAAAACCCTGAATAAATTTTCTATTTCCATGCTTTTTTGGCTTTGCTGCAGTAAGTTAATGTTCCAATCCCCACACAAGACAATATTTTTATACTTTTTTGTTAACTTCTGCAGTAGCTCATCTAATTTTTTTATGAATGTATTGAAGTCACTATCAGGTGTCCTGTAAATGCATGCTATTACTGTTTGAGTTTTTGTTATCTCAGTGACTGAGAGCTCGAAAAAACTTTTTCTACACTTAAATACTGCAATTCTTTGACATCTTTCACTTCTATTTCTACATGAACAAATATCCCTGATCCTCCATGCATATATTTGTCCCTAATAAATACTGATGATAGTTTAAAATTGGCTATATTTACACAATTTACATTCTGCCCACTGAGCCAGTGTTCAGTGAGACATAGTACCTGTACATTCATTTCCTCCGATGCCATTAGTACCTCTATATCAGTTACTTTGTTACTTAAGCTTTGAACATTTAAATGGCAGATTTTTAAACAATTTTTCTTACCTGTCTGAAATGTTTTGCATGCTATTGTCTGCTTTTTTTCTTCCCCTCCCCTTTTCCTACTAATGGTATCAAGTTGAGTACAAGCCTTTTGGGGCTCTGTAGTGATTTCCTTACCTTCTATGTTTGCCAGATAACCATAGACTCCATTTTTTTCAACACCGCTCACTACACAATTTGGTTTTTTTGCCTGAGATGGCTTACAACCCTACCTAACAACCTGCCTAATTTACTCACCCCCCTTCTGTTCAAATGTAATCCATCACGACCCAAGTCATAGTCTCTAATCCATGCATTTCCATCCACATACATACAGTCATGTTCACTGCATAACCATTCAAGCACTGAGTTTATAGCGTCTATGAAGCGATCATCTTCATCTCTGCGGCGTAAAATTGCACTAACACAAATCCTGGCTCGTGGAAAGAGTTCCTTTGTGGTTTTCACCAGCTGTAATGTTTCTCGCATGATATCATCAGGCGTGTCTGCGTTGCGTACGTTGTTGGTGCCCGCGTGTATAACTATGTTGTCCGGGTCATCTCTGTTTTCCCGTAGTTTCTTTTCAATATGCTGTAGCCTGGCTCCTGGGAAACAATACACTATGATGTCTTCGTCCACATATTCACTAGTATGACGTACTAATGAGTCCCCTATAATTATGGCTGATCTTTTCTCGAACACGTGCTCACCCACATTTTTAGTTTTGCTCAGCGTGCTTTCCTGCTGGCTTCCATCTTCAGAATGCACCGTTTCTTCTGTGTCGGCTTGGTTTTGTGCTGCTGGGTTCGTTTCCAGCACCTGAAAATTATTGGACAGCAGAACTTCATCTTTCCGTGCACTCGCTAAATTGTTTCCCCGGGACCGACGCTTTGCGTTCACGTTTACCCACTGAGCTGTTTCACTTCTACTAGGCCATTTCTGTTCATCTCCGTCCTTGCACCTCGTTGTTTTCTCATTTTCATTCCTTATTCTTTTATTTTCACTTCTTAGTTCGTTTATTTCTTTATTTGCCGCCACGAGGTCTTTCCTGAGGATCTCGATCACTAACCGAAGTGATGCTACACTCTCATGCGCGTCACCCGATCTCCAATCACAACACATATTCACAGATCTCTCATTTTTCCGACCCGCTCCCCTCGAACTTCCATTTTCACTATTCCATCCACCTTTGATTTGGCCACAACTCATTTTATTTTCTCCATTTAACGCAAACTCTCCCTTATTTGCCCCCAAACTCCTGGACACTTCTGTTTCACATCTCTCAACCGCTTATTCTTCTATTTACTTCATGCTAATCAAAATAAGCATAGCAGAAATGGATTTATTACTTGCTTTCTTGTAGTAGCAAGGAAATAATGGAGTATACTAGGTTAAAGTGATTGTCAGATCTTTTAAAAGCTTGTTCCATATGGTTGAAATTCATTCCTTTGCATTACCAGTAGTTGAAAAATTTCAGTATGTGAAAAGTTTTAAGTATTTTAAAATTAAAACCAATAACAAGGAATATCTCAAAAATGATCAACTCCATGAAAAATACCTATATGACAAATTGTGTGTCATAATGAGATATACATTTTTTGTGTAGTAAGCTTTTGTCTATATCTTATGGTTTACCAATTATGCAAAATTCGGAAAATATCGATCAGAATAAAGAGGTCCTCTGAAGCTTTTTCCAGAAAATTCAAGATATACATTTTATTTTTCATTAAATATTTTTAATATACAGTATTTTAATGAAAATCATTAGAACTATTTTTGAGAAAATCAAAATTTTTGAAATTTTTTCCAAGTAAAGAGTAGTTTGGGGTGGGGAGATTTTCCTCAAAATCTTTGTGTCGCATCCTTGTAAGATACTAAACTTAAATACCAAGTTTGGGATTTTACCAACTTTTCATGTTTGAGTTATGTTCACAAACTCACAGACACACACACACACAAACACATGGACCTTTTTCTGAAAATGCTTTTTTTGGGTACAGGGCACCCTAAAA
This sequence comes from Hymenopus coronatus, assembly GCA_030762935.1. NCBI lineage: Eukaryota > Metazoa > Arthropoda > Insecta > Mantodea > Hymenopodidae > Hymenopus > Hymenopus coronatus. The sequence goes on from CM060898.1 coordinate 54,344,614, forward strand.
ACTGTATTTACATGAAAAATCAGTATTACATTTTTGGGTTGAAAACAAAAAGATGTTTGTTTTTACCTCTTCTATGATCTCTGAAATATTTAAATCACTTTGACACCAGTTGTAATGTAATATAATACCAGACATATGAAACAATTCTTAGTAAGGTGGTGTATGACAAATGCATAAGCTCGAGCAACTTCATTATAATTCCTAAGAATTATTATTTTATTTCATAATAAGTGATATTAATTATAGAGAATTAGTATTTTAATTTTGTTTTTCCTTGGCGGTATGTAATGCTATAACATAAGATACAGTAAATTACAGTAGATATTTGGTTTGAAACATACTCAATAATCTGAGTGATGAATGGACAAGTGAGGGTAGTGTTATTTTATTTCCATATTCTCATCAAGGTTATTTCATTTTCCAGATGGCGTGCTCTGTACAAAGGTTTGTTACCAAAGGTTCTGCGTCTCGGTCCAGGAGGGGCAATCATGCTTGTTGTATATGATTATGTGTACAAATACCTGTCTGAAACATTTCCAGATTAATTTTAAAAGGTTGGAATGAGTAGTATGATATCCTTAAAGGAAAAACAGATATTACATAAATGAAAGAATTAAAAATATTGACTCTACTATCAATTGAGCTTATAAAGTTCATTAAATTGTTTGCCAAAGAGTGCCTCTATGAGACTAATATAATAGGTATGCTTTATTTGACATTAAAATGTAATCTACTTAATTACTTTACTAAATCATTAATCTTTTGTAGATATTCTCATAAGAAAAGGTAAAATAGAAAGTTTTCCACTGTTGTGTGGTATATCCAGTATAAAATGTATTATAATGGATGATTTTAAATCAACCAGGCTTTTTGCATTTATAGGTGCTTAATGTTATAAATAAGAGGTATAAAAACTTCATTCAGTTATAAATTTGTAAACTCATATGAGCAGTGCATCAGTATAGCTCTTATTAAGGAGAGCTGTTGTATCTAAACCTACTTCAGTTTGACGTTGCATCTTTTACACATTAAATTTTTTTGTTTAAATGCAGATAACTGTACTTTCCCTTCAGAACTAAGAAGAAACTTGTGGAAAGAAGAAAAATGAAAATATTGTTGGTTCTTTTATAGCTCTTGAAATATTTTGGTATAAAAGTAAAATAAAGCTCCAGTTTTACATTCTTATTATGAATACAATATTTTTCAGGTTACAATTGTTTCTGCTATATATATACAGTTCCATCGTTAGCAACATTACACTTGCATCTTTGCTATATTTTATTTTTCCTTTTTATTTTTATTTTTTTTTTTTTTATTTTACATGAATTCATGTGGGTGGGTGGGTGTGTACAATAGCTTAATATCATGATGGATAATTCTGCAGTAATAAGTGACCGATGTTGATCACTATAAATTTTTATGTGGTTGTAACCAGAAGTTCATGCTCATAGCACAGTATTTTTGTCTACAATATTGATGAACATTTTTATACTGTATTGATAATGGTAGACCTTAAATGTATATAATGTGTAAACCTTGTTTTTATTTTACTGACACAGCACTAACAGATCTATGGATTTGAAATTGCTGCACTGATGTTGTAAAGAAGTTGTTTGCCATTAGGTTAACTACATCTTTTAATGGGCTGCTTGCATCATTAATTTCAAATTACTTTCATCAATATTGATTTCAGCAAAATCCCGATCAATGAACTCCATAATCCTATCTTGTGTGGGGTTCAGATATTTAAAAGACTCAAGTCACCTCAGATATGTTGACTCTTGGTTATCTTAGATTTTTCTTCTTGAGAATCTTTTTCCTTTCTTCATTTGCTTTTGTTTTTCTTCCCCATGATTAAGATGCCATATGCTAATTGCTCAAGAGGATTGTACAGTATAACCTCGCTAGTGCGAACTCGGTTAAGGTGAAAAAAATATTGGTCTTGGCAGGAATACACTTGTTTTTATGGGAAGTTTTATCTGTTAACATGAATTTTGGTTAAGTCAAAATACGAACCGTTTTTCAGTCTCTAATGTAATTAAACTTTTGTAACGCAACTTCCGATGTTATAGTACATTTTTTGATTGTTAATTTTTTCCGAAATAAAAGCAAGAAATGTAACTACAAAGCTAACTACCTCTTGCTGACTCGTTTCTAACATATTGTAGGTAGCTGCGATTATCACCTCAAAAATTAGCGTCTATGGCACATCTAAACATTTAAATTTGGTAATGTGTGCATTAACATTTAGAAGTGTATTTGATGCCAATGGTTCTTTTAGTCAACATGAATCATAGCCAAATCAAGTTAGAATACTGAATAAAAATCTACAAACTGTATCATGCAAAACATGGCAAAGAGGAAACATACAGCTCTAAATGTACAGATAAAATTTAAGATTCTAGATGAAGTGGACCATGGTACAAAGAAAACAGCAATTGCAAAGCAGTTTGGAATTCCCAAATCTGCTTTATTCACATTAGTTAAGAATCGAGAAAAAATCATTAATGCTGCTGCATTAGGCTCTGGAAACAAATCTAAATGACTTCATAGCGCTAAGTATGAAGGCATTAAGACATTACTGCTAGAATGCTTCAACCTAGCTCTACAGATGCTATAGTTACAATTGGTTATAAAATTACAATATATTTTCATTCCAGTGATGTCAGCGAAACATTCTTAAATTTTTTCCAAGAAAATAGTGTAATTTGTGATTACTTATACTTTTACAGTTACTTTATGTGTTATAAGCCTACAGTAATATAAAGTGATTGATTTTTTAGTGCATTACGCATTACTGTACTTATGTACTGTACATGTAGACATATTAAAATCTGTGTTTTTCACTTAACACAATTTTTTTAACAAACTCTTGATTTTTCAGTTCCTTTGGATTTGTGTTAACTGGGTTATACTGTACTTCTATTTTAGGAACAGACTAAGAGACTCCCTAGGTATAAAATGTATTGAAAACAATGCAAAAGATTTACACACTCATTTCTCTCACCAGATTAAGGAAAAATGTGAAGAAGTGAGAAAAATTAAGGCAATTAAAACTTACTTGGTAATAATGCTCATTTGAAGAAATAAAACAGCAAATGCAAATTGTAGCTAGTTGTAAAATGCAAAACATCTGTATATATAATGCTTAGTATTAATTTATCTTAAAACATACTTTTCTAGCTTTTAGTTTTTATATTGATGAAACCTTGAAAATTTGTCGCAAAATAAATAAAAATCTAAATCTGTTCTGCTTGAGCACTCTAAAATGTTGGTAATCAATTTTATATTAATTCCAAATTATCTTAGGTTGTGATATATTTGTTATTAGTTTTTATTAAATTTTTTTCACCAGAGGTTTCTATTCTCTTTTGGATAAGAGCTATTTGCCATATTTTGCCATTGCAACAGACAGATTTGTAATTTTAAATTCAGTTTGCAATCATACTACAATTACTTGTCAAACATTCAGTTAACTCAAATGAGCTTAGTATAGAGCTACATTAAACATATTACTTCTGTTACATGGTTCTATATAAATATTTTAAACAACTTTGAACCAATCATCAGCACTCACTCTCTCTACTGGGTGCCATAAGGATTAGAGTTGTCTTGAAGCCTACTAGAGGTAGCATGATGAATTTATGAGGTTGCCCAAGACAGAATGTGGAAGTTCAATAAGCGATTTCTATTCTTGATTTCAAGTGCTTACTCATAGAACTAGTTCTATTGGTTTGTTTATGTTTCAAAAGTTTTGTTTCCTTTCTGATATTAGTGTTTTCTGTCCAAAAAATTTTTTGCTGTTGCCAATTGAAATAACATTTTTGGATGGATGGGCGGATGGAGGGTCCTCCTAAGTGATACCAGCCAGGTATGTCTGTGCTCCAGTGATACCTAATGTGTATACATCTGGACCTCATCCAAGAATCACCATTGAATTGATTGGTTGATTGCTAATGATCAGCATTGTGCTTCCATTTGCCTTTTGTTTCCCAGTTGCATAATGAAATGCAAATTTCAACATTTCTATAGATGAATCAATTCATTGTAGAATTCTTCTCTCTACAAAGTACAGTTTGGAATAGAAAGCTGTGTTCATTATGTAGATGGGCAACCAAACAATTATTCTGTATGTAATCAGAAGAGAGCTATAGCTTTTAATTGTGGGCATTCTGAAATTATTGTTGCTTTGTTCAACAACACTCATTGTTTATTTATACTTTATTGAATTGAACTATCACATTTTTTTTCTTGGTGATTTCCTGAATTATTAGATTTTATGAGTGAAACTACAAAAATGGGTTTCTAATTTGGTAAATCATTGTCTCTATTTCTACTAAGGTATCTGCTTTACCATTACCAAGAATTCCATTGCAAATTATCAAGTTATGAAGAAAGTGTTAAATACTGTGATGGATTTCAATAGTGCTCTTTGTCATAAATATACCTACTGGATAAATGGCTTATAAAGCAAGTTTAGAGTCACCAATGACAACTGCTTTATTGAAGAGATTAATGTATTACAACTTTTCATATTCATTATTGAGTTATAATGCAACTGCTTTGGAATGAGCACCAGTTTTTACTTTCTCTATACATAGTGTACATAGTGTATAGAGAAGGTATTGCACTCTACCCAAAAATTTTATACCAAGATTTCACCGGAAATATATGTTTTAGGGTCTCCTTTATATAAAAAAAAGCATTTTCGGAAAAAGGTCTATGTGTGTGTGTGTGTGTGTGTGTGTGTGTGTGTGTGTGTCCATCCGTGTGTCTGTGAACACGATAACTCAAAAATTAAAAGTTGATAAAATACCAAATTTGGTATTTAAGTTTAGTATCTTCCAGGGATGCGACACAAAGATTTTGAGAAAAAATCCCCCCCCCCAACCCCAACTACCCTTTACATGGAACTTATTTCGAAAATTATGATTTTCTCAAAAATTACTCTTAACGATTTTTATTAAAATTTTGTATATTAAAGATATTTATCTGACAAATAAAATTTATATCTTGAATTTTCCGGGAATAGCATCTGAAGAGTACTTTATTCTGGATGAATTTTACGGAATTCTGAATAACTGCTAAACCGAAAGAGATGGACAAAAACTTACTACACGAAAAATGTAGAGCACGTTAAAACACACAATTTATGTTATATACTTTTTTTCGTTTTTGTCATTCCTTGTTTTTGGTTTCTGCTTTGAAAAACTTATACTTTTCTCATACAGGAATTTGTCAACTGATGTCCATACAAACAAAGGAACTTCAGTCACATAGCAACCAGCTTTTGACTATCAGTTTAACCTGTGGTACTCTCTTATTTCGCTTCTACTTGCAAGGAAGCAAGTAATAAGACTATTTCTGCTAATTTTTTCTGATTAGCTTGGAAAGAAGTATAAGCTTTTTAAGAATAATTTGTTGCGGAGATGTAGAGAAAGTCATGTGAATGGTACACACATCAGATCTTTTTGTTTTGGCTCACATGTTTTGTGCCCTGCTGGAAGTAGTGTCATACTAGCTTCATTAATTATTCTAGCACTATCCACTACAAAGCAATCTCAAACTCAGTATACTAATTCAATTCCTTTATAGCTAATAATAAATTAGGTGTGATTTCCAATCAAACCATCTGATAATTTAAATAAATAATTGAAATTATAATTATTCTTAGTCATACATTATTCTATGCACATTGATCTAACTTTTTCTCACTGAGGATCTAACTTTTTCTCTCAGGACTGCAGTACCACCCTATTAACCGATTTATATTCATATTTTGTTCTTAATTTAGTCAAAAAGTGAACTATGGCTCACTATATGTTTAATACCACACATGTATTTATTTAAAAGATTAGCTATCATCATAGACATCACAAAGAAAATAAAAAAAAAGGAATATTCTAATACAGAAACTAGAAATTAATTCAGAAATTCCTCCTAAGATGGCAGTAGCAAAATTAGACTGATCACAGAACATGAATATTTGGCAAAATGTCCTCTATGCAACAAAAAAGAAGAAATTACTGAAGAGCTTGTCAAATCCTGTGAGTCATTACTTGCTGGATCCATCACAGACAGATATTGGAGAGTAAGGGCACTAGTGGCTTCATTGCCAAAGCATGGCTTTAGATAACATCAACAAAATGTATTTATTTAAGATTCATGAGTGTCAAATTAACTCATCAAGTTCAATGATGAGGTGTTGATGTATGGTTAGTAGGCACATTAATTTAAAAAGTTGTGAAACATGGATCCAGTGTGTTTAGCACAGTTGCAAACGCAGATGATGAACTGCTGCCACAGCTTATTTCTTTAACATTTGACACACTGTTGCTGCAAGAATTAGCTGATTAATAAAGAAGAAAGCGTGCTCACTTATTATTCAAATGATTTAAATCCATTTACATCTTAAATTTCATTTATATACTTTAAATAAAAACATTACATTTTCTTATGATATGATACGACCCTTTTAATCCATAGAAAGTAAATAATTTATTCATAGTGTCACTACATAGGTATAGTATTAATACATTTGTAAGTGATGTCTGATTAGATACTGAATAGCCTTGGTTAAAGAAAAGCTGAGATACTGCACACTTCAATTGCAAGAAAGAAACATATATTTAAACTGGATCAAGCTGTGACACACAAAATAATGAAAATGCTGTGATCCAATTATCAAGTTACGGGAGGTTGGACAGGTCTTGCACACATCTTTTACTGGTCATAGAGTGTGGACAAAATAAAATGCTAGTAAAGGTACAAAATAAGGGTGCATGTATGTGTGTTAAGTATATCCTGGAAGAATGAAAGATAAGTGATGCCAGAAAATGCCATTCTTTTGGAAGCTTTGCGAGAAAAAGACTTTGGTGACTATGCAGATGGACTTGAGGCTTCATTTACGTAATGAAGAGAGTTTTAGTATCCATACAGTGCCACTTGGCTAAATCCTTAGATCCATTTTCACAGCTTTTTAAATTAATCTGCCCACCAACTATATACACATACACATGAATCATAAATACATGTTGTGCAGTGTAAAAATATATGGTGAGCCATAGTTCACTTTTTTATATAGTTGAGAACAAAACATACCAATGAATTCAAATTGGTTAATACGGTAGTTTTGAAGCCCTGATCATTTTAGAAAAGGCTAGATCATATGCCTTGAATTGTATGTGACTAAGAATAATCCTGTTATGATTTGAATAATTTCAGTTGTGATTTTAAATTATCAGATGATTTGACTGCAAATCATACCTATTTATTATCAGCTGTTATATCTAGGAATTAGATTGAATAAACCCTAATATTGGATACAGCTCGATCACTATATGCCTAACTCATACACATCTGTGGTAGTATTTTACTATCAAAATGTGGGGAATACACACTATAACAATAATTCACTTATATATTGCATGGTTTAACGCAATTGTAACACAAAGTTTTCACTTTTGTCACTGCTGTTCCTCATTCACAACATACATCACGTGGGTCCCAATGGAGCGATCATAGGGACATAGCTTCTGCAAAGCCATAAGTGAGGGATGTTTTTAGAAGGAGAGAGAATTGGAGCAGTTGGGGCGACGACAGGGCATAGCCAGGGGATTTTGAAGAGCAACCCCAATGAACCATGGCATTTACAATAATTTGTTGGTGATTCATTTTTTACTACATTAGCTACTTTGTGCTTCAAAATGGCTGTAGTTTGCTCTATGTAAGATCAACAAAAAGGGTTGACAGGTGGTTAATATAACTTCATTTGAACAACATCTTCCTTATCATTAAGTATTACATTGGATGTATTATTTACCATATTCCAAAAGTAATTGACATTTTTTTTATTGTTTGCTATGTTGCACTTCAAAATGGGACTAGTTTGCTCTCCATAAGTGAAGCCATCAAAAAAAGGTTGGTGGGTGGTTGATATAACTCTGTTCAAGCAACATCCCATGCTTAATGCCTTCCTTAATCACTCAGGATTGCATTGTATGTATTATTTATTGGATTCCATAAGTAATTAGCAAGTAAAACAGGATCAGGAGTGAAAACCTAGTTTGCTCTGTATAAGTAAGATTACCAATGTTGGGCAGGTGGGTAATATGATTTCATTCAAGCAACATCTTTTGCTTAATGTCTTCCTTATTCATTCAGGATTATGTTGGATATACTTCTTACCAGATTCCAATAGTAATCAGCAAGTAAAACACAGGTACCCATGCTTGGGAATGAAACTGTTAGCACACCGAATTTGAGGTTGCTTTGTAGTGGATAATGCCACAATTAATGAAGCATACTCAGACACACTGGCAGCCAGAAGCTAGTGTCACACTGTTCACAGCAGAGGATGAAACATGTAAACATGCTCTGTGAAGGAAAAAAGTATGCTTATGACAGTGCTTGAAGAATATGGAAAAGGGGATGAATATAAATTGTCTTGAAAGTTTTCTTTTGAAAAACATAATGAACTTCACTTCCTTTTCTCAATCTCAAGAGCTACAGTACAATCCTTGAATTGATGTTACTTCCAAATTCTGACAGTTGTTTTCCTTTCATTTGCATTCCCACTGCTGCATGCAAAACATGCTGTGTAGTCAGTCGGTCCATCAGTCAAGCGAAAGAGAGGTAAGCAAAGCTAAAACTTTTGAGAGTTACCTACAATGAATAACTATTAAAAGATTAAAACTATGATTTGATGAATGAAGTAGTTTTTAAATATCATTCTGTAAAGTAAAAACCTCTTTCTTCCCTTCACAATATCAAAACATATGATGTACAGCATGCAAAAATACAAGAATACTGCTAAAGCAAACAAACCATTGCTGTGCGGCTGTATTACCTTGAGCAAAGGGTGCAGAAGGGATCGAAAGGTAGTTGGCTACTTCAAGGTTAACAATGGTTGTCATGGAAATAGTCCTGTATGCCACATGCAGAAAGCATGCCAGGCTAGCACTCAGAATTTGGAAATAATATTAATTCAAATATAATTATAATAATTTGCATATGTGCAACCAACTACTGCTTGATGTAACAACTGTTTTTGGAAGCTAAAACTAACAAAGAAAGGTTTCTTCAACTCTTATAGTTATAACCAGAAAGCACTTATCTCCATTTACATTTTCTGTATAATTTTATAACACTATAAGAATATTTTTCTTTTTAGCATTCCTTTTAAGGCATTTGAACTTTTTGGTAGTTACCTTAAACATAAATGCTGTTGCTGCTCATATGTAATGATAATGACTGATGAAGTGTAATAGAAATAGGATTAAAACTATAGAATGTAATAAAATTGCTTCTGTACTATAAAATAAATTAGCAACTGGTGCTATAAAATAGGAAGCTAGTGAACTCATAATTATATATATTAAGCAGTACTAACAATTAAAACTTCACTTATATTTTTAGTTACCTAAAAATTCACAGGTGAAATTGTGATGTGAAAAGTTATTCTAAATGTAAAAAGTTTTTTTTAAATGATAAGTGGAGTTTTAATAGCCTTTATTAAGTAATTTTATGGGTAAAATATGGAACTAAGGGCATGGTTGATTTTGCATCAGAAAGTTTACATAAGCTGAATAACAAAACAAAGCTGTTTACAAGATGAATAACAAAAATGAGATATTGCATTTCTGTATTACAGAGTAAATTTTGAGCCTGAAGTATATCATGTAAATATAATTTCATACATTCATTTTTGTATTATAATTAAAGTCAAGAAATATTTAAATTAAAAGTTAACAATAGAATTATATTAACCATAACATATTTCTGAACATGGCGAACTGATATTCCATTAAAGGTTGGCAACATAAGCACAAAATACACCTTGGAATAAATGAATTTCAAGTATCCTAATATATAAATGATGCGAGCAGCTGTGTGACCTATATATGTTCTTAGTTGGCTTTTGCTGTTAGGTATTTAAACTGGTGCTGCCTATATGTATTGTGAATCATTCATAGGCAGTTTGATATGTACCTATTTGTGGCTGGTTTGAAGTTCCATTTTTCCAAAACTTGTGTAACATTTTGACATTTTGCATTTGCTTTTATAATCATCTGTTCCTAACACAGATAACCCCAAAACTTGTCTTGTGATCTTAAAAAGCATGGCATATGATAATATTCTCTTTATTTTTTTGTGTTTTGCCAACAAAACATTAAGTGACTCTTTATAGTGCTATGAATCTGTATTGTATCCCAAGTTTTACCTAAATTGTCTGTCACATGCTTAGATCATCATCCAATGAGGTCTCATATTTCCAAGTTTCTTTCTTAACCTGAATAAAATCAATTTAATCGTCATATTTTTCAGATCCCTGTACAGTATTTTGCCCTTTCTTATTATCTTTATGCTTATGAAGACATTCATTATCACTTCAAACAAATCTGCATTTAGGCAGTACCCAAACAATAATTTTCTTTGCTTTAAATGAGCTATCACTGCATGAAAGGATGGAATAACTTATGCCTATAGAATAACCTCTTGATGAACTCTATTTTGGTATCATGCAATACAGTTTAGCAGTCATAGAATAATGTTAGCCAGTATTTATTTTGAGTTCATGCAAGCACCCTAACAAAAATGTTATTGGTTATAAGAATATAGGTTTTGAAAACTGATAAACAGCTTCAATGCTACATATTTATCTTCATAGATGAGAGAAGAGCAACAGTGTTTGGCAGTAGATACAGGTAGGAATCAGGAGTTTATGAAATAAACAAAAAAATGACCTTGGGCCAACCAATCTGGCTGGAATTTTTTCTTGGTTTCCCTCAGTCATGAAGAGAATAGTGGATTGAATATTTGATACCACAACCCACAGTTCCATCTTAAGTCTAAAACAATTGAGTACAATGTGTACAGCTGAAATATGTTTTAAGTAGTTACATAACAGAAAAGCAAGAATTGTCAATTTAATAATAATGATAATATTATTATTATAAGAAGAAGAAGAAGAAGGGCACACAATGTGCAAGTCTAGTATTCAATTTCCCTGTTACAAAACTTTGTTAATGACTGTGCTGTTTTTACACTGTAATACATGGTATTTTCCACAGTAATTCCCAATATTCATAAGATTCATGGAGACTCTTGGCGCAGCATATTTTAAAGTGAAATCCATGGAAAGCTAGTCTGATTACTATGTGCCTCATCTCTGGTAATTGTTTCCATTGTATAAAAGTATTCTGGTATCTCTGTCTTCTTTTTCTGGTATTTGGCAACAGCTGCTTTGAACACTAGTGTGGATGGCAGTAGTAGTTGTAGTCGTAGATTTTCCAGTAGCATAATTTCTCAATTCAACTCATAGATGTGCACATATCAGGAAAGTTGTTTTTGTCTTTTCTAGGTCTTTTAGGTTGCTTGTTGAGAGATATTGCCAGATTGTGTGTAGTCCATAAGCGATGACTGGTACTATCTTTATTTTGAATATTTTCAATGCTGTTTGGATAGAAATCCTGAGTAGATGCTTTATGTCGTTCATGTCTCTAATAGATTTTGCCATTCTGTCTTTTATATGGATGTAGTAGTTGTATTTGAAGCTGCTCACTTTGGTCAGTGGTTGGCCTTCTAGGTAGATAGTGTGTGTGCTCTTGCTTGCTTCCTTCCTTCCTCTCTTGAAGTAACTTGGATGGTCTTAGTTCAATTCAGGGCAAGGTCGTTATTCCATGCCCATTTCACCAGTCTGTTAAAAGCTGTCTGTAGAGCGTTGATTGATGGTGATATTAACACCGTGTCATCAGTGTAAATGTTTGTATTTCCTGTATCACATCATATGTTGCTATGTTGAAAAGCACTAGGCTCAGCAGATTGCCTTGGAGTACTCCTATTGTTTGTTGTATTGTTCCAAGATGGTGATGGTATCATCGAATTTGTATGCAGTTGTTTTCAAGGATATCCCTTATTATTTGGGTCATTTGGTTCTCTTTTCCTATTAGATATTCTAATTTGCCTAGGAGTTTAGTCCTGCTTATGGTTTTGAAGGCTTTCATATAGTCAACGAACACCAAGTGCCATTTCTTTCTCAGTTGTTTGAGGGCCTCGATTATGTCTTCTTGTAGGCATTCTACCGCCTGGATTGTTGAGTAGTTCCTCCTGAAGCCAAAATGTTCTTCAGGGATGTGTCTGTCCATGGGAGTTATTGTGAGAAATTTAGTGAATACTTTGAGCTCTGTGCATTCTAGTGCTATACCCCTATATGAGTTTGGGTTGCTAGCATTGCCTTTCCCGTTATAGAGCAGGTTGATCTTCAACATTCTCCATCGCTCTGGTATCTTACCCTGTCGCAGGCATTCATTTAGAAGTTCAGTCCAGGTTTCCACTAGGACAGGGGTAGCGCTCTTCAGGTGCTCTTTATAGATCTTATCAGTCCACAGGCTTTGTTGTTCTTTAGGTTTGTGATTGCTTCCTGCACCTTTTCTACCGTAAGTAGCTTGATGCTTCCCCTGCTCTCTATGTTTCCATTATTTGGCGGGGCTTTGTGATATAAGAGCTTAGTACCATACTGTAACGCTGGGCCCATGTTTCTCTCTAGGGAACATGGGCTTCCTTTGATTTAACACCTTATAAGGGTTCTTGTGTGCTTCTATCATTATCCTTGCCATCTTTTTTTGTAGTGTTTCCTTTTTGATTCTTTTATTAGGATTTGATATTTTTTGTAGTGTTTCCTTTTTGATTCTTTTATTAGGATTTGATATGTTCGTCTCTTGTGTGAGTATCTATGCAGCGTCTCTTCTGATGGCGAGCTTCTCTTCTAGCTTTATAGCAATTTTTATCAAACCATAGTTTTGCTTTTCTGTTGCTGGCAGTTGTGTTTGCAGCTCTCATGATGGCTTGTTCCAACTTCACTGTTGTATTGTCGATATGGCTCTTCTTTATGCACTGTTGTGCCTCTGCGACTTGTTTAGATGTTTATTCCATGGCCTGTGTGTTGAGTTTTCATGACAATTTGTGATATTGGACCTGAGTTTTGTATCTTTGTATGGAGAATGTTGTTGCTACTGGTAGGTTTCCTTTCCACTCCTTTCAGTACCGTAAGCGATGCCTTATGTACATTTTTCATGTTTGTGATCACAAGGTCGATTGTACAGCTCCTGTTGTTCCTACATATGTTTTCTCATGCTTTTATGGATCAGGCTCAGTCATTCACTTTTGAGAAATCTCATTACTGCCTCTGCCTTCTGGTTGCTGACATCTATCCTGCAATTGAGGCCGCCTGTGATTATGACTAACTCATTGTGTCTAGTGTTGCTTAGCGCAATGCTAAGGGAGTCTATGATATCTTCCTGTTTATACTTTTGGCTGAAGTTCACACCTATGATTATGCAGAGTTTTATTCTTATAATTAGCATTCCTGGTATCCTAAGTTCTACTTTGAATGGTGATGAGAGGCTTAGTTTCAGGAGATGCGTGCTTCCTCACATTGGTCTTCCCCTTTGTCCCTCTGTGGCAAATGTACGTACCACATAGAAGCATATCGAGTGCCATTCCTGGGTGAGAAATGTTCCTGTTAAGATTACTGGGTCGCATTCTGTGAGACCTTATTTTGAAAGCATGTCTACCGCATTTCTTAGGCCTTCTGTGTTCCACGTTAGTGTCTTTATACTGCTGTTGATTGTGCCTTTATTGGAGTCAGTCGCCTTATCCTTGTTGTCTCTGAAAAAGGTATTGCCTCACTATAACCCCTTTCAGCCAGAACAGTGGTTGTTTTGCCTGTTCTTTCGCATTGAATAGTATTCCTATTCTGAAGGCCTTTTTTGTACCTCTTGTATACAGCTCTACACATTCTATCTTCCCACCGATGATGTTTGTGCCTATATATGTGATGAGATCTTCCTGTTGACTCATGAAGGCGGTCTACATATAACTATGCTGTATGGTCCACAGCTTTGAGTATGTTGTTTCTGGTGTCTTTGGTTCCCATGATGTGTTTGTCGATTCTATGTCTCCTCACTTCTGTCCATTCATTTTGTTCGTTGGGCACTTGTCTGTTTTGTTGCATGTTAGGGTTTTCTCTGAAGTTCGTTTCTCTCAGGTTTCTACCTTTGGCCTCTCACTTCTCATTTCTGTTCTCTGCCGTCTTTTGTATTAATTGTTGTTTCCTGCTGCTGTGTTGTGTGTTGATAATGTTCCCTATCTCTTCCTTTATCATCCTTCCTTTATCATCCTTCCGATGTTTTTAGATAGGTTTGCAAACATGTCTTGCATCTGTTGATTTATTTTCTTTGTGATTTCTCTTTCCATTCTTCTTTCAATATCAGTGTATGGCTCCTGCGTTTGTCCTGTAGCCAACGACATGTGTTGGCATTTTGTATCACTGTTGTCTTCTACGTTTTTCTCTTCTCTGGGAGGTTTCTCTATTGGTTGGCACTGGTGGCGCTTGCTGTCAGATGCTTTGTTGCAAGAATTGTCAATTTGGCAATAGCTTTTCATCTGGAAGAACAGGAACAGAGTCTTCAACTTAAATATTTCCTAGGGCGATGCTTGTAAAAATTCTAGAACCACCACCAGAGTCCATGGATGAATCGATGAGCTCCATTGTCAATAATCAGCCGATATCTCATTGATAACAGAAGAAAACTAGGCTCTGAGAGATTTAAAATTGAATGTTGTTTAGTGTCATTAATCAACTCAATTTTTACTTTTAATTGATTACATTAACATTGTCATCAACTTCAATATTTGAAGATGCCAAATTTGGTATTTATCCAACTTTTTGTTTTTGGGTTATGTTTTTCGCAGAAACATACAAACATGGACCTTTTTCTAAAAATGCTTTTCTTTATTTTTTTTTTAAATTTATTTATTTATATATTTATTTATTCAGCAAGCCTCAAAATGTATATTTCACTGAAATCTGGGTATCAAATTTTTTTATGTAATATAATACTTTCCCTGCTTACTTTAGCTATGCAGGAGAAATAGTAATAAAAAATCTACAGTAAAACATGACTAGCATTTGATCTCTCTGTATATGAAGAAAACAGGTATAAGGAAACTGTTTTTCAATGCAAGCAGTAAAACAAAAATGGTATCGCAGTTTGTGAAATGTAATTAGATTTGATTCTGGAAACCCACCAAAATTGAGAGATACACTGACTTATGAACACACACTACAGCAGATTTCATAAACATGAGTCTGTAGTTGGGGTACTACTCATTCACATACCTTGATTGAAAGTGCTTCAAATTTTTACTTTCTCTACGTGTACTATGTACATAGTGTATAGAGAAAGTATTGCACTCCACCAAAAAATTTGATACCGAGATTTCACTGGAAATATATGTTTTAGGGTCCCCTGTATTCAAAAAAATATTTTCAGAAAAAGGTCTGTGTATATGCGTGACCGTGTGTCTGTGAACATGATAACTCAAAAACGAAAAGTCGGTAAAATACCAAACTTGGTATTTAAGTTTAGTATCTTCCAAGGATACGACACAAAGATTTTGAGAAAAATCCCCCATCCTAAACTATCCTTTACATGGAACGTTTTTCGAAAAATGTTATTTTCTCTAAAAAATGGCTCAAACGATTTTGATTAAAATATCATATATTAAAGATATTTACCTGACAAATAAAATGTATATCTTGAATTTTCTGGGAAAAAGCTCTGAAGGCTACTTTATTCTGGGTGAATTTTATGGAATTTTGCATAACTGCTAAACCGTAAGAGATGGACAAAAACTTATCACACAAAAAATGTATAGTACATTAAAACACACAGTTTATGTTATATATATTTTTTTCGCGGAATTGATCGTTTTCTTTAGATATTCCTTGTTTTTTGTTTCAGCTTTGAAAAACTAAAGTTTTCTCATACAGGAATTTGTCAACTCCTGTCCATACAAAGGAACTTCAGTCACATAGCAACCAGCTTTTGACTATCCCTTTAACCTATGGCACTCCCTTATTTGTCTTCAGTGATAGACTATTTCTGCTATTTCTGCTAATTTTTTGTCGATTAGCATGAATTAAATAGAAGCATAAGCTTTTTAACAATAATTTGTTGCAGAGACGTAGAGAAAGTCATGTGAATGAAACACGTCAGATTTTTTTAGTTATCATCATCATCATCAACAACAAACTAACTATGGGCCAAAAGATTGCTGAGTGTTCCTCATATAAACAGGAAAATTTCTTTGAGAATATGGTTGTTTAGGTACTCAAAGTAATATTATTTACTGCCAGGCGTTCTGTTCTGTTTTGGAATTAATTATACCAATATTGTCATAACTATAATACTCTGTATGAAACACACCTAAAGTAACTGTGCACTCCCTGAGCTCCTGAAGTATCTGTATTGTATAACTCAAGTTGGAACATTGCCATAGTAATAGTATGTTACATGGTTGATTCTTAGATCTATCATCAAATTTAGTAAATCTATGTAAGTATTTGCACCTACACCTCTCATGCACAATATTTAAATGAAGAATGAATTGTTCTTTTACAATCGTTTTTATACAAATAACATAAAATCTTGCACTTCATGAATGACCTTATTCTGTGGTCTTGTTTAATAGAAATAACAGAAAAGTAAGACAATTGATGTGTGAATTAAAAATGAAATGTAACTAAAATCTTGATCATATATTTTAAATGTTTAAAGGGCATGATTTAAACATTTATTGTGAATTCCATTCATCTGTTATGTTCAACACAGTAACTAGGAATGCAAATAATGAGTTGTTTATCCTGTTTTTCATATTCATCTTGTACAATGTGACATATAGTGTATATTTGTGATAACTGAATGTCAAGTATGTAAATGATTGAAACATTCAAAGCACATAAGTCTGATACATAATTTGTTTTATATCTCTCTTGACTGAAATGAATATGTTCCTGCTTTGGCACATATTAGCCAAGCATTGATGTGGTTTTTATGGAATGAAAAATGTATACCTGCTCTTAACGTTTATACTGATGATTTTGAATTATATACTAGTTTGTGCCTGTTGCCTTGTAATAATTTTTAATGATATTGCTACATGGAATGGTAGAAATATCTTAAATGTTCTATACTCTCAAAAAGAATAATAAGAAGAAAGAGATTAAGCAAAAAGAATCTACTTCTCTGGTACATCTTCTCATTATTATCAACTATGGGAATATGTATTTTAATACTATTTATCCTCTAGATTTCTTTGTAGCATTTGCCTGTTTTATGCTAATAATATCAGCTTCTGAAAACAGACGCTTCTGAATAAAATGGCAAATTAGAAACACATTTTTGGATTTTCAAGTCCTTTGTAACTGGTCTGTCTTCCTGGGATTTCCATCGTGGTTTCTGTAACTAAGTAAATACTGGTTAGGATACTTCAGTGCCTTGACCCGGAATTCCACCCCCTAGATTAAAACAAATAGAACTAGGTGATACTAGGTGGCAACTACAAGGCAAACATACAATTAAGGATCATCTATCAGCAAGTTACCTAAACAGAGAGTAAAGGAATGCAATCCAAAACTAAGGTCATTTACCTGCTAACATTATAGTTATATGCAATAGTCCACAGAACAATTGTTGTGATAAGATGCAACACTTAATCCAACGTTAAATAAGTAAAAGTTAAAAAAAAAGAAAAGAAAGAAAGTAGTAAAACCAGAATATTTTTTACTGAAGGAAAATGGTATAGATTGTAATAGAAAATTATCCAAACCATGGTTTTAAATCAGAACACAAAACTTGATG
This sequence comes from Hymenopus coronatus, assembly GCA_030762935.1. Taxonomy (NCBI): domain Eukaryota; kingdom Metazoa; phylum Arthropoda; class Insecta; order Mantodea; family Hymenopodidae; genus Hymenopus; species Hymenopus coronatus. Next base: position 54,362,319 of record CM060898.1, read on the forward strand.
GGTACTTTCACTATTGGAGATTTGTGTTATTTTCTTTTGTTAATTCAGAAACTGATGATGAAAATTCATTTGTTTATGAAAATAATTGGAAAAATTAGATTGAGTAAACCAAGATGTATATTTGTATATATAATCTAATATTTGGAAGATATATAAAGATCTTGGTTGTAAATAATGTTAATGTGTATGCAAAATATTTTGTGTTGTGCAGCTATGAAATTTCTGGAAAATCTGCCTATTCTGTACAGATACAGAAAGCACATATAAGAAGTGTATATATAAAAAAGAGTAACTTGGTGCATTTAAGCAGTGTTTTGTTGCTCAAATAATGGATACACAAGCAGGAGTGTGTTATGTGTATAGGGTAAATGGATGCACGAACAAACCCTGGAAACACATAGAATCTTGCAATATCAAGCAGCTCCAAGCACAGCGTAAAACATTTTATCCTTGGCTTTCCATTTTCCCCCATCAATAATGTTCCAGAGAGGTATGTATACATATAATTTGTCCTAAAATCTATTTTCCCTGAATGGAAGATACTCAATATATATCTTTGACCTTTCTTGTTTAAACAATGTTTATTATTTTAAATGAATTGAGTCACCTTTTTTACACTTTTTGCTCCACTTTGCCTTCATTTGGGAAGACTGGTTTCAGGGTATCTTAACCCTATCTTCAGTTCCAAGGTTGAGTCAACCTCTGAATTTTCAATGAATTTTCATGATTTTATAACTGCATTTTCGTGTATGAATCTTTGATCCATTGTTGTTTACTTTTCTTTGTATCCACATAAAATGCTACAGCTGCTAAACAAGCGGCATATTTGTTAGTGCGTATGATTGTAACTAATTATTGAGTAATATTATTTAATCATCTGGGGTCGTCCTCCATGGTGTAGTGGTTCCCATGCTAACTTCATATACCCAAGGTTGCAGGTTCAAACTCGGTGGAGGACAATGGATTTTTTCGGGTGTAAAAATCCTTAGCATGGCTTCCTTCAAAAGGGAAGTAAAGCCCTTGGTCCCACGTCGTAGATTTATGGCACGTAAAAGAATCTCAAGCCTGATAGAGAGCCCTCTGAGCAAAATTAAGCGGTTTTTCACGTCCAATTTAGAATGGGATGTTGAGAACAACAATAGTTAGCATCCATAAATAACACGTCATGTATGAATCATCTGGGCTACATCACAATAATATTGTGCAATAATATAGGCCATTTAGAGTACTTTTTGCAATTCCCTGTGGTGTTGAACTGAATGGTTAAGTTGTTTTCTTATATTCTTTTATTTTTCTTTCCCTCTCATTTGCTTTTGAATGTGTCATAAATGTTTACAAGCTCAGGCAGTCAAATCAATTGCAATGCTGAAGTAAAGGTTTATTTTTTGTTTCATACAAACACATTTCATGATAAATGCTACAGATAAAAAAATAAACAACCACTATGTATCAATGACAGTTCCAAGAAAAAATACAGCTGCCCTGAAACTATCCAGACTAGTTATCTTATATGTAATTTATCTTGCAGAAGTTAAGGATTTTATAGATTGACCAAGTGAGGTGGTGCTGCAGTAACATGTTTGACTCTCCTTCAGGAGGCCCCAGGTTTGATCCCCAGCAAACTGCCATGTGTAAACCTTTTTTCAGGCGTTTGCCCGGGTCGCAAGGTGAATGCTGCTGGACTGGTTTCTTTCATCTCCTGAATTTTGTGTCTCTCCATGTTGTTCCTGTATAATTTCATTCTTCCATTCCCTGTTGGTGTCTTTCAGGCTTGGAAGTTTCAGAGGTGTTTCAATGTGGCATGGCAGGGAAAAGAACTCTCTATAGAAATCTCACAATTCCCTGATCTTCAGCTGGTTGCTGGGGTAAAATATTGGTGGCATTGCATCTATTTGGGGCAGAATCCCCAGTCTGTCTATCCAACTTTTTAGGACTTCCGTTCACTGTAGGCACCTTGTCATTACTGCATCACCACTCCTGGTCCTGCTCAACTGGTGTCTCCTCACAGCTAATCCCTCCTTCCCAGGGTGCCTCCCTTATGGGGGCATAGGTACAATAGTCTTACTGATTCAGCACATTCTGTCCTACTTACTTACCTACAGTGATTCCTGTGTGCTTGCTGTATGTGCAACTAAGAGCAGTATTGCTTTTGGCATAATACTTACATTTGAACTTAACATTGGCAAGAAGTAAGTATTTTTCTTCAGTAAACAAAACATTGTAATTAGCATTTTATTTTTTTGTATCTAAAGCAGCATATTTGGAAATAGAATATAAAGTCTTACATATAAAGAGGTTTGTTGCCTGTGAAAATCAAGGATAAATTTAGATTGCTTTAATGTTTGTTAATCAAGTTGTATTATTTTTCATATGATATTCACATAATACAAATATAAAAATGAAGTGTTTGCTAACAAATAAAATTATAAATAGCATGTTGGCGACATTGTTTAACTTGAATAAAATTGAATTTCATTGAATATAGAATAATGTATTTGTATTGAAATAATATAGTCATTGATTTCAGAATAATGTATTTATATTGGAATCTATTTTCATGCTCTCCTTTACATGAATTGAAGATTTTCATTAATAGGCATTGTTTCATTACCATTTTAACTAAAATTGCATTGTGAAAAATAACAGGGCTCACATAATTCAGCAAAATATTGCATCTATTTTAAAATGCATTCTCATGAATGTGACTACAGAATTTGCTTTCAGTACAAAAGATACTTAAGTAGTTAGTAAGACTATTATCAATTTTCGACCTCAGATAGATACAAAAAGTGATTGCACAGAAAACACTAATTACTTAGTTTTCATAGCTTTTTTTATAATTGGGTACCAAAAATTATTCTAAGATATAAGAAACAAAAGGATTCTGATACATCACATTGTAGCATGTTATTGTAATAATATTTTCTAATTTAATAGGCCTAATGAAGGTTTTAATATTTATACAGAACTTCTGATTAGTTCTCTAAATAATATATTTCAAAAGTGAATGAAATGAGCATGTTCATACTGCAAAGCTGTTGAACTTGCAAAGCATGATATCAGGTGAGAGGTATAAGTGAAGTGTTGTTAAACTCAGTTTTATTATCTAGAATGATGCTTTTGTTATTCTAAGATTAGTATATTATATTTCCTTAAAACAATGTGCAATTTTGACATTTTGCCAGATATAACCAAAATAACTGTGCAATGTGTTTCTAAATGTTATTTATACACATCAAATGTTGTAATGATGTCTTGCAATTAGCATTATTTAAGAGTAAGAGAGATAGAGGACCTACTATAGACTAACAGGCTAATGTAATCACATTCACCATAAAAATGAACAAGGTATTATAATTAACCATAATAATTTTTAAGTTAAAACTATCATCAAAATAGGAAGAACAAGTTAAAGGTTGACTGTAAACATAAGATTCAAGATTTAGTTTATTCATGATTTCTATCTTTATACAAGATAATGGATATTTCAATATTTTATTTACAAAATATATATAAACATAATATTTCCTGGGATAAATCATGATAAAACTAGCTGACCAAAAACTCTTTTATAGAATAAAAACATTTTCCAATTAAAATTTTGTGAAGCTTTTATATAGGTAACCCTAATTGTATATCATTAATTTAAATAAAGTGACAGCTTATTTAGTATGAACTAATGAGGATGTAAGTTTGGGGAGACACAAAGGACCTGATTAAGTCGAAGTGCATGGGCCATTATGGACCCCTCTTACAAAATCAATACCAAGTATTGATAGATTCTGTGATTATAAGTTTTAAACTCTGTTTTAAATAAAAAAAAAAAAAAAATAAGCAAAATAATAAATCCTAAAATATCTTTAAATGTATAGAAAGTTGAAAATGAATTTTATCAATATTTCTATAATTAATTATTCATCCTAATGTGGCAGATTGATGTAGTGGATTTATCTCCACAAATAACTTCACGCTTTTTTTTAGAATATGTCTATACAAAGTGATAAATATATAGGTACACTAACTTTAAAGTCAACAAAACTCATTTCAACAATCTGTCTTCTTTTTCACTGATAGGCAACTGACTGAACTTAACCTCAACTTTTAGTGCTCTCACTCTTTTAAATGCTAATGAGAGTAAATATTTACTGGCATATTACAAGGTGCTGATTATAACATTTTTTTAATTTTTGTGAAATTATATTTTTAAGAAATATTGTTTTATATTAGCTTTTTAGACAATTTTCATGGTTGTATGAAAATCTCAATAGATTAATAAAATGTAACATTGAAGCATGTCATGCTTACTCTTATTATTTATCTATTGATATTAAATATTTTGGTCTATTAAATGCATTTTTAAAGAACTGACTCCAGTGATAGCTAACCTAAGACTTGGTGAGTATAACAATTTATTTAAATTCTCTTATGGATCAAATTTTGGCAGTTGTAGGAATGCTGTCCAGTTATTTGTTGTAGATACCTACTGTGTGTATTAAATCTGAAAAGAGCATTTGCTTCATATTATGCAACTAATTATGATTAATAGTATTGCAGTCAGTACTAGCACTCAACTCTTCACTGTTTTGTATCTGTTAGAACATTGTTTTGGGAATGATCATCTATGTTGCCACATGATTTAGTTGTAACATATTTTTTTCATTTGGTAAACTGGAATGTAGAGTTTTCTTCTAGCGGAGTTAAATAAATAAAAGCAAAGAACTTAGATACTGAGCTAAATAAAGCATTAAATGAAAATTTGAAAGTTTACGTCTCTTCCATTATTTACTCGGCATTGGAATTTTATGAGTTATTCCCAACGCTTATAATAGATATAGAAGATCTCCAAATAGTAATATGTATTACAAAATATGGTAGACCACCAATTATTGAAAATAATGGAAAAACCATATGGTTTATAACTAGATACGAGATATGCTTTCAAAATTAATTTTATATTAATGTATATAAGTCTAGAATCACTCTGCTCACAATGGTGGTTTGTACAGATATTTGTTTGATGGCGTTTGCTTACTTATGTTGAGGTTTTTAACATTAGGTTTGTAATCCTTTATTAGTTTGAACTAGACTACCTATATTAAGTCTCAAGTAATAATTTCAATTTTTTTTAGAATGTGGGGGATAATTCTAATCAAAGAAAAATGTAACATTTTGCAAGTAATGAGTTCCTTAGATTTAGAAAGTGTAAACCACATGCCTTAAGGGATTTAAGGACACATAATGAAAGTGAAAGCATAAAAAGCAGGAAATTACATTAGCTCATAATCACCATAAATAAAATTGAAATGTGCATTTCAATGATGGAAATGTTATCAGAATATATTGACACATTTTAAAACTAAACAGTAAATTATTAATTTTGAAACTCCTCCTGTTTATCCATTATGGACTGACATATTGATAATATAGACCAAAAAGGACCACAGAATAAAATGAAAGCTCCCTGGCAAACTTGAAATCTTGAGACACACAAAACCACCATTCAAGCATTTTGAAAATGCAATACTGTTTCTGAGTTAAGTCATGAAATTTTAATTTCTTTATAGGTAAGAAATACTGCATTCCACTCAAAAATGTGATCCCATTATTGCACCATAAATATATGTTTTGGGTTCCTCTGTAGTAAAAAAATCATTTTTTGAGAAAGCCCCATGTCTTGTGAACTATGAACAGCATAGCTCAAAAATGGAAAAAAAAAATCTGATAATTACCAAACTTGGTATTCTATATCACTTCTTCCAAAGATGAGACATACAGATTTTCAAGAAAATCCACTAGGTATCCCTAACTATTCCATTAACTTAAAACCTATTCTTTCTTTATATATATATAATTTTTGAGTTCTCAATAATGGTTTTAACAATGATAAAAATTCTATGTATTTAAGATATTTACATGAGAAATACGATGATACTCTTGAATTTCTTTTGTGGGATTCATTTGAAATTTTAAATAAAATTTATATAAAGGATTAACAAAATCTTATGACAAGAAATTTAGATTGCTTTAAGATACATAATTTGTTTCCATTTATTTACTTGTACCATTAGCTATTTCCACATATCTGTTATTACTGTTTTGAATTTTCTAACGCTTTGTAATTTTGAAAACACTTGCTGTTCATTCAATGTCAAGAAGGCTATTCTGACTATGCACCATATTCATGTACCATGCCGGCCTGTAATCGTCTCGCATATGAGCAGGCTGCTTTCAATCATATGGTAACTGCTGCAAATGCATGATCAGCTTCCTTTCAAGTTCCACTAGTAATGTCACACGTGTGTGTATCAGTGGCGGCCGGCCTTTAGGGGCACGTGACCTCCCTACAACAATTTCAGTCACTAATTTCTCCATTACATTATTAGGTAAAATGTTATAATCTATAACCATTTTGTATAAATTTAAACCTTCTATGCACCGTGGACAGTTGTAGTGAAGATGGCTATCGGAAATAGTAACCGGCTGCATTTTCGGACACAAGCGATTTTATGGTCATCCTATGGGCACGCGCAGAAGAATGCAATGCTTTCAGATGTAGTTAATTCGTGGGTGCGGGGTACAAAGGGCCGGGCGGGGAAGGTTCTCTTATACGAAAGCCTCTGTGGTCATTTGCTGCGCGTGCGCAATGCGAAAATAAGAACCGACAATAAGCAAAAGTTAAAGTTTGAGTCAAATCCCAGTCAAAAATATTTAGCCAAAGGTCTCTTCACGTGTAAGAGTAAATAATAAGCAACATTTCTTAAATTTGAACGTCTTCTTATTTGAAAACAAAGTTGATCTATAAACCTCCCGAACGAAATATGCAAAAAGAAGCTATGTGCAAAAATGTACAATGTTGGTACTTGGTATTCTCTCCTCCCTGCCAAGCAGACGCGTCAACGCTCAAGGCGTACAAGTAGGTGTTGTGTAATTACCCTAAGTTTACTAGGAAACAGATTCGCGATACATTTGAAACTTTACTTTAAAACAGGAAAATGCAAAATAATCAATAGTTATTGAAATTATGGACGTGAACAAACAGTAAAATGGACCTTACTTGCGAGAGGTGATTAGTGGCTAGTGTTGTGAAAATGAGTGCTAAGTTACAATATCCACCTCAAGAGTGATGAAGTGGCGAAACAGTTGTTTGAATGTATTTCACGTGTTAATGAAACATGATCCGAATGCGCTGGAGAATAATTTGTGAAATTAACTGCAAAATAATATGCCCATTTATCAGTTGCTAGCGTTCAAAGAAACGGCAGTGTTAAAACTCGCCTTAAGAGGGAGAATCCTAAACACTGCTACAAAAGATAGGCGATGGTTTGTAAAGTATACAACTGCTTATTAAGAAAATGCTTAAGACATTAATATCACGATCTACTTTACTTTAAGTGCAGTTTCCACAAATTTCTGAGAGAAAAGCGAGCTTCGTTTCTGAAAAGAAACATCGTGAACGTTGTAATTGACATACATAAGGTATTAAAGCTGTGTAAGGTAGTATTGAAGACTGGAAACAAACTAAGTGCATCAGCTGTTAAGACGAGTTATTCATTAATTTGCAGCAGTATCGCCTCTCTGATAATGTTGACATATGGTAAACAGTAAATTCGACGGTTCGTGTTCAAAATTCTCGGAACATGTCCCGTTCAGTTTCTGACTTAAATCAAAGAGTTATGGAAGTATTTTTTCAAGCATAGGATCGAACGATGGACTTCATCTACAAACAGAAAGGTTAGTGCTAATACACAAATTAGCATTTCATTTTTACTGATAACTTTTAGTATCCACTAATTTTAGTCTGTCGTAATCCGTGATCTAGGGGTAACATGCTAGCGTCTGCTTCTAAAGGTCGCGGGTTCAAACCCGGCTGATTTTTTTTAGGCGTAAAAATCCCTTCCTTCATTAGGGATGTAAAGTCGTTGATACCGTGTTGTAGGTTTACAGCATGAAAAAAACCCCTCAAGCCTGATAAACAAGCCTCTAAGCAATATTAAGCGGTCTTACGCGCCCAAAATAGAATGGGACGCTTAAAACCGTAGCAGTTAATGAGCGTCCATAAATAACACTCAATTTAGTTTTAATTTTAGTGAAATTAAAATTGTGCCCTACCAGATAATTTGGCCACGAGGCGCCACTGGTGTGTATTACTCATGTGATAATGACTCTACTTCTGAAAGTTTCTTGTACGTTATTAGCAAGTATAGAAAGGCGTGTACTTAGCCCAGAAGTCAGTGTTAAAAGTAGAGAGACAACAAAGCAATTGAACAAGTGTCATAATGACAAAGAGTTAAAATCATGCAACTGGACTGAATAACGATTATTTGTAATCTGTTTTAAACTAATAAGGTAATTTGTTGTTACATTGGGTTCAAAGGGGATTCAACATTATGATGAAGATAAAACTCAAGAAGATGGACAGGAAAATAGAATCCACTATGAAAGAAATGAACTCAGGAATGGAGAAAATAGAAGAAATGAAATTGCTAATGGAGAAGATGGAAAAGAAAATAATGTATGGAATGCAGAAGATGCAAGCACAAATGAAGACGAAAATGTCCATGATAAAGACGAAGCTATCAACCAAAAGCGACTAACAATTGGCTGGCGTGAAGAAAGACATGGAAGAGCTTGATGGAACATTGAAAGACCATGACCAATACTTTTATGCAATGGAGGACATCGGGTAAATGACTTAATGCCCTGAAGAGAAGGCACTGCCAAGAAACTCAATACCATGATGGAAAAGATCCTCAATGGAAAGATTAAGGAATTGAATATCGATACCAGGATGCAACATCTGCGCACGCCAAGCCACCCAAATTGGAATGAACATCAACCTTTAAAATCTTCTGCCTACAGTTACACGCACGCACGCATGTATGCACACACGCATGCACGCACACAGAGAGCAGTCTGTAGATCCTATTATGAGCTTAGACTCAAGGCCCAAACTCTAGGACGTAGATCATATCAACAATTACATTTATTCATACTTATTAATACATTCATTTACAAATAATATCTCTGACAATGAATTTTCAGAGGTGCCAGTTTTACATAATTTAAATTACAGGTCTGTTTCCAAAAGCCTACCCGCACAGTTGCATTTTTACAAAATTCATGTTTATTATATTTACAATGTTACATTATTAGCAGTGTTTTTTGATTGAATGAAATCCTTCTCTGTATAGAAGATATGAGTAATAAAGGTATCTTTTTAATTCTGATCTAAACTTGTTTTTTTTTTTCATTTGTAATTCTTTTATAGAAGAGGGAGGTGAATTAAATAAAACTATTCCTTTGTAGTAAACCCCTTTTTTGGAATAACTGCAAGTAATTGTTGGTCTTTGTAAGTCCTACCTATGTCTGGTCTCTTTGTTATGAATACCTGTATCTTTTGTAAACTCTCCTGGGTTATTTATTACAAATGTCAATATGGCTAGAATATATCCACAGGCTAATGGTAAAATTCAATATACTTTGAAGAGTGGTTTGCAGTGAGTTGATCGTCTTTCCCCTGCCATTATTCTTATTACCTTTTTTTGCATAATGAATATTTTTTAGCATTTATCGAATTTCCCCAAAATATTATTCCATAACTCATTAATGAATGAAAACATGCATAATAAGCTGTTTCAGTATGCTCTTATTTATAAGCTGAATTAAAGATCGGATTGCAGAGCTCAGTTTGGGTAAGATATAATCAATATGGTGTTTCCAATTCATGTTATATCAATCATAGGAATTTTGTATTATAGGCTTCTGCAATCTCGTTATTTTCATATTCTATCCTTAGGCCTGTCATATTTTTATGCTTTGTGCAAAATTTAATGTAGTTTGTTCAAAGTTTATGTGAATTTTATTACTTTCAAACCAATCATTTAATGTTTTGAAGATTTTTTAGATGAATCTGGGAGCTGACTAACATTGTGTTCTTTAATTATAATACTCGTGTCATCCGCAAAAACAACTGGATAGATGTTGTTTATTACTGTAGGTAGATCATTTATATAAACTAAAAATAACAAGGGACCCAAAATAGAACCTTGTGGGACACCATACTTTATTTGACACCATTCAGAATTTGTTAGGTGCCGTCGTCACACACAACCAATTATCAGCCGAGGACGAACCTGTACAGTTGATGGCAAACCTCCAGGGAAGGGAGGCAGAATGAAATTCCGACGTCGGCGATGTCCGACGAGATTTGGAAGACACTTGAGAAATGGCTGGGAAATCATCGTTGGATGTGTCCTACCGCGGCCAGCTCTAACAGCCAAAGAAGACGATGCAGTTCGCCCTGGCGTTTGAACATCTGGTGAACAAAGCTCTGATGAACCACATAACACCTAGTCTCATGTCCCAGGAAGCCACCTACTCATTTGTCAATGCCGAGATGAGACAGCGCCTGACTCTCGGAGGCGTTAATGACAGCACTGAGGATGGTTCCCTCAAGTATCTAAACCTAAAAGTATGTGCCTACCTATAACATAATATCTTAACTATAATTAGCGGAAACCTTCAATGCCTTCTTTGTTTCTATAGGAGAAAATATAAATCAAAGCAAACGTATAAATACATATTGAAATAATAAGTCAAAAACATCCATCAAGCCTCTGTCTCCATCCTATAGATACTGCTGAAATAATAAGTATAATTAAGTGACTAAAATCAAAATTTGCATTGGTACTAATGGCATACCCATGTCACTCACAAAAGCGTGTAAATACAAGGTAGCAAAACCACTTGCATCCAATATAATTCCTACCTAGAGACGGGAATTTTCTCTGATAAATTAAAAACTGCAAAAGTAATTCCAGTATTTAAAAGGGGTGACAAAAACAATATTAATAATTATAGACCTATATCGATGCTACTCGCTATCTCAAACATTTTTGAACCTCCACTTTATAAGAGATTAATGAAATACATAACTAAATATAAACTGCTCAAAGAACAAAACGGTTTTGTAAATAAAATATCTACTAACACTGCAGTATCATGCTGCATTGAAAGGGTTATAAATGAAGTCGAATCTGATAATCATATTGTTGGTATACTCCTTGATCTTACTAAAGCTATTGACTGCGTAGAGGCCAATATTTTAATCAAATTATCTATATTAGGTTTTAGAGGATTGGATATAAATTGACAAACCCATATATGACTAAAAGGAAACAACTAGCACAATTAAAAACCAATAGCGGAGTTTATGAACCCAGACTTCAAAATTTGTCATGGCGTTCCCCAAGGTTCAATATAGTGAACATAAAAGATAGTGTACCTAATATTCATTGTGCGGATTGACAATGTTGTCAGTAACAAACTATTTCAATGAATCAAATATGCGTGTTAATCGTTGTAAACGGTTGTAAACGTTAAATGATAATTTTTGGTTACAGGAACATAATTAACCCCCCAAAATTAATAATCCACAATAACATTATCAAAAGCGTAAACGATGTAAACTTATGGAACTAAACATAGAACATTAACTGTTAGTAGTCATATTGATAAACTGGCAATAAATGTTAGTAAAACTAATTTGTTTAGAGATCTTTAAATAATTATATCCCACGTTCAACAGCCAAAATAATATACTTTGCTCTTATCCACTCAATGCTATCCTATGGTATAGAAATTTGGGACAATACCTGCAAAGTAAATTTTAATAAAATATTCATACTCCAAAAATGAGCAATCAGATACATAGGAAATTTAAGTCATTCAGATTCTTACAAAGATATGTTTAGGCTAACAAAGAATAGTTACACTTCCAAGCTTGTTTATCTATAGAACTAATCTCCATTTAGTTAATCACATATATTCCTATGCAAACCAACTCAGGTATTCACAATCATAACACCAAAGGTTAAAACGATCTTGCTATCCCGGGACATGGAATGCATATGTATGAAAAGATGCTTAGTTACATAGGGATAAAACTTTATAATACGCTTCCAATTGTAATAACTTAAATAATTAAAATGCTTCTGAAATTTTATTAATCGAAAATGCCTACTATAACATTAATGCATTTGTAAATCATTGTAAACATAATTAGACCTATTATTTTTAATGATATATTTTATCTTTACATTTCTACTATGTGAATGCTCCTATCTTATTTATTATTATACTTTGACGTACACACACATTATTAAGCTGAAAAAATAAACGAAAAATTAATCAGCTGCGCATAAGGGTATACGCTACAACAAGAAGAGAAAAACAATCTTGAACAATAACGATGTCCTTCAAAAGGTGTGTGCTAGGCGTGTGACCAACACATAACGAAAGACTGTCCACTTCCTGGAGGGAGGAAACAACGGAGGATGACGTTGGAGTGACGCTGTGTGTTTTGAGCAGAAGAGTAGATGATAGCCTACTTGCAGACGGCTAATTGTTAGTAGACACAAGTGCAGCCGTGGCTGTGCCCGAGCTGATGTGGCGAAGGGCTTGCCGAAGCGAACACCCTGTCAGCCCTACATACTAGTGAATAAGTTGAGCGACAGCTTGATTGTGGAAAAGACCCTGATTGAGTTAATCTTGGGATGGATCATAGTGAGCCTGTGGGTTTTATCCGAGTTGATGGGAGAGGATCATATATTGGGACATGATGCGCCCAGAAGCTACGTGGCGACAGTCGACGTTAGACGGAATGTCTTGCGGCTCAGCCATGACGAGGTGATAATCCAGAGTCCCCAAAACATCGCAGATCTGCAGGGTGATTCTGACGGACAATGTAGTTTAACCCGCAAAAAGCGAGGTAGTGTTGAAGAGGCACGTGGAGGGCCAACTGTTAAGTAACCTTTATTGGACCGGAAGATCACTGAACGGATTTTGCGCTTCCGGGCATTGTTGCCTTGTCGAGAGTAAGTGTCTATTAAATCCAACGAACACCGATCAAGATATCCTGGGACGAAGTTGGGGAAGTACGAGCCAACTAAGATTGTATCGCAGCGACCTGGCACCCCAGCTAAAATACATGAAGGAGAGGGCAGTCTACGGTCTGAGCGATTCACAACGAGAGAGCGTCTAATATCTATTTAGACAATAGCAGTTTGTCTTCAGCTAAGGGAACTGACCATATACTCCATCCCATTGACACCGGAGATGCCCAAGATAAGCGCAGCCATGTAGACGTGTTCCTCTGGTAAACAGGCAGAGGTACGAGATCTAGGGGAATAATTGACGAGTCCGACAACCCTTGGTGCTCCGTTATTCCCGTGGTGAAGAAGAAAACCGGCGAGCTGCGCTTTTGGGAGGACTATAAGAAGCTGAATGCTGTCATCAGTAAGGACTATTTTCCTTTACCCGGGTCGCCCTCCGTGGTGTAATGGTTACCATGCTAATTTCATATACCCAAGATCGCGGGTTCAAACCCGGCAGAGGACGATGGACTTTTTTGGGCGTAAAAATCCTTATCATTGCTTAATTCGGAAGGGAAGTAAAGCAGTTGGTCCCCTGTCGTAGATTTAAGGCACGTAAAAGAACCTCAAGCCTGATAGAGTGGCCTCTGAGCAAAATTAAACGGCCTTTCGCGCCCAATTTAGAATGGGACACTGAGAACCACAGTAGTTAAAGAGCGTCCATAAATAACACGCCATTTACATTTTTCCTTACACGGATTGACGATATCCTGGACACACTTGTTGGTGCTATGTGATTCTCACCTTTGAATTTTAAGTCGTGAGGTGGTAAGTGGTCCTAGATACCAGAGTGAAGAAGTCTTCATTCTCGACACGTAAAGGTGTTTGGAATTTAGCGGGTACCCTTTGGCGTCTGTAAAGCTACAGTAACCTTCCAGCTCTTCATGGAATCAGTAATGAGAGGTTTTACTTACGTCGTCTAACAGCTAAATCTGGATGGTAGCGTCCTGCCAGTAATTTCTAAGATCATCTCGAGAACCTGCCCAAAATATTGTTAACTCTTCTGCAAGGAGATGAATCGCTTTGACCACATAGTTTATTTCACCAACTGAGGTGGGAAAGGACTTGGAGAAAGTTCGGGCAGTGAGAGATTTTATCTTGCCCGAAAGACAAACAAGAGCTGCGAGGTGACGTACCTATGTAGCTACGACTCCAATACGTTAGCGGTTTCTTCAAAGAGTAACGGCCTGACATGTGTTCAGAAGAGGCCGAGAGCGCGTCCCAGGCACTGAAGTCAGCCCTCTGCAATGCGCCTATTTTAGGATTTTCACGGCCTGTTGGTGACCTAATTGTAAACACCGACGCCAGTGACACCGGTATTGGAGGCATTCTCTCCCAGGTCCAGGGTGGGCAGGAACGGGTAATAAATATCCTACCTAATATAGTAAAACTGTTCCAAGGCAGAAAAGAACAATTGCGTTACTCGACCAGAGCTCATGACAGTAGTAAAAGCATGGAGATTTTCCAGAAGTATGTGTACAGTTTTCCATTCCACCTGAGAACTGACCATTCCTCCCTCACCTGGCTGCTGAGTATCAAAAGCCTGGAGGGCTAGACAGCATATTGGGTTCAGAAGCTCCAAGAGAGCAACTTCAAATAAGAACATCGGAAAGAAAGGAGCCTCTTCAATGCGGACGCCATGTCCAGAAGATCCTTCCAGTGGAGTGCGGCCACTGCACTAAAGAGGAGGAGAAGGAGCATGCCTCAGCTGTCCGTGTGATTTCGACCTGCTGCAGCTGGATGAGATTCCGCAGGCCTGAAGAGGGAGCAACTGGCGTCGCCGATTTGGGCCAGTCCTGAGAACTGGAGGTAATGACAAATCGAATCAAGGAAGACACCACACCCAGGGGTAAGGTGTATTCTTCTGGGCCCAATGGACCTGCGGAAGATGTACTGCTCGGAATTTGAGTCACCTGATGGAAAGACCCAGAGAGAGAGAGAGAGAGAGAGAGAGAGAGAGAGAGCGCAGTGTATGCTCTCTCAGAGTAAGTGATGAAAGTGTGGAGGAAGTATATGTGGAAACTTTGGTAGGACATTTTTTTTTTTTTTTTTGGGTAGTGTTTAACGCCCGCTTTAACTACTAATGGCACCGCAGGCGGTTTGGTAGGACATCTTTGATCTAGCCGAAACATAGACAAGTCCCGATAACGGTATCACTGGAGAGGTCAAAGGCATACGCTGAGAGATGGTGCCAAAAATGGCATATGTGTGCGACATGTTGTGACCCACAACCAGGAACCGGAGTCGCATACAGCAGTAAAACGTGGGAGCGCCCTTCTAACGCATAGTCATAGTTAAAGCTGAATCATGCCCTGTCATACTGTTGGTGGTTAAGAATTACTACATCAAGTTACCGTAGGTATAAACAATTCCTAACTAAGAAGTCAAGACCATCGCAAGCTGCCGTGTAGAATAATTATTTTGCTGCTTTGGGGTACGTTGGAGCTACATGGCAATCAGGGCACCATCGTTGAAACTAGTCTGATAAGGGAACGTTTGAACGAGTTGGAGCACTGCGACGCGCTCAATACCCCTCCACCCACAGTCAGAGGGCATGGTTAAGCGGAAGGGCGTATTCTGTGGGTTAAATAGGCTAGCTGCGAAGCCTGCTGAATTTGTGAAGGAAGCATTTCCATTAATATGTAGATAACGAAGACTTGGTTCTAATCTGTTAGTTGTTTGCATTCTAGCCTATTATTGCGGAATAAAATTGGCCCTTTGCCATAATACTATGTTCCAAATGTAATGCAGCGTGTCTTCTCAGACAGGAATATCATGACTGTCTTATATGTTATAATGGACATATTCGCAGATGGGTCGTGAAGGGGAAAGCCAATACAACAAACCCCTAACTCTGGCACCACATGTTAAAAGCCTTCTAAACCCCTAAGTCTTTTCATACACACTAAGCATACTGACGAGTCTCGAGGGTAGCCAAAGCAGTTTCCGACATGTATTCTACTTAGCCAGTCTATTGATTTTTATTACTGAATCTAGGGATACTTCATGTGCCTAATATGAAATAAAAGGTTATGCAATTCATAAATAATGATTATTTTCAGTGTTTTTAAAATGCAAAACTCTAGTTAATGAGTAATTGATGATAAAATTATCATTAATTTAAGTGTTAAATTTCATTGAAAAAATTATGGATAACTCATAAAATATAAAACAGAAATTTAAACATAATTTGCCAAGAAAATAAAGAGTTAAAGCAGAGTTGGTAGAGCATTGGTGGAACAGTATGTAAAGACTAGAAGTACATATTAGGAAAGCTGTAGCCAATCACCAGTGAGATGGGATGTCAGGGTCGCAACGTGGCTTGCTTGCCTATAGTTCTTCAAACCACGATAATACCGGGTTGACTGGGCCAATTTGGTCTTTGGCAGGTAGCTGCGCTTTCCTAGCAACCTAATGTTTAGAAGTCCTCCTGGGGCGGAACAGCCAGAAGTCGATTACATGGACTGACTTCACGACATGCATGACATGCAGGCTAACATCGGAGTTTGCCAGCAGGATAACCTGGTGTTGTTGTATCGTCCTACTCGAACCAATGGCTGCTGCCCTAAGCTTCAATAATCATGGCAAGAGCCATAACTCGTAGTGAAGAGACATATCTAACGCATCCACAGTCCGTCCCGAGGGAAAAGGCTGGTGGGATCTTAGATCATCTAGCCACTATAAGGGTAAGGGATCAGTGTGACTACGCGCCTATATACAGCCTCCTATACCCTGGTATAATGATTGTTGCACAGCGTGGTCGGCCTCCTTTACATAACCTAACTCCTCGCAGATGCTCGTAAATTAAAAAATAAATGAGTAGCATCAAAGCCCTGATATATTACACCTGCATGTAACGTTGTTAGACCTGACTGTAATGTGTAACGTATACGCTGAATTGCGATCTCTTGCTACGTAATCAGCAACATAAAAGGGGAGTATTAGGATGTAGGCTTTAGTTTGGAGGGAGGTCTCCAAGAGTACAGTTATATTAGAGTAAGCAGTCGTTGACTATATATGGGTATTCGTAATGAACGATGAAATTGTTCTACAGCATTGAATTAAAGACAGTTATTATAATCAGAGTTTGAGGAAATAAAGAGATTTTGTTTATATAGGGTTACTACAAAAGAAATAGACAACTTCAACTGCCTGTAAAACAAAAACTATTAGAGATAGCAACCTAATTATTTTGGAGGTATGTTGAGAAACTCTCAAAGTTTCGTTTGTTACTATTGGTAACGCTGTAGTGTTTTGTTTGTTGTTGCAGAAGCTGAAATGGCGGAAAATCCTGTGGAAAAGGCATATTGCGTGTTGGAATTTGCTAGAACGCAATCAGCAACTGTTGTCCAACGACATTTTAGAACACGACACCACAAAAATGAAATGATTCGCTCACAAAAACCAGCATCGTTTTCAACATGTCGCAACATGTCGATGCAAAAGTCGCGCCGTATGACCTTATCTTCTTCACTCAGAAACTGCAACATATGTAATCTGTAAGGCATGATGTGCAGTCGCTTCCGCAAGATTTTCCATACAGTTTGCTGTGGAATTTGTAATTGCATGCTTGCCCTAGATGTCGATTTCTGTGGGCTTCTTATGTAGGCAGAACGAACACGTTCAATGTTTTCTTCCGAAACTCTTGGTCTTCCCGAGCTCTTCCCTTTGCACAAACATCCCGTTGTCTCGAACTTTCTATACCAGTCGTCGATTGACTGTCTAGTCGGTGGCGGTTTGTGGTAACGTGTTCTAAAATGTCGTTGGACAACAGTTGCTGATTGCGTTCTAGCAAATTCCAACACGCAATATGCCTTTTCCACAGGATTTTCCGCCATTTCAGCTTCTGCAACAACAAACAAAACACTAAATCATTACCAATAGAAACAAACGAAACTTTGAGAGTTTCTTAACATACCACCAAAATAATTAATTAGGTTGCTATCTTTAATAGTTTTTGTTTTACAGGCAGTTGAAGTTGTCTATTTCTTTTGAGGTAACCCTGTATATTATACTATTAATATAAAATGATGCTTCACATACATTACTAGCAGATAGTATTCTGTCTTTCGGCAGATCCTCAAACTTGGTATGCGAATTTGTTTTTCCTTAGCTTCCTATCTGCTACCTGTTCCAGTTTCCAATATTTCCGGCGGAGGACGCTGGATTTGTTATCGGGCGTAAAACTCCTTAGTGTGCATATTTCGGAAGGTCGTTGGTCCCGTATCATAGATTTACGGCACGTGTAAAAACCTCCAACCTGATAAAGAGGCCTCTAAGTAAAATTGCGCGGTCTTTCACGACCAACTTAGAATGGGACGTTGAGAACCACAGCATTAAAGAGCGTCCATAAATTTAACACAGTTTCATTTCATCCAATATTTCCGCGTTTTCCTTAAACTGTCTAGAAGATGAATTCTTCTTTCAAGTCTAATTGTTCCTCCTACCTCTCATTCTATGATATCGTGCAATAGGCAGTTTCTTCTTAGAAAGTGCCTTAAATAGTTTCCTTTCCTCCTGCGAAATCTATGTAGGATTGATTTCTTCTCACGCACTCTTCTCAGAACATCTTCATTCGTCAACATATGTTTCCATTTTATCTCCTTTATCCGTCTCTAGCACCACATGTTAAAACCTTCTAAACATGTCTTCTCCGTTTACCTCAAAGTCCACGTTTCCAATCCACTCAGATCAATATTCCAAGTAGCAACTTTAAGGAGGTATTTACGTAGCTCTAGGTTCAAATTTCTTGATGGCAATGTTCTCTTCTCTTGGCAATGTAATCTGTAGTCCAATCTTTTTGATGCAGTATGCATGCTTCGACGGTAAAATTTCCAAGTATTTAAATGTTTCACAGTTTTCTGATTCTTGAATTCTAATCACGATTCGTGGTGGTTTTTCTCTGTATTGTATCATCTTCACTTTTGATTACTCTGTGCTGATTCCGTTCTGTATTTACTTCTTTTTACCTTCTCTAGCCCGGTATCTACAATGTACATAGGTATAGAGAAGTATTGTATTCCACCCAAAAATTCGATACCGAGATTTCACCGGAAATACATGTTTTAGGGCCCCCTGTATAAAAAAAAAGCATTCTGAGAAAAAGGTCCGTGTGCCTGTGAACACGAGAACTCAAAAACGAAAAGTAGCTAAAAAACCAAACTTGGTATTTAAGTTTAGTATCTTCCAGGGATGCAACACGAAGATTTTGAGAAAAATCCTCCCACCCCAAACTACTCTTTACATGGAACTTTTTTAGAAAATTTTGATTTTCTTAAAAATGGCTCAAACGATTTTGATTAAAATATCGTATATTAAAGATATCTACCTGACAAATAAAATTTATATCTTGAATTTTCTGGGAATATCTTCCAAAGACCTGTTTATTCTGGATGAATGTTGCTTAATCTGGCATAACTAGTAAACCGTGAGAGATAGACAAAAACTTACTATACAAAAAATGTATGTTTTGTTAAAATACACAACTTACGTCATATACACTTTTCGTGGAGCTTACCATTTTCGAGGTATTCATTGTTATTAGTTTCAGTTGTGAAGTACTTATACTTTTCTCAGACGGCAGTGTCCGTTTTTCTTTTGTTCTACTCCTGGCCAAGAAAAGAAGCGATTTGTAATGACAATCGCATAACGATAGCTTTTAAAACATTTGAATATCGGTTTAGCCTAGTGTATTGCCTTATTTTCTTCCTACTTATAAGGAACTAAGTAATTAGAACATTGTACTAATGAGTACCTCGATTAGCAAGGTGCACAAACAAGAATAATGTTAAGTAAGAAGTTTGTAGAACAGCTAGAGAAAGTCATGTGAGTGTAACACATTAGATGTTTTCCACTAGCCTCTCTATAATCTTGGCGGTATTTTATCTCTTTGCCAGAAGCGCCAGGTTATATGCATATTTGGTGTAAAAGGCATTTCCTCATATTACAAAGGTTCTAACTCCTAAGGCTTCCTTTGCTAGCAAAAGATCGTAAAGATGGTATTACATTTTGTTCCAGATACAAGTTTTGGATAAACATTCTATCCTTCCAGTCTATGTCAATTTGAGTATTCGCATTAACTTTTCTCAGTTAACCCGGTCGATAGTTTTTTGCCAATCAATAAAGCAGTCACATTTTCCTCCTTTGACGGCTAGAACTCTTGGTATAATCCTTAGGATTCCAAACGCATATCTAACTTCTCTCCCATCCCTGAATCCAAAGCGGTCTTCTCCTATTACGTCTTCCTTGGCGAATCAAAAAAGACTGAAAGGATTTTTTCCTACCGCGCACAACAAAGCCACATTGTGGAAACAATTCTGCATTATGCCAATTAATGAACTCTGACAAATACACGATCGCTTGCCAATGTGTCTGTACACAGGGGACAAACGAAATAGGCCGCCTACATTGGAAATGGAGGTGTTATCAAAGAACAATACGCTGCATTGAAGCTTTGCTTTCGTTTCCATAAATTCGACATGGAAGCTTACAGAATGTTGTAGGAGACATATGGTGATGATGTTCTGCCACAGTCCACAGCATTTCGCTGGTTCAAGGAATATCAGGAGGGCCAGGATTTCCAGCAATAAACGAAACCATGATTAACAAAGCTGGCATCATTGTTCTTGATGACCGACGAATAACAATTGGGAGACTTGCAGACATAGTGTATAGATAAGGTATTGCACTCCACCCAAAAATTCGATACCGAGATTTCACCGGAAATATATGTTTTAGGGTCCCCTGTATAAAAAAAAAGCATTTTCACAAAAAGGTGTATATATATATATATATATATATATGTGTGTGTGTGTGTGTGTGTCCGTGTGTCTATGAATACGATAACTCAAAAACGAAAAGTCGGCAAAATACCAAACTTGGTATTTAAGTTTAGTATCTTCCACGGATGTGACACGAAGATTTTCAAGAAAATCCCTCCACCCTCAACTACCCTTTACATGAAACTTTTTTAGAAAATTTTGATTTTCTCAAAAATGGCTCTAACAATTTTGATTAAAATGTCATATATTAAAGATATTTACCTGACAAGTAAAATGTATATCTTGAATTGCCTGGGAATAACCTCTGTAGACTACTTTATTCTGGGTGCATTTTACGGAATTTTGCATAACTGCTAAACCTTAAGAGCTGGAGAAAAACTTATCACACAAAAATGTAGAGCACTTTAAAACACACAACTTATGTTATATGCTTTTTTTTTCGTGTAGTTGATCGTTTTTGAGATATTCCTTGTTTTTGGCTTCAGCTTTGAAAAACATACTTTTCTCACACAGGACTTTATCAGCTTTTATCCATACAAACAAAGGAACTTTAATCACATAGCAAACAGCTTTTGACTGTCACTTTAGCCTATGGTACCCCCTTATATCGCTTCTACTTACAAGGAAGCAAGTAATAAGGCTATTTCTGCTAATTTTTTCTCGATTAGCATGAAGTAAATAGAAGCATAAGGTTTTAACAATAATTTGTTGCAGTAACTAGAAGCCTTGGAAAGGGACACATCGGTGCAATAGACAGGCCCCAGAAGCTCCGGTTTCTGGTAACTTCTGTTGATGGCATTCATAGCTATACAAGGCACAGTAGTCAGTCAGTCTTGGACAAGTCTTTGACTAGAGGTATGTTAGCGTGCAGTAGCGAGAGAGCGTCATCTGTTTACTCATTGAAGTCACGAATAAATTTTACTGCAGAATTGTTGATCAGCAGTGAATCGAAGAAATTATTCGTTACCAATTTTGACGTAAATATACACAATCTTGTTACAACAATTACTAAACGAAATAAATTTTAATTCTTCAGCCCTCCCCCCCCCCCTATAAATGCACCCATTTGGTCGATTGTCTTCTCGATATTAAATCGTGATTGAAAGTTATTTTGTGAGGTTTTGCGCACGTATGCTTGTAGCCTCGTTGCGGGAGAAATTCATGTTATATATCAGCGCCTGTCATACTTCAAGTCAGCTGATCGTTGGGTGGAAGACAGACCCAAACCATCCATTACAAAGTTAAAGCTTTTTTTCCTCGCCGGTTAGGAACATTGCGGGAAAGACAGCCGAAACACGGGTGTCTTTTGATATATTTTCCGGATACAAATGTAGCTCAATCTGCGACATCAGTGTGATAATGAACCCCTTGTCAGTGTGACGAACAATTTCGTCATAAAGCCGGCTTTTTCTATAGAGATGCAGAACTAAAAATATAAATCCAAAGTGATAGTTTGAGTTGTAAGCAGAAAAACTTTTGAGTTTAGAATTAGGGGGCCAACTCTCCCCCAATTCCCTACCAGGCATTCCTGTGTGCGGAATGCAATGTCTTCTCTACCTAACACGAATTGTACCCGCTCTCTATCTAACATGCATATTTAGAGAAAGCACAATGGCGATGTGTATACATTTCAACGATCTCAATATTTCTTATGAAGCAAGCTTTTTGTTCTTAGTACATCAGATGACGCAGATGGTTTATAAATTGTACAAAATTATTCATAATGCATTTAAAAGAGGGCTGCACAGTTACCCACGGTAAACTTGATCATGCACACATTTTAAACACGTGATACTTTGATAAAAAGCATTAGTTTCCACAAATTCACCTAAGGGCTGCTTTGGAATGGGTGAATTTATTTGACAATCTCTTTTTGGGTATGCTTTAAGAGTGGCTGCCTCAAATATTAAGTACTATATCTAGTACTATAGTTACCAAGCGTTTTGTTCTTAGGTATCTGCTCTCTCTCTCTCTCTCTCTCTCTCTCTCTCTCTTCACTTCTCCTCCCACACTTAGGAACATTTTCTTAAAAAAATATTTTACTGGACCTCAAATGTATACTTATGGAATATCAAGAACCCAATATTTCCCTACCTTACCTAAAAAGAAAATTTATTCATTTTCAGGCATTTCAATTTTGGTAGGCCTTAGACCATAAACTTAAATCGTAACTTTTCTAAGGTGTAACTAATATGAGAGAGTATTTTTCTTCAAAACTTTTTATTCTTTCTTTTTGAGTAAACGTGTGCTCTGTCTCCGAAGACTATAATGTTCTATCCATATTACTTTTCATATTCCAAAAATATATTTGGTGAAGTAGATTGATTGCTGTGTATACCTTTAAAGTGTTTCGTGATTGCACGTGTGATGAATAATGTGTGGTATCTACACGCATAGTTGTTCTTTGCCTGCTACTCTTCACGCCATAGCTGTGGAAACCCTAAATTATCGTGAGTAAACTCCTTTTTACTCGCTAAGAAGATTAGGGAATTCAATCAAATTTTACAGCATGAATAAGCAGTGGCAGCTCGTGAAGTTATGAATTGGAGGTGCCGCAGTGGATTTAAAAACATTTATAAGTTATATAAAAAGTTTGCCTTAAAATGACATTTAACTTAGCATAAAATAATTTCAATATATGTTGGTATATATAGTCACCTCACTTATATTTTATATGAAGTTAACGTCTGTGAGCGCAGTTACATCTTGGTTTGGTTCCATATGTATTGCAGTACGAATTAAAAGGAAGAGAACAATAATTACCTACTGTTTTCAGAAATAGGTTCTTGAGAATTCATGTACATGTTGAGCTTTGCAGCATTAACAATAAGTGAAAAGTATCTAACGGTGAAAATGTATTTCCTGTAAATGAAACTAAGCTAATTACTTATGGTCACTCATACAAAAATGTCTTAAATATTGAAAAATAGTTCTCTTAACATGCTACATTAAAAGGATGTTGTAAGTGCAGTCATCTTCAGTAAATAGAAGACATTCTAAGTAGCGTATAATATTATGGCAGAAGCATACTTAGAACAAATATATGCTGTTTAGTTTTCAGATAGTGAAGACCCTATATGCCGTAGCATTACAATTATTATGAACGAGGGCGAGGGGTGTGCCAGGGTTTTTTCTCTCGCATGTTTTAACCTTATCCTCCTTTTGCAATCTCACTCCAATGAAAGTGAATACAACGATTTGCCTAACAGTGCAGCGTCGAAAATTGCTCATTTAGGAAGTTTACGCAGTGGTCCGAAAAAAAAGGAGGCTTCCCTTAAAATATATTTCATATAGTCCGAGACGTCTTGGTGAAACAAATGGCTACCACTAAATATGGATTAAGGGGCATTATTT
Source organism: Hymenopus coronatus (assembly GCA_030762935.1). Classification (NCBI taxonomy): domain Eukaryota; kingdom Metazoa; phylum Arthropoda; class Insecta; order Mantodea; family Hymenopodidae; genus Hymenopus; species Hymenopus coronatus. Next base: position 54,386,386 of record CM060898.1, read on the forward strand.
ACATAATGACCAGAGATTTTAATGAAATTCCCACACCAATTAAAGAAATTAATAAATTCACACTTTTTAAAAGGGAGGTAAAAAGGCATTTACTCCTGCAATATCAAAATGCATTACTTAAACAGTATTATGTTTTGTGCGAATGTCAAATCATTAGTATACATTGCCATTCGTTTGTTAGTCTATTTATTTTTAAGTATTAGAAGTATAACGTATACCAATTCGTAGTATCCAGTATTACAGTTCTATCAGTATTATAGTTCTCAAATACATTAAAGCACATTGTTTAACAATATATATGCTATACTGTGATTAGTTATGAAATGATGTATCTTGTTGTGTATTATGATAAATTTTGTATTCAACTTATTTTTGTTTTTAAATTATTTTTGTTGACAACTTGTCTTAGATATAAATTATAATTAATATAGCACTGCCACACTTGTAAACAATGACTGTCTCTTACTATGAGCCCGAGGGCTCCTTGGTGCCTTGTTCAAATAAAATAAATAAGAAAATAGACGAATACGTCAAATAAAGTTGAATACAATCCCCTAGGAGTTACAGAAAATGTAATTTTCTCTAAGAGTGGTGGCTCTTATGGACGGCTGCACTTGTGAATAAGGCTAATAGAACGCGGCAGCTCGGTGATTAAAGCATCTCAACAAGCCGACGATTGGCGGATAAAATCAATTTTTATTATAATTATTCCTTGTTGGAAAATATAATTTGTATAAAAAGACTTATGACTTTAGGGTTTTAAGTAGTTTTGACTTCAGTAAATGTGTAAATGGAGTTTTGTTTTCGCATTTAAATAACAATTGTGCGTAGCTGGTGAACAAGATATGCAAAACTAGTTTACAAAACGTAGTAGTTAGAATATAGTATGTTCCGGTTATATGTAGAAAGTTATTGCAAGGTATCGTATCTGTTTCTCAAAAGCGTGTAAGTTTGACGCTAAGGTATTTAATATGGGAGAAGTGATGTTAAAAGTATTTCGTTGACATTACTTCTGGTATGTCGATGACGTCACGACGTCTGTCAAATATGCCAGAGCTGGGAGAGGTTTCCGCTAGAGGACTCTGAGTAAAACGAATGCAACATGGTGGTGACTTGTAGATGGAAATTTAATGTGTTGATTGAGCCGAGAGCGTTGTGCGTATAATAAAGGATTTTGTTATAAACTATTTAATTTGCACATATTATTTGTACTACTTAATGAATGAAACCTCATATAGGTATGAAAAGGCGTGAATCATACCGGTTTTCATGCGGGAACTTGTGAGGTTGTCATTTCTCTTGGCTTAATTAAGGTAAATAATGCGGATCAATTTACTGATATGTGTATTATATTTATTATAGACGCACTTAAATTCATAAAGAGCAATACTTTCTCAACGGAGTTGAAACGCAGGCAAAAATATTCCAAAAAGCCTATAAGTTCGTGGTGAGGTTAATTGTGTTGATGTCTACAGTTATCTGTTTTATATTTCTTTTTCAGTTGAGACATGTTCTCTAAAAAGAAGAAGAAGCCACAAATATCTCCACCAACTAATTTTGAACATAGAGTCCACACAGGGTATGATAAGCGAGAAGGGCGATATGTGGGTTTGCCTCTGCAGTGGGCCAGCATTGTTGGAAACAACCAGATTCTCAAAAGTACTAACCGACCTTTACCATTAGTAGATCCTTCAGAGATCACCCCTACAGAAATATTGGACCTAAAGGTGAGCAAGCACACTAACTAAGAGGTGGTTCTTAAACATGTGTTTACAAACAGAAATGCACATTTTTGGAAGTGCAGTTAAGCAACTTCCAAAAATTATATAACGTATTTCCTACAAGATTATTTTCTAAGTCTAAAATCGACCAGTGAGCACAAATTCAGATGGAAATTCTCAAATTAGACAATTAGTATCGGAGCAGATACGTTGACAATTGCCTAGCCATTTTCTGCCAACCCCTGCACCAATATCCCAGACATGTGCCTACCAGACGGTATTGAAACTCAACAGGTGTTCATCTTTACCATTATTAGAACAGAATTAGTTTACTGCTTCTTCTGGAAATGAACCTCATGTTAGGTCCTTGCCATTCAGTGGCAAATATTTGTATGTGCCAGTTATGTTTGACTACAGTGTCTAGGTTCATGAATCTAATAGAGCTCGCAGCATTGTATAATGATGAAGAATGCAGGCAGTTCATTTAAATTTATTAAGAATGCAGATGGTATTTTGGGAATGTGATACTGCTCCTCATCCTGTTATGAAAGAGATCAGAAATATCATTTTCCTGTATGAAAGAGTATGAGCTGTTTTCAGAATAGTTGCAAAGAAAACTTGATTCAGAGTTCTAGAATACCACCTGCCCAAGTGCTTGTATAATCTGGCTCATCTTTAAAAGACAGTATGGGATATTTGTGTCTCTATATAATGCATACATGTTGCCATTAGCTTTGTCCTTTTCTACTCATACCCATTACCAAAGTTGCTAATAATATGATGTTAATATTCAGGTATAATTTTCAGCTTTGAACCAATGCAAATTTTTTTTTGCTGTTATCATGTTTAGAGCCTTTTAGATTTCTGTGAGCCAAAATTTCTAAAGAAAACATACTCTTCAGGAAATATTGAGATATTTGCTGCTTCTTTGCTTATCACACAGTAACAGATAAACTGAAGGTCAGAAGCAACAATAGTTTTTTCTTAGCTAGAGTAAACTAAAATGTTGATACTCACTTAGTTTGAATTCTCTATCTTTAATAAGAAGAGCTTTTAGATTTTTTAAATCAAAGTTTACAGAATATTCTATAATTATGCAGTAGAAAAGTTAGGCAATGAGTAATAATAAATAAATTAACAAAACGCCAAATTTATAGATAATGCAGAGCAAACATTGTGCCATCTGTCTCTTCCACTCTCCTCCCCTTCATGCCTACCTGCCTCTGTACTTGCACATATCCCTATTGTTCACAAAGTTTGTAGTATAGATTTTATTTAATGATTTATTTTTACTTTCTCTAGCCCATATGTACAATGTACTCAGTGGATAGAGAACGCATTGCATTCTGCCAAAAAATTCAATGCCAAGATTTCGCCAGAAATTTTTGCTTTGAAGTCCTCTGAGTCCGAGAAAGGCATTTTTAGAAAAAAGTCTGTGGGCAGCATATCTCAAAAACGAAAAGTCTGTTAAATACCAAACTTGGTACTTAAGTTCAGTATCTTCCAAGGTTGCAACAAGAAGATTTTCCATAAAATCTGCCTGCAGCCCAACTATCCTTTACATGGAACATTTTTCGAAAATTCAAAAATGGCTGTAATTTTCATTAAAATTCTGTATGTTAAAGATATTTGCATCACAAATAAAGTGTATATTTTGAATTTTCTAGGAATAGCCTCTGAAGAGCTGCTTATTCTGGTTGAATTTTGCAAAATTTTACATAACAGTTAAATCATGAGAGATAGACAAAGCCTAATACATAAAAATCTGATGTAATCCATTCACATGACTTTCTCTATATCTCTGCAACAAATTTTTGTTAAAAAGTTTATGCTTCTATTTACTTCATGCTAAATTAGAAAAAATTAGCAGATATAGTCTTATTACTTGGTTCCCTGTAAGGAGAAGCGAAATAAGGGAGTAAAATAGGTTAAAGTGATTCCAAAAGATGGTTGCTATATGACTGAAGTTCCTTTGTTTGTATGGACAAGAGTTGACAAATTCCTGTATGAGAAAAGGATGAAACAAAAAACAAGGAATATCTAAAAAACGATAAACTCCCTGAAAAAATGTATATAACATAAATTGTGTGTTTTATTGTGCTCTACATTTTTTGTGCAGTAAGTTTTTGTCTATCTCTTACGGTTTGCCAGTTACACAAAATTTCGTAAAATTCATCCAGAATAAAGTAGTCTTCAGAGGCTATTCCCAGAAAATTCAAGATATACACATTATCTGTCAAGTATATGTCTTTAATATATGATATTTTTAACAAAATCGTTACAGCCATTTTTTAGAAAATCAAAATTTTCGAAAATTTTTCCATGTGAAGGGTAGTTGGGTGTGGAGGGATTTTGTTGAAAATCTTGTGTCGCATCCTTGGAAGATACTGAATTTAAATACCAAGTTTGGTATTTAATGGTCTTTTCGTTTTTGAACTATGCTGCCCACAGACTCACACGCAGACAGACAAATACACACACACACACACCCACACACATGGACATTTTTTTAAAAATGCTTTTTTTGGATTCAGATGGTCTCAAAACATGTATTTCCGGTGAAATCTCGATATCAAATTTTTGGGTACAATGCAATACCTTCTCTATACACTATGTACATAGTACGTATAGAGAAAGTAAAAAAAAATGTATATCTTATTAAAACATATAATTTGTGTTTTAATAAGATATATGTTTTTAAGAATACGTTTTTCCTGTAGAAATGATATTCATTGTTATTGGTTTCAATTTTAAATTAATTTTTCTAAATGGGACCATGCAAAGCAAACTGAACCTCAATTGTTTCACATAGCGACCAACGTTTAAGAGATTTGGCTATAGCTTTAATCTAATGTATTCTTTTATTTCTCTTATACTTTCAAGGAAGCAAGTAAAAAGGCCAATTCTGCTAATGTGTATTTAGATTAGTATGACATAGATAAAAGAATAATCTTTTATAAGAAAAATTTGTTTGTGGAAGAGCTAGAGAAAATTATGTAAATGGAACACATCAGATTTTATCCATTTCACGTTCTCTCATTCTGGGGATCTTCAGCATATCAGCCACTTATGTTTCTTCGGAGCTATGATACACTCTCCAAAATCCATCTTTCTTCACTCATATGGCTTCAAAGGGCAAAACTATGTGTTTAATGACATCAGCATAACATCATGCGCAACAAACTCGCTCATCACTTTGCACTATAGGATTTATTACATCATAAATTTGTCACGGCAACTATCACTAGCTTTGCCAATGCCTCTATTATTAGCAAATTTTATATGAAAAAAGGAGGGGAAAAGGTGCGAAAATAAGGTGAAAAAGGGACAAAAAATTGCTGTTTTATTCAACTAATTCAGAAAATCTATCTTTTATTCAAGGTTATTGAGTCACAAACAAATATATCAAAATCATCACACACCAGAAATAGGGAAATACAGGAATCTATTATATTTCAAGACATTGAGCATCTGTACAAAATTTGTCTTTGGGAAAACCATCTCTCTAGTCCCTCACTGAAGTACAAATTTCCCATTGTTTTTCCTTTTCAAGCTCCTGTTCTAAAAATTGTTTAATGACTGCAGTAAGGTACTTGTAACCATGGACACACAATTGTTCTGTCTACGAATTATTAATTTTTTCCTGGTAGCAGAAGTTGTTGGGTCTTGAAAATAGTATCTGCATTGGCTGGATTCAGTGAATGAAGAAATTCTTGTCAAAAATTTTTCACAACGAAGCAGCACACTGGATGCTGAGTGAGTAGTGGCTGGGAAATTTGGAAGGGGCAGGCCAATGATTTCCTTGTAGGCAGCAACAATATTCGGAGGTATTCAGAGAATCTTCTTCAGGGCAGAGATGAATTCATTTGGGATGTTGTATTCATTCCTTATGGATTCACAAACACTGGGAAGGACATGGACTAGGCATGTCACATGCTTTAACTTAGGTTCAAAGATTTTAATTGGTTAATTGCTGAAATCATGTATGGAGCTTGGTCTGTAACCACCAGAAGAAATTTTTGAATTGCGATACCACTTGGCAACAGCTTTTGATGGTCCAGGATTGATTACATTACTGTACCAGCATTGACATTCTCCAGTTCATTCACTTTAAACAACAGGGACTTAAACTTTCTCCCCTGATAAGGGAATATTAATTTTGCAAAATGTATTGTTCCATTGAATCTGAAGTTTCATCCAGCATGAATCCCACATCATTTTCAGTCACTTTCTGCTGGATTCTTTTAATGGTTTCTTGGTAAACAGGCTCAATGTAGTTTTCCTACTATAGTACTTTAATGGGCATTGAAATCTTTGTGTATTTTTCAAGAAATCCTTTTAAAATGGATGCCTTACCATATTGAGTGGAATTCCCTCTTGTGTAAGAGCACACACAAGTCATTGTATAATTCCTTCAAATTTGAATTGAACACTGTTCACTGAATTCTGTAATAAAGATTTCACAATATTTTTGTTTGAAGAGCCTTGCTCTTTTAATGCTTAGAACTGAAAAGTTTTTTTTTTTTTTTATGTAGTTTCGCTGTGTTTTTGATCTAACAGAATTGCTGAATGACAAACATTATACTGCAGTACAGTTCCATCTGCTTCTATAGAATCTTGTTTGAATTAATGAGAGAGAAAAAAGTGGGGTCCTGGACGCCTTCGGCATGGCAAAATCTAGTAATACATTTATTTATTCTCTGTCCAGCCTTACTTCACTGGTAATGTAAACAAAAGTAACAGGTTGCAATGGTTATGGTTAGTTGCTGAACATTTTACCGTTTTCTCCATCACAAAATAGTTCCTCTTAAATTGCCAAGTGAGTACAGAAATATCATATTACACTATGCAATATTGTCTAAATAATATAGTATGAATGGTTAAGGAAAACAATTTACTAATCATTTAATCATTATTCTTTTTGTAACAATGCATGTCCATTTTGCAGTTCATTTCTAATGGTTGCTTCTAGTCAGCAAGTATTGGCAAAAACGTGTAATGCCAGTGTATAAAACATAAGCAAGGAAGGAATTTTATATATATATATATATTAAAAGTTTTATGAAAAGTACCTTACCTTTTCACTAAACAATGTTCTTAGCTTAACGTAAAATTTACTGGTGTTTCTAAAAGCAGCTTAAAGTATGCAAAACTTTTAAATCAGCTGAGGTGCGACTTCTTGTGCCAGCTGCTTTACAAGTGTCAGCTGAAAACACTGTGAATGTGTGTTATACATTGTTTGGGAAGAGCAAACAGAGCGAGATTTGGAGGGAATAATAGACATTGTTGTTGGCTCACTAATCAATCTCTGAGGTGATTGAGATAGTTCGATTGCAACTGCAGTAAATGACTTGTATCTTGAAGGAGTGGGACCAGTTCCATTTTAAGATTAGTTCTTCTGATAAGTCACTGCATTATGGCATATTAAAGAAATGTGCAGTGGATGGTTTTGTATTTGTGAATGCTAAAATTTGCAAAAAAAAAGCTGTTGGAGTGAAGTAAGTACGTATGCAATACTTCAGCAAACTTTCAAAACAAACATGTCTGCATTATGTAATTTTACAAGAGAGTTTTACATTTTATACTGAATATATAACGACTCACCTGCCTGTTTTATTGTGTTTTATTTATTGTGCATTTCATAGAGTTAATCATCATCTGTGAACAGTGAAAGTAGGTAGTTATATCTTTTCGTGCCCAACTTGGATACATGGTTTTACAATTGTACAGCAGACGAACCAGCTTAGCACCACGTGGTGTTAGCACTGCATTTGCAGAAGAAAACATTTTGATTTGTTTGTATCGCCGGTGAAGTAAGGATGAACAGATAATAATAGCAAACTTCCACTCTTGATCAGCAGATTACTGATTCCATTGAAATTAAGAAGATGGAAGTGAGAGAAACAGATTTGCACGTTTTGCAATATTTTCCGTTGTCACATATGTTGTTGAAATAAAATACCATTTTCATTGTGGCGAGCAATTTGTTTCGGTAAAATGAGAGAAAGAGAATTTGGTCACACACAATATTATTTCAATTAAATCATTAATGGGAATGCACAGTGAAGTAACTAATTAAATAGGAGTAAAAACATAGATTACCCTCAAACTTCACTCTTGAAATAAGGTAACTTACTTCAGACATGTTTCGGTGGCTTTTTCCACCATTTTCAACGAAGATTCACTGAGTGTAATCTATGTTTTTACTGCTATTTAATTATTTCAATTATTTCAGTCCCTTGTTTATTGTAAAATTCAATGAAACTTACAAGTCATATCTCTTTATGTATGATAAAATAAACTCTAGAAAATTATTGAAAAGCTACAGTATAAGAAAAAAGGGATAAAAGACCCCCTCCCCCTAAAAAAAAAAGAAGTAAAAATAGGTAACTATAAAAATGCCTCTTTTCTCAACTAGAGAGAAAATCTCCCACTGTGGTGTCTTTCCGAAGAACTTTAATTTACCCTAAGAGAAAAGGTATGCATATAAAAATCCTAACCCTTAGCATTACAAATAATGGATTGCATGTAACAGAAAGACATTGATAACGTGACATCAGATCCCTGAATTACTCACAAAGTTGACCATAATTGTACTAAAAATTGGGCAGACCATTATACATTATGCTAAACAGGACTAATTAAGACAAAAAGTACTGCCTTCCCTGCAAGCAGTCAATGCAACTAAAATGCACCATAAAAGAATATTTTTAAGTACTGTTTTAAATCTGCCAGCAAAGGGCACTATTCTGTGAAAATTCAGAAAAAATAATCAGAATTTACAATATAGACGTTTAATATGATTATGTCCAATTCTGCAGCAAGGTATATGTGAAAATATCTTTGTTATCAGAGTAAAAAGTGAGAAAATTGTGATATAATTCGATTAATCCTCAGTGGAGTACATGGTTGAGCATTTCATGATCTCTCTCACATGTTTACCAACATTTCTAGACATGTGTTCCAAACCTTGTTGCACAAATTATATTGAGGTATTTCTAAATTATTTTAAATAAAAATGTACACTATTTAATAAACCATACATTAGCAGAATTTCGAACCACATGTTAGGAGTATATCAATTTCCTGTGGGATTTTCTTGGGGGTAATATTTCAGACATTTTTCAAGATTTAAAATGCATTTTACTATACAATTTGTAAGTTATCAAAATGAAACTTAAGGAACAGTTTCCCCAATGTGTGCTAACTAAAATTTGTTTTGCAGTTATTAACATGAGGCAAATGCTACAGTACCAAACCATAGCATCCTGTCATTCACCTCATATTTGTTTTCAACCAAATAAGCTGATACATGTTGTTTTGATCCAGTTCATAAACACTCACTAAACATGACCTAACCTCACCGAAATCTCAAATCCAAAGGACTCTGTTGTTTGCTGTGGCCTAACAACATCTGCTTGTCTCATACTCATTTTAAACCAAATGAATTGACACACGTAATTTTTATTCAGTTCATATACACACACTAAACCTAACCTCGTCAAAATATTGAAGTCGGAGACCTTGCTGCAACTTGCTACAGCCAATTCGCTTCCCCTACCCTCATACTCATTTTAAACCAAATAAGTAGCAATGCTGTTACTTATTGCTTCTAAAGCTAAATTAATGCTAAATTAACCCCTCATGGAAATTTCTGAGTCACATTCCTGAAGTACCAATGTAATGTTGGTAGTATTTTCAAGGTAATAGTAGATTTCAGAAACTAGGTCGTACACATAAACATAGATGGTTTGTTGTGTCTCCTGAATGCTTTTGAAGCATTTATGCAAGTTCCTTTAGTGCCGGCATCTAAAGAGAATGTCAGTCGTGAAAGCTAATGCTGCCATGTTGGAAGATGTCCAGCTGGTTTGCTCAGCAAAATGAAAGGCACAGTTGGCTATTGACCCTTCAGCAATAAAAGGCATAGAGTCACAGCCCTAAACTTCTTGCAGACATCCAGTAGTATAAATGTAAGTATAGTAAAAAGAAAGAACTCGAAATTCCAAAATCTCAGCCACATGAGATCTTGTGTATCCAGATTTAATTGCTGAGAAAACAATATATAAGTTAGAACCAACCTGGACTGTCACTTAAGCATTTATATATGCACATGTAACAAAACTCGATGATAAATATGCCGCTCTAATGCAATGCTGGTGAGCCTTTTGACTATGGAGAATAGGCCAAGGTGAGTTTTTATCATGTTTTAAGATGAAACAATCCATTTTTTGTGGGGTTGGCTATCAGAATTTGGTCCTTTTATGTTACTGGGTTTACAACAGGAACCACATGAGAGAAAATGTTGACAGGGGTTGGAGAAAGTTTTCAAAACAGGTCAGAATCCTGTAACTTCTAGCATTCATTGTCTATAACAATAAATGGTATGGCATAACTGCCATAGAGAGCAGACACTTTGTTTGGTTGCTTGTGTGATGTCTGATTTAACCTTAAATACTGGCAATAATGAAACAGTATGACAGGTAATGGTTGTGTGTCAAATACTAACTCAAATGATGAGCATTTCAACATGTAAACATTGTAAAGCAAAAATGGTGAGTGATTTGAAATGTTCTGACTGTAATATCTATTTTCATAATAGCTGTACAAAGCTAAATAGTAACATTAAAATAATTGACTCTTTGTAAAGTGCTGTGGTGAAGATGAGGGGTTATCCATGAGGTTTTCTGACCTATATTTATGAAGCTTTGAATGAAATTGGTGGCATCGACATATGTATAGTGACATTTCTTTAAAACAAAAGGATAATGTGATGAAAGAATTAAATGAAAGGGTGAAATTATTATCAAATCAGTGAATTTACTAAGAAAAGTAAAGTTTGTAAGTGAACATAACAGTGAAAATTTTCATGACAAAGCTCTTATGGTTGCTAAAAAGGTAAAAAATTGTAATGAAAAATGTGATATTAGTGTACAAATAAGCAAGTACAAAGTGAAAAAGTGCAAGTGCAACTTGAAGTACAATCTCAAAAATTTAACCCTCATAAGGTTAAATGATAATGAGAAAAATGATAACAACTTTGACCCTTCATCAGCTCCAAGAGTATGACCCTGGACTATGCAGCAGATGTAAACAGCGAAACCGATGTAGTAAGAAGGAAACAAAGGCATTGAGTTGTGGTTGGGAGTGGTGAAAATTCTAATTAATTAATTCTAAGTTCATTGTATAATTTTGAAGCTTGTGTAACTTATTGTAATAATTATAATACAAATTGCATTACCATATATGGTCATAGTAATTCAAGCTTTGATGCTTTTTCAAATAAATTATATGATCTTTATTTTGTTTTTAAAAGACAGCTTCAACAAATAGGTTATGTTAATGTATTTGACATTTACAGGCTTAGACATGTGATTTTTGAACCTACTAGAACTGGATGTATTGTATCAAACTTAATGGATGATAGATGTAATGCTAATGTTAATGCAACTATTGTTTCTGGCCACAACACTGTACTTTTGAAAACAAATATCTTAAACAATGCTAGCTCTAAGAATGAAAACTGTAATCTCAAATTTAAACATTTTTACAATGCTTCTGGTTTTTATTACTTTTATCATTTTATTAAAACAAATATGAAAAACACTGTACAGTATTAACAAGTTAGATGAGAAAGTCAACTATTTTTTATGGGTCTTATGTGATACTACAGATAAAGCGTTTCCATTAAAGGTTTGTATCCTGGACGTATGAGAAAAATAAAAAGCAAAATGTGGTACGCTGGGGAACACTAAGTTTTAAAAGATAAATGTCTCTATAAATGTAAAATTGTGAAGCTGCTTACAGTGAAGGTATAATCAAAATTGAATTAATTAAAGTGGTACTATTAACACACACTTCACTTACTTTTATTGTGCAGGAAATTGTTGCCCGCATCCTCAGCTGTTGAACCACTACTGCTTGTGTTTGGATTCCAAGTTGTGGTTGTGGATATGTTGGTTGTGGTGACCTCTGTTGGGCGGGCGATGAGATTTGTTAAGCAATCCTTCGGGAGGAACTCCATGTTCATCAATGTGTGGTGGTATTTATGAATGTAGATTTTTTCCCATGCTGATAATTGAAACAGATTCGAAAGTTCTTTCAATAGTTTGATGTTCGGATTGATTTAATGGTGTGCTTCCCAAAAGTGATGTGCTACTGCAGATTTGTCCAGCTGCTTTGACTTGATGTATCTTCTGTGTTCTTTATTCCGTGTTTCAAGGTTTTTTATTGTTTTTCCAATGTATTTCCTGTTGCAGTCTTGACATTCAATGGCATATATTCCTGATTTTTTCTCCATGGGTATTTTGTCCTTCAGAGAGGACAACTGTTTTACACTGTATTTATTAATCGGTGCTAGTTTGATGTTGAATTTCTTGAATACTTTTTTGAACTTGTTGTGGGTTGTATGTGATTTTGTGAAATTTGGGAGGTTTTTCTTTATGGGTTAAGGTAATAATTTCTTTTGTGTGTTTCTGTCTTTTGTATTTAGTGATCTTTTTGATGATGGTGGAGGTATTGAAACCATTGTCTACTGCTCAGAATGTGATTATATTCTTTTTTATATTCAGTGGGATTGAGTGGGACATTAACTAGTCTGAAAGCTGGACTATTGAACACTGCAAATTGGTGTGGAATGGGGTTGAAGCTATTTCTTTTTATGTAGTTGTTGGTGTGTGTAGTTCACCTGTGTATTCCAAATTCTATTTTGTTATTCTTTTTGAATATGTTTAGACTAGAAATGAGATGCAGTTGTCATTTTCTTTTTCTATGGTAAATTTTATTTTAGGTTCCTGTAGGTTGAGGAGTTTTAAGGCGCCTTGTGCTAGTTTTCCTGGGATTATGGCGAAAATGTCGTCTACATATCTGTACCAAATTTTGAAAATTTGTGGAAAGGCTTTGGTAATGTGTGTTTCAAATGCACCCATAAACAGTTCCGCCAGGAATTGGGAAAGTGGATTTCCCATAGCTAGGCCTGTGATCAACAAGTCACAGGATGCGGGCAATGGTCTGCGAAACAATTGTCCTGCACAATAAAAGTAAGTGAAGTGTGAGTTAATAGTACCACTTTAATTAATTCAATAAATTCTCTATTGTTACAATTTATATGCTCATTGTGAAATCATACAATATGAAGATATTTTTATTAATCTCAGAAAAGATTATAAACAAATTTTGAAGAATACCAAGACTAATTATATTTCCAAGATCATTGCAAATTCCAAAAATAATTCTAAAACATTACGACAGTTATTTCAACTGTAATTAATAATAATTCAAAGACCAATAGTGAAGTTGACCGAAAGTTGAGGAAATAAACTCTTATTTCCTTGATTCTGTTGATGAAATTGTAAACAAACATTAATTCTGTTGATTTGATGATGAACATAAATAAGCATTTTTAAATTTAGCCATGTAAGTGCAAAGGATGTTTATTCTGTTGTAATGAGACTTAGCAACAACTCTTGTCTAGATGTATTTGAACTAAATTTACAAATTTTAAAGTATGCTGCCTGTTTTATATGTGAACCTCTGACATACATTTTTAACTTCAGTATTAATTTTACAGACTCTATTAGAATATAAAAGTCATTCCTATCCATAAGAAAGGAAGTAAAATTGGCTATGTCAGTTACAAATCTATAATCATCACCCCAGTTGTGTCTAAGGTTTTAGAAGTTTTATTGAATAATCAGTTAATGCAGTATTTTGAAGATAAATTATTATTTTCTCCTATGAGTTTAGTTTTAGAACAGGACACAGTACCGTAGATGCTATACTAGTTTTTCTTTAAACAATTTTTAGACGCTTTTGAAAGTGGCTATTCATCCCATGGTCATTTTGAATCATCTGAATAAGGCATTTGATACCATTTTTCACAACATACTTTTAAACAAATTAGCCTACTATGGTTTTAATGACACCAGTATAAATATCATACATTCATATCTAAGTGACATATCAGGCTATTATGTTAGCAGTAGAAAATTTTAAATTCAAGAATATGGTGCGCCACAAGGCTCTGTACTGTTTTCTTTCTAATATACATAAATAATCACCCCGAATCTATCCAAGATAAATGCCTGGAAACATATTAATTTTTTATGATTGAGCATTAAATATTTGCTGTGATGACAAGTGTTACTTTCTTAAGAAAAACTAAATTATAACTTTTAAACCACATCACTGGTGTGAACCAAATAGATTAATGCTTAATCAACTTAAGACTGTGGATCTGAATTTTAGTAATTGTACTGGTAGCACTACTATTCGATTGTAAAATCCTTAGGCATTCATCTTGAACCTAAATTAGAGTCGAAATCCCACATAGATTATATCTCCAGTAAATTAAGTAAAGGGATGCTTATGTTACGAGCACTCAATCAAACTATTAACAAAAAAATCTGATGTGTTCCATTTACAAACTTTATCTTGCTGTTCCATATACAAACTATTTTTACAAACGATTATTCTTTTATCTACTTCATGCTAATTGAGATAAACATTAGCAAAATTGGTCTTATTACTTGTTTCCTTGTAAGTAGAAGGGAAATAAGGGAATACATTACACTAAAGCGAGTAAAATCTTTTAAAAGCTCAGTGCTATGTGAAATAACAGAGGTTTGTTACGCTTTGCATGGTCCCATTTGAGAAAAGTCAGGTAGTTTAAAATTGAAACCAATGACAAGAAATATAATGAAAATGGTAAACTCTACAAGAAAAACGTATATTACATAAATTGTGTGTCTTAACAAGATCTACATTTTTTGTGTAGTATGTGTCTATCTCTAACGGTTTGACTGTTATACAAAATTTTGCAAACCACATCCAGAATAAAGAGGTCTTCAGAGATTATTCCCAGAAAATTCAAAATGTGCATTTTGTTTGGGACGTAAATATTTCTAATATACTTTAATATACTTTTAATCATAATCATTAGAGCCATTTTTGAGGAAAACAAAATTTTTCAATAACATTTTTCCATGTAAAGGGAGGTTTGTGGTGGGAGGATTTTCTTAAAATTGTGTTGCATCTTTGGAAGATACTAAGCACAATACCAACTTTAGTATTTTAACAGTCTTTTCGTTTTTGAGCTATGCTACACACAGACTTTTTCTAAGAATTATTTTTTCTACTAAGGGGACCTCAAAACATATATTTCTACTGAAATCTTCACATTAAATTTTTGGGTGGAATACATTACTTACTCTAACTGCTATGTACATCGCATGTACATGTGGTCTAGATAAAGTAAGAACAGTAGTGTCAGTGTATTATAGTAATATATATTCAATTCTGAATTATGGTATTTTACTTTGGGGCAACCATTCTTATGCAAACAAGTTTTTATTTTACAAAAAAAAAACAGAGAGAGAGTAGAGAGTATGGAGAGAGATAGTAGAGAGAGATGGATAGTAGAGAGAGAGATAGTGGAGAGAGATAGTAGAGAGAGATGGATAGTAGAGAGAGAGATAGTAGAGAGAGATGGATAGTAGAGAGAGAAATAGGAGAGAGAGTAGAGAGAGAGTGATAGTAGAGAGAGAGAGATAGTAGAGAGAGAGAGAGAGTGATAGTAGAGTAGAGAGAGATAGTAGATATAATAGGGAGAGAGATAGTAGAGTAGGGAGAGAGAGTAGAGAGATAGTAGAGTAGAGAAAGGGAGAGGGAGAGAAAATTTGTGGAGTTCCACCAAAAACTCATTGCAAACCACAATTTATTGAACTTGGAATCCTCGCTCTTCCATGTATATATATTTCAAACTGTTTTATTTTAAGATGAATCTACAATATTATTTTTTGTGTAAAACCATTCATAATTATCTGACAAGAATCAGCAATTATATTTATTTTAGGAAATATAGTTAATCTCAAAACAGTTTTGAAATAATGTCCATAACAATTGAAATTAATTAGTTGAGTCGATTTTGTAACACTTACTTTTGGAGCCATGTTTTGGGACCACGTTTTCCAATAATAAAAGTAAGTGTTGTAGTGTTACAAAATCGACTCAACTAATTAATTTCAGTTGTTATAACACACCACTGTCACAAAGTCCACCATATATCAGTAATAATATCCATAAATCTATTGTAATACCTTATGTAACAAAATTAAGAAGTTTACATATAACAAATTTAAGCGAGATTCTAATTTTATTGAAAAAAAACCTTGATAAGATACAGGAATTTTATAGCATTCAATTTTTGTAAACATTTAGATTGTCATCGCCATACATATATAATGTTTTTTAGCAATAAACATCTATCCATTCAGCTTATAGTCACCAGGCAGCACGCAGATAGCTTGCAATGGTAAAAGTTAACTTAAATTTGTACCAAAGTGTTTATATGTGGAACACTGTGAAGTGTCAATATGAGTTATTTATTTTCTATTTCAGTAAATATTCATAGATATGGTAGGAGAAGTATGGAAGAGACAAAATGTTTTTAAATTAAGAAGAAACTCAAAATAATCATGAATGCGTTAGATTACTCAAGAAAAATGAGTATTAGTAAGGGAGCAAATGAAACAGCTAAATCCACCAGAAACAGTAGTTTGTAGGATAAAAAAGAAACAAATTCCAGAACTTGCAAGGACACCATTAAATAGAAAGCAAAAATGATGAGGGAAACAAAAACATACTGGATTAAAGCAAATACCTTATTAAAATAGAAGAGTTGTGTAATATCGTTCATATTTTGCTGCTTTAAAACATTCCACCCATCTGAATGTAATTTTGTCAAAAGTAAATAATGATGCCTTAAAAATTAAAATGGTTATAATTTTATATCCATATTTGAAATTTTTATGTCTATAAAAACATATTTTTAAGAACAAAAATTTTAAGGAAAAGAAATACAGTGCTGGTGGAAAAATAAATAGCCTTAAATAACAGTGCAGATATTTCACTATTTGGTGATGTATAATTCACAAGATGACTTGAGATGAGTTGAGTTGGTAGTTGAGCACCGAAGTTCTAACGCAGGTATAGTACATGAGGTAACATATGCTCCATTTAGGATTGAGATGCACATTGTTACCGTCCGCTTTGCCCAGAGGTTCTTTTGTGAACAAACTACTGTACAGAGTTCTCTTGGAAATACTTGTATGAGTACATAAAGATAGCTTACAATTCAGCTATTGTCATAGGTATGGACTTCAGTGCACCTCAAATGCACCAGCAGGGGAAAAATAGGCAGTGCCGGCTGTGTTGTTTGTTCAGTGAGTGAAAAATTGGACACAAATAATACCAATGCAGTCATGTTGTGAAAGAAAATTGGATGCTAGGAATGAGTCACAGTGAGATGAGGATGTTAGTACCCCCTGATAGGATGAATGATGCCACCCTCATTGCCTTAATTCAGCAGCATGTGGTACTTGCCCCCACAAACCACACCGATTGCCAGAGTGGTTACAATAGATTAATGGCTGGGAGTTTTAGTGCCCACCTTATAGTAAACCATAGACAGCATTGCATGAACTTAGTCACAAATGCCTGAATGAACAATACTGAATCAAGCTGGTAATATCTCTGGCATAACCTATCTATCCAAGGACATCATACATAACGAAGTGGATATGTGCATTTGGCAGAATACTTGCAACTTCAAGACTATAAAAAGACACCATTTCAAGGTCGTTTTGGAGATATACCCTGTAATGTAGCATAGTTATTCTTTGTACATAAAACATTAGCTTAATTTACTTTTTTGTTTCTCTAGCACATGTGTACATTGTGACAACAGGTAAAGGCTGCTCATTTCTTCTAAATTAATAACCTTTAGCAAAGATAACAGTGAGTTAGTCGACTCTTGATAAACAGGTCAACAAGTAGTTTGTTACAATTACAAACAGCTCTGCTTCCTTACATTTAGAGTATACAAAGCATGCATTTGACGAGTTTATGCCATTGCCAGTGTTGTATTGAGAGATGCTTAGTTATTATTGAAAATGACAGCAATTCAGAAGAAGATGAGGGAGAAATGTCAGGAATACAAGAAATGCAAGGAAATTAGGTGTTAAGTGTAGTGCAAGCAGTAACTGAGGCTGAGACTGAATATATGTGACTGACATCACTGGAAGTGTGATAGTTGCTTTGTAGGACTGTACTATTGTAGTGCAGAAACATGAGAATAACGTACACAACTTCTGACTGCAGTTGCTGCTTCTGTGTACCAATGTTCCAGTAGAGGTGAGTAAGTGACCCATTTAAAAATGTCATTCATCTAGAACTGGCACGCCCCATAGAGAAGGATTGTATTCCATCTAAAATTCAATTCTGAGGTTTCACTGGAATTACAAGTTTTGAGGACTCCTCAATCCAAAAAAAGCATTTTTAAGAAAATGTCTGTGTGTGTGTGGGTGTGCATGCGCGCGCGAACAAGAAGATTTTCAGAACCCCCACCCCCCAAATTACCCTTTACATGGAAAACAATTTTGAAAATGTTTTACTCAAAAATGCTTAACAATTTTGATTAAAATCCTTGAATTTTCTGGGAAAGTCTCTGAAGACTTTTTCATTCTGAATGACTTTTGCATAACTGGTAGACCATAAGAGATAGACAAAAACCTACTATACAAAACTGTTGATCTTGTTAAAGCAAACAATTATTGAATTGTTTCTTCCACACCAGTCATGTGTAGGACAGAAGTGTAGAGGTAAAGTCAGACTGAAAAATTGAATGCTGGGATTTAAACTACGGATCTCCTGGTTTCCATCCAGTTGCTCTAACCACTGAGTTACCATGGCAACATGCTGGCACATCACATTCTCCAATTGACTCTTGTTTTTCCTGGTCAACTACAAGGAGATCTCATTATTTTGAGATGCCATACCTTTATGGTGACCTACAAACTCCCCAAGTATAAGTCCCAGACTTTATAGTCAACCAATGTGAATTCATTACAGAGTTTGGATAAGTCACTCATTACAGAGTTATTAAATTTTGTCCCATTCAGTATTGAAATACCTTCAATTCCTATTACAACATTTGATGAAATTAAGTGATCTACCTTTCTCTATACATTATTATGCAGATGCATGGCCCCTCCCCCCACTAGCCTCCCATTTCCCCTCTTTGGTGTTAATTGATAGTTATACTATCATGTTGGGATGATGATAGAAATTGCGAGTGAGTTTTGAAGCAGAAATACTTTATTTCTCTGAGTATTTTTGTTAGACTGCTTGAATCAACATTTCTGGAAGTCTAAGAAATAATTTTGTGATTTATGGATTTTACAGTCCCTAAAGCCACTGCCTTGACATGTCCTCTTGCTATTGGTCTCTTAAAGAAATCTATACATACTGGAGTCACATTTTGTTTTGCATAAAGCCAGTGCCTTGACATGTCCTTTTGCTGTTGGTCTTCCAAAGAAATCTATACATACTGGAGTCACATTTTGCATACCCTCAATCAGTTGACTAAGCAAGAAACCTTATTTTATATAATCATCTTTATGCTATTGTGTTATGCAACGATGAATATATCCTAAGAAGATGAATCATGGGTATCATTGGCTCTGTAGGCCTGGTACATATTTGGAGCTGTAAACCTATCTCAGAGTGATATTGTTTACACTAGAATATTATTTTTCTACTTAACGTAGAAAATAATATAGAGCATAGATGGTTTTATGATGCAACAATGTAATAAGGGGCAACAGTTCCTTGTGTAACTTGTATTTAAAGGACAAAAAAAGTTTTAGGGAACAAAAGTAAAATATATCTGGCTTTAAGAGTAGATGTGAACACTTATACAGCCTCTCACTCACCCACCATACCTTTTAAGGCAATTTGTTCTGTAGTAATTTCATCACAAGATATCAACAAAGTACTCCATTTTTTAGTAGTTTGCACATATAAAATAAGTAACCAACTCATTTGAATTAATTTAATTCATGAAAATAGTAATCTTTTTATTTTTTCAATTATTTGTATCCAATTCCTACACACAAAAGAAAATAACCTACAGTAAATCTTGAAACTAGAGGACCATGTTTATTTATTGGGGCTCACTATGGATCACAGCATCTGCTTGTTTCATACTCATTTCTTCCTTCCATTTTTGTTTGTTTGTTTTCTATTTTTTATTTTAAGAGATGCTATCTTTGTTAACAAAGGTCACTTACTTTGAACTTTTGCTGTATTTTTTGCTCAGATGTTGGTAGCTCTTTGGATGAACTGTGTAACAACAAAATGCCTTCTACTACTGGACAAAGCATATACTAATTAGCCAAGGTAGATATGGAACTAGTTAAAATATTGATAATGCAAACAATAACTAGATAAAATAAGAACTGAAGCTTTCCTGGCGACGTATTAATTCAAAATTTTCTCGGGCTTCTAACCAGGTAAAAACTTGGCTTGACACCAACGTTTTCGAAGATGCACTTCTTCAAAACGTTGGTGTCAAGCCAAGTTTTTACCTGGTTAGAAGCCCGAGAAAATTTTGAATTAATAACTAGATATTTGCATAACATGGATTATAAACTATACTGCACCAGCCGCCTATTATCTCGTGAATTTTGTTTTAATATAATGCACTAACCTTATGGTTGCATTGGCTCATAGAAGACACGCATATCTCAGATTCCATTTTGGTGAATTTGTGAACTTGCAAGTCCTTCTTCTCATAAAACTATACCTATTTATTAAGAATACAAGGTTAATGGGATAGAGTTAGTAATTTCTTAGGGCAATGGCTGCACTGGAGCTTAGCAGATGGGCCTTTGCAGGGAAGGAGGTGATCTTAGCTGTAGCTTTTCAGTGATTTATGTAATATGCAAATACTCAAAACTGAAGCAAATGAAGAGTGAAATTAATATGTATGCTATTCAAACTTGCTCTAGCTGATTTAAAAAACATCCACCCAAGTAAATAAGTTTTTTAAATTAAGAAATAGGGATATTATTGCTCCATCCACTTTAAATATACAGATATCCAAGCTTGCAGAGAAGTATTCCCTAGTTCTTCTCCACAGTTAAAAAGTTCAGCTATTGGTTTTGTTTAGTAAGTTTTGGTTGCCTCTTACATGTGATTATTACCTAGCAACTATAGGTATTCAGAAGAGTTTAAACCACAAAGCCATGCTCCAGTGCCACACTGCAAAAGTGATTTTATTGCAATGTTGGTAGATGAATACTGACAAACTGATAATATTGATAATTGTGATTTATTTTGTTATATGGTAAATTGAAACACAAATGCCCTATGTTATCACAAATTAATATTTAAACTGTATTCTTTTCTGATTAATAAACTTTCATTCTTGTACTGTAAATTTAATGTTATAAATGGATATTGTAATAGTAAGTAGCATTTCATATTGTACACCTGCAGTAGAGTGTATCCTATTATACTGAACACAATTTACTTAAACCCAGTTATTATTTCTGTTGACACTGTACATAGCAAGAGCAAACATTGCATCCTGCCAGCCTGTAATTTAAATGTATCTCAGAATGGAGCTTGATAATTTACAAATTTTGTTGATTTTTTTTTTATTCGCAGACAATAGTTCGAGGAGATCCAAGACTTAATGGCATACCGAAGACTTCAAATGTGGCTCGTTCAAATTCATTACGGTCATCTAGCCCACCAAGGTTGCGTCGGGATTACAGATCCAATGCAAATGTTCCACCATCTGTACCTGAAGGAGAAGTGATGACAGGCCCTCCTCATCAGTATTCAAATAGTAGACGTGACCCAAGAGATGCAGCTGCTTATGTAAGTTATACATAATTACTGATCAGACTGGAATGATTGCTCTAAGGTTTTACATGTTTAATAGAACCTCTTATTAAAATATTGGTGGTTGATGTTTGGAGATTTGATTAGCAAAAGATTTTTCTAACCTGTCACTGCTTTTATTGACTGAAAAGTTTTCTTGGTTGTACTCTTAGCACTGCAGCCTGTTCAAGCATATTCATCAGTGGTCCTGGTATTAACAAGAGTTTTCTCATGCTGGGAGGTCTTGAAATGGCATGCATCCATCTTTGTGAGAGTACTTATTTTAAACTAACAGCTTAAAGTCTTGCAAACCATACTTAAAATGATGGGGGTGAGGGGGTAAGCATGCTGGTCATAAGCCACTTCCAATAATTCTATCAGCAAACAGAGATAGAGAGTGCAATAGTTTTTGCAGTCGGCTCAGATCTGTCTTTGGCTTGCAGCAGGAATTTTCTTTAGCTCTCTTTACTAGAAGCTGTTAGAAAAGTAATTCTTTAAGAGGCATTTAGGTATTTTTTCTTTAAATTTATCTTCTTGTAGTGATCACTACATACAATT
The DNA here is from genome assembly GCA_030762935.1 of Hymenopus coronatus. Classification (NCBI taxonomy): domain Eukaryota; kingdom Metazoa; phylum Arthropoda; class Insecta; order Mantodea; family Hymenopodidae; genus Hymenopus; species Hymenopus coronatus. The sequence continues at coordinate 54,408,390 of CM060898.1, forward strand.
ATGTTAGTAAGATTTACTGGTGTAGTAACAAAACTGGCTTACTGTGTTAAGAACCAATTAATCTTCAGTTTAATATCATCTTAATATTAACTTATTTTTAAGTGATATATCAATATCCAAACAGGTTTGTTTAACCAGCAATATTTAAAGCTTGTTATACTGTAAAAGAAAATTAAGCAGCAGCAGAATGTAGTGCTTTTGCAGTTTGACAGTGTGTGCTACGGCCAGCCATTAATAGAGGGGGGGGAACCAAGTGGGCCTATACAAAGAGAGTGGATTGTGTTAATACCCTATATTAGACTACACAACTTCACCATCTCTGAGGGCCAAACTTAACTTTTACCACCTGATCAAGGGCCACATGACTTCAAACCTTATCTTACACCAGTCTAGTTTAGTAGAGCTAAACTTGTTAATTTTGTTAGTAGAGCTACTGCACCCCACAGTAAAAGCAAATTAATATTAACATGTTTTGAGCATTTCAATTAAAATTATGTTGAATATTATTTGCAAATATATATGTGGTTGTGACATTTCACAGTAAAAAAAAAGACATGCATGCACTTGCTCTCTCTCTCACACCCACACCCACGCACACGCGCACATGCACACACATATTTTGGTAAAATCTCAGGATCAAATTTTTGGGCAGAATGTGATACCTTCTCTACTATGTACGTGGTAGAGAAGGTAAAAACTGCAAGTTCTCCTTAATTTAATACTATTTTGCATTGTACCTTTTGAAAAACAAAGTTTACTTCCTAATTGGCATAAAATTGCTTATCAAACCTCATAAATCAATTTCCATTAATAGAGTAAATGGGACACATTTAAAATATAAATAAACTACTACTGTAGTTTTAAACCACTCTCTATGATTATCTCTCCTTCTCTGCTTTTACCTAATTTTTTATACACTGTACACAAACACATGCCTGAAGTGGTACCTGCAGTAACTTATACCATGGAACACCAAAGCAAAAAATCTAATTGAGAACAACCGCAGAGACAATGATATTATTATTATTATTATTATTATAATTATTACTATTAGTACTATTGTTATCATTATTATTCTAATAAACATAATTAATATCTGTGATACTACAGTTTAACACTCCATAGCAAAGCAACTTGGTTGCCAGACTCACACAACATACCTACAAAGAGGTTGGCAATTATCCAGTTATACAGATGGTGTGATCAGCATGATACTTCTTCCAGTTAGAACGTTGCTTTAGCTGCATCACCTATGAATTGCTGCCTATTACATTTCATGTTCTTGAGAATATTTAGACGGCACAAGTCTTTCATGTAGGCCAAAACATCTGCAGTCTATTTTCATGTCATGGCAGGCAACATTCTAATCCACTACTGTGCAGTTCAGCATTTTATGAGACATCTTTACACTGGATAGATTTTTTCCCTGACTAAACATTTCCCTGTTCAATCTTGTTGCATTTCATATGACCAGTTTTCTCTCTATTTTGAATTCCCTGTGGCCTTTATACTATTTACAGAAAGTGTTTCTTTCTCTATTAAAATCCCATTACAGATCAAATGATTTCATTAGCCCTGATATATGTTTAGATTATTTGATTAGAAGTGCATGTTAAATCTTCTGATATGATGTAAATGTATGCTTAATATTACTTTTTATGTATTATAGATAAAGCCAAGTGTGCGTGATGGTACTTCGGAGAGGGGGCAAAATCATGAAATGCATAGGCCTCCTCTCATTCAAGATGTGCCAGATTACAGAAGTGTTCCAGGCTATCATCAGAATAACTTAGTCAATGGCAATCTTCCATCACAAGTAAGTACAAATCGCAGCATAGTTTTATATTAGAAACTAATTCATGCGCAGATGCAATTGTTTTAAGTGCTTTCATCAGGAGGGTTTAACATTATTTTGCCACAGTAGAAGTGGAATTATTAATAGTTAATCTTTTCATTATGTCTTCCGATACAAAAAATGATTATGAAGTGGGATTGTTAAATCTAAAGTAGAAGTGCTTGGACCTACCTTTTTATTTTATTTATATAATCAGCTACAGATGAATAAGCAATTAAAGCTTTTATATCACCGGTTTTTAAATTCAAATTAATATTTTAAAATACGAATTAAGTATTAAATAATAATTAAAAACCCTGAATCCAAAAGAAGAGCATGTATTAAAATAGGGTGTGTATGAAAGAGGGAGAGGAGAGGTAGGGACTGCACTTTTTTCAAATGGTAAATTGCTATTTTGTTTTTCTCATGCCCATGAAAGGAGCATTGAATTATAAAGTCATTACAGGGCAATCCAGTTTTTAGTTTTTGTACTATGTCTGTACAATGTACACAAAAAATGAGTATCCCCAGATTCCATGTGTGGATTGAAAAACTTCGGGTATCTTTGTAAAAGCTGTGTTCACAACGCACATGAAAGAACTACAGTGGTCTGTGACTACTGACAGTAAAATGGTTAACCTTTGAGTACTGAAAACAGATCATTGAAAACAATACGGTGGCCAAGAGATTAAGAAGGCCTTGCTTCAACTCATAAGTTCCTAGGTTCAAATCTCGCACTGCTTGTCATTTTTTTATGTTTGTTATTTTTATTACTGGATATGTAAAATATAATATTGCATTAATATAACATTGGCATTTGAAGTTATGGACCTATCTATGCACACAAAAACATAATTCTATTATCACTTGTGTTAAATAACTAAAAAAATATGTATAAATAAACTGTTATTGTCTAAAACTAAAACACAAAAATAAACATAATTAATATTGGGTGTATGAACCATCAGTCCATATAATTGCCCTCACTCTTTGGGACATATACAAAGTAAATGCCTACAGTAATGTGGACGAGAAGCTACTAGAGCCCAGGCTTTTTGAATTTGTGACCAGAAGCTATCTTTTGTCCTTCGCCCATTTACAGGTAATTGGAGCACAGCTTCCGTTTAACCTCACCCACACATTCTCAATAGAGGGAATAAAAATATTATCAGGTATTACTGTGTATTGCACACTGTTCATTATCATCAAGCTGCCACAGCACACCTAAACATCCCTTGATATCCAACCCCAATGCGATACAGATAGCAACCATGATGCAATTGTGAAGCCCCCATTTAGCATTGTATTGGTTCCCCTTTGGACGATAGTCATCTTTCCCTTATTCCCTTACATGTGGAAGAAAATTTCATAATTCTGCTAAATAGCGTGTAAAAAAATTCAAAACTTAGAAGTTGAATTAAAAAATTTCAAATATTATAGGTTCAGGTTATTAAGCATGTACCTGGCATAATTCATATACATTTAGGTGATGTTATGAGTTTCCATTCCACAGTAAATTACCTTTATCTATTTTTTTTATTAATGGATAAAGCATCTTGTAGAACTACTAGTGTTGGGTATAAAACAGTGAAAGTTATGCAGTAGTTAGATACTTATGATTGTAATAAGCATACCAAATTCCAAACAAATTGAATGTATTTATCCAGATATGTGATTTTTTTCTATATCAGAGGAAAAAATGCATTTTGCTAGTTAGCTTATCTTAAATTGTCTTATAATAATTAGTATAATTGTATGGCTTAGCTATCTGCTCTGTGCATGGCCCAGCTGCAATTCTGTGGTGTTAATTGGCAAATTGGTCATTATGTAACCAATAACGCAAACACTAGATATACCGAGAAATATTCTTGTTTTAAACAAAAAATACTCAAGCCCAGCAGGGATCAAATTTGGGGCCCTTCACGTACAGGAATGTTTCCCTTTAAAAATAAAAATGGATCTCAAGTTATAATTAAAATGGCATTTGAATAAAATGTTATGAAGCGCTGTATGTTGAATACAACATGGCTGGTTCTACTGAATCTGGTTTAGGAATGTTACTTGTAAAGAAACAAAACCCAATAAATCTTTTCAAACTGAATTTCAAACATCAGTGCACATGGTATTTGTATAACTTGATACAATTGGGGATATGCATGAGTGATAAAAATATTGTTAATGAAAAATTAATTCTCAAATGATACTAGATTGTAATGTTACATTCTTTTGCTAGTAAGGAAAACATATTTTAAAGCCCCAATTTGCAAAGGAGAAAAAAACAAGTTGTGATGTGCTTATCTTGTACAAACTAAAGTCCCTATAATGTTCTGTTGATGGTGGTTGCATATTGTTATTGTATACTGTAAGTAAAAGCTTTAGTATAGGTATATTTTTTTCTTCCCCCCCCCCACCCAAATGATAGATGAAGATTTAAAAAGACACAATTGAATAATAATCTGCTATGCACAGATGCATTAATGGTAGCATAGTTTTTACAGAAATAACCACTGTTTTGTGGCTGTTGAAATTCATGGATCAAAGGCATTGTTTAGTGTCATACCCATCTATTGCACACCTGATTATTCAAGGTTGTTAAGTTAAAATGGAAATGGCGTGTTATTTATGGATGCTCATTAAACTACTGTGGTTCTCAGCATCCCATTCTAAATTGGGCGTGAAAGACCACTTAATTTTGCTCAGAGGCCTCTCTATTAGGCTTGAGGTTCTTTTACGTGCTGTAAATCTATGATGTGGGACCAATGGCTTTACTTCCCTTCCGAAGGAAGCCATGCAAAGGATTTTTACGCCCGAAAAAATCCATCATCCTCCGCCGGGTTTGAACCCATGACCTTGGGTATATCAAGTTAGCATGGTAACCATTAATGCTTATATTGACTAAAATTAGGATGCATTACTTATTAGTTTTCAGATGATAACAGTGAAGCATAGTTAAATATCTATTAAACAACAATTAATAATTTTAACAAAACTTTACTTGAAATCATTTAACAATGAGTCAAAACTTTAAAATTCTCCACTTAAGATGTAACATCTTTTTAAGACTAGTTTTTAGGGAGTGTCCTCCCTAACTTCAATTAATTTGTCGACTGCTGCTCCCATGTTGTTTTGTTGCAGTGCCATTTCTTCTCTTTGTTAACTGGATGATGTCATCTATGGCAGAAATCTCAAAACTCATGAAGTTTCCTTCATGTTTATGAATAAAGATGTTTTACCATGTGTTTTTGTTTTCAAAGTGGTTTTAAACGTTTTATTTCTGGTGCTATATTGTGATTCTCTGTCCAAAAGTGATGCAATGTGGACTTAATTATGTACTTGAATCTGGTGTTTCTCATGTGTTCCTTATTTCTAACATCCAAATTTCTCCTTGTTTGTCCAATGTATATTTTGCTACAATCTTGGCATTTCATTTGGTAAATTTGGATAATTTTGTTTCTGGTATGCTATCTTTCAAAGCGTGGCTTAGTAGATTTATGATGTATAGCTATCAAGTTAATATATTCTCTAGATAATTTCCGGAATTTCCAGAAGTATCTTGGATGGAAGGTATTTGCAGTAATTGTGTGTGGATATTTTTAGATTTTCAAAAGTAGTAAGTTTCATTTAGTATTTTCTGCATTTTATGTTTATGAGTTATCTTATTAATGGAGTTCAAACTGAAAATAATCAATTTTGCTACATTATATATGTGTGTGTTTTTGAACACGATAACTCAAAAACAGAAAGTAAATAAAATAAAATACCAAACTTGGCATTTAAGTTTAGTATGTTCCAAGGATGCAACGCAAATATTTTGAGGAAAATCCCCCGATTCCAAACTATCCTTTACCGGAAAAAGTTTTGAGAATTTTGATTTTCTTAAAAATGTGAGGAAAGCAGTAATTGTTCTCAGCTGAAATCTGCTATATTTTAGCAGGCTCTCGGCTCTTTCCCTACATGGTCCTTTGATAAGTAGTTTCCATCTATTTCCTGAGGTTTTATGCCAGGTCTTGTAATGTTCTCTTTTGGACCAGTTCTTAGTAGTTTCTCTAATTAAACACCGAGATGTTCCTAGAGCCGACTCTGGCTCAATAAATTGTGAAGCTGCTCTTGTAAGTTTGTCAGTTTTTTCATTGCCCTCTATGCCCTTATGACCCGGAACCCACATGAGTTGAACCTCATTCTGTTCTGCCAGGGCATTAAGCATATTTAGGCAATTTTGAACCAGTCTTGATGTAACCTTATGCTTACAAAGAGCCTTAAGTGCAGCCTGGCTATCTGAGTATATAAGGATCTATTAATATAAAAATAATAGTTGCAACAAATCTTCACTTATCTTTTGGAATCCTTGCCTGGACTAGTTTTGCAATGATTTCATTGCATTATCAACATATCCTTTTGGTCTCTTTTTTGATGTTGTTTATTTACACTGTTATGGTTACTGCTACTAGGTGGATTGTGTACTAATGCATTGCTAACTACTGGAATCAAAACAAATTTGGTAAGAGTGTCAATTGGAGGTATATCAAAATTCATTGCATAATTTCTATACTTTAATATAAATATTTTCTCCCAAACCATTAAATCTATGGGCACATTTAAGTGTTTTAATAATTTAACATCTGGATTTATTTCATGATTAAATTTCCAAAAATGTTTTGCTACAGCTGATTTATCAATTTGTTTGTATTTAATATTCCTAAAGTGTTCTTTTACTCTGGTTTCCAAATGACGTTTAGTCTTACCAATATAAACAAGGTCACAATTTAAACAGTTTAATTGATAAATGTCAGATTTTTTATTTTTTGAAATTTCATCCTTTTTAGAAAAGCCTAACAAATTTTTTATACTGTATTTATTTTGAGGAACCAATATTATGCCATGCTCTTTGAAAATATTTGTGAATTTTTTATTTGCCCATGGGTGATAAGTAAATTTTTTAAAAATGTAATTATCTTTTATTTTCTTAAGCGTAGAAATATCTTTAATAGCTTTTTGATATTTAAACTTCTCAATTTTTTTATTCATAAAATCAGTATTAAAACCATTAATTAAAGCAGTGTTAATAATGTATTTATATTCTTTATAGAATTCATCTTTATTAAGGGGTAAATTAATTAACCTATAAATTAAACTATTAAAAACAGCAAATTTATGTGAAAAAGGGTTAAAGCCATTATTTTTTATATAATTATCAGTGTGGGTTTGCTTTCTGTATATTCCAAAATTCAATTTATTGTCTTTTTTTATTATTTTTAAATCCAGGAAAGGGAGATAGCCATCACTTTCAGTTTCTAATGTGAATTTTATAGCCTTATCTTGTAAATTTAAAAGTTTTAAAGCATTATTTACATGTTTATCAGGAACAATAGCAAATATATCATCTACATATCTAAACCAAGTTTTAAAAATTAGAGGGAATGCTTTAGTGACCTGTATTTCAAAATAGCTCATGAAAAGATCAGCAAGAAAAGGTCATTTGGAAACCAGAGTAAAAGAACACTTTAGGAATATTAAATACAAACAAATTGATAACTCAGCTGTAGCAGAACATTTTTGGAAATTTAATCATGAAATAAATCCAGATGTTAAATTATTAAAACACTGAAATGGGCCCATAGATTTAATGGTTTGGGAGAAAATATTTATATTAAAGTATAGAAATCATGCAATGAATTTTGATATACCTCCAATTGACACTCTTACCAAATTTGTTTTGATTCCAGTAGTTAGCAATGCATTAGTACACAATCCACCTAGTAGCAGTAACCATAACAGTGTAAATAAACAACATCAAAAAAGAGACCAAAAGAATATGTTGATAATGCAATGAAATCATTGCGAAACTAGTCCAGGCAAGGATTCCAAAAGATAAGTGAAGATTTGTTGCAACTATTATTTTTATATTAATATTTGTGTTATTCTTCACTGTTACTAGCTTCTTTTTACATATATAAGGATCTGTTTACCAGCATATCTGCTCCTTATATTTTCATGAATGCATTGGATAATAGCATAAATTTCTGTTTCAAAAATAGTAGCCTATTTATCCAAGGGAAAGAATCCTTTACACCTTGGTCTTATGCCATTTACTCCAGAACCAGTTCCTGACCCATCCTTTAATCTGTCTGTAAACCACATCAAAGTCTTCTCAGGCTTTTCCAGAGCTTTATTCTTCCAACGTTTGGAATCAATAATGATCTTGGAATTTTTATTAAAATGTTTAATTAAAATTATATAGCCTGAGTGCATTTCTAAAGATGCATCATCTATATACTTCCTAATTTTCAGCATACCTGATTCTGTTTCAGGAACTCTCAGCTGGTTTCCATGTTGCAGTCTATAGAGTGCCATTGGTTTTTGGAGCCTGTTTGAAGGACTTAAGGCCACCAAAACAGTGCTCCATGGGTTATAGATGGTATGGTTATCCTGGTATATATCCAAAGCATCATAGCGGGCTTTAATTCCCATCTTTTGCCATGTGTGCGTCTAACTGCTTTAAAAGTCGTTTTCGCACACTTTATTGTTTTCTTAAAATGTTGACTCCAGTCCACCCTGGTATCTAATAGATTCCCAGGTATTTGATCCTATCAGACATTTTAATTTATTTACGTTGAAGATATAAAGATCCTAAACCCTTTATGTTTCTTCTATGGCTGTTTTCTGAGTGCATAGCCCCTCATCCTCAGTCCATTTTGTCAGTGTTCAGAGTCAGCTGCATGAGCTCCCTGACAGTTTCTGCGTATTTTCCATGAACAATGATGACAGTATCGTCAGCATATCCCATGATGTCAACGCCTAGGTTGCTTACTTTGTTAAGCAGCCCAACAACCACTAGGTTCCACAGGATGGGTGTCAAAACTCCATCCTGTGGACACCCACTCATCATCTTAACAGCTAAGCTGCTATCCATGGCTTATATGGACTATTCTGCCTTTCAGCTTACATTGAATTCACCTGATACAGATTTCATCAATGCCATGCTTCCATGCAACAGTAGTTATGGTATTAAAGGAGGTATTATCAAAAGTACCCTCAATAGCAATGAAGGCTCCTAATGTTACCTCCTTTTCCTGTATGTCTTTTCCAGTCTATTACAACCCGGAAAATGACAGTTTCTGTTGATCTGCCTGTTTGATAGGCATGCTGATTCTGATGCATGGGACATATCTCCAAAGAATCTTCTCTTCTATACCTATCTATTAATTTCTCAAGAGTTTTGAGAATTATAGACATTAGGCTGAAGGGTCTTTGGGACTTTGCTAGGGTCACAGGTTTCCCTGGCTTTGGTATAGTTACCACCTTTAGATGCCTCCAGCTAATTGGTATGTATCCAAATGCCAAATTTTCTCTTAGGATTCTTATCAAAATGTTTGATAGTTCTTCAAATCCCCTCTGAAGCATGATGGCCAATATTCCATCTCTTCCTGGAGATTTGTTTGGCTGGAATGAGAACATTGCCCATTTTAATTTTTCATAGTTGATGACTTCCTTGGCAATTTTGCAATCCACCCTTAATGTTTTCTTACTAGATAACTCCAGTCCCAGATTGTCCCATCCTTCCTTGGGTTCATTAATTATAATTGATCCAGGGAAGGGTAGAGTTCTTCCATCATTTCCTTCTGTTTTTATACTCTCCATTTTTCAATTGGAGATTGCTGGTGATGCTTTGCGGATCTTTCCTAAGAACCTTCTGGAGTCTAGCACATTCTGGAGCTGTTTCTATCTCCTCCCAGTGCTTTCTCCAGGAGTCTTTCTTGGCCTTCCTCAAAGTATCATTATATTCTGTCAATAGCTTTCTATAAGCAGTCCTTGATTTGTTCTTTTTGCAAAGGTAGTTTTACAAAGCTTCTTCCTTTTACTAGCAAGGTCTTTATTCCACCAGGGCAAATTTTTTCATTGGGCAGTTATTGTCGTAAGCTGAAATTACTGCATCCTGCAGATGTTCTGCAGCAATTTTCAAATCTATGCAACCACGAATGTTATTGTCCATCTTACTCAGATTACTTGCTAGGTCTCCCCTATAGGATTCCCAACAAGTTCTTTTGGGATCCCGATAAATTTTGGACTACATGGCATTTCCTATTATCTCGGATTGGATGTACCTGTGCTCCGAACAGCTTTCATCCTCAGATATATACAAATTTTTGACAAAATTTCCCACATAAGTGGTAGATATAGTTATGTCGATAACTTTTTGCCTTCTTGTTGTTACAAAGGTAGGCCTGTTACCTACATTTAGTATTTAAAAAAATATTTGATAAACTGAAATTGTATAGAGACTCACCTCTATCATTGATATCTGGTGGGAGTTAGCATCACAGTCTGCTACCAGCTGCAGTCCTTCAGAGTGCAGGTGTCTGCCAGTTATTCCTGTTCTCTTGTAGGAGGTAGATTGGGATCTTAGGGGAGGTAGACCAATCCAAGTATGACCTCCCTCTTTCCACTTTCCCCCATTGATTTTATCTTCACTGCTGTTAAATCCCTGGAACAAAGATTCATTAATTGCTGTATATTTATATCATTTCTGACTAAAATGCAGGTTCTAGGAGTCTTGTCGGTCCTATTATACATTAATTTCCTGCCAGCCTCCTTGAGTCCTTTTATTTCCCCTTTATAAGACCAGGGTTCTTGGATGAGTGCTACATCATAGGACTTCATCTTCACACAGAGTGCAGCAGAAGCTACTCTACTGTGAGGAGATTTACCTACAGTATCCTCATCACCTCTATCCTGGTCCTTAAGGAATTTGAAGGATAACCTTCCATGTCCCAAATAAGTCTGCCTTAAAGTTGGCTTTTTGGAATGTCTTTTATGAGCATGAATCGATCAAGAAGGCCAAAGTTTGTCCCTTCTCGACCACTTTCCTGCTCATAAACAACCATTCCTCTGTTTCCAGCTCAGGATTTTGTTTCCCAAGATTCTTGTTAACAGGTGTTACCTCAGAATTATCTGAGCCATTTTTAAGGCTAACAGTGGCATAACTAAAGAGCAAGTAAATCTGGTTGGGCAATTGAAAAGCTGTTATTTGATGATATCTTTGTATTAAATTACTCCATTTAACCCAAAATATTACTTGATCAAACGTATTAAGAGCACTGCAATTGCAGTGTGATGGTGAAATTACCTTTAGCTAGCTCATGTACCACATAACCTCAAATAACCAACATCTGCAATAGGAAGTTAACCTCAAACGGTTTACAATCCAGGTCCCATCATTTCTGCACCATTTTCAGATTTCAAGAAGGGTAATTGGTTATGTGCATAGTTTATAAATTGTTCATTTTAAAAAATTACAACAAAAATACACTTATTTCTTATTTTTTTATTTAAATGATGAGAACAAGGGAGCGATAGCTAATACATAAGAAATATATTTGATTTTCACTGTTATCTTGCATCATTGACTCCATAACTGGGTGCATTCCCTTAGCATTGAATGAGGAAGAAGAATAGAGCAGTACTGTGGCCATCTAGCAGCAAATAAATATGTACTTTAGGTGTTTGTCGCCAGGAAAGCTTCTTTGCTTCTTTATTTTAAACAATGGGAGTAAGGAAAGGACAGCTAATACATAAAAATGTATTTGAATTTCACTGCTGCATTGTGCCATTATCTCGATAAGCTGTCGCGTTACACTAACATTGAATGGGGAGGAAAAATACTACTTCAGCCATCTAGCGGTAAATAAGTAAGCACTTACTCTAGGTGTTAATGGCCATGAAAGCTTCTTTGCCTCTTTATTTTAAACAATAGCAGTAATGAAAGGACAGTTCATATATAAAACTGTATTTGAATTTCACTGCTGTGTTGCATCATTTTGTCGATAAACTGGCGTGTTACCTTAGCATTGAATGGGGAGGGAAAATATTGCAGTACTACGACCATTTAACAACAAGTAACCATGGTACCACTGCCATCTGGTGGCTATTAACTGAAATGCATTTGCTTGGCACTGTTTTTATTCATATTCTGAGACTTTAAAAACCTTCCCGTTTCTTAAACCTTGTTGTGACAATAATGAGCACAACAAAAAAAAAAAGAATTGTTCAGTTTGGTGCAGTCATTCGGTGCGTGGATATACATTTTGGTGATTCATTTTTATACATTTAGATATACAGTGATGGTAGAGGCAAGATCCCCATTTTCTGAAATAGTGGTCTGCAACTGCTATCTTCCCCATAAGTCTTTTCACTCTTTTCTGAGTTTTAAATATTTCTTTGCTGTGTGATGAATTATCCAAGAAAATAGTTCCATATAGGAGAAGGGAGTGAAAGTATGAGTAAACTGTTTCCAAGCATCTTCTCTCAAGAAGGTGGGTCTTGTCTAAATAGTACTGCTACATGTTTTGCATTTATTCTCTATCTCTCTCTTTTGTGCCACTGATGAAACTCTAGTCTCTATGAGAATGTTTTAAAATTGATGTACAAACCATAGTAATAGTAATTTATTATTGCTCTTTCACACATCATGAGTAGGACAACGTTAAATTTACTGAGAAATTAAAATCCCAACTGTGGCATAGAATTTTTCAGTCTGATTCTACCTTTTCAATTGTTTTAATGTTTTGCCCAGCACTGCTAACCAAAAGAAAAGAAAGAAAAGAAAATATAGACTGTAATTATCTACTTTTTTCAGACACCTCACAATACTTTGGGCCCCCCTGTAACAGAAGGGCCTGGACCGTATACGATGGGCCCTGGTTACAGAACACCTCACATGCAACCAAACCCCATACCTCCACCATCTGGACCAAGTCCACAGCCACCTTTACAGATGCAGCGTCCAATGTCACAACTTGGTTCCACTGCTCATCTTGCCCAACACAACATCAATAAGGTAATATTAATTAGTATTCTTACTGTGATGTGGCATGCTTTGTTAGGTAGTAGATTATAGATAAATACTGCTTGTATATGCAAAATGACAAGTCAGTTATTGTTTTTTTTAAATCATTCATCTTGCCCAACACAACATCAATAAGGTAATATTAATTAGTACTCTTGTTGTGATTTGACATGCTTTGTTAGGTAGTAGATTATAGATAAATACTGCTTCCATAAGCAAAATGGCAAGTCAGTTATTGTTTTTACATTATTATTATTATTATTGTTGTTGTTATTATTATTGTTAGTGTTATGATGGCAATGATGCTGTTGAAATAAAAAGATACACCAAGCATTAAAAATGCACTTTTTCTTGTTTAATAAGGCATTGTGAGTGAAGCATTTTGGGATGCTCGAAAGAGCTCATCTGAAACTAGGTAAACTCTGGCTTAATAAAATTACTCAGTGAAAAGGGACCCTTCTAGAATAAACATTCCCAAATTTTGCCATCACAAAATTGAAAGAAGTGAACATTTTAGACATTTGGGATGTACTGTATCCTAAAACGGAGGAACAGACCAAGATATAGATAACAAAATAATCAAAGCAAAAAATGTTTGCTCACAATTGAGAATATTATAGAATTCACAGAATATTCAAAGAAATATTAAAATTAGAATTTTTAAATTAAATGCATTATCCGTATTGTTGTACGGATGAGAAATCTGGAAAACGACACAAAAAATAAACTCATAATTGCAAACTTTTTTTAATCAATATTTAAGACATGAGATTCTGGCAGCCAAAAATCATTAATAACACTACATTATGGGAAATAACAAAACAGTTATCAATTGATAGATAAATAAAGAAGTGTAAATGGACATGGATTGGACATATACTGAGAAAGAATCGTGGAAATATAGTTAGACAGGTATTGGAATGGAATCCACAGGGAGAAAGAAGGATTGGAAGACCGAGAGTAACTTGGAGATTAGTTGAGGCGGAATTGAGAGAAATGAATAGATCATGGAAGGAGATATGTCTTGTCGAGGAATAGATTTGTTGCGGCCCTATGTTCCACTTAGGAATTAAAGGAAATCATCATCAACCCTTTACCACCAACATTTAGAGGTCTGCATCATTCCAATATATCATTTGGTATCAGTTTAAACCAGTCAGGAAGTTCCAGCCAATTGGCCTTGAGGTTGAATGATTAAAGCAAGTGCTTCTGAAACACTTTCTCACAAAAAAATATCAGTAATTGGTACTATTGTGTAACTAAGTGACCCATATTATCTAATTATTGAATTACTTGATTCAATAATTCCTTTGCATTATGATATTCAGCACCATGTTAAATAATATTACTTTGGAATTAACTCTAATACATTAAATATAGTCTGTAGCCATATCTAAAGTAGAGAATTGCTAAAATATGCACTGTAATTTTATTCAAAGAAATTTTAAGTTTTAAAAGCTATTTGTATGTCTTAAACTTTTCAAGCCCACTATTCAAAGTGATAGCCTACTGCATGAGATTATTTCCTCAAATCGTTTTCTAACCTTTAAAATTTAAAGTTTTCAATCTTATAAAGCTCTTTGAACAAAAGTTGTCACAACAAAGCTTTTGAGAGCAAAATGCCTTAAGAATGTACATGTCACTTGAAATGTTTCTCTTCTTAATTTCCATCTTTTCGTCAAGTTTTCATCACTTAGAAAACTGGAAATGCATACTTTCAAAATGAACGAGCAGAAAAATATGGGGCATTAAGGAAGGGTGGTTAAATATAGAAATGATTCACAGAAAATTTTGTAAACAGGTTATGGTACTACCGAAGAGAGATTTCACAAGTTGAACCAGGCAGAACAGGGAGTAAAGGAAAAATATGACAAGACCCTTGAAATATTGCTTTAGGACCAAGAAGAGAATAGCATTTTGAATCATTTCTAGTGACACAAGAGAAAGTGAGAGGAAGAAACTCCTGGGTTAATAGAATTAACGGAAAAAATCAGTTTGGGTATGGTGTGGTGGGATAGAGAGAGCAAGGAAAGTAGATTTTGGAAAGGATTGATGATATAGAAATTCAGAGATATTGGGCATATAGGGAGCTATAGAAAATATGAGGCAGAGAAAATTATGTGGATAAAGGCCGAGGGAAAGATCTGCTTGGGCCTGAATTGAAGGGCTCAAGGGGAAGTTTAAATATAGAGGAATGCCCGATGTGTGGAATGCAATACAACTATTGGCATGTAATTCTGGAATGTGAAGAAACTAAAGAAATGAGAGGGGTTGTGTTGGATTGGTATTTCAGGGATGTGTTAAGTATAATGAAACAAAGGCTTATCCTCCTAAAATAATCAAATTTTCCCAAAATTCAATTTTCATAATATGATTTGCTTAATAATGCTTCTAGTATTGTTTCATACTACACAGATTTATAATATTGAGATAAATAAATGTGAATTTAATAATTTTGTTGTTTAGAGTTTGAGATGGATTTGAGTCGATAGTTTAACCTTAAATCAGTTTTTTTACATTCCATTTTGTCCTTCCATTTATCATTGTTGCTGCTGTAAATAGTTCATTCACTTTTTCTTCATAAAACTGGATCAAACTTTGAATTGAGAAGTGGGCTAATTTACCAATAGAGATAAGGGGGAAAAACTGATGACTATGAAAGCTAGGCACAAAATCTTAGAGTTGGGGGATTATCTGGGCAAGCTAATAAATAAAAAGGAAGTTGAAAGAAAATAAATAAAATGGGGATCTAGATCAGCTAGAAACATAATTTAATATAGAGATGGAGGTCATCTCTAGATGTGAGCTGGCCTGATAGTTGAGTAACTGCAAGGTTGAAACTTCTTGGGCCACTTGATTAAACAGCAACTTGGGTGGAGTCACTAGTATTTAGTATTGCTGTATTTTCTTTGTATGCAAGTGATTGTAAAATAGAACTCATTAAACTATGGAACTCATTTTATTAATAAAAATAAATTTAATTCAATACAAAATGAGCACTAGAAGCTATGATTTTTATTTAAGCAATAAGCCAACATTTCAGAATTAAAGTTTCTCTTCACTGTCCCATGAATAACTGATGTAATGTTGGCTTCACAAAAATTATGTCATTTGCTGCCTACTAGTATAATATATAATCGAAGATGAGAACCCACATAATCCAAATTTCCCTACTTATGTTAAAAAGGGAAAAATATAATAGAATTGCTCCAGAAGAAACAATCTCACTCCTGCAGGGCGTGTTTGATGATGATCAGTTGTTTTTGTTTGGGCTGTCCACTGGAAAAAAAACATTTATTGGTAGAATTGATTGATATTTTGAAATTCATTATGTGTTCTCTATTCTTAATAATAAATACATTGTTCCAAATTATCAATTCAACATTTATTAGTTTGTCTTCAGGATTTAATTCATGATTAAATAATTAAAAATTATCTACTACAGCTGATTTACCAGTTAGCTTGTATTTAATTTCTAATCCCAGGTCCACTCTTGCAGATAATTTGAAAGTAGCTTCAATTATTATAAATAGACTAAAGGTAGATCTACAAGAAGTAGATAAATATTGTTCAGAATGGGTTTAAAAGTAAGCAGAGAAAAAAACCAAATTTTAGTATTTAAGAAAGGAGACAAACTGAGCAAACAAGAGAAGTGGAAGAAGGCAGGGATATAATATAAAGTGATGCATGGCTGCACTTGGAAATTAAAAATTAACATAGGAGGGAAATGGGAGAAACAAAGGAAATCAGTATTGGCAAAAGGGAAAGCGGCAATAATGGCTTAAGAGGATGACTATATAAAATGCCAGAGATAGAGACAAAATGGTTAGGAAGGGTGTATAACTTTGTGTTGGAAGCTTGAATATTATGTGGTATTAAAATATGGGGGCTTGAAAATGTATAGGAAGCCATAGGCTGCTTACACAGGATATTTTGTAAGGAAGCTCTAAGGTTGCCAATAGCGTCAGTAAATGAAGTTGCTCAAATTGAAATGGTGCAAGTAGCAACAAAATGTTAGTTATCGAAGACCCTTAAAATACTGGTATAGGATCCTACATTTAGATGATGAAAATATATTGAAACAATGTCTAAAATACCAGGAATCAAGCTTACAAAATACAGAATGGACAAATAACCTATGAAATAATTTAGAAAATAATGGTTAGGTGAAATTTGGAGAAAAAGAGAAAGAAATTAAAAATGTTTTTGGAGGGGAGCCAGAAAAAGATTTGAAGATATAGTGATTAAAAATTATTCAGCCAATTATCAGAGAAGAGGATTCTTGTTTTCTGTGTTTTAATGAAAAATAGCTGGGAAAGAGGGAGTTATATAGATAAAACAAATAATGAATAAAGAAAGGGGTTAAGAACAAAGGTAAGGAGGTTGAGAGGTCAACAAAACAAATATCCATAAGATTAATGCCCATCATGTCGTGGAAAAGAAGATGTAGAACAAAATGTAGTCACATCATCGTAATTCCCAAATGGTTAAGATGGTTACATATATTTTATATGTATGCACAACAAAGTATGAATAACTTAATTCATGAACTCTGATGATTTATTTCTGAAATTTTACTGTTTTAGAAATTCCTACCAACATTTTAACATTGTTTATTTTGAAGAATTATCATCATACCATGTTCTTTAAAACACTTGTATAAATTTATTGTAACAGTTATTGCATATAAGTAATTTTTTAAAATGTATAATTCTCTCATTTTTAGAGTAGCTTTGTAATATTTCAGTTCTTCAATTTTTTAATTCAATTGAATCAATATTGACACAATATAATAAGGCAATATTGAAAACATATTTATATTCTGTATCAAATTCATCATTGGTAAAAGTACATATTTTTATGAATGATGCAAAACAGCAAATTTATGTGAAATTATTTTTTATGTATGAATTTCTGTAAATCTCAAAAATATTCTCCATTCTACTTGTGAATTTGATTAAAAAATTATAAATGAAGCACTTATTACTAACATATAAGAAATGAATTTATTAACAGGTATTTAGTCTGTTAAAACTCATAAATATTCTACTATTGAGTTACATGTTTGTCTCCTCCCCCACCCTTTTGTATTTTGCAGAATTTTAATGGCCAATTAATGATATATCAATATTTGATCCCAGTGCTTGAATTCCTACTTCATATATGAACAATATCTATAACATACATTACAGCCTAGTGGCATTATTGGAGATCATCCAAGACCTGCAGTTCATCCTGCATCAGATCAAAATCAGAACATGAGTGTTAAACCAGTCACAGCTCTTCCCACAACACCAGCTACAGTAGCAGCAGCTGCTGCTAGTCAGGCAGTTGCTAGCAAGCAGCATCATGAGCAACAGAGATTAACACATGAACAGGTGAGCACAATTATGTTGCAATAAATCAAAAAGCATAACTAAAAAAATTTTTTTTTTCAGTTAAGTTAATTTTTTGTGTTTAGTTCACATACTAAGGTAAAATTACCTGAATGAATACAAATACAAAATCTCTAAACTTAAGTGTAAGATAATTCCTTAATTACATCATTGATTTAGAAAGCTTTTATAATTTTCAAAACAAATGTTACGGGAACTAAGCTTTTTGTAATTATGAGAGATAAGAGTATTTTTGGAAAGTAATTTAATTGCTTATGAGTTTGTAGTGTGTGGAATAATATCATTCTATTGTGAATTAATAAACTTCAAGGCTGGAGAGAAAAGTCAACAGAACACTTAACAGAAAACAAAAAAAGGGGATACGAGGGTTACTAGATAAGTATTGAGACAGAATATTGGTCATCTATAGGGAAGGGGTTGTTACTGTTGAAATAGCTAACTCATTAGTAGTGCAATAGTAGTAGGCAGAGCATTGTTGCATCATTCATTTTCCCTCATTTTATGTTTGAAGTCTGAAAAGTGTGAACGTTCTTGCAAGTGCAGTAGCGATTCAGAGAGAGCATTTTCGTGAAATGATCTTGTGCGACTTCAAATGTGGCTTAAATGAAATGTAATCACTTGAGCATTTGAGGGGGATATTGGGGACTATTCTCCAACATGTGCCATTATTTATTTGACAAAGAGTCGATTAATTACACTAAACAACACTTACCTGGGATTTTTGCCGGAACATATTTCAAAGGACTAGTTTCCTTATTTTCAACTTGACTATGAAGGAAACTAGTCCTTTGAAACATGTTCCGGCAAAAATCCCAAGTAAGTGTTGTTTAGTGTAATTAATCGACTCCATGTCAAATAAATGAGTATAACAACACTGTTTACAAACTTCCACAAAAAGGAAAAGTGAATTTGCCATTGTGTTGTGTTGGTCTGGAGAATTCAAGAGGGGAGGGCAGTCTCTTAAAGATGAAGGGAAGAGTGGCAGGCCAACAGCAGCAGTGACTGAGAAAAACATCACCACTGCAGAAACAATGATTAGGGAGGATCCAAGACTAACCTACAAGGAGAATAATTAGCGATTGTTCATGAGTGTTTCAACCATCCTTTCTTTAAACAACTTTTCTTCAAGATATATCATAATTTATCTGAAGCACAGAAGCTCCACAGGGTGGAATGGTGCCAAGAAATGCTACAAAGATTTAATTGTAGAAAGCCTTGCAGTGTTTCAGATATTGTTATGAGTGACAAAACATGGATTTATCAGTTTAACCCAGAAACAAAATGTTAGTCCACCATTTGGGTGTTACCAGATGACTAACTGCTTTTCAGGGTCAAGTGAACAGTGAGAGCTGGAAAGAAAATGGTTGTTTGTTTCTTCTCTATTAGTGGTCACTTAGCAACACTTGTGCTAAAAAATCATGCAGAATGGTACACAGAATTTAAAAGAAGGTTTGATTGTTTCTATTCCGACTCAAATCTTCTCTTAAGTTTAAATTTCACATCACTGTTACTAGTTTATCCAAATATTATATGGTACAAAGAAGTCGCCTTCTGAAAACGTTTCAAAAAAGTCAAGAAAAAACCAAAGACAGGATTAAGAAGCATTTTGTTGCATCATGACAAATTTATCAGCTCAACTGCTAATGTAACAACAGAGTTTCTGTAAGGAACTGTGACAAAACTGTTGACTCATCCACCCTATAGTCCCCATCTGGAACCATGTGATTTCTTCTTGTTTCCTACAGTGAAGAAGTGGCTTTGGGGTCACTGATTTTCAAGCCCTGAAGAAGCTACTGCAGCATACAAAGACAAGTTATCTGCAGTGCCGGAAACTGGGTGGCATGGAGCTTGCAGAAGTGGTTGCAGAGGATGGAATGCTGCATACAGTGCTATGAAGAATACTTTGAGAAACTGGGATAAACAAAACATTTCTATGAGTATTCGTTATTTGCTGTCTCAATACTTATTAATGACCCTTGTAACTCAGTATTTTAAAACAAAGCATTCTCAGTTCAGCAAATACAAAAGTTACATACCCAACTAATAATACTACAGTATGTGTTTATCACCACCACAAAAGTTTTTCAATAATACATAGCAACAAATGATGTCTGCATTCTTTTACATATGGTTCTTGCCAAAGAGCCTAGAAGATAAATTGCACCTATACTAATAGTAAATATTTGCTTATATACTGAATTGCAATGGAAGCCAAATGGGCAATTGTATTGCTTCATTAACAATTTTTGCCTGAATATGTTTATGTAGGTGATGTTGTCTACATCATCAGCAGATTTTGACTGTCGGATTTATAGCTGTTATCTTCTGCAGACTCCCTGAATCCCTTTGTTAGTGCATTTAGTTGCCTTGAGTGAGAATTTTGAAATTCATTAGTTTTGTTTTGCATTCTTTTCCCAGGTTTATAGTGTGTATTATACTGTTCTAAATAGATTACATTATTTTATATTTATTTATTTATATATATATATATATTTTTTTTTTTTTTTTTTTTTTTGGGCCTAGCTCCTATGTTTCCTCTGATTTTTCTTGTTTATTTTTCATCACAGTTGATTCTGTAAATTCCTGGTTTCTTGGATGGACATATCTTTTCCAACTTATTGGATTTCATGAGGCTTCTGATGTATTTATTTTGATTATATCATATTCTCTGAAGCTCTGTTGAATGTCTGCAAAGTTTGAAGACAGTATGTGCATTTTTAAAAATAGTCTTAATTTATATCTGTTCTCTGGAGGTTGTAGCTGCTATTTTTCTCTGTATTGTGTTAAGTTATTTTAAAACTAATATTTTGTTGAAGTCATTATTCTCAATAATTTTCACTATGTTGATCACAAATATGAAACACGAAACAAAAATATGTTGAAACACCCAGCATACAGGCTAGGAGTTCTTGGCAATTAATACATGACAAAAGTTTTTGACAAATTACCTAAAAGATTAGAGAATTAAGAAAAATGTATCACTTCCTCAGGCACGTGAAACACTACTCACAAAGAAGGCATATTTATCAATAAAAGAACACCACGCATTGTGCATATTCATTCTCTCCGCACTGTATATTACTCAAAACTTTCTTTTTTTTTTTCTTTTCAATATTTTTAATAAATGTTGATTTTTTATGTTGAGATTTAAGACTGGGGGGTTTCCTGTTCTAAATCTCTGATGTTACTTACTCATGAATGATAGCAACATGCACTGTAATGAATACAAACCTTCTAAGTGGTGTGTATCTGCATTGAGACATTCCTGGCATCTTCAGATGAAATTTCCATTCACATGCATAAGTTGTTCTTGCCAAATTTTCATAATTCTGTTCTGATATGTTATCTTTAAATTTGTGGGGGGGGGGGCTGTTCCCATAAATGTTATTTTTTAGGGTTCCCTACAAGTAGAAGTTAACAAGTAATCTGAATAATGGGAGGGGTATCCATAATCCTTTAGAATTTACTATCATCCAAAACTCCTTTATGTCTTCCATGGAGTTTTGTGCAGTATTGGCAAGTGGCAGAATTATGTTGGAACTATCCTTTTTCTCTCATTATATGATAGAATTTGAAAAAAATGTTGCAAGAATATATCTCTCTCTGCATATGGGGTGATATCTGTTTGTAAGAGAGAGCAGCTAACCCAAAGATGAAAAGTTGGATAAAATGCCAAGTTTTGGTATTTTTGTTTTATATTTTCCAAAGATGTGACACAATTTTCAATTAAAAAGAACCCTATCCTGAGCCAACCTTGACTCTCTCATGTGGTGATGAGGGAGTCAGTCTGTCACAATGCCCACCCATGTGTAGGCTGTGCTTGGAGATCCTTGTCGGTGGAAAGGGATTTCATGGTTGGTTGAGGAGGGAAGCCTATCTGAGCTTAGTCTTCTGTCTTTTAGTGACTGGGGGATACACCACTTTGGCTTCTGCTTTGCCTAAACAGGAGGCTAGGGACTAACTCACTTCTAATCAGTTAACATATTAGCCAGCTGCCCAGTGAAGGTTAAGCTACACAATACATTAAACTCCTTATGCCGTGTAATTTTCAGCCATGCACTGGACAGTTTATCCATTGACAAGATGCACTGGTTGAACAAGGTGTAACATGTATGTATCGAGTTCAGCACAAAGTAAATGGATAATTCGTACTTACCCATACCCTGTTCCTTACTTTTGATCGAGTGGAGCTTCCTCAAAAGATTAAGGCAGGTTATGAAGCCATCAAGGTTAGGCCATACATACAAAGCCTGTTCAGGTGCTATAAGTGTCAATGTTTTGTGCACACTAGCGATTTCTGCTGTGGCAAATCTACCTGTGTCATCTGTGGTGACATCTATCACGATGGTGCATGTACTTCATCTCCATCGTGCATGAACTGTGACGGTGAACATCCATCAAGTTCCTGGGATTGCCCCTGTTTTGCAGGGGAGAGCGCTATCCAGTAGATATGAATGAAAGAAAAACCAGGAAGCTTCTTAGAAGCCCAGAAGTTCCTGCAACTCTGCCAACTCTCTATGCCAAAGTCCAGTACCTATAGCTCAGTTGTAACTAAACCAGTACCAAGTTGGGGAAATCACAACTCAGACCAGCAATATCAATTGTGCCACCATTGCAGAAAAGATTCTTGTAGCCAGCGCACTGCCAAAACCTTCGACATCTACTTCCAAATCTGTGTCAACCTCTGCCAAATCTGTCAGCATACAGAGTAGTCTAGCACACTTGTCACCTAAACCTTCGACCTTGGGCATTTGAGATACATTTCAAGATCAGCTATATAAGGCAAGACTTCCTGAAAGAGAGAGTGTCAAGTCCCCTGCCAAGTCATCTAAGGGGAGGAAATGTACACGCCACTCTCCACGTAGATCCTCTTCTTTGGGATCTTCTAGGGAGATCACAGATAAGCAACGACCATCTTCACTGATCAGCACCTGTAATTGGTTGAGGCTCTTGAACCAACATTTTCTATCAGAAAGGGGTCTTCCCCCTTGGAGGAGATGGAACAGGAGAATTCCCTCGCTACTAGACGCACAGTGCGTAAGCGACAGGATCGTGTTAGTGTTAGTCCGACAGCCAAAAAGAATAAATTAAACTGACCACCACAGGCTAATATGCAGAAACATATCCCATAATACCGACAATGAATATCATACAGTGAAACATATGCAAAATTAGACCACATTGCCTAGAGCTTGAATTTTTGCTCCACCAGAATCAGCTGTTGGTCGTATACTTACAAGAGATAAAGCTCCATTCACAGGACACTTTTACTATCAGGCTGTTCTATCACACTACTCTTCTGTACAGTGTAATTTATCACTGGAAGAGGGTGTTCCAGCATATGGGGGCACGATGATGCTCATCTGAGATGATATATTTGCCAAAATTGTGCCCTTATGATCTGACATCCAGTCAGTCGCTGTAAGAATTAAGCTGCCTTCTGCCATCCATATTCACCATTTGTAATATATACTGCCTCCATCTGCTCACCTCTCGCTCCCTGACTTAGAGAATCTACTGGTATTGAGGATTTTGTGACAGTGATGTATACTACATATAAGTATTATTCGAGTCAATTGTAACACTTTGCATCACTTACATTTTATGATTAAGGACATGTTTTGGAAGCTCTGTTGCTTTCATTATTAACTTTCCCTCGACTACCGGTGTCGTGATTTGCAGGTTCGCCTCTCGTGGTGGATTTAAGAGATCCTGCCTGGAGACTTGCTCGTCCAGAGATCCTTAAATCCCCCACCAGAGGCAAACCCATCCATCGCAGTATCTGCAAACCATGACACTGGTAGTCAAGGGAATGTTAATAATGGAAGCAGTAAGAGCTTCTGAAACATGTTCTTACTTATAAAATGTAAGTGATATAAAAGTATTTACAATTGACTCAAATAATACTTATATATTAGAGGACCTAGTTCCACAATTTTCCGATTATAGGTAACATGAATGCCCTCCACCCATTTTGGGGCTCACCTCGGCCTTGTGCGATAGGTAAGCTGATTGTAAATTTCTTGAGCAATAATGTTTAGCTCTCCTTAACACTGGAGATCTTACCGTTCTTCCTGATGCCTTTAACAGTTTTTTTCACCTTGATAAAGCAGTTTGTACACCACAGTTAGCTGTTCCTTTATGATGGGATATCATCTCTGATGATTTGCATTCTAGTCATGTCTTATTAGTCTCTTAACACACGATGTATGTTCCAACCATTTACGTCGTTGGCACTTAAATCAAGTCAACTGGGACCTTTATTCCTGCATGACTTGTGGATGATTTAGTCGCACACTTAAGAGAGGCAACTCTTTCTGCTGCTGAGCACTCTATTCCGCTTTCGACTGGTCAACCCCATCAATTTCCGGTACCTTGACATTCTGTCATTCGTGCTAGCTGACATGCTATCAGGGTTTTCCAGCATCACCCTACATTGGATAACATGATACATTCTAAGAAGATACTTGCCAACTCTAGATGAGTTATTAAGCATAGCAAAAAGACATCATGGAGCCATCACTGTATCCCTTCCTCTGTTGTGTGGAATAAGTGAGGTGTATGCATGTCAAAGCAACCCATATGCCAATCACCGGTATCCATGTGATGTTGATCCATTTCACATAGCTAACACTTTAGGCAATGCTTTCACTCAGGAGTCTAGCTCAGTCCAGTATCCCCCTGCATTTCTTTTAGGCTCAGGTGGAATTTCCAGAATGGAAAGAGACTGTTAACTCATTCCATTCTGGAAATCTTGAAGATAACAATCACCTTTCACCATTGCAGAGTTAACCATGCCATTTTCTCATCGCAAAACTTTGTACCAGGTCCAGATGGGATCCATGTTCAAATGTTGCAACCTCTCTCTCTCTCTCTTGAAGATAAGACATTCCTCCTCGAGGTCTATAGTTGCATTTGGGTTGACACCACTTTTCCAGTAAAGTGTGGGAGACCACCATCATACCTATTATGAAACTTGGAAAAGATCATCGCTTTGCAAATGCAATTGGTGAGGGGAATAGGGCAGTAGCAGTTGGGATATTTTTTGACCTTGAGAAGGCTTATGATACATTTTTGTGAGCAGGGATATTATGTTTCCTCCACAGCTGAAATATACGTGAATGCCTACCATTTTTAATTCAGGAGTTTATGAGGGACCGCATTTTCCGCGTAAGGTTGCTTTTTTTCGAACCTTTTTACTCAATAGAATGATGTGCCACAGGGATTAATTCTGATTGTGATGTTTGCTATAGCAAATAAACCTGTATCTCAATGTTCTTCCCCAGGTGTCTCGTCCTGCTTATTCATAGATGAATTTGCCACTTTTGTACTTCTCAGCAAACAGTTTTTTTGGAACACCATCTCCAGCAGAGTTGGGACTATCTTTATGATTGGAGCTTGAAAAACAGCTATGTTTTTCAACTGAGAAGTCACTCTGTTAACTTCTGGTACCATAGGAGGCGATTGCCGTCGCCTCTTCGACTCAGGCCAGATTTACTTCCATTCGCAGATGAGGCAAGATTCCTTGGGATGAGCTTCGATTAGAAACTTTGTTGGTCACCACATATAGCACAGCTGAAAGTGCGATGTTGACCATTCTCTGAATATTTTACTGATATTAAGTGGCAAATCTGGGCAACAGATCAGACAGTGTTGCTTCATCCTTATTGTTCACTGATTCAAGCCAAGTTAGACTATGGATGAATTGTTTATTCTTTAGCACAACCATATGTGCTGAGAAGATTAGACATAATCAGGGCATCAGTTTGGCTGTTGTAGCTTTTCCAGCCAGCCCAGTTATTAACCTCTAAGGTGAATCGGCAGAACCCCCTCTGCGGTGTTGGCATGATGTGCTGCTAGCTAATTATGGCTATGGGCTTAAGTGCATGCTTATGCATCCATTGTTTCATGCCTTTTTCTCACCTAAGCTTGACGAACAATTCGACACCTCGTACTTATTCTAAGGTTGGCAGGTTTTTGTTTCCATCTCTTCAAAAGCATAGTATTGAAAAGCCTAGGCTATTTCCCAAGTGAGAGAGAGTGCACCCCTCTTGGTTACATGTTACATCCCACATGGATCTCGGGATGGCAGTTTACAGGAAATCTGCTATGCCTGCATGTAATATTCATTCTTGTTTTTTAGAATTTTTATCCCTCTTCAATGACCACATTTTTATATACACAGATGGCAGCAAGTATACTGACATGTGGGATTTGCCTTCGCTTATGGAACCGAACCACATACCTTTGGTTTGCTTAGTAGTACATCCATTTATTCTGCAGAGCTTTGCCATATACCAAGCCCTTCTCTGTGTTTGGTGTCATAATTTGGGTGACTGTCTTATAATGGGTGATTTCCTTAGTGCCCTCCAGAGCATTTGTGAGCTGCCTGGATTTGAACTGGCAGATTTGGCAGTAAAGATGGCCACCACAGAGTCCAGTGTTACAATTAAATGTGTAACAGCCAAAGATTTTAGGCTTGTTGTGTGGAGAGCGATACTTTTGTTCTGGCATGGAGAGATCCACAGAGAAAAACTTAAGGAGGTGTAAGACCTGCCTATCCATTGATTAACCTCTTTTCGCATATACCATCAGGAAGAGCTCAAATTGGCTTGAGTGCATATTGGTTACTGTAATTTTACCAATAGTTACCTCATGAAGAAGGATCCTGCTCCTGTATGTTCGCTCTGTGGAGAGTCTTTGACAGTTTGTTATGTGTTTCTAGAGTATGTTCCTATAGCAAACATTCGACCATTCCTACAAATACCGGCCTGACTAGTAGAGATTTTGGCAGACGACAGAGCAGTAAGGTTTTTAATTTTTTAGCAGAAATAACTTCTGTTGATTTAGATTGTTTTTACATCTTAGAGGCAGGTATTTTTGTTTTACCTTTTTAAAGCTTACCACATTTATCTTTTATTCTGAGAATTAGTTTTTAGCTACTTTTTATCCTTTTTTAGCTCCATCATTTGATTTTGTTTTATAGATCCATATCTTTTCCATGTTTAGCTGTAGATGACATTTACACTGGATTCTACGTTTCCTTTTAGCTATTATTTTAATTCTGATTGGTTTTATTGATTGTATTACTTGGCTTTTGCCATATTGAATTTCATAAGAGCTTATAATCTTGCAGTAGAGCTCCCTTAAACCCCACCAATGATCATTTTTATATATATATAACCCCTTTTAACATCTAAGGGCATCGGAGGCTTTGCACTTGAAACAACGCATTGTCTGTAGGTTCTTTGGTTTTAAATCATTTGATTTTCCTCAAACATACACACACATTCACTTTCACATACAGTCTTTGACTCAGTGGGGGATAGTGAATAATTCTTGCTAAAGAAAAATTTCCTGCCAGGAATCGAACCCAGGACCTCCAAGTGACCACTCAACCACGGAGGCAGTCAGCATTATCATTGATTAAAATGAAGTAGATAGAAAAATAAGCATTTGCAAGAATTGTCTATATAGCCACTAATAAAAAATAGAGCAAAGAAAAAGTCTTATTTAGCCATTTCTTGGGTTGAAGAATTGCTTTTGCAACTTCCCATTTACATGTGGTTATTATCATAAAGGTCCTCTGTGTTTGGAGCTGTGTTTTAATTACAATTTTATATACTCTTTTAATGAATAAACTTATTCATGTTCAAGAATGGTGACTATAGATTATGCCACCAAAAGTTAAATTTAAAATTCTTGTCGAAACAAATCAAAATATATTTGGTTATGGTACACCAACTAAAGAATAGGCTCTGCTACAGAATAGATTTTTGAAGAGAAGTGGAATGGGGGCCTCTTATTCTGAACTTAAAGATTCTTGAGTTGTATAGGAAACAGTAAGAATACCATGATTAAGATAGGGAAAGAAATGTATGATAAAGAAGTATATCGGTCATTGCTGTCAAAAGTAGAAACTGTAGGAAAGAGGAGAGCATAAACATGACACAAACTTGGATCCTTTCCAGCAGGATGCTACATTCAGGCACATTTATTCTTATTATAAGAGAAAGGAGCATCATATTATCTTAAAAATAAGTGTCTTTAAATGAAACCAGAATATTTTAAGGTAAGAAGTCTTCATACACCAGCAGGTATCTTGAAGATTAAAATTACAGACCCCCATGTAATATTTCCTCTTTAAAAATTTATTCCGTGACAGCACATCAACCTTGAGACATCAACAGCAGTATAAGTGATTTGGGTATTGGTGACATTTTTTTATTAGAATAAGCATCAGAATATCATCCAAGTATATTGCTTTGAGAGTGTGCTCTGTTGTACGTTAGTCTGTTTTATACCATTGTAGCAGCTATTGAATTTCATTCTTATGCCTTCACAGTTCAGAGCAGCTCTGCAGATGGTAGTTAGCCCTGGGGATCCACGAGAGAATCTAGAGCAGTTCATGAAGATTGGTGAGGGGTCTACAGGAACAGTATGCATTGCTTTTGACCGCACTACTGGTCGTCAAGTTGCAGTAAAGAAGATGGATTTAAGAAAACAACAGCGTCGAGAATTGCTCTTCAATGAGGTAAACTTTGCCATAAAGTTGATGGTTTGAATGTTTAAAAATAATAAATAATAGACTTAGATCCGTTAATTTAAATGGAATTTTGGGGCCAGTGTAACTTAAGCTACACAGTAAATTGGAGGTTGCACCTGTCAGTTTTGCAGAAATATTTTAAATATATTTTGACTTTTATCGGCTCTTATCCAATATACATTGTTAACATTTGCAAAGAGAGAACAACAACAATTTTCCAGATATATTCAGAATTTTGTAGCACACAATCCTATATCATTTTATTAAATAAGAATTAAAAGCTATGAAACTTCAGAGATCACTGTTATTGTCACAACAGAATTAGCATTGATGCTTAACTTATATATTGTATGAAATTATAACTGCACTTTGTTTACTTACAATTACCAAGTGCACATTTCAGGAACATTAACTTCCATATTTAGCTATGGACTGACAGATGGGAGTTCCTGAAACATCTGTTTTGTAGGAATGGAGACATTTAGTATGGATCTTAGCCTGTGTGTTTTGTAGAGGTGAATTTTTGAGTCTCAAGGAGTTCTTCAAAATTAATTGTTTGAAAAATTGATGTTGAATGGAGAAAAATCTTATCTTACCTTAAGTTGTCATTTTAATGTGCTAGATATATTATATGGTAAACAGTGTGAAGGACATTGCTGGACAATAAATATGTACCCTTTTTTTCAAAACTCACCTGCTCCTTGATCTTAACGAGAGCCTTCCTCCTGTCGTTAAGTAATAACCATTAGCAAACAAAAGGTGACCCTCATTAGGAGTTGGAGAAGTGATGTAGCAAAATATTATGTTTCCTGTATTTTCTTCAACTTCATCAGTAGAATTTCATGTTTAATGTAGCATGTTTGCCAACTGGTGAGTTAGTGCACAGCAGGTAATTTCTTTTCTGAACTTGAATCTGATGTGAATTATCTCCAGCAGTTTGGACCTTAACCAAATTAACAATGGGAATCCATACAACAAAGCTTGAAAATTAAACCAAAAATGAGTTGAAATGAAAACAAGCTTTTTTTATTTTAGGTATTTACCTAGAACAGGTTTCACAGGATGTCTCCCTCATCTTCAACTAGAGTCGACTATCTGAGCCCAGAGAGAAATTGAATTGGAAATTATGTTCTCCTCTGGTGATGGTTTGATGAACCTTTAGTTTGGATGTACTTCCATATTTACTTCAAAGCTCATTAATCACTTCTCATATTTTTTCTTGTAGATTTTCTCCCAGGTTTTCAACTGAATGTGATTCCATACAGTTTTTAACAATAGAATTTCAGCACTTCACACCTAAATAACATTCATCCAAATATCCAGTTCACTATGGAGGTTGAATCCAATGGAACTTTACCTTTGCTGAATATTTTGACTTGCGAAAATACAGATGGCTGCATAGGACACACTGTAGACAAGAAGCCCACACGCATACCTATACTTCAAAAACCACAGCTACCATAATCCTGCCCAAAACAATGGGGTTTTAACAACATTATTCATAAAGTTTTCAATATTTCTGATTGTCTCTATCTCCAGTCAGAAATCAACCATCTTTTTTCATTAAGGAAGAATGATTACCATATAGTGGACATTTGAATAAGGTAAGAGAAAAACACAGGAGGGAAGGTTCATCTGTTGTGGAAAGAAAAGAAAACTTTCCAACCAAATTGCCAGAATTCTACATAGTTAAAACATCTGCTCTGTACATATGCTGCCCAGTAGATCAGAACCATGATGTGCTCAGTTAAGAATGACCTAGGACTCAGGACACCAGGGGTGTAAAAGATTCCTTGCCTATATGGTCTCTCATTGGTCAGAGGGCCTGCACTTTCGAAGAAGAACATCAACACTATGTTAGGCTACTTTATTCTGAGAAATCTGCAATGGCAGAACATTCCATCGAAAATGGCCATAGGATCCTCTTTGATCAGACATCGGTAGTCATAAAGGCCAGCAGTTACTGGGATGTGTCATCAAGAAGGCCACTGAAATTAGGATCCATGATAATTTAACAGAGAGCTGGATATCCAATTAAGTGAGGCCTGGCAACCTGACCTCAACATGATTAAAAACAAATTAAACTAGTCTACCTCTCCGTCCATGGTTTCTCATCAAATCTCAGAAGTTAAGCAGCATTGGATGTGGTCAGTACTTGAGTGGATGGCTGCATTGGGAGATGAGGAGCGGATCACTAAAAAAACTAAGCCAGAAACTGTGCAGAGATCTTGTATTAGGAGAAGTTAAGCAGCATTGGGCATGGACAGCATTTGCATGGATGACCGCAACATGACACCAGAAGCAGACTACAGAGAAAATTACACAGGAGGGTACACACAGCTTCCAGAATAATTTTCTTTGCAGTCTGCTTCTTGTGTCGTGTTGCGGTCATCCATCCAAGTGCTGTGTAAACCTGTTGCTGGATCTCGCTTTTAGAAAGTTAAGCAGCATTGGGCATGGTCAGCACTTGGATGAAACACCGTTATACGATACCAAGAGTGGTTCTTGGAGAAACTTAAGCAGAAAACTGTGTGTTGACTTATCCAGATTTCATGCCAAAAAGCTATATCTGATTGGTTGGGTCTGAGCACAACTACAAGTACAATTCTTAAATTATAAATATTTGTTTTTACTCCAGTTTTCCTACAGTATTAAGATGGTTGAAAGTTGGGACTTTTATGACTGCATTTTAATTTGGTTGCTTTTCATCAAGTCGTCATTAATTATATGTTAAAATTCTTTTTTTTTTTTTTTTCTAATATTGTGGTGATTTTCCCAAAAATGACAGGTAACAGTTGAATTGTCATTTTCCTTATTATGCAGATTTCCGAAATGCTTCAGGTTAAAAGAATATAATGTATAATTGTTAAATTTTACTATTTAAATCTTACCTGGGTCTTTACATCCTTTTTAATTTAATATTTATATATGATTTAATTCATTCAGCACCTACCATATTTATCTGAATACAAGACCATTTTTTTCCCCAAAATATTAATAACAGGGGCCGCCCTCCATTCATGACATGTTTTCTGAATACCATGCAGAAAAAAAAAGTTTCACTTTTTGTGGGTACAGCAGTGATGAAATCTGAAGGAAATAGGTAAGATTACCACTAAAATTGTGATATATGCTTCAAATTTTATGCATTTCATTTTGCAATGTACAGTTAGATGTTAACAAATCTAGAGGGATTATAAGATTTCTCTTTGAAACTGAAATAAAGATAGAGGATCTCCTTTCATATTGATGGTTGCACCTAATGTGTCTAATGTTGTATTGGGAGCCAATGATCAAATATTAAAGGAGAAGTTTAGTTGTACATTTCCCTCTTCCCACTGCACACATATCAGTACATTTTCATTTTCCGCTCTCCCTCTCTCTCCCGGACATAACGTAAATTTCTGTGCAAATTCAAACTATGTAAAATTTTTTATAAAAATAAAACATATTTTGTAGTTGTCTAAATAGATAATGTTGTCTATCATTGTGCTATGCTACTGCTGCTGCCGTTACCACCTTCTCCTGTCTCACACACACACATTGGTACATTTCCATTCTTTTCTCTCTCTCCCTCCTTCCTTCTCCTGCCCTTTATGTGAATTCTGTATGAATTTGGACTAGGTAAATCTTTTTAGTATGATGTGTTATTTTTTATGTTGTCTAATAGAAAATCTTATCCAACATTATTGTTTCAGCTGAGCTGCAATCACTTTCTCCCACCACACGCATGCATGCACTCATACGCACACACACACACCTGCCCGCCCACCAACACCCACACCCTCTCACTCTCTCACCCATTATGGGAATTTTCATGTAAATTTGAATCAGCCTAGGTGTGTCCTCTAGTGTGTTGAAAAAAAATGAGCAGCACTTTCAATTTTGTTTAAAAATTAAGCTATGTCTTCTTTTTATATAGATGATATAATAAATTCCAAAAATAAGTTATGAAAAAAAGGGGATTGTGTTGCATTTAGGCTTGTCTTGTATTCGGATAAATACAATAAGTATTAGCTGCAAATTATTGATTTTTTTTAAGGACAGAATCAAGCACGGATAATTGATTGCCAGTAATATGTAACATAGGTATAGAGGAATATAAAGGAAAGAAGGGAGATAGAATCACATTTCATTAGTTAACGTAAGGTGGGCAAAGCTGCAGGTTTTGCTAGTGGTTAGAATTAAAATAAATTTAGTCTTAAGTAAAAACACATCTTCATAGATGCTGCCCAAGAAACATGGCCTACAGTGTTAGAACCTCTGAGACTTGGCAACTGTGTACAAGTAAAATTAAACAAAGGCCCTTCCTCCCAAAAAAAGGAATTTCAGCCCAAAATTCAAAATTATAAACCCAACCCTTAAAGCTCTGCCAACTTAGGCAGGGGTGTGAAGTGAGGCCTTCATGTTTTGAAAAATACAGTATAACACAATAGGAGTTTTATAGTAGAGTGAATAAATTATGTGGAATAAGACCAACTCAGCAAATGTATTATCCTACTAACTCTACAACATGCACACTATTTTTACTAGTTATCTTCACATCTACAAAATGATTTTCCAGAACTCTTATCAGTTAGTTCATTGCTGAAGATAGGAGTAAATGTTCCCAAAATGTACTAAATAAATGACAAATAAGTGAATGCAGAGTTATGGCTTGACTAGTTTCTGTTTCATATAATTTATTCACTTCATGAGTATAGTTTAGTTAGCATCTTATGAGATATGGAAGGGGGAGATAAGGGACGTTCATCTGGCTGCACCAATAGTATCACAAAGTGCCAATACACATAATTGACCTTTGCTCTTTTCATCATCTCATAACACACTGACCAAAAAATAAGCATCTTGAGCTCTCAGCATTGTTATCGTAGAATGGGAACAGAGTTTCTTATGTCATTTACACAGTTATACCTTAAATTATATCATAGAAGACTGTGAGCTGCAGTTTCCATCCCTGCTTTTTCCAGATTAACCAACATTGAATTAAAAACCCATTGTTTGGATATTTTTTTACATATTTAACAAATTAACCATTATGATTTAGGTTTGTTTAGCTGGTAACAATTTAAACAATAACTTAAGCATAGTTGATGTTTCTAACTCTTCTTCAGCCATTTGGAGGTTAAAATTACTGTTTGAGTTGGTAAAACACTAAGTAAACTAAGGTAATGAGATACATTTAAATACTGAGTAGTAATACTGGAGCATGGTCAGAGATACTCAATTGTTCTTGACAAAGCACATCCCTTCTTGATTCAGGCTGTTCATAACCCAAGGAGTTCAGGGCTCAAGAAAATGTGTGTGAGTAGTGCCCATATTTGACCTTTGGAGAGATAAGTTTAAATTGTTAATTTTTAAGCAAATGTCTGCCAAATAAGCTTAAGTCTTAAGTCATATTATATCTTCCATTCACTTTGTTGTGTAAAGGGCATAGTTGGAGAGAAAGATTTTGCTACATGGAAAGGCAATATACAGGAAAATTGTCCTAACATGCTTGCTGACTATTATTGGTTTCTTGTCTCTGAAAATATCCCAGAAAAACATTCTAAAATGAAGGTTTTAAAATTTTTTTAAAGTTATATACATGTAAATTTTTTTTTTTTTTTATAAACTTTTTGACATTTTATTAGTAATCACCTTTTCAATAAAATATGTACTTCTCAATGCTGAATGTAGTAAAATTTTGAGTTTGTAATTACATTTATGAAAAAAAATATTAAATTTTAACCAAAATATTAAATATATTTGCCAAAGTAAAAGGTACATGATAGTGAATTTCTGACTTCAAATTTGAATTTAGGAAATCTAAATTAGTGAAAGTTACACATTTTCATTTCATGTCATGAAAAAGTTAAAATTTTGTTGTACAGTGTAATCAGGGTATTAATGGTCCAAAGGGACAAGCAACTCTTAAGAATAGAAATTTAGCAGAATATGTCTTATGAACAAAGAAAAGATTAAAGGTATATTATTGTATGAAATGCAACAAAGTATTTTATTGTGAATAATGACAACAAATTTAATCATACTCCATGCAGTAGAGAAAGTAAAAATTAAGACATCATAAAACATACGGCAAGTACAAAATGAAGTCATTCAGACTTTTTTCTGGAAACCTTAATGCCAGTAATTCTGCCTTCTGCTTTGACAGGTGCAAATGATAAACCACGCTATTAAAGTCTTAGTGACCACTCTCCCTTATCCCCTCTCAAGTGTTAAGGCAGGTTCACAATAACCCGTGAACAGGAAGCCACACAGGAGACACAAAATTTTGGTTCACAAGAATGTGAATGCATTTATTCTTCTTCTTTTCCTGGTCAATTTTGCACATTGTGACTTCGCTTATTTTTAACTGACAATGATATTTATTGTCTTCCAATGCAGTTAACATAATATGGGTTAGCCAATGTTATAATTCAAAAGAACTGCAACTAAAGTGAGCTCTAGCAGCTGTTTTATGGCCACTTAGAATAATTTGTACATTGAAGAGTCTAATAATGCTTAATATTCATCAAATATGCTGAGAATAAGAAAATTAAAACTTAGCAAGACTTGCTTTCCCTTCCCATGGCCCAGGAAGACTTCCCATCAATTGTGAATGCTTCCATTGAAATGTATGTATTTCAACGTTCTCATTCTGGTTACCATTCCTGGTTGTGAACCAGCCTTTAATCTAAACACAACTGAGACAAACTCTGCTTTTGTAGGTTGAAGGAAATAAAAAGGTTGACCTGAAAGAAGATAGTGGTGTGACAGATGAAAGTATTTGAGTCACTTTTCCTGTGGCAACTTCTTCATCTTTTTAAAGACACCTCTAAACATGTGTCTGCCACTTAGCAGCTATTTTATAATAAACCCACTGTGCATTTAAATAATTAGTATCCCACTTCCTTAAGAAGCTTGTACTCTAAAAATTGGGTGTACCTCCTCTCATTTACTCTTAGCAATATACTAGTCAGAAAAATCTGTGACATCTGATCAACAGCAACCCTGCCTTGTTTATACTTGGAGTTAATAATGAAGGGTTGCTTGAACAAATATCTGCTCAAAATTGCCTATAATTTAGGCCTTGCATTTTCTATAGTTCAATAATTCCAGTGTATCCTACAGCGTGTTTCTTAAGTTGCCTTTATTGATGAGGCGGAAACCAAAGATTCGGAACCTCTGCCAGAGATTCAGATCCATTCTTGGCTTACTAGCAGCCTATAATCATAATTCTGACAGCCATCTTTCAAATTACTCATATTTAATGATATTTTGAATCCTGTTTCAGTTTGATATACTATAGAGTATATTACTCTTGATATCTTTATTAAACATTTAATACAGAAAAATATGGCAGTAGTAGACTTAGGTATATGTTTGCATACTGCAGCATAACTTTATCCTTAGTTACTCTAGAGAAATGCTTATTTTTTGGACAAAGAATTTTAGTTTACAGAATTTTTTTATCATGAAAACTTAATCATGTACTGGTACTGGCCATGTTAACTCAGAAGAGTATAAAGATTACATATTAATCATATTTGCTATCTGGTCACAGGTTGTTATCATGCGTGATTATCACCATCCAAACATTGTGGAAATGTATGACAGCTTCTTGGTACAAGATGAGCTGTGGGTGGTGATGGAATTTCTTGAAGGAGGAGCTCTAACAGACATAGTCACTCATGCAAGGATGGATGAAGAACAGATAGCAACTGTGTGCAAGCAATGTCTCAAGGCACTAGCCTATTTGCACTCGCAAGGGGTAATACACAGGGACATAAAGAGTGATTCAATATTGTTAGCAGCTGATGGCAGGGTAAGTATTCATGAGGTTAAGAATGCTAATGAGAAATGAAGCTTATTAAATTATTAAATAAATGTGAAAGTTTTTGAAGTAGAAAATTGATATTATAGGATAAAAGCAGTTGCAAACCTTTAATTGGTACTCATTTTTAGGTGTTGAGCACTATTAATGCAGCTTTTTCTGCATAAGCATTTGTTTGTATGCACAAAACAAATGAACTGTTTGCACATAAGGAGTTTAAAGAATATTTGTTGATATGTTTCAAGTTTTAGTTTTAGTTTAGAAGGAGTTTTAGAAAAAGTATTTTAAGCAAACCATTGCACATATGGAATTGAAATAAAACAGGTGTTTTCAATCAGTTAATGTTGATGAAATACTGATAACATTGGAACTATTTCATATGGAGAAACATCTGAAAGTATTCAGGTTTTAGGACTATTTGCCAAAGTATCTACTGGATTATTTTTGTACAGAATGAATGTGTATGATATGATGCTATACAAAATTTATGCTCATATAAAATGGAGCACAAGGAGCTGCAGATTGTATTTTCTTAAGAGCTTTCATTCATATTTCTATGTCCATTATACACAATATTTTCTATTTCATTAAATTGTTCCTTCCCGTTTCTCTCTCAAACTTCTTTGTCATTTCTTTGCCCTAGGTAATTATGTATATATGCTGCCTCTTCCATGGTGTCGAAGAAGCATGTCCTGGGTTACCCAATAAGGTTTTCTCTTAAGCCCCATTCACAATGAAAAGTAGGCCTTTGCACCCTTGTCTCACTCGATGTAATGTAACAATGCAAACTTAAAACTACACACTTCTGCAGTTCTATCTCCATGCATTGCTAACTTCTGAACAACCCATGATCATAATGCGAGAATTATGACATATACTGAACAATCATATACTCTTCCATTTGTCATACTATGCTATTTGAAATGCTGATGCCAAGGTTCTGCTGTATTATTAATTACTTGGTACAACACCCTTTTATGTCTTATTTACTTATAAAGATTGGACACTAAATGAATTTTCGTATTGGATGTTATTCAGTTTGAAACTTACAGCATACTCAGAAGATTATCACATACAGTTTTGGACTTACAGCCTATTCAGACTTAAATTGATCCTCGCCAAAACAAAACCCAGGTGACCAGTGCACCATTATAATGTAACCTTCCACCATTCGCACCAGAAATAGTCATACTTTCACTACCACTCGGCGCATACACATAGCATATTGTAATGTAAAACGAACAGAGCCCTTATTCCCACAACTTAAACGGTGACTAAAACATTCTGTTAGGTATAATAGAGATAATATTGATAGGCATAATAAAATAAAGAAGTACACATGTAATACTTAACTCTAAAAACATGATCGAAAAAGTAAATATCATGTATGCGATAACTTACATTAATTCGCTCTCTGGAAGCAACTCTATTCCCTCCAGATCAGAACCGTCATTTGAAATATTTGCTGCTGATTTACTCTCAAAGATTGATAACCGGGTTATCAACAATGGTGTCACTTAAACTATCCATCTCCCAAAACACGCTTCTTCTTTTGTTACATGTAGCACTTTATTAACTGTTGGCAGCTCATTTTTTAAAAAGATATTGTGTACTACTACGCGAATTGCATTCTTCACAATATGATCACATTCTTGCATTGTATATTTCACATGCTTTCTTTTTTTCCCGGGTGCAACCACTTTATCCGCTTCAGGTTTTTCTTTATGAGCACTGTTTATATTTATAGCCTAAACACTGGTGAACTCAGAAGTTAATTTCATCACTTCTGTCACGGGAAGTGTTGGATATTTCTCACAAAACTTACCATACATTTTCAACACTATAGTTTTTTCACTACTAGTCAACGGTTTACCAGCCTTATGCTTTATGTAACTCGAAAGTTGCAAGAGAGAGCTCACAGCGACCCTCCTCCATGGTTCTAAACAGTAGCGACCGTTACTATATAAACAATATTATGGAAATCAGGTGACTCGTATGAATAGCATGTTGGGACATGTAGCTCTGTTTAATGGTACAAATCGATGTCAATTTAACTCTTTGGCAGTTCTATAGAATATTGTACAATTTAAGAATAAATTCATTCTGTAATTTGGATTGTTAGCGTATGTTTACATTCTTGTGCGCACTACTACTGTGTTGTACCGTGGTGCACTGACCACATGGATATGGTTAGGCGCAGATCAACCTAAGAATGAATAGAAAATAAAAACCATGTAAAGTTGTATTATAAATGGGCTTATCTCATTGCTGCCCTTAAGTTGTATATGCTCAATTTACTTCCTCATTGTGAATGGGGTCTTTTTTTTTAAAAACAGTACCGGAATCTGGTCAGGACTCCAGCGCTGTATCCCCTGTTTACATTTTTCCCCCTAAATTTACTGTATGATTGCTGGTTTTACTGTTCCTTTACACAAACATATAACACCCATGCCCAAACCGGGACTCGAACCCACGATCCCCTGCCCACGAAGCACCAAAGCCAGACGCCTTAGCGAGCGTGGCCATGGGGACCGGCGGTCTTAGGCCTATATTACACTATCACATTTCTGTATCACAAAATGTGATAAAACCTTTGATCATATATTGTGATCACATTAAAGCTATGTCAAACCTTTTATCACATCTTTTATTACAAATTTAAAAAGCATATCCAACAGTTAACACAATCAGCTGTAATAATGGTTCCTATTTTATTCTGTTTAGAATCTTAGTTGTGTCATTATATTACATATTTATAAATAAATTTACTTTAAGTTTCTATTACATTCATGTGTAACATTTTTGTATAACCTAACCTAAAACTTAACCTCAATAAATCCATTTCTTAAAGAACGTTAATTAATATTACATTTATAATATGAGTAACAAAGCCAGCAGCAAAAATGCTAATTAATGACTGTCATAATAGCTTTCAATTTGTTCTTCTTAATGCATTTAAATTTTCTCTCACATCATTATCTGTGTATCCTTCATGCACTTCATAATGGCTTCTGCTCTGCTTTTATATATGTCCAGTCTTGTTTCTGGCTCTATAATAATTATGTTTTGGATTGTGAAGCACTTCATGTGATTCATAATAGGAAATGAGCAGTTTGGCTGTAACCACTGAACATGTGTAAAGTCTGTCATTTAATTTTTTAATCAAAGATGTAATGGTGGGTATAACTTTTAACCCAGAAGTATGTCACAGTTAGATGGGTCAGAGATGTTATATTACACTATGAAATATTGTATCATATCTATCTAGTGTAATATAGGCTTATTTTCAGAGGATAAATTTCAGATAACCTTTAAGTTCCATGGCCCTCAAGCTCATTTGGACATTATGTCATTGTTTCATTACCTGATACCAACTAACTGTTAAAGGATGTTAAATCATCCCCTCCGACTAAAAACTGTGCCACCTTTACTCTACTTGTTCATGGTTGGTTTTAATAACAATGTTAGCATCATTGAAATAAAAGCTATTAGTGTGATGCTGGTACTATGTGTCTGCAAAACCTGCTAAACATAATCAGGGAGGTGATCATTTAAGATAGTTTGTGAAGTCAGTGTAGCATTGTAAAATGAAACAAATTTTATAACTATGCTTTATGTAATATAAGTGCTTAACTTAACTACTAAAAACTTCAAATGAGAATATAATTTCACCATGGTTTAGTAGTATTTTCAATTCTTAGTTATTTTCTGTATAATTGCCTATTTTGGCAAAATTATTTATAAAAATTGGGTTGTTGAAAATGATTGCACAAAATTGATTGTTTATAAAAGAATTGACTCTCGAATTGTTAATTCTACAAGTTCATTTATACTTTTATAATTTAGCTTTAGGCTTTATTTCATTTTTAGAAGATGAAAATGATCTACTTCAAATTAATTATGAATTTTTTTGTATTATTTAGTGATAGTTTCTAAAAGGTGTTAGGTTATCTAAAGCAAATTTGATCACAATGCACACAGTTTTGATTATTGTTCAGCTTCTTGTATTTTCTGAAACGTTAGTAATTATTTTTCATAAAAGTTTTATGCTCCATTTATTTTGAGAAATTATCATCATACTGTGTGTTTTAATATTCCTGTAAACTTAGTGCTTGTTTAGAACTTTCAGCACCAAGCACCAGTCCATGCAAACCTTTTATAGTTCTATAATTCTTTATTATTTAAATAAAAAAAGCAACACTATTTTGTTCTCATAAAAGATGAATAAATTGTGTTGGAAACAAGCTATTAATTTACAGTTGATTAAATAAAGATAATAAAAGCAAAAGACCTATGTTCGAGTCAGAAAATAGTTTGTTAAGATTCATTTCAGAAGTTGAAACATTGAAAACAACATTCAGTTTGAAAGTACCACTTAATAATTTTATTTCAAAATAATGCTTAGGTTCAGAGTTGGAGAACTAAACCAGGGTTGTTTTTTTAATGTGTTCCAATTTTCCTTAGCAGGCTTCCAATTGCTTTGTTACATTCTGTGCAGCAATATTTAAACAAATTTCATAATATTAATATTCAAAAAGAATACATTGTGATAAAACTTTGAATTTATTTGCAAAGATAAGTATTTTCACAATATATTCTTGTATTAATATGTATTTATATTGTTTCACTGTTACTAGCTTTAATTTATAGTATTATTAAACATAATAATGGCATAAAACTATATTAATGTATTTTTATATTGCATAAACAAACTAGGTGAAGCTGTCAGATTTTGGTTTTTGTGCACAAGTGTCGCAAGAATTACCAAAGAGAAAATCTTTGGTGGGCACTCCTTATTGGATGTCACCAGAAGTCATATCACGTTTGCCTTATGGACCAGAAGTGGATATATGGTCATTAGGTAAAGTATAGTTAAAGTTGCACTGAAATTATTCTATTTTAATAATACTGTATTTATCCAAATACAAGACAATGTTTTTTCCCCAAAATATTGATGTTTAGAACTGGGGGTCGTCTTGCATTTGCAATATAATATATTTTTTGAATACCAGTGAGTTTCAAACTTCATGGGTACAGCAGTGGTAAAGCCAGGGGGAAAGCGAATAAATTACCATTAAGTTGGCAACATATGCAGCAGATTTTTTGCATTTCATTTCACAGCAAAAAATTAGCAGGCTCTTTGGAAAAAAGATTACTCTCCAAGACTAAAATAAAATTAGTGGACTTCCTTTCACATAGTGGTTCAATGTAATGTTGTATTGGAAGCCAATGGTCAAGCAGAAAGAGAGAGGTTAGCTGTGATCCCTCCCCCCATTCTCTTCACACATATGGATACATGTCCGTCTTTCTTTGTGCCTCTGTACCGCCCACAATGTGAATTTATGCGCAAATTCGAATTAGGTAAAATGTTATCGTACATATTCCATACATCTCTGTACTCCCCTCTCCATCTCTCCCGCTCAAAATATTAATTTACGATCAAATTCAAATGAGGTAAAATATTTTATGATTTATTAATTATGTTGTCTGTATTAAAACTGTAAGCATAATCATTGTTACTGCTAAGCTACCACCATCACCACCAAACAAGAGATACCAGTAAACTTCCATTCTCTGTCTCCCGCTCACAATGTAAATTTCTGTGCAAATTCAAATTAGGTAAAAATATTTGTGATGTGTTATAATATTAAGTATGTTGTCTAAATACAAAATCATATCCATCATCGTTGCTACAGTTATGCTGCCACCACCGCTACTATCACGTTCTACCATCGCCCACATACTGTACATTTCAAATTAATTAAAAGAATAATGGACTTAATCAGCTTAATTTGTTCAAAATATATGGCAACCTTTAAATTTTGTTTAAAAATTAAGTTATGTTTTTTTATATAGATGATATTCTATAATTTAAAAATCTGATGTGTTATACTCACATGACTTTCTCTAGCTGTTCTACAAAACCTTCTACAAAAGATTATTCTTCTTTGCACACAATGATAATCGAGATAAATATTAGCAGAATGTTCTTATTACTTAGTTCCATATTAGTAGAAGGGAATAAGGGGAATGCGCTATGCTAAAGTGATAGTCAAATGTTTTAAAAGCTATCATTATGCGATTGTGATTGCATATCACTTCTTTGCTTGGCCAGAAGTAGGACAAAAGAAAAACGGACACTTCCTGTATGAGAAAAGTTTAAGTACTTCACAATTGAAACCAATAACAAGGAATATCTCAAAAACGGTTACCTCCACAACAAAAATGTAAAGGACAAAAATTGTGTGTTTTGTCATGAGTTACATTTTTTGTTTAGTACGTTTTTTTTCCTATCTCTTACGGTTTAGCAGTTAAGCAAAATTCAGCAAAATTCATCCAGAATAAAGAGGTCTTCAGAGGCTATCCCCAAAAAATTCAAGATATACATTTTATTTCGGACATAAATAGTTTTAATATATGGGATTTTAATCAAAATTGTTAGAGCCATTTTTAAGAAAATCAAAATTTTCTAAATTTTTTCCAGGTAAAGGGTAGTTTGTGGTGGGGGGATTGTTTTGAAAATCTTCATGTCGCATCCTTGGAAGATACTGAACCTAAATACCAAGTTTGGTATTTAATGGTATTTTTGTTTTGGGGCTATGTTGTCCACAGACACACGCACGCATGGACCTTTTTTTAAAAATTCTTTTTTCGGACTCAGGGAACCCCAAAACATATATTCCCGGTGTAATCTCGATATCAAATTTTTAGGTGCATTACAATACCTTCTCTATCCCTATGTACATTGTACATGTGGGGCTAGATAAAGTAAAAATTAAGCTCTGAGAAGCAGTGGTCGTCTTGCATTCAAGATCGTCTTGTATTTGGATAAATACAGTAATAATAATAATAATAATAATAATAATAATAATAATAATAATAAAGTCCAAAAATGATTAATCATATTGAACATCTACAAAAACATGTAATTTCTTTTCAGATACTTATACATCAAGAATACTGATAGATTTGTGGATACAAATTTCACATTAGTTTGGAAATTCTCCTTTTTCATTCTGGGAGTAGTATCAACAGGGTTCTGAATTTAGTAAATTTTTCAGGCATTGAAACTCAGTTTGTATATATTTCACATAAGATGAAGGAACTAAACACAGATAATCCTGATACATTAATTGAAGACAGATGGAATGTGTGAAGCAGCACAAGTTGTTAAGTTATATCACCTATTTTATGTTATTATCAAATATATAAAATTATGGGGAGATCTGTGGGTACCAGCTATGTGGGAAGAAAGATGAATTATTAGGAAAGATCAAAGAAAAATGTAAAAGAATAATTTCAAAATTGTAATTCATAATCTGGTTAAGGATACCTATCTAGAAAATCAGTATATTTAAATTAAAGTGAGTGAGCATAAGAAGCAAGTAAGTTTAGAACCTGGTATATAATATGTCAATTACTACAGTGTTGCTTATATTTGCACCTGAGACAACTCAATCACATCCATGTTTTATTAGAAAAGGAAATGACATTTGACAGGGTTACTACAAAAAAAAATAGACAACTTCAACTGCCTGTAAAACAAAAACTATTAGAGATAGCAACCTAATTATTTTGGAGGTATGTTGAGAAACTCTCAAAGCTTTGTTTGTTACTATTGGTAACGCTGTAGTGTTTTGTTTGTTGTTGCAGAAGCTGAAATGGCGGAAAATCCTGTGGAAAAGGCATATTGTGTGTTGGAATTTGCTAGAACGCAATCAGCAACTGTTGTCCAACGACATTTTAGAACACATTACCACAAAAATTAAATGATGCGCTCACAAAAACCAGCATCGTCTTCAGCATGTCGCAACATGTCGATGCAAAAGTCACGCCGTATGACCTTATCTTCTTCACTCAGAAACTGCAACATCTGTAATCTGTAAGGCATGATGTGCAGTCGCTTCCGCAAGATTTTCCATACAGTTTGCTGTGGAATTTGTAATTGCATACTTGCCCTAGATGTCGATTTCTGTGGGCTTCTTATGTAGGCAGAACGAACACGTTCAACGTTTTCTTCCGAAACTCTTGGTCTTCCTGAGCTCTTCCCTTTGCACAAACATCACGTCTCGAATTTTCTATACCAATCGTAGATTGACTGTCTAGTCGGTGGCGTTTTGTGGTAACGTGTTCTAAAATGTCATTGGACAACAGTTGCTGATTGCGTTTTAGCAAATTCCAACATGCAATATGCCTTTTCCACAGGATTTTCCGCCATTTCAG
The DNA here is from genome assembly GCA_030762935.1 of Hymenopus coronatus. Classification (NCBI taxonomy): domain Eukaryota; kingdom Metazoa; phylum Arthropoda; class Insecta; order Mantodea; family Hymenopodidae; genus Hymenopus; species Hymenopus coronatus. Next base: position 54,453,048 of record CM060898.1, read on the forward strand.
CTTCTGCAACAACAAACAAAACACTACAGCGTTACCAATAGTAACAAACAAAACTTTGAGAGTTTCTCAACATACCTCCAAAATAATTAGGTTGCTATCTCTAATAGTTTTTGTTTTACAGGCAGTTGAAGTTGTCTTTTTCTTTTGTAGTAACCCTGTATATAGAGAAATAAGTTGTATAGATTATGTAGCATTGAAGTTATTTTGAAATGAAGTGGTTTCATAATTTACCTAAATAGGTAAACAGGTATATTTATATAGGTATATTTTTTAAACCTAAATTTAATGTTAGTTTTGTAATAAAGTGTCCGTGGCTGCACAATATTCAGTTAGTCATTTACAGAGAATTAACTGATGTGCTTCAGGAAGAACCTTAACAAGCCTTTATTTACTGATTGCTTATAGTTCAACACAGAAGTGCAGAGACTTAAAATCGTTAGCACAGTGTGAATTCATCCAATTAAAATACTTAAATGAACTGGGGTTTTTGCTTTATTGTCATGATTAAATTGACTTAAGACTTACTTTTAGGTAAACATGGCTCAAATACTGCACTCCTTTCATGGGAAGGATTTGTGTAAACAAAGCACAAAATATACTCCTGCACTTTCTTGTTGTGGTTGGAGGGGTATAGGACTACTTTTTAGCTATGTGGCACCAAGGGAGATAGCCACTTGAAATCCTGGAACTGTCATTACTTTCCTTCCACCCGTTAACCTCTTTGTGGGATAGTTCTGCTACTGATTAGATAACAATTGCCCCTCTCCCTTCATCTTCTGCTTGTCTTTTATTTTTAATGGTGATGTTTATATAACCTGGGAAATTGTATGGCCTTCATTTACCCATATTTCGTTGAGAAAATACAGCTTCAGATTTCCTGTCTGTACACAGGAATTTAGCAATACATCCTCACAATCAGTAATGATAATCTTGCCATTTCTGTTTTGGAATTCGAAACCAATGTGAAGTAACAGCTTATAAAAAATGGTTCACTTGAACATAGGAAGGTTGGAGCCACTGTTCACAAATGCGAGTAGTTTATTGATGGTATGTGGCCCATTTATGTGGAAGAAATTAATGAACTTTTTGATGCACTGTGCTCCTAAGAAATTTGTCACATTGAGCTTCTAGATCTGGCTTTATACGTTTCCTTGATTTTTCAGGTATGGTTAACTTTGCATGTTTTTAACTTTTCACTGCAGGCAGAATTTAATCTTAATGCAGGCGCACGCACGCAAAAAAATGGCGTGTTGTTTATGGACGCTCTTTAAGTACTGTGGTTCTCAGCATCCCATTCTAAATTGGGCGTGAAAGACTGCTTAATTTTGCTCAGAGGCCTCTCTATCAGGCTTGAGGTTCTTTTACATGCCATAAATCTAAGACAGGACCAACGGCTTTACTGCCCTTCTGAAGGAAGCCATGCTAAGAATTTTTACACCCAAAAAAATCCATCGTCCTCCGCCATATTTTAACCTGCCACCTTGGGTATATGAAGTTAGCATGGTAACCATTACACCACAGAAGACTATACACACACATGTAAACTACGCTGTCATATTAACATCCTTGTTGGTCAGCATGGGATATTTTTTACTTAGTTTGTGAAACAATTAAAAATTACAACTTTCTCACTACTCATTAAAGGCTTATCTCTGTGATGTTTTACAAACTGCATTTGTTTGGCCATGATGGTTTAGGTACTAACAGTTTGTGTAGTAAGTTTTCGTCTATTTCTTATGGTTTAAAAGTTCTACAAAATTATTCAAGAAGGAAGAGTTCTTCAGAGGCTATTCCAACAAAATTCAACATATACATTTTATTTGTCATATAAATATCTTTAATATATAGTATTTTAATTAAAATCATTACAGATGTTTTGAGAAAAATAAAGTTTTAAAAAAATTTTCCATGTAGAGGGTAGTTTGGTGTGGGAAGATTTTCTTGAAAATCTTGGTGTTGCATCCTTGGAACATACTATACTTGTCTTTTCGTTTTGAGCTATGCTGTACACACATACGCGACATATTAAACTTAAATACTGCATTTCTTAGGTAATGTTCTGTTCGTTTTTGAGCTATCCTGTGCACGTACCATACACACATACACACACACGCATGCACACAGTAAAGTAAAAATAGCCATTGTAGCTAAACTTCCTTCTTTCAAGTATTTCTGTCAGTGATTGTTATTAGAGGAAACAAACCTTTCAAGGTCAACATTTTAACATGGTCTTCATATTGCCTTTAGATGCTTTTATGTGAATAGAGGTGGATTCTCCACTTACAGGGCTTACACTATATTAGTAGACTCTGTGCAGAAGATTTCTTTCAACATACCAAAACCTGAAAGTAGATCTTGAGTGTCACCACCCGGTAGATGGAACTTTTTGCAGTGCTTTAAGCACATTTGAGTTGATATCTCTGGCATTAAAGATGCCAAGACCCTGAAATATAGATCTGCTTGAAATAGCTGCTGTTTAATAGTACTGTTTTTGATTTTGTTCTTAATTTCTTCCTTACACTCCTAATTTCAATTTCATCTTGATTATTTCAGATTTCATTTCTAGCTCCAGGTTCACCATTTTGGATTGTATACTCATTGCACTCTCCATTTTCTCGATTCCATATTCCATTTCCGTCTCCTCCTTCTGGCTAGTAATTTTTTAAGCACTTTTTTATCACACTAAAACCCCACTTCCATCAACACCAGCTTACTTGTTCAGTTCACATTGTCACTTTACTAATGTGATCTAGTTCAGTTGGCCATCACTTTGCTTTTCCTCACAATATAGCATGCAATGAAACACATGTGAAACAGCCTGTTCTTCCTTCTGCTACACTTGCTGGGATGTTGAAAACAAGACTTCTCTAATCCCTCACAAGAGCAGTATTCACTGTATGTCACAATTGATACAATTGCAATATTAGAACCAGCAGTATGTTGTATCAAGAACTCGCTATCTCCTCAGTCATTCACTTATTGTGAGTCTGCTTTATATTTGTCATTGATGTTTTCGGACAATTCTCAGAAGGCACAGAAACTTCTAGAAAAATTCTGATGACCCTCAATAGTCATTGTGGAATTTATTTTAGAAGAAGAATGCTCCTTCTTATCTCTCTTTACCTATCCAACTGACTGGTCGGTCAGCATCACAATATGAAGAGAAAACTATTGTTTGCAGACCAAATTACCAACTTATTTCAAACTATACTCAGGAATATGTGAAAATGAAAAAATCATGATTTTAATGGAGAATCATTAAAATTCAATCAGTTTTTATGGCCATATCATGTAAAGCATGTGGATTTAGCAGTGTAGTGAAATATAGTGCAAAGCAGTGTTTTCAGGCTAAAAAGAAAAACAAACAAAAACAAAAAATACCAAATTTGTATAAGTCTGCCGTCATTGCTAATGAAGCAAGTTCATGTACTGTCCTCTAACAACAGGAGATTCTACATTGTGATGCCAAGACTGATGAGATTAATTGAATTCTGTTCTCCTAGTGGCCTTAGATCCTGCTTGATGTGATGCCATTGCCGATGAGGTAACTTCAATACTGTCTCTCTAGCAGCAGGTGTTCATACTTAATGATTTGGAGTAGCTATCATATCTATGCAGCGATATAACTCATATTTATATGCCTTCCTTGACATCAGAGCATGCTATGTTCAAATTCAGCTTGTCAACTCGGAACAGAGCAACCTTTGATTGTAATTCATTACTGTGATGGGAGGGAGCTTGGGAAGGCAGATTGTATTAGTGCAACCACATCCAATCACTGTGGTTTGCTTTCTGTTCAGCAAGCCATCACCTAGGAAGAGGCTGCTATGATTGCTTTCTCTTTCGCAAATGATTACCATTCCTTCATGGTAGAAAATGCTATGACTTCAATCTAGACTCACCAGTCAATTACATCGTCCTTTTCGTTCTCTTTGCAAGATTAGCACAGTTCTTTACGAAGAGGCAAGAAGTTAGGATACAAGCAGGTGTTCCAGATAGTCTGTGGTACCACAAACTTGCATTTTGTTGTATAATTTTTTATTGCATTTGCATTTCCATTAATATTAGAATACATTTTGAATAAAAAAAAAAAAGGAATGTTCACTAATGTTTGCAGGTATAATGGTGATTGAAATGGTGGATGGAGAGCCACCATTTTTTAATGAACCTCCTCTTCAAGCAATGCGAAGAATTCGTGACATGCCACCTCCAAAACTGAAGAATACCCATAAGGTAATAATGATGTGTAAAATTAACATTAGAACTAGAAGTAATATGAATGTAAAATAATTAGGCCATAAAAATTGCAAATCTCATTCAATTCCTTTTATTTACTGAGAGCAAGTAAAACAATTTTGAGATGAAGTTAAATGTCACCATATGAAAGAAAGATTAATTTTTAAAGCATGCAGTATTATATTTTGAAATACTGGTAGTTGTCAGCTTTGTTGAAATCAAATTAAAAGTAGAAAACTGGAGTTGATTAATGACACTAAACAGCACTCACTTTATAATTTCCTGGAATATGTTTCAGAAGCTAGTTTCCTCCAGTGTAAACAAGACATCACGTTATCATTGATAGTGGAGCTGATCCATCCAAAAGACGCTCTGGTGTTTATTTTAGAAGCTTGTATAATGGGTCGCCTTTGGGAATATCAAAGTTGAAGATGTGTTCTTGTTCTTCCAGATGAAAATCTGTTCTCAAGTTGACAAATCTCTCTTTCTGTTGTGCGTTTTAGTATTTTTGGTTCTGGGTTTATTGTGGTTTTTCATGCCAAAATGGTTGGCAACTGCTGATTTATGCATTTGTGTTTTATGTATTGGAAATATTCCTTGGCTCTTCTTTCCAGATTTCTCCTGATTTTTCCAATACAAACTTAGTTGCAACTAATAATACATAAATAATGAAGCTAGTAATGGTAAAGTAGTCCAAATATCTTAGACATTAAATAATTTTGTGACACCACTCTCTTCTTAAACTTATTCAAAACAAAGAGAATGTTTCACATCCCTTTTTAGATGCAACTTCAGCTTCCCATGGCTGTTGTTGTGAAAAATAGAGATTATTAAATCTTTTAATCTGTGTATTCGTTTAATTGCTTTAATAATTTCTTTTGCATCTATTTCATGGTTAAAAGACCAAAAATGATCTGCCACTGCTGATTTATCAATCTGCTTGTATTCAATATGTCTGAAGTGCTCTTTGACTCTAAATGATGCTTGGTTATTCCAATGTAAACATGGCCACAATCTAAACAGTTTAATTGATAAATGTCAGATTTTTTTTATATTTTATCTTGTTTAGAAAACCTAACAAATTTCTTATTTTGTATTTATCTTGAGGCACTAAAATAGTCCCATGTTCTTTAACATATTCTGGTCTGGGCCTTATTTTGACAGTTGTGCCCTCCTGACTATAATTCACTTTTTTTTTTTTTTTTTTTTTGTTTGTTTTTTTTTTCTTCAATTTTATTAATGAAGTTCAAACTAAATAATGAATGTAAACGCAATATTTTAGATCACATAAAAATTTAAAAAAAAAAAAGAACATTTAAGCTCTTCTTCTTATTCCTAGGAAGAAAATAATCATATGTTATAAACTAAAGAAAACTATAATCAAGGACTGAAGTAATGAATCAGAATAGAAATGAATAATAAATTACTATTTTCTAAAAGATTTCCAGATTTTAGGAATTGTTTACGTGTCAGTGTGTTATATCAGCTGGCTCTAAATGAGCAGTTTAGATGCAGAATTGTTTTGCTTTATCTACTAGCATGTTTTGTACCAGGAAATGAAAATGATGATATGCAAATATTGATGGTGTAGTAATGAAGACTGAAAGAAATGTTTGCATCTTTTTGATATTATTGTAGTATTTTTGTAGAGTTTCACAATAGCTAGTCACATTGTAGTTTTCAATGTAGAAAATTCAGTAAAATACAATTTAAATACCTCCATTTACACTTCAAAAAATTCACTAGTGTCTCCTTCAGATCCTGAACCATTGAAATAAATGTTGAGCATTTCTTCTTCAGTAAGATTAAGCTTGCTTGAGCAAGCGTATTGGAATGTTTTCAATAAATTCCTTTTGTTTACCTCAACTGAAGTACGCTTTATCTTCAATGCTTCTTTGATTCAAAAATAAACAAGTCTTCAATGATGGTACTGACTCTACATGAATTTCAACTGCTTTGATCTGCTTGACAGTCCAGCCAAACAACTGGAAATATTTAATAACAGCATGAATCTCTTTTATTTCAATTTTCATTGGCAAATGCAATACTGATCACTTGAGATAGCTCTAAACAATTCCTGCCATTCATGAACATTTACCAGCCAACCCTTAAATTAGGAAATTACACATGTGCAATACCTGTAACATATAAAGTAATACAAGCTAATTATGACGATCATTCAGGATTTTCAATATAACCGGTAAATTGTAACTGGGAATTCATATTATTTGCTAGAGTTTTGTAAGAGCGCTGTCAAGAATATATTACATATATTACCTTACTAATTTATAACCTTTTTGCTGTTACAGGTGTCTCCACGCCTTCAAGGATTTTTGGAACGCATGTTAGTTCGTGATCCTGCTCAGAGAGCTACTGCTGCAGAATTGTTGCAGCATCCATTTTTAAGACAGGCTGGGTCCCCAGCCCTTTTAGTGCCTCTCATGAGGGGCTCAAGACATAGCAATTGCTGAAAGAAACAGTCTTTTGTGTTGTGCCAACATGCATTGTGTATTATAGTATTCATTCCAGACTCAACATCATATCGACGTGTACGTAATACTGCCTATTTCAATTGAATTCTCCTGTTATTTTTCCCCATTGCACTTTCTTTATCAGCTACTATACATTTTCCAATTAACTGTAGCTCTTTACTGTGATTTTGTTCTCTGTTATCTCCCTGAAGTGATACCACATATACCTACATCTCCATTTACACAATTCATTATCGAGAAATTTATACCATAAACGGAACTCATATTATGATATTTTTATTACTGTATAGAAACATTAGAAATTATTGAAAGGGTTAAATTTCTGTAGAAAGTAGAAATATATTTATTTCTCTGAACTTCTCATTTCTAAAGAGTGCAAATAAAAGGGAACTATTACAGAAATTTGAGAAGTGAATCAGAAACATTTGATTCTTTGGCATATTACACTGTGCAGATTTGAACTTTTGTCATAAAGACAACCAAATAAGTGGATTGCTGATAGCTGATTGTCAGTTGCATGTTTCATTAGGAAGTTGCTGTTATCATTCACCATTTTGTCTTTATAATCCCAGTTTGTTAGAGTCACTAGATTGTGGAATTCTATATAATGATTATATTTTAAATGAAATAATTTCATAATTTATAATATAATTTATATTGCCAGTTGTAATTTTTAAATTTATAAATCCAAGTTTTTAATCCTGAGGACAATTGGAAGCTCCTATATACCTAAAAAGTAAGGGAAATTTAATTTGTTTAAAGAAAATTAGGAAAAATTTTATGAATAGTCTGAAATCAGAGAAACATACATATAATTTGATAATATTTTAACTTGAATGCATTTGTTAATATGCAGAAAATGGAAAGAACAGTTCTGAATAAAATACTAAAAAATTTAGGAATCTCCTTATATTTAAAATGAGGAATTACAGGTTGGAATAATAATTAGAAACAACATATTAGAAGATTTTTAGGAAAAAGAAACGGTGGCAAAAGTTTGTATATCCAAGAAAGCTAAGCAGCAATACTCTCTCCTTTGCAGTGAAACTACAGGTCTTCTCAAAGGAAACTTTGATTCCATTCTGCATACTGTTGAGGAATACAGTAATCAGAGAGAAACACTGTTGAAGCCCAAAATTATGGGGACATGTAGCAGGAGCTGAGCTCTTAAGGCTGCCTCTGCTTAGTGGCTTGTTATTGTGCTGATATACTGTTATGTCACTGTTCTGCTGTGTGTCGAAGTGTGGTCCTCTGGTCTGATTATCTGGCTGGAGGTTTTGTTGCTACAACAGGGTTTAATGGATTTAGCTTTTGCACCAACTCTCCACTTACCACAGTAGATTCATAGGCAAATCTCATTTTATTTGGTTTAAAAGTGATTGTTATCCAAGTAGTTAATGCTCAGGACCCACTGAACTTGAATTAGAATTTAAAGAATTATGCCCTGAATGTTTCTAGTATGTGCCAGCAAACTGCTAGCTTTGGCCTGTGAGTGAGTTATCCAGTTTTAAGACAGGAGTGAGGTGAAGAAGTAGATTAATTGTTTGCAGCTAATGAAATCTGCTGTATTTCATAAATTTCTTGTATCAGCTTTTTCAACTGAATTCACTTTACAAATAATTAATTATAGTATTTTCAGGAATGATATATCCTACTCTTGACAATAATATAATTTAATTATACAATTGTATGCACTTTTAAAATCTTGATTCGTGAGACTTTATCATGTGTCATCTCATTTAAGTCCTTTTAGATGCTACTCCCCTTCTGGAAGACAGTAAAGTCTTCTTATATCTCTAATGATGAATATTATTGAATTCTGTTGTATTCTGCCTGATTACTATGGCAGCAACATATATTATAATTCATTTCTTTTAATCTTGTTTTAAACACTTCAAAAGCTTTGATGGTATAGATTAATACAAAATTTGTTCTTTGGAAATGTGCATGTGTATGTTCTCTCTCTGCATCAGAAAGACTTGGGATTTTTTCTATGTATCTCAAAAGTTCATATGCATCTTAATTTAAGAAAGTTTATTTTTTATAATATATATAAAACATATTTTACATATTGAAATATAATAATGTGTATAATACATAATATATTTTAATTTGGTGAATGGTACAGTAGACTTTCTTCATCTTTCATAGATATCACTGCCAGTACCAGTTATATAGAAGTCTGCAATATAATGAATAAGAGAGTGAATTCCGCAGAAATCTGCAATATAATGAAAAGAACTTGTATTTCACCTTTAATATCTCTCTAGTTAATATTTATTTTGAAGGATAGAATAGAATATATCTGGCCCAAATTTATATCTTTTATATAAAAATGAGCATTTTCCAGTAACAATTTTTGGTAGAAATGTGCAGTATCAATTATTGCTGTAGCTTCTTTTAAAAATATACTTTTGTTTAAATGATCTTCAAAGAAGAACAGTATTGTATGTCACTCTAAGCAGCTGTTGCGTTCACTTACTCATCAGTGAAAAATGTACAGCAAAGTGTTATATTATTATATATCGTTGTAGAGATATAAATATAGTTTGTTCATTGTTATATTGCTCAGAGAAAAAGTGGTACTCTTAAGTGATAAAGGAATGCTCTTGTATAAGTGAAGTATTGTCTATATTAGCAATAATGATGAACTAAACCAGTTCAAAAGAAGTAGTTCTTGGATGAAATACTGAAACTTGACATTTTTAAGTGACTACACTCACTAATTATGCCACTTCCTAAATACAGAATAACTTCCATTCTAATAGTGATAATGCCCTAGCAAGAAACTATGAGTAGGAAAGTTTATGCTCTGAAAGACTTATATTTGCAGCAGGTAGCTACAACTATATCTTTCATATTAGCCTGAAAACCCACATTCATCTTGGAAATAATAGGGAGTGAATGAAATGAATGAGTGAGTTTTAAATATTATTAAGCATTTAAAATGTTAATTTATTACACAAGGGTTGTATAAAAAGTACTGACAACAGTTTCATAACATGAAGGACATGGCTCATGTGGCATGAACCCTGTCTAGCATATAGCTGAAGTAGTGCAGAGAGCAGCAATGGCTGTATTTGATTCACTTTGATTGTGTACTGTCTGAAGGGCAGTTCGAGTGCCCTAACTGTATGTTTAAGAAAGATGTGCGTGGATCAAGATTGAAGTGGCACGTACATAATATTTTCAGAGATTGCATGAGGCTTGTGGTGATGTAGCATTGCCATATCGTACTGTGGCAAGATGAATGAAAGTGTTTTGTGATGACAGGGATGTCTTGGCACCATTTGGGATGACCTCCCCATGGACAACATGACAATTGAGCTCCTTGGGTCCCTGCAGTGGACTGTGTTTGAGCTAGCTCCAGAAATAGTTGTGTACCACAAAACAGTGCTACACATTTTGCACTATATTCTTGGGTTCCATAAGAATGCAGCACATTGGGTATCGCATGCAATGACCAAGGTGCAACATCAGCAGAGTTTGCACTTGAAAATAATTGCTATAGCTACCACAGGAAGGGTGTCAACTTCATTGGGAGGATCATCACTATGGACGAAACCTGAACTCAGTTGTATGAACTATTATTAAAGCAATCCAATGAATGGAATCACCCTGGTTCTCCTTGCCCACAGATTGTGGGTTGTGAACCAGCTGATACCAAAGTGATGATTATTGTGACTCACAATATCCATGAATTAATCCTGTATCATTGTACTGCAGGGGTAGACAGTCACTGTAGCCCAATACTGAATTTCTTGCAACATCACCTTTGTCCCACAGAAGAAAGCGATGACACCTTGTGGAGCTGAACCCCATCCTCCTCCAATGCTAATGTGTGATGCTAAACCCTGTGCAGGAGCTGAAGCATATGTGGGGGTGAGAGATACTGAAATATGCACCATATTCACTTGATATGAGACCATGTGATTGGGACCTGTTCTCCAAAATGAAGGAACCTCTTCTTGGCAAGAGCTACGACACAAAGACATTATCAATGCCAAAGGGTGGTCCTTGCAAAACATCCACAGAGATGTATATGCTGATATAATGCATTCCATCTGCATGAAGAAAGGTGATCAAGATGCTGGGTGATTATATTGACAGTCTGTAGCACAGTGAACTTCTCTCAATAAAGTCTGGTATGAATTATAACTGTTCTCAATACTTTTTATGCAACCCTCTTAAATAAGTGAGTGGTTGGTTTTCATTCATAGAAATAAAACATTCATTTTGAATTACTCATTCATGGATTATCATCGCTAATCAGCAGCAAACTTGCCAAAAGTTCATTCATGTTTGTTCTACATTCATTATCCCTGGTTAAGCCTGATTCCTGCCTGTAGCTCAGTTTTTAAGTGTTTAATTCTTTATTTTGTTCCATTTTATAGTATGTTTATGAAATAAAATTATTTCCAAATTAAATTCTTTATAACAAGAAAAGAAAGTAGAGAAAAATTAGTGTGTGTGAAATTCATGTTTAATATCTTCCTGCCTCAATTCTTTGCAATTCTCAGCGGAGGTAACTATTGAATGTTTGAAATGTTCTTACATAAATTGTATAGTTACTAATGCTTGGCTTAAGAAGTGCTTAATTGGAAAAGTTATAACTCTCTCTCTTGTTTTGTTTATTTTTTATATTTTTACTATCTAATGCAAGAGGATCCAAGTTCATACAGCAAATTGTTTTCATAAATGATGACAGGCTGTAGGTGGCGTAACAATATGTGTGCATAGCACAGTGGTGAAGTTAAATACACTCTAGGCATTGCCCATGCTCACAGATGGCAGTCCTGACAAAATTTGTGCAGTGTGGTTAGCTGGCATGTGTAACAATTTCTGTAATTGGTTTCAAGAGTTTTGTGAAGCAAAATGTAGAAATGTAGTGATCTAGTTTTGCAACATGTTTGAAACTCCTGTATTGAATTTAATGTATTAATTAGAAGGTAAGTATTTGGATAGGTGATAAAAGGGAGGCCTACTACTGCATGTTTCAGGAACCCGCAGCTTTTGTTTATATGAAACAAATAAAATTGATTAATTAATACAGTTCCCTATGAAAACTAAAAAGCATACTAATATTATTTTGTTTTATAGACTTAAATTTCTAAAATCATCTTGCTCTAATATTTCTACATATTGAAACTTATTCTTCTTTTTGAAGTATGTAGCTAACATATATAATACCATCAATTGGTGAATAGCAGCATTTATTGACTTGACCACTCTTATTATCATTGAATGTTCAATATTACCTAACAAAGCTTTAGGTGTAAAGTTTGCAATTTACTGTTTCTATTTGACTTTTGAGCTAAGGCCTCATACAAGCATTTTAATATACCCCTCAAAAATTAAGAGGAGAAATCAATGAGCAGCTAATTACACAGCTCAAAAAAAGTAACCTAGAAATGACAGAACAGGTTCCTAATACCTACCACTAATCATGATATTGTTGCATACTTCTTTCTACATAGCATTCAACTTTGTGTAATGCCGTGACTCCTATATAATGCTAGTTTATTTCATCATATGCCCTTTGGTGTCAATAGTATTACATTGCTTCAGCTCCAATATATAAGATTTCACTATTGTATATGCACTCATCATGTTGCTTGCTTTGGCAAACGCATTGTACAAATGGCTTTGTACTTAAATTTACCACTAATTCTCACTTGCTTCAGAAATTTCAGAAATGTTATGAAGGTTAATTGGTTTCATTTATGTAAAGGAATCCAGAGATGAGCAAAAACAGATTTGTGATGGAATAGTGTAAAGAATGTTAAGCCATATTGCTTAAATTTAACTAAAGTGGCATGTACTTCCATCATTTTCTATGAGAAGAATGAAGAAAGAATTTATTTATTTTTTTGTATTTGTTTTAAATATGCAATTTATTTTAACTCAGTAAGACTGGTTCACAGTAACTGGAGAACAGTAACCAAACAGAATGTAGAGCAGGAAACAATGCAGGAACAAGATTTTGGTTCACAATAGCCTGGTAATGAGAATAAAAATGCATATTGTTAAACACTTTGAATCTCAAAGTGAAAAGTCAGTTTTGTGCACTGGGATTTCATTTATTTTTAACTGGTCAATGTTATTTTTCACATCCCAGCAATTCAACCAACGATGCAGTTAGCCAATATCAAAATTTTAAAGAATTCAGACAAGAGTGAACTCAAGCTGCTGTTTTATGTCATAGTCACCTAGAATAATCTCTCTAACAAAGAGACGAATATGCACACTATAGGACTAATATGCTGTGCCCAGAAATGAGAACGAGAAAGTTAAAATTTGGCCAAGTCATTTTTCCCTTTCTCAGGGAGTGGGAAAGCTGCCTGTAAATTATTTTGAATGCTCCCATTAAAATACATATATTTCAACTTTGTTATTCTCGTTCTGGTTATTGTCATTCTCCATTGTTGTAAACCAGCCTGTAGCTGCAATACTTGTAAGTTTGCATCCTATAATTTTCCAAAGAGTAAAGCTTAATATTAAAATGAAATAAGTTGTAAAGATGTTATATTTTTGACCCAGTTTAATTGATAACTTATTTTGCAAAAGCAACACATTTTTAAAAATGGTAGCATTTTTATAAACCTAATTTTGTACAAATTATAAATGTTAGAAAACTATGTAATGTTTTTAGTTGTTGAAAGTATTTATGAATGCAAATGTATCATCAGATAAGAATGAAAATGTTATAGCTGGATTATTCCTTAAATAATTAATAACAGTTTGGCTCTAATGAGATACAATGCTTTCGTTCTTAGCTGGTGAAATGCCAATTTCAGGATAAACTCCATCACAGTTATTACATCACAAAGGATAACATACAAATGATTTTCTGCAAAGTAATTAGAGTAATTAATTTTTTTTTTTTTTAAATGTCAAGATTCTCTGTTTAAACTTCTTAATTTTACAACAGTGCATAAAAACTTAAATCTTAATAACATAATGAGGTGAAGATGTAAAATAAATTTTTGTTTAGCATTTTAACACTAAGGTTAGAGCTTAGCTGACACATTTTTTGGGGAGTGTGTTAAAATGTACGTTTGTATAGTTGCTGCAATTTGACAGAGAAAATCAATAATCATTATATTTTAATATGTGTACATAGTGTGCTATTCTATGTCTTAAGGTGTCTGTTTCAATCCAGAGTAAGGACTATTAGAAATTTGTGTTCAGTCATAATTTTCTGCCCAAATAATTAAATTTCTTTTTAGAATTGCATGCTAATTTCTACTTGAAATTACATTTTATGGTGTTCTAGCTTCTGTTATAAAATGAATATGGATTAACTAAAGCAGGGATTATGATGCGCTTAGTATGAAGCGATGTGACATGATGTAATGCATGGTGTATTTAGGATTGATTTAAAGATATAGATTGTATGCTTTCTGTAGGTATGCTTGGAAACAGAGCATTAACATCAAAGGAGAGTTACAATCCCATTCCCCATCAGCATGCTTTACTCAACAGTCTTACACACAGATTGGTAAATGTACCAATGGGCAACATAGAATACCAATGTGAACTTGCTAAAATATTGAACATAGCTACAGAGAATGGATTCTGGGCAGAACTGGTGTACAAAAAAGTTAATAAGGCCAAAAATAGGAAGAGAATTAAAGAAGTCAGCACACTCACTCAAAACCAGAAAGAAAACAAGATCTGCAAGAAGTTTACATACCACCCTACAACTTTCTACAAATTCCAGAGGATCTTCAAAAGACATAACATCATTCTAGCCCCTAAAAACAATTACTCTATAAAAACATTTTAAATTCTAAATTAAAAGATGATATCCCACAAGAAAACAAACCAGGAATATATCAATTCAGCTACAATGATTGTGAAAAAAATCTACATTGGCCAAAAAAAAAAGAAATATAAAAACAAGGGCAAAAGAACACCACAGAAATATTAAACTCAAACAAGAAGACAAATCTGCTGTAGCTTGGCAATTTTGGAAAGAGAAACACACCATAAATAGAAGCCCAAAAATCCTCAAAAACATCACAAGGAAGACAGAATTAAAAGTTTGGGAAAACATATATATTTGGAAAAACAAGAACCACGTTTTCAATTTCGAAATCCCGCCAGGCGATCTACTGATTCAGAGGTTCATCAAACCACCACCAGGGACAGATACAACCACCACAGCAAGCAATGCCGGCAGTCGACCAAAGGAATTGACAATGGAAGCATAATGCTTCTGAAACATGTTTTCCGAAATAAAAAGTAAGTGATGTAGTGTTACAAAATCAACTCAACTAATTTTCAATTGAAAATTACGAATTTTACAATATTTAGTCTCAGGAGGCAGTATCCCTCTGTGGCACTCTTTAGACAGACTTGACTGGTATGCATATTTTGTTCTTTTTATTCATTGATTTAATTTCTTATATGTTTATTAAGTTATTTTAAGTTATTATCTTGAGATATAGATGCAAAGTTGTTAATTTTTCATGTAAACATTTTAATACAATAATGTTAAGCCTGCTTATAGTGTGGAGGTAGCATATCTGCCTCACATTCAAGAGATCTCAAGTTCAAATCTTGGTTAGAGTGTATTACCTGAATAAGGTTTTTCCAGGTTTTCCCTTATCCTGAAAGACAAATATCAGGTAACTGTAATTTTTATGAATTCTGGCCTCATTTGAGCATCATTTCATCCATTTCATTCATCATCCAATAGAACTTATCAGGTTAAAGGACATTAAACTACAAAAAAAAAAAAAAAAGAAACTAACTTGGAAGCATCATTAAACTCATTGTAATACTTCATGTTAAAAACCAAGGCATGTTTCAAAATTAATTGCCTTCATCAGCTGTAAACTGCTTGTTGAAAACTTTTGTAAGTGTTTATAGACATCTGGTCAGTTCTTGATCTTAATATCAAGATTATTTTTTACCCAATTTTCCTTTTGACACTCTGGTGTACAGTTTACAATTTCTAATATCTCAGCATGAACCCTGATAACCCCACCAGCAAGTTGTCCTTCATAGTCTCGAGATAGCAGCTAGCCTCTGTCCCTACGGTTGTGGATTAAAACCCAGCAGAAAGAAATAGATTTTTACTTTCTGTACATAGTTCATAAGTAGGGAAAGTATTGCATTTCATCCAAAAATGTGTTACTGTGATTTCACCAGAAATAGACATTTACGGTTAAGGGAAAAAAAAAAAAAAGCATTTTTAGAAAAAGGTCCTTTTGTATTATCTTTTTGACGAAAGAGCGTAGACAGTAGGCAAAGGAAACTCCCACTCACTCTGGTGTTATCTCTCCTGTCTAAACATAGCCATAGCACACTAGCGACCTCACCTGAAAACTGCACTCTTTTTTCAGACAAGTAGTATGTTATGTGTGTGTTTAAACACGATAACTTAAAAATAAAAATCCAGTAAGTTGCTATTTAATCTCATCTTCCAAGGATGACATGAAGACTTTGAGGAAAATTCCCCCACTCCAAACAACCTTTTCATGAAAAAAAAAATTAGAAAATTTTGACATTCTCAAACATGGCTCCAACAATTTTGATTCAAATATGTATACTAAAAATATTTACATGACAAATAAAAGATATATCTTAATTTCTTTGGGAATAGCCTCCAAAGACCTCTTTATTCTGGATGACTTTTGCATAACTGGTAAACTGCAAGACATGGACAAAAACTTGCTGTACAAAAACTGTAAAGCTCGTTAAAACATAATTTATGTTACACACATTTTTTCGTGGGGTTGACCATTTCCGAGATATTCTGTGTTATTTGTTTGAGTTTTAAAATACTTAAATTTTTCTCAAATGGAAATTTGTCAACTCCTGGCCTTGCAAAGAAACAAATTTCAATTGCATCACATTTGGCTGTTGCTTTAGCCTAATATATTCCCTTATTTCCCTTCTACTTAAAGGAAACTAAATAATAATACCATTTCTGCTTAGGTTTATCTCAATTAACATGACGTAGATGCTTTTTAACAATAATTTGCTTCAGAGATGTAGAGAAAATCATGTGAATGTAACGCATCAGATTTTTTTTTTTTTCTGTGGTAAATATCCTTAGCACAGCTGGCAGTTTCTGTCATAGATTTATGGCATAAAAAAGAACCTCAAGCCTGATAAGGACCTTTGAGTAAAATAATCAGTCTTTCATACCCAATATAGAATGAGAGACTGAGAACCATAAAAGTGCCCATAGATAAAATTGGTTTCATTTCCCACCAGCAATACCTATAGCAGTCTTGGGGAAAAACTGTTCCATGGTGCAACTGCACTGAAAGGCACTCTTACCTCATTCCACTGCTCATCACCTTGTATTCTCTGACCACCTTTTTCATTTGTGCTTCAGACGTGCCTTATTCAGTGATGGGTATGGCTTTGAACTTGAGATACCAATTTCAGGGAGAGTGGCAGCGAGAATTACAATTGACCCATTTCACTTTTAAGCCAAATATATCTTTTTTAGTAAATAATAAACTCTGAGGGATATCAACAACAACAAAAATGAAAAAAAGCTATATAAGCCTACAGTAGTATATACCAGTTATTGTTTAATGTTTTAAACTTAACTACAATTATTGATTTTAAAATCAATGTATTATGTTGCTCATAAATCTTTAAAATATGTTTTAAAGTTGAATGGCAATGAAGCTTGGTTACTTTATTATTAAAGAGAAACGATTTATTATATTTCACAGGCAGAGGAGAATTATATTATGTGCACAAGGTAAAGTAGTGGTTGTAAACTTAAAGATAACTTGCTTAACCACAGTAGATGCAATAATAATTATTGTATGAAACATATGCTTAATATAAACAAAATACTTAAAACACCAGTGGTGAAATTATTACTGACGTGCAGGTGGGACAAAACCACCATTACATCTGACTTTTAGCCAAACAAATGCATTACTCATTGCCACAATATGTGAGTAAGCCACGTTCCTCCCTACTTTGCTGATGGTCCCCATGCCTGACTTACAGGAAGCACTATGAGTTTCTGCAGATGATGATGAAGAAGGCAATAGCACTTAATAAATTTTCAGCGAGGAAAATGTGAAATTTTGTGTTACAAATTACTTCAGAATTCATTCATATTTTGGTATATTATATTATCGCCATCAAATTTGATACAAAGATCCACCATTAAGTTTGCTATGCTCTATACATTTGATCAAAATGTTTGTGATATTCATGTAACAGTTGTATTGTATAACTGAGGCATATGCTGTATGGTTTAGTTGTCATTTCAGAGCAAAGAACACTATTGAGAGAATTGTTGAATTCGCACTCTCTCTGCTGTATAATAAAATATTAATATAAAGCCCTTGTAGTAGTTTTCTAAGATTCTGAGATTGCATTGAATGATCTAAGGTATGAAATTATGACTGAATTCAACTCATAGAAATTAAGCTTAAAATGTAATACATTTGACAGTGTTGGAAATTTCTAAAACTCCCTATCCATAGTGCTTTAAACTAGTAAACTTAAACCAAACAAAGGCTGAATGTCAACCTAGTCTGTTAAGCTCAAAAATGTTTATAGTAATAGTAACTACAGAAGCGAGTTGAAAAGAGGAAAATTTAAGCTTTGCATTTTCTGTTCTGGCGCATCAAAGCTTAATGAGTTTGGTGCTGAACTTGTGAAAAAAATTATTTAACTCAGAAATTCTGTGTATTGCCTTTTAGATGTTACTTTTAAATGTAATTGCACACTCCCATGTAATTACTACATGCAGTATAATCTTTTACATTACAAAAACATTCAGCTTTGGAAGTATGCAGTCAGTAGATTGTGTTCGTTGATGGCAGCAGTTAGAACATGACTGGCTGGAAATGAGAGTGATAAGTATGCATATAAATGCTAAAATTCCTTATCACAATGTGTGACAGCAATGATTGTTCTTTTTAGGCACGATTAGAACAATTTAGTTTGTTGGTTCATTTAAAATGAACTGCAATTATTTAAGTGTCCTGAAACCATAGCTACTGTTATCACCAAATGCAAATTTAATAATTCTAACTATAGACATCTGTGTCTGTGGGACAACAAACGTGTTAAGTGGTCAATCTTATCCTCTCTCAACCAGTATTCATTTTATGACCAGATGAAACAAATAGACTTGCTATGTTGCTCTTTCACTATTTTTCATGTCTTAAAAATAATCATGCATATAAAATTGTTAAAATCTTTTGTTATTTGTTAACACATAATGTTAGCTTTAGATTCCATTTACAGTGTGTGAGATTTTACATTTGGAATGTCAGTATTGACAAGAATTATTTGATTGGTTCCATCATAAGTTGTTTTATGGCATAAACCATTGTTGCCCTCTGCAGTATAATGGTTACCATACTAACTTTGTAAGGAGCTTTGAAACAAAACATATTGAGTCCATTAATAATTGATAATTTATTAGCTGCTACTACTATTAAAAAATAAGAAAAGATGAATATGTGTTCTCCCTCTTACATTCTATCTTGCATTTGATTACCCTTACAACCCCTGACACGAGTACTCTCTGTAAAATAAAATGTTATAGCAACTGATTGTATAAATAAACTTTAAGTTTGCAATTTTGTCTTGCCACTAAAATAAGCTTCAAACATTACCACTGAAAATTTGAATAAGTTGATGTTTGGTGATAGGTCAGTCACCTGCAGAATATACTGTATATCACCATGTTATATGTAAACTTATTCTCCTCAGAATCTAGAAAACATTCTTGTTGGAAACTCTCTATGTTGAGTGAAGATTTATGGTAAATGACAAAAAGAATGTATACCTATGTTTTTCTAAAGCATTTTTATGTTGCAAACACTAGCTTTAGAATTAGCACATCAAAAATATTTCTTATCCAGCAAAATATAACAATTAAAAATTCTGCAGCTGAAATGTTTTATCTATGTATGCAATTTTAAAAGTAATACATTTTTTCCGGTGTGTATTATTATTTTGTTGACAAAATCATTGAGCATTCAAAACTAAAAGATTTACTTGTATAATAGGCACCAAAGTTGAAAATAGAGATATTTGCTAATCAGTTGCAGATCTAGTAATTGTTAAAAGTTGGTTTTCACATATCCAGTTACTATAAATGAACATGTTTCTGTTTATGGTAAATTAATTCACAGGGGCTATTTAAACTTCTTATTACTTAAGATCTGAAGTAAAAATAACAACAGCCATTTGTTCTCAACCTGTTCAGAAAATTTCAGTAAGCTATTTAAGCTCATGTGTTATGAGTAATGATAGTAAACATGAAGTGTACTGAGCATTGTTTTGCTAAATTACTTAGTAGACCTGCATACTTCCATTAAAAGTGAGATTGAGAGATTGCACATTTTTTCCAAGCATGTGCACATATGCACATTTATGTAGTATTGTAATAATAGTAAAATTGGAAAGCTAATGGAGCTCTGTTAGAACTTTAAATATATTCTGCAACATTTTAAATTATAAAACTATAAAGGTATGTACTTTATTTAAAAAGAAGGTGAAAGTAATCATATAGTTTAACATTTTGGAAAAGAACTGCAATTTTACTGTAATTTAGAGTGCACTAATCAGTTTCACACTCAAACAGCAAATGTAATAAAGCATTTTTTATACTTGCCACAGAATACAGTTGAAAATAAAAGTATCCTACTAGGTAAATTCATTGAAATGGGGGACTGTCTTTTGTCACCCTCAGTCATGATATAGCAGTGCTTGTTGCTTTTAATGTATTTATTATTATTATTATTATTATTATTATTATTATTATCATTATTATTATCATCATTATTTCCTTCCACTTTTTTAATTTGAGCATAAGACCTATATTTATCACATGATATGGTTTTGATTTATTTCTTCTATTTCAGAGATATGTAGAAAAATACAGTATACTGCAACAAAAATTAATTTGCTCTTATACTTTGTATGCAGCACTAACTTTTGCCACATGTTTAGAGGGAGAGAATCTAGATTCAAGAGATAGTTATTGTTCTTGACACATAGCTTGAACGGCCAGGTAATACTAAGATTTTGTAAATTCTGACACCTAGCTCCTTAGTTTATCCAATTGTCAATTAGTGGATCTTTTTGTAGGCTGGAAATATTTGCATGTGTAAAATATTACATTATTATTATTATTTTTTTTTTAATATGCACTAAACTTCTCTATATTTTACTTCCTACTTCCTTTTGGTAATATTATAAACATGAAAGGTGTAGCCAGGGAAAGATTTTGGGAGTTGGACATCACTCCCTGCTAAAAAAATGTATAAGTAATAGCAAAATATAACTAATTCCAATTGCTGCACTTGAATCTGTGAATATAAAATTGTTTTTTGAAAACCTTTCAACTCATGATGAATTTGTATTTATTTTTCATTTTATACCTATTATTTAAAAATGGATCCCTATACATAACCCTCCCCCATTAAATTTTTCCTGGCTATGCTCCTGTTCATTAGTTTTTTTGTTGTGTTGGTCTTGTTAAGATTATAACGTTTTTATGAGCTTAAGTGAAATACAGCAGCTGTTTAGGATGTTTCATACTTCACAGTAATGAAGAGTTTTCTAATGCTATTGTGGTCTTCTAAGGAATTTTATAACTAACGTTAAAATATAATGAAATATACAATTTAAACTCTATAAGATAGATGAATTGTATCTTAGAATTATCATGAAGTATGTGTGGACATTTCCAAAATTATCAAAACTAGCTGTATATATCGTACTAAGAAAATAAGTGAAAAGTTAAAGACCTATTTTACAAAAAAGAATTTAAAAAATGGTTGATAGCTTGAAACAGTCTAATTACACCACTATTAGTAGTTACTAAGACTACTGATTAAAGTAAGATAATTGCTTGTGTTACTTTTTGGGAGAATTTTAAGTTATTTTGTATTTCATGCTAAAACAAATGTTCAACCACGAACAGATTGGAAAACAGTTGTAAAATATATATTTTGCTGATATTTTTAATGCCATGTGATATTATAAATTACAGTTGTCTTTTGACACACTTGAGTTTATTGGTAATGTAAGTAATTATGTTTTATTGCCTGTTAAATTTCTTTCTTGCCCAATGAATTTGCTGTATATTAAAAATGTACAGGGGTGAGGCATGTACATAAAATTTGTTGTAAGGTTTATATAGGGACACACTATTTTGAAGTAACTTGTGTATTTGTATAATGGCAGTTATCTTTTATAATTTTTGGAAAGGGAAAAATGAAATCACATTTTCCATATAGTATTACAGGCAGCTCTTGTTACTTGATCACATTATTTAATGTCGTAAATGATGTTGGCCATTAATTGTCAAAGCCGTCCATATATGAAAGTGTCTTAGATGCAGCTTTAAAAGTTTTGCATTTGTAATGAAATTGTGTTTATGCAATATTTTACATTACATAGTTTGTCTGAATCTGCATTATGAAGTACTAATCGCTTGTTGTAAATTACAGTTTTATGTCTGTTCAGGATCACAGTATTTATCCTTAACTGTTATTTCGTTAAGGTAAATAAATAATACCTAAATACTTAATAATATATATTTCATTATCTCAATAAAAATGTAAATTAATTTAAAGAATATGTATTTTATGATGGCCTTCACTAGTATTATTAGGGTTACCATATAGCCCAACCATGTTTCCTATTTACCCTGAACAATTTATATGAATTTACATCAAGCCTGTTAGTTTGAGAGCAGATGAAAATATTCATCTTGCAGAAAATATTGCAAACACTGAGATGAACTGCAAAGGACATTGCAATGTTATAACTAGACTTACCAGATGTCCTATATTATACAGGATTTCATATATTTGAAAAGGAAGAATTGTGTCCCAAGTATCATATGGGATGTCAAAAATCCCAACTTTCATTCTAGGTTTAAAGATTGCATTTTGAAATGTGGTTGGTTGATTGGTATCTAATGTTGAGCAGTTGGCAGTGAAGCCATTTGCTCTCTTGCATTCCAGTATTTTGATGTTATGTTTTAATGTTGATTAAAGGTTGGCAGCAGAGTAGATGGTTTCCATCCATATCTTCTTTAAGTGTACAGAAAGGACACAGAGGAGATCTCACTATACCAATCTTGAATAAATGTTTATTGAGACAGTCATGGCCTGTTAGGAGTCTAAAAGTTGCTACAGAGAATTTTTTGGGCAATGTAGTGATTCTGATCATGTTATTACATAAATTTTCCCATGGTTTTCCTTTTGTTTGTAATACATTATCTTTAATTTTTTTTATTATATGTTGATATAATGATTCTTTTGAGAGTAATAACTTATTGGATCAGATGAATTTGAAGTAATTTTACTACCTTTCTTGGCTAAAAAGTTAGCTGTTTCATTACCCTATATTCTGCAATGTGCTGGTATCCATCAAAGTATTAATCTATTATTTAAATTAATTAGTTATTTTATGATTTTGTGGCATTTTGCAATATTTAGGTAATTAGGTATTTAGGTTACATCAGATGTTATGGGTATAATAGCTGCTTTAGAGTCAGATAATAATACAGCTTTTTCAAATTTATTTATATGATATAGTAGGTTTTATAAGCTCAGAAGTATTGCAGAAATCTCTCCATCAAAATTTGCAATATTTAAACTTAATCTTTTGTAGAAAGAGAAGAGAGGGCATATTCCACCTGCGCTAGTACCACTGTTATTTGGCAAGCTTTTACCGTCAGTATAAATATGTAGCCATTCATTGGTAGGGTCTCTTAAATGTGATATTTCTAGTGTCATTTGTTTCAGAACATATGAAGAGATTTCAGATTTTGTAAATTCAACTAAGTGTTCAATATCAAATAGATCTAATGGTTAATATTTATTTGTATGTTTTCTTTTAAGTAAGGAAGTTTTAATCTATGTTTGATTTCTTTGATTTTAGTAAGGAAACTTTGTTGAGTTTTTAGGAAATTCAGCATTTTGAAATGTGCACATGTTCATTCGGTACATCAGTATTGGACACTATCAATTACATTGGTGATGCCATGGTGCTTGCTGCTTCTGTGGATGGTTACATCACAGGGTCAGGTGGTCAAGTGATGTTGGCTGAAAACGGTGAAGAAAGATGTCATTTACTTGGCTTTTAGTGGTTATAACTTTCATTTCCAGTTTTTGAAAGAAAATGGATATGGAGAATTTGTGTTTATTTAATGACGTGAAAAAATGAAGAAAATTATTCATGTTATGGCTCGCAAAAAGTATGTTTCTAAGCACAGATTAATATTTTCCAGTTTTCTAATGCACATGGCAATGAATCCAACATGAAACATTTCCACAACTGGTCATTAAAATGTGGTGCAATCTTCTTCTAAGTAGAAAATAACAAATATCTTTGTGTGGAAGAAAAGCTATGAAAAACAGTCAGTTACAAATAGAGAAATCACAGTTCAAAACACAATCCTAGTTATAACAATTTCAATTATAAGGTTTAACTCCCTTAGTATGTGCTTATTGATGATTCCAGGAGAATAAGTAAACTACTTGTGGCAGACCCAAACAAGCACCTTTGGTACTTAAAAGTATAAGCCAGTGCTGTCCAACTTACTCCTGTGCTCAGGCACATTTAATTTGTACATAATGAGGTACAAATGCCACCACCATTGCAACCACTAATGCTTTACTACTACTACTACAAACATGTTGCAAAGAATCACAGTTAAAATATAGAACATCACATTTACAGATATTTATGGTTTCCATAACTGATTTTGAAGTGTAACCCTTATTTTTAAATGTGCAATCCATAAGTTAAGTTTCCCCCGAAAAGCATGGCTGATGTGTTGTGAATTTTCCTTTGCAATTCAAAGTTTAGCTCATTTAATTTTAAAGTTAGTACTGTCAAGAAACCTAATTCTAGGAGCCAT
Organism: Hymenopus coronatus; assembly: GCA_030762935.1. Lineage (NCBI taxonomy): Eukaryota > Metazoa > Arthropoda > Insecta > Mantodea > Hymenopodidae > Hymenopus > Hymenopus coronatus. Next base: position 54,477,663 of record CM060898.1, read on the forward strand.
GGTATTGCATCAAGTTCTTGACAATATTGCCCCATGACCTCATCCAGAAGACTGCAGAATCTTGCTAAATCACTTTACGTCTGCATGAAGAATTATGTCACCATGCTCAGAATCTCTTATATTCAAAAGATTTCTGAACAATCAGTGATATGTAGAAATTACTATACAAGTTACAATTTTCTTGACAGGATCGAACTTCAAAATCTTTGCTCATAAAGCTTACTGGTAGATAATACTGTGATAAGAAAGATATTTTGGAAATGAATCATCTTTAGCACAAAGAGCAAGAAACCTGTTATTCTTCCCAGTCATTGAAGGTGTCCCGTCTGTTATAGCAACAAATTTAGAGAGTAGAATGTTACTACTTTTTTACAACTTTTAGAAATGAATTAAATATGTCTTCTCCCCTAATACATTCATGAAATGGTAACTTCTTTAACTACTTTCCTGACACTGTAAGGGTTTTTTCTTTTTCACTAAGATATAACAGACTTTATAAGAGGCATAATCATGTTACTATTTTGTTGAATTGTATTTGTAAACACACTTCTGTAATGTTAATTTACATTTTAACTCTCTAACGTTGTGTTTTTGTAATTAAGAATTAATAGGAAATTCACTATTTGTCAAAAGATGTGTTCTACATTACTTTTTTTAGGAAAAAACACACTACTGTTACATAATAAACTACAGGTTTTCCTCTGATTTCTACAAAACAATAATGCTCCCCCCAATCACTGTTAAAACTGCAAGTTCTTTGTCTCTTAGCTATATTATATTAATAACATCCATCCAACACAAGACACATAACTGAACCTATATTCACAATCTCTCAAGTTATACTAAATGTTTGTTTAAAAACCTGTCTTCTTCATTTGCTATCTGTATAGATATAAACAAACAGACCCCTTTGCCCATTATCGCTGCAAACAACAATGTTTAAACTAGTGAACTTACTGTTTGCAATAAAGCTATGTTGGGATTAAAGCGAGTCTGTTTCCAATTCCCAACAATTGAGGTCTACTATTTGTCTAGGGAAATAATGAGAACAGCTTTGAGTGTACAATAGCAAGTTTCATGGGCATTGGTGTGTACTAGGAAGAAGTTCGGAAGGAAGAAATTTTGTCTTGGAATTTGATTTAGAATTAGAAATTCTGGAATACAAATATAGCTCATGAAGGGTGCCACATTGGAAATGGCTGGCATAGGTGATTTTTTTATGAAGATTTTTTCTTGGTGTGGGCTTTGAATCAACCAAAATTTGAATATTGTATAGGTAATTTTCTGTTTCCAAATAAATAAACAGCGTAAGATATTGGATATATTAAATGCACAATCACATTGATCCTTTGCATTGGAATTTTATCACAGAGGACAAAAAAAATAAATATATATATTTTCAATGCACAATCACATTGATTGATCCTGCATTGGAATTTTATTATTTTATTTTATTACAAAAAAAATACATGATTAATATATATAAAGTTTAATGTCCTTTAACCTGATATGAATATTGGAAAATGAATGAAATTGGTGAAAATGTGCCCAAATGAGCCTGGGTCCATCGAGCTAAATGTTATCAACATTCGTCTTCTCAGGATTAGGGGAAACCCTGAAAAAATCTTGACTGGGAACTCACCTTAATCAAGATTCAACCTCAGGATATCTTGAATTACTATATTTACAGTACTGCTTGGTCTTCAAAATTGGAGGGGGCAGGGATGAGTGTCCCTTATTACAATTCTAAAAATCTGACAAGTCTAGTTATAACTGAAAATCACATAAAAGCACATTGAGTTTCAGGAATTAGATGAGAGAAGCCCTATATGCATTTGAAGAATCGTATACCCTTGGCAGAGTACCCAGGCTCTAGTCAGTGAGTTTTTGAAATTTGATTTGACTTTTGTGTTTGATCTTTGTAATTTCATTGAGTATGATTGTTACTGCAAATTGTTGTGCCAAATTTGATGAATTGAAAGTCTTGTTATTGTATTTTCACTTTGCTCAAGGACTTGAATGCTTATACTACTAGGAATCTGAAACATGCGTAAAAAATAATGTCCCACTCATGGAGAACTGTCAAACAATCAACATGATGAAAATAAATTTCATTGTGACTACAGCTTCAGGAACTATTAAAAATTATGGTAATCATACTTAAAGATGCATCCTAATAAAATTGAATGTGGCATATAAAGTGGCACTTAGCTACCTCATCTAATATGTCACATTTCTAAGGTAAGATAATATGTCTTAAATTTTATTATCTCTGATTTTTCTTTCCTCCAGCTGTATAGTTCAGTGGCAATGTTTAGGCTAAGATACAGCTTAATAAACTGATCCTAGTTTGAGTCCTGGCATGACTAATTCTTATAAAAGTTTCGAATTTCCAAGTAACAGAATTATCTTTCATTCTTTTGTGCTTTTTTTTATTTTCTCTGGCACCTATATACAGTATTGCATTTCACCTAAATATTTTATATCAAAATTTAGCATGTTTTAGGCCCCTGAAGCCAAAATTTGGAGAATGTCTGTGTATGCACACATGCCTTGTCTGCTTGTAAACTTTGTAACTCAGAAACAGAAAGTAATTTCCAATAAAGTGCTACAGATTTCCAAGAAAATCTCCCAACAGTATGAAATCAGAGCTTGCTTTTGCTGGCAGAGAAGGGTTACAGGGTTAGCATTAAGAGTCAAGAACAAAGCATTTGGGGTTAGTGTTTCTGTGTTAAATTTATTGTAGTGCATTTTCATGGCTTCAAAAAGTGGTACATCTGAAAGAATCTCTGCTCTGACAAATTTTCTGCCTATTTGGAAAGGGTCTAAATGTTAATGGATACTAGAAGAGTGGCAAAATGTTTAGTGTGTTCTAAAGAAATGAGGCATGTAAACAATTTAATATACAGACACATTACCTATGCCAGGCAGCTAATTGGATAAATACCAAGGAGAAGAAGGTCCTAACATAATCATGAAACAAAATAAAATTTATTAGATGATGCTGAAAGAGAATCAGACCAAGTGAATAGTGAATCTAGCATTTGTTAAAAGATCAGTGCAAGGAAACCCATCCCTTTAGTGATGGTTCATTCCTGAAAGAGTGTTTAATATTTGCAGTAGAGGAACTCTTCCCAAGAAAGGTAAATGAGGTTGATTCTATTAGTCTAGCCAACCAGATGACTCGAGGATACATGAAATGGAGAGACATACAAGTACAGTTAACAGATGTAGCAGATATGCCCAACTATCTGTTTTATTAGGTGGAGGGGATTGACAGTTAACTTCAAAGGAAAAATCACTACTTTAGTTATGTTAACACAAGTTGAAAAATTGCTTTTAAAATTCAATTTACAATGGAATAAATTGTTATCAGTTACCACAAATGGAGCTTCAGCAATGGCTGGGAGTAAGAATGGTTTAATATAGAGTTGTAATATACAAGACATTACACTATACATTACATCACGCCTGCAAAAATGTTGTGCTAAAAGCATTAAACTCAATAATGTACTGGATGTATTTGTTAAGGCTACAGATACAATATATTGAACTATAATAAGAACACCAGTAGATACATATTTGAGCAACAAAAGGAGTAGATTGTATATATTTTTTGCTGACTTTAAAAAAAGTATTTTATACAATCAACAGGGAGAAATAATGGACCAAAATAGCTGGAAAAGGAGTGAGTAAAAATGAGTTTTGTATAAAATTAGAACAAACAAGATCATAGAATGGGTACACAGTACAATGGGCCTAAGGCCACACCATGGCCAAATAGTTACCACTCACCTCGGTGGCCCAGGTTTGGTCCCAGGTGACCACATGTGGGATTTGTGGTGAACAAAGGGGCAGGTTTTCTCCAGGTTCCCCTGCCATTGCATTGCACTGGTGCTCCATCTTCATTCCATGATCATCTGTGTCATCACCTGCAGTGACATATGTAATAAAAGCGGGCATGAAACACTAGAAAAACAAATAAAAAGACAAAGGGCCTGAAACAAGGGTATAAACTAAGCCCTATTCTATACAGTTTATTCATTTGATGATATTCTAAAAAAAATTAATATAGAAAACTTGCTTTGTCCTGGAATCAATATTAGAAGTATTCCAGGCTTTCTCTTTGCAGATGATTTAGTAGCAGGTGCAATATCAATCAGAGGACTATTACAAGCCATCAGAGCAGTAAGTAGATATTATAAGAAATTGAATTTAAAAGCTAATAAGAATAAATGTAAAATTATGGTTTTCGAAAAAGGAAACAAGCTGAGAAATGGTACATGGAGGATAGCAAAATTGAGATAGTCAATAAATATGTTTATTTGGGGGTGAGGTTGAGCGCTAATGGGAGCTAGAGAGATCAAATGAAAAATGTATTAGCTAAAGGAAGATTGGCTATGGGAGGTATTATACCATGTTATAGCACACTACCAAATACGAAATTGTGATTGGAAAGGGTAGGCATTGTATGATGCACTGGTGGAAGAGAAAATGATGCATCAAATGAAAGCGTGGGTGTTGAAGGAGGGATGGAAGAATATTGACAAGATTCAAAGGAACTGTGCATTAATATTGGGTTGCCAAGAGCTTCACCGAGTGCAGTAGCAGTGTTTGAGCTGGGAAGAATAGGAAGTAAGGGGAAAGTGATTGAAAGAGTATTAAAATATTTATATAGAGTGGAAATGTTAGAAGGAAGATCTGTTAATTCAAGAAAGGGCTGGCTAGAAATTAGGATGGTATACAAAAATGACAAAAGTTTTAGAAGAAATAGGAATGGGAAATGTATGGGATGGGAACATTGACAGAAGAAAGGTTTTCTGGAAAGAAGGAAAACAGGTATAGAGGATATTGTAAAACAAGTTTTGTTTAGTAGAATGAGAGATAAACAGAAATATAAAACAGATTGTGGTAGAGACTTTTGTGGACTTAAGTGATAAAGCAGGGAGAGAAGGATATACTTGGCTAAGAACAGGTGTGTTAAAACTAAAGGGACTCATAGGGGATTATGACAATATATGCCCAATGTGTGGGGAAAACAAGGAAGCACTGCACTGTGTTCTTAAGTGCAAGAAAACAAAGGTATGGAAAAGAGAAATGAGATTTGATAAATGGTATAAACTAGGGGTAGAGGAATTAACATAAAACATGTTTAAAAATAATAGAATGGAAATATTATTGTGTGCAGAAAATATTTAGGATAGATGCGTGAGAAATGGTATAGAATTGTGAGACAAAAGGAAGATGGAATGGGTAGAGGAGAGAATGGGATTATCTAGTATTAGCTAAAAGGCGTGTATATACCAATAACCTGGGTGTTAGTGTGTGTGTGTATGTATGTATAAGGTCCAAAGGAACAAGTAACTCTCAAGGATAGAAATTTAGATGAATGTGTTTAAGGAAAAAGAAAGGTTTATTATTGTGATTTATGATAATAAATTCATTCATTCAATAAGACTGAAAGGACAACCATTGTCAGTTCAAATATATATTTCAGAATGTGATACGATATATGGTAGGTTAATTATTTATTTGTTTAATTATGTAAATAAATCAGGTAGGTAAGCAGTCTGCCATTTGGCAAAGGAGTAAATAGTTTCTCTCCATATGTTCAAGTTCACAGAAAGGGCATAGAGAAGATTCTGCTTTGTCAGTTCTATGTAGTTGTTTGTTACGGCAGTAACGACTTGTTAGTAGTAGTCTAAAAATGGCTATGGAGGATTTTTTTGTGATCAATATTGTTTGTTTTATAGTGTTTAATGCCTGCTTTTACTACTGTGGCACCACAGGCGATGATAGTCAATATGATGAACACTTTACCACTATGAGGTATGTTGCATAAGTTGAGGTGCAGTATTGGAAAGGTTCTTTGAAATTTGAGAAGAAATATCTTTGCTTGTAAAGAAGCACGTGCAGCATGTTTCTCCTTGCAAATTTGACATGTCAACCTCAGTTAGCTGAAGAAGATGCCATAAAGGAAAGATTCAGGTGTTGGAGAAAAACTGAACTAGTTTTACTGATTGTATATCAAGTTTATGCAGGTTTATTAAGATAGGACAGAATGAAAACTAAAATACAAACAAAATTACAGTTTCTTTCCTTCAAACTTAGGATCATCTCCTTCCAAGTTCTGTATATTTAATCACATTTGGGAAATGTTTACAATATTTATCATAATAAAAAATCTTGACTGTCTGGGAAAAGTTCTCAATATAGTCATGGAAAATCAGTGAAATCAATGTGCCCATGGTTTCTAATGTGGCCCTCAAACCCTTACGAGTTGTAAATCCTTATGATAGATAAAGTCATGTGACTGGAACACATCAGATTTTTAATATTGTTGTTATAGCTATTTTAAGGTCTTCTAAAATGTATATTTCGTTTAGCTCTGGTTGGAAATCACTCTTAGCATGTTGCTCATTGAGGATTACTCAAACAGCACCATGTTTGGACTTGATACACCCCCCCTCAGGTATCCTGTTGACCCCTAAATGAAGTATAAGTTAGATATTCACCAGGGTTTTGTAAGGAATATTTCAGTCATATTATCACATCATAGTTTATGAACAAATCCTGAAAATGTGAACTATACTCGTTAATCCCTTCTATTTTGCCATGCATTTGATTTCTATCAGGTTATTTTAATTGCCAAATTGCTCTTCTGTGCCTTTGCTCCAAAAAAAGGTTGTCTGATCATATATCCTCAATTTAGCTTGTTGGATGATGCATCAAGTTTGAATGCCTTGTTGTTCACCAGCTCATGATCTTGGAGAATGAAAGGGGCAGGGGGAGCACTCTTGTAAATGTTTACTAACATCTGCTATTATTCCAATGCTGAGGCTATTGTTTATGTTGCCAACCTACTCTGATTTTGTATATGCTATAAGTTCTCACATTTAGCTGATTTCTCAGCTTCAGTGATAACATCTTGCAATAGTGCACTAAAACTGAGTATCTGCAATGCTCCTAGTAAAAATTTGATATGCTGTGCACATTCATATGACTTTCTTTAGCAATTTTACTCTATTGGAAACTATTCTTACAAAAGCTTATTCTTTTATTTATTTCATGCTATCAAAATAAGCATTAACAGAAATGGGTTTATTACTTATTTCCTTGTTAGTACAAGGAAAATAAGGTAATATAGCGGGCCAAAGCGAATCATGTCATTATCCTGCCTCAGTAGTGTGGGGATGCTTATCTGCCTCACATTCAAGAGTTTATAAGTTCAAATCTTCCTTAGGTGGGTTAGTAAGCTTTCTTTGGGGAGTTATCCATTATCCTGAGAAGATGAATATTGAGTAAGCTCCTTGAATCATTTTACTGATTTCATTCATTCATTCTGATAAGACCAAGCAGGTTAGAGTTAAGCTACCAAAAAAAAAAAGAAGTTGACAAATTGTGTGCTTTAACAAGCTCTGCATTTTATGTATAGTAAGATTTTATCTATCTCTCACATTTACCAGTTAAGCAAAAGTCATCCAGAATGGAAAGGACTTCAGAGGCGATTTAATGAAAATTGTAAGAGGACAGCCATCTGAAAATCTTAAGTTTTGAACTAATTGCTAGTTTTTGTTTTTATGACTAAACAAAATTGTTTCTTTATCTCTTGATAACTGATTTACGGTTTTAAATGTCTGAATGGCCATTTAACGATGAGATTACACATGTTTTAATGGTGTGGTTTCCTTATTTTCTGTGTTTTCGAAACTTAATTTTTCTTCATATAAAAAGTTTCATTTAGAGCAATTTTTACTAAATTACATTTAGAACATTAGTTCTTTAGAATCTTTGTTTCATAGTTTGTCTTTTGATGAGAATTAGGTAGTTGGGTAATTACATGGGTATTTACATTTTTTAAACAAAACAAAAAATTCCTGTATATTTTGTTTTCGTTAAACAGCAAAATACAAAACTCTCGTTTGTACATTAGCAGCATGTTTAACAAATGTTACACATTAAACATGAAAACTGTTCTGCAAGGGGCATTTTATAACAAATGATTAAATTCTTAATAAATAAATAATGTGGAAACTAATTGGAATATATGACTAAAATTCTGCAGAGAGACTACTAAAAATAGCAAAGAAGCATAGTTTGAAAGCTCTATCTTTAAAAATTCAGAATTTAGAGTGTACATTTGACTGTTCTCTTAAAGCTACTTATGAGAAAAGTCAATATTTTCAAAAGATTGTCCTTGCAAAGGATAGTTTAGGATGGGGAAGATGACAGCAGTGATTCCTTCTCTTACTTCTTCACTGAAAATAGGTTCAGTTTTGGAGGAGTGGCTACGTTGCTTGTTCAGGGTGAATGCATCTTTATTATAAGCTAAATAATCCATGAAACTGATTAACATTTTGTTTTACAATATTTTAACGACTTTCTCACATTTTTGCTTTGCACAATATTTTGCTTAAAAAATTGGGGATTCGTTGGAACATATGACACGAGATGGCAAGAAAATCTTCCAAGTCCAAAGGTCCGGCATGGGCATGCACAAGCAGATAGAACAAACGGAAGACTGTGCATTTTGCATTGAAAAGAAGAACCGACTCTCAGAAACTCCATATTTACCCCTTATTTCAATCCAGTTCATTTCCATACACCTAACGTAACCTAAGCTCGACAAAATCTTGAAACCTGTCATTCGAAATGGCTCACTACAACGTCCACTTGCCTCATAATCATTTTTCAATAAACATTTAGGAAACACAAGAAAATCCTGTATCATATATTAGAAGTGCAAGAAAATACTGCATCCGCGTCACATATTGGAAAGAACAGCCAAAATTTAAACTATTTTGGGAGATTGTGAAAAAAATTTGTTCAGATCATATTTAAGCAACAAAAAACAATTTGTTGAAATGGAATCCTCAAGATCAAACCTTGCAACTATTAGTTATGGTGTTCCTCAGGGATTCATTCTGGGGCCAATCCTTTTACTCATGTATATAAATAAATGATCTTATAGCTAGTATAACTCAGCTAAGCAGTCTTGTTTGCAGATGTAACAATTATGATTATTAGTACCATTAAACAAAGTGAGTTGCAATCTACAATAAATGAAACTTCAGTTGAACTAGAGCAGTGGCTTGTGAAAAAAAAATTGAAATTGAATGTTGACAAAATTGTATATTTATGCTTCAGTCACCAAACTACAGAATCCTGTCACAAAAATATTGAACAGATCCCAAATTAAAGCAGCAGAAATCATTAAATATGCTATATTTAGATTTGTTGGGCTCAAATTTCACTTGAGAAAATCATATACAGTGTTTAGTGCAGAAATTAAGTTATCTGGTTAAGCATTTAGTATTCTAAATAAAGTGACATCAATAGAAGTTCTGATGTCACAATTGCGTGGACACAGCCAAAATAAAGTGACATCAGAATTTCTATTGATGTCACTTTATTTTGGCTGTGTCCACTCAATTATCTCGTATGGCATTACAACATGGGGAATGTCAACCGAAATCTATTTTTTATTCAGGCTTCAAAAGAGAGTAATTAAAATTATCAAACAAATCCCCAATCATACAGAGAGAAAATACACCTACAAATAACACAAAATACTACCAGTACTATGTATATTCATTTTATAACAATATACATATCGACCATGTGTACATACAATCCTAAAGATGACTTATCAGCTATGAGGATATATTCATATAAATTTTATTACCTCCTTAAATCATTTTATATGATATGGATTTGTTAACCAAACAAGACTAAAGATGAAGCAGTATATTAGGGATGAAACAGTATTATATAAGACAATATTTACATAATAAACTAAAATATGCATTGTAACTAAGAAATGTTTCCGGGCTGTTTTGCCGTGGTCTGCTGGTGTTAGGAGTACCAGACGTTTCGTGCACAACTACGGTGGACATCTTCAGTGGCGCGGTCGAAGTTTTCTAGGAGAAGGTTTCGCTGCGTCTGAAGCATTGATTGTCGGGATCGCTACTTTTATACTGGCAAGTGGGGGACGGGGCTTGGGCTCTCCGGTGAACGTGGCTTCTGAGAGCCGGAGAGCCCAAGCCCCACCCCCCACTTGCCAGTATAAAAGTAGCGATCCCGACAGTCAACGCTTCAGACGCAGCGAAACCTTCTCCTAGAAAACTTCGACTGCGCCACTGAAGATGTCCACCGTAGTTGTGGACGAAACGTCTGGTACTCCTAACACCAGCAGACCACGGCAAAACAGCCCGGAAACATTTCTTAGTTACAATGACTCCGGCCGTGAAAGCCTACGTTCTCTCATAAAATATGCATGTTTATATTTGCTATCTGACATTATATAGAACAAAATAAAACTAAATATTAATTCATATACCAAGAAATTCATTTATGCAGTAGAAGGCATGCTCTTAATAGAAAGGAATTTAGTTTTCTTTTAAAGAGTTGAATATTATTAATGATTCTGAGGTTGCTAGGCAGTTTATTGTATAATTTTGACTCTATATTTAGGACGTTATGTTTAAATATATTAGTTGTGCAGTGCTGTACATGTAGATCAGATTGTTGTCTAGTTTGGTGGCTGTGGATATATCTATTTTTTACCATTTTGTGTTTATTTGAATGTATAAAACAGCTTGATTCTACAATATAAATGGAAGCTAAGGGAAGGATATAAAATTGCTTGAACAAATTCCTACATGATAAGAGTTGGTTTACACCTTCTAAGATTCACACTGGTGCTTTTGAATTTTAAAGGCTTTATCCACATTGGATGGCATTCCCCAAACTATTATCCCATAATGTAAGTAACTGTAACTATATGCATAGTAACAGATCATCATTGTTTCGGTATTTGTCACATTTTTCAACATTTTTAAAATATAGCAAGCATCCTATACTTGACTTGTTTGTTAGAGAAAGCATATGAGATTTCCATTTTAATTCATCATTGAGTATTATTTCTAAAAATTTTAAATCATTTTTGTGCTGAATAGTTTTAGTATTGAACATAATGTGCAATTCTATTACTTGTTTATTTTGACATGAATGGAAACTCATTGTAATTGTCTTTCCTGTATTTAATCATCTTCATGGTTTAGGCAAATTCTCCTGTCCCGGCCTTATATTTCTTCCCATCTTTTTACTGTTCTTCCTGTTGTTCTATAGCTTAAAGGTTTATATTTGTATGACTGAAGTGGAATGCAAGAGTTATCCATTCTTTGTAAATCACTTTTCCATTTTTCACTATTTATTTGTATCTTTTATTTTAATGAAAATGTGTCTAATTCTCTCTTTATGTCTTCATTTCTAATATGATCTTGTCTGGTACATCCTTTTACTGCTTGGAGATATTTTATTTCTGCCTCTTGTATTTGGCTCCAATCTTCTTTATAAGTATTCATGTCTCCAAACCATATAGTAAAACTGGAACAGCCATTGTCTTATAGAATTTTAGATTTGTATCCTTTAAGGTTTTTCTGTACAAGGTACAAGCTATTATTCCACAAGTATGTTGGAACTTACTCACTTTATTACTTATTTCTTCATTGTTTGCTTTAAAAGTTGCATACAGCCCAAGTAATTAAATTTTCTCACCTGTTCTAACACTTAATTATTTAACACTATCTTTGATCTTTTTATTTGTTCTCCTATAAATGCCATAACCTTTGATGTTTCTAGTAATATACTTAAACCATAATCCTGGATCAATTTTTGTAATTTGTACAAACTTATTTGCAGCTTATCCTCTCTGTTTAGTATTAGCATCATATCATCTGCAAAGAGTAGCATATTTAACACATTATTTTTATTTATTTTCATTACTAGCGGTATTTCATCTTTTAATTTTCTAAGATATTTTCCATGTAAATGTTAAATAAAAGAGGAGATAAACTACATCCTTGTCTTAAACCATTATTAATTATCATATCTTGTGATAATCGTCCATTTCCTAAAACTATTTTTATTTTTGTTTCTTGATATACGAAGTGTGATCAAAAAGTTTCCGGAATGACGTCATAAATACTACACAACAGTTTTTTTTTTTTTTTTATCTTTCTAATCTGCACTGTCACCCTCGAAGTAGTCTCCTTGGGAGTTGATACACTTGTTCCAGCGCTTCTGCCACTGCTAGAAGCACCTCTGCAACTCCTCTTCTTACATGTTCAGAGCCTTCAGTGATTCACGATGGATGATATCAATGTCATCAAAACTGAGTCCTCGGAGCCGCATTTTAAGTCGCGGAAAAAGAAAAAATCCGATGGGGCCAAATCTGGAGATTTGGGATGGGGAACAGTATTCATCCTATTTTTATCAAAAAATTGGCGAACAGAGAGAGCTTTGTGCGCGGACGTATTGTCATGATGCAGGAACCAGTCACCACTCTTCCATTTCTCCGGCCGTTTACGTCATAAATTCTCCCTTAATGAGTCTGAAAGTTCTCTTATTGTTCTTCGACTATTCATGTAAGACCATTTCTCTCAACTGATTGATATTTTCATCAGTTTTGCTGGAACAGGGTCGTCCCGAACGATCTGATCTTTAACTGATGTCACACCACTTTTAAATTTCGAAAACCGCTCAAATGCTTGAGTTTTGCCCACAACTTCCTCCCCATTAGCTGTTCTTAACATTTCATAGGCTTCTGATGCAGTCTTATCGAGTTTAAAGCAAAATTTGATGTTTGTCTTTTGTTCTTCGTAATCTGACATTTTTGCTACACGGAAAAATCGCAGCACATGCAAAACACATATTCACTTCAGAGGGTCTACCTCGTCACTACATGGTCACAGGAAGTCACGTTACCTCTCATTTTTATCGGGAAGGAACGCTGCATGTACCGTCTGGGTTAGAATTAACGAAATCTTAGCGTCAGCATTGTTGTGAAGCCATTCCGGAAACTTTTTGATCACACATCGTATATTCCTGAGTACATCTATCAATTGTTTTGGATATCCTTTTTTGTCTAATATTTGCCAGGATCCAGTGGCGCTCGTGGATTAAAAATGTAGGTGTTCACAAAATCAGCAATTTACCACCGCCGAAGCCGCTGCCGCTAGTGCTACCTCCGTCACCGCAACATCAAATCAGGTAATATTATAGACAATGATAGTGCCTAATAACAAGAATTATAAATTTGTTGCACAAATCGTCACCCACCCAGTATTGTAAAGATGTTGAATTTCTTAGTCTCTGAGAGTTAACACCAATATGAGATGATGAAGGGGTGAACTCCTTTGATGCAGTTCATGTGAAGATTGGTATTTACAGTGAATAATATTTGCATTGTTTAAATTACGCAATTAACACCAAATTTATTTGTATAGAAATTTCACGCGCCGGTTTTTCAGATGTGCAAACTTTTCTATCACTCGGTTATTAAAGCATTTTGTGCTGTTGACCAGTTTCTTCTCAATAGCAAGCATTGCCAGTGCTGAAAGTCGGTCTTCACCCATCGTACTCCTAGTAAAGGTTTTAATTCTTTCATTGTGGAAAAGCATATTTCTGGTTCTGATGTAGTCATGGTCGTAATGTCGCTCTCCGTGGTGTAATGGTTACCATGCTAACTTCATATACCCAAGGTCGCGGGTTCAAACCCGGCGGCGGACGATGGCTTTTTTCGGGCGTAAAAATCCTTAGCATGGCTTCCTTCGGAAGGGAAGTAAAGCTGTGGGTCCCGTGTCGTAGATTTACGGCACGAAAAAGAACCTCAAGCCTGATAAGAGAGGCCTCTGAGCAAAATTAAGCGATCTTTCACGCGCAATATAGAATGGGGCGCTGAGAGCCAAAGCAGTTAAAGAGCGTCCACAAATAACAGGAAATTTCCATGGTCGTAATGATAATCTCGGTTAGTTGAGGAAAAGTTCCTTCGTTGAGGTTGTTTTCTGTTTTGAACTGCTTAACTCTCGCATAAAATGCAAATTACTAAGAAAAATAACGCCTCTCACAAAGACTGCAGTTGCACTTCCGGATAGTTTCAACTAAATCTCAAAGATAGCAGCACCTCCTGCTGATAAACAGAACCCTGGAGGTGTTAATGTGCACGGTCGCACTGTGCTCATTTCTGGCTGTAAAATTCCGAGCTGTTTTGTTGTCCGCGCAAGCGCAGAGCTACTAAACGTTAGTAATACGCTAGCACACGAGGCCTGTGCTACAAGCGTTGTTGTCACATACTCAGGTTCTCGGCTGTGTTCAATCTGAAGAGCATATCGCGGTATATTTAAACAAGTGGCACGGGATAGCGCATTTTATTAAACGTTTCCTGAAAGAGAAAAGGGAGATCCACTAAGAAATTTTGTAGGTTCACGTGCTCTTGTGCTCCTACACAGCAGCCGCCGCTTACCTTATCAAAAGCTTTTTATAAATTCACAAAGGCTATATGTGTTTCTAAATTATATTCTCTTCTCTTTTCGATAATTTGGTTAATAGAAAATATATTATTTGTATAGGATCTTTCTTTTCCAAATCCCATTTGGTTTTCTAATAATAACGGTTCTGTAATTATACTTAGATGTTTGTTTATGATTTTTTTTTTTTGTAAAACTTATAGCCTGTATTCAGGAGACTTATACCTCTGTACTTATCATGTGCACTTCTTTAGTCCTTCTTAAATATATTATCTTTTTCCGCTTTTCATCAATTGATATTGCTACTCCTTTAGCTGCTCTTTGTTTTAATGAACCCCACTATAAACTAAAGTGTATTTTGCTATTTTTTGGGGCCTTTTATTAATATTATTATTATTATAGTTTCAGTAAGTACCGTTATATTTACATTCGTTGTTTCTATTTCTTTTACTAATTCTTCTTTTTTGTGGATATTCCTCTCACATTCAATGTTCCTAAGTTTAATAACTATGCAATTCCAATTTTTAAACTTAAAAGTGACACGTTCATTGAAACTCTCCGCCATAAACAGCTTTCTGCCTTACCACAAAAATAAAGGAATATATTTGGCCACGGTTATAAAAGAAGATTATTTGTAGCCTTTCATATAGACTAAATGAATGAACGTTGTAACGTTACAAAACAATAAATAATATACCTAATTGTATCCAACACCAACGTATATCGTTAGCGTAATGTGCATCATGGAACGCGATAGTGAATGGTTACCGGTACTGTTTTCCTCTGGTTCATTGGTCCATTGCTCTAATTAATCTATCTTTTGTTTGTTCATTATTTAATTTAATTGACATTGAAAAAAAAAAAACAAAAAAAAAAAACGGAAAGCTGACGTATCGGTTGCACGTGTTGGGAACTGATATTGTCAAGTGTGCATTTATTCACTATCATGTTTCCTTCATTCTAATGTTATGTTAATACCATATTCAGTTAATCACAACCTTTTCAGGTGACCCGTATTTTAATTGTGGGAAAAATGGTGTGCTTACACCAGTATCAGCACTATTTATTCCTTTTTTTAAAAGCAAAACAACTGGATCAACTTCAGAAAGTGAACACCTTCTCTATACACTATGTACATAGTACGTATAGAGAAAGTAAAAATCTGATGTGTTCCATTCACATAACTTTCGCTACAGCTTTGTAACAAATCATTGTTAAAAAGCTTACGCTTCTATTTATTTCATGCTAATTGAGAAAAAATTAGCCGAAATAGTTTTATTACTTGCTTCCTTGTAAGAAGAGGCGAAATAAGGGAGTACCATAGGTTAAAGTGATAGTCAAAAGCTGGTTGCTATGTGGCTGAAGTACCTTTGTTTCTATGGACATGAGTTGACAAATTCCTATATGAGAAAAGTAAGTTTCTCAAAGCTGAAACCAAAAAAGAAGGAATATTTAAAAAAAAAAAAAAAAAAAAAAAAAAAAAAAGATCAACTCCACGAAAAACTATATATAACATAAAGTGTGTGTTTTAGCGTGCTCTACATTTCTTGTGTGATAAGTTTTTGTCCATTTCTTATGGTTTAGCAGTTATGCACAATTCCGTAAAATTCATCCAGAATAAAGTAGTCTTCAGAGGCTATTCCTAGAAAATATAAGATATACATTTTATTTGTCAAGTAAATATATTTAATATACGATATTTTAATCAAAATTATTAGAGCAATTTTTAAGAAAATGAAAAATTTCGAAAAAAGTTCCATGTAAATGGTATTTGAGGGTGGGAGGATTTTTTTGAAAATCTTTGTGTCGCATCCTTGGAAGATATGAAACTTAAATACCAAGTTTGGTATTCAACGGTCTTTTCGTTTTTGAGCTATGCTGTCCACAGACAGACAGACAGACACACACACACACACACACACACACACACACACACACACACGGGCCTTTTTCTGAAAATGCTTTTTTTTTTTTTTTTTTTTATTCAGGGAGCCCTAAAATATGTATTTCCGGTGAAATTGCGGTATCGAATTTTTGGGTGGAATACAATACTTCCTCTATACACTATGTACATAGTACGTATAGAGAAGGTAATAGGTTTATATTGATTATGTAAAAAAAGGAAATAAGTTTTATTTATAGAGGTCTTTAATGCTACAGTTCTCAGCATCCTATTTAGGCGTGAAAGACCAATTAATTTCCTCAGATGCTGCTTTATCAGTTTTCAGGTTTTAAGTCACATAAATCAACAACACGGGAGCAACGTCTAAGGATTTTTACACCCGAAAAAATCCATCGTCCTCCGCCGGGTTTGAATCCGCAACCTTGGGTATATGAGGTTAACATGGTAACCATTACACCACGCAGGGCGATACAACTGTATTAGAATTAGGTTTTATTCGCAGTGCCGAAAATATATAAATAATTTACAAAATTAGCTTCAAAGCATATATTTAAAGTTATTACCGTCATAAATAAAGGTTAAATAAACAATTTTATTTTGTGACCTGTAATGGTTCGTTCAACCTACACTTGAAATATATCAAGGCCTGCTTCCTTGTTTGTGACTTACATTGAAGAGAAAGTGCATAATTTGGCGTATTTAGTTTGATTTTAATAGAAAGCGTGATGCATGTAACAGCATTAATTGCGTTGATTTAGGTCAGTTGATGTGTGTTCTTCAAACCGCTAGGCTAGATTGTAGCACCATCGAACGTCGCCAGCCGTTCCTATGTTAAATTTAGGATGTGTGCCCTATTAATAATGCTAGCCTTTTTGTTGGCGACCATGATTTTTTTTTTTGTGTGTATGTTGTACATTCTGTGCAGATGACAAATGACGGTAATTGCTGCGAAAGCTAAAATCCGCATGTAAACCATTAACCAATGTGGAACTGTCAGCTGTATTCGTTTTTACTGCAGTTCCTCTTGTCTGTGGTTACAAAGGATTAATGAAAGGAAACTAGTTAATTGGTCGTCTTCTAGTTAGGAAAAACAATGCCACTTTACGAAGGAATAGGCTTGACAGAAAAGCAAGCCGTTGTGTTGGATATTGGAACAGCTTACACAAAGTAAGTGCAATATTTATTTGTCGAAAACCTCAAATTGAATATGCTCAGTTGGTATATTTATATCAAGATGTTTAATTACATGAAATTTCACTGCCATTTTCGGCAATAGAGATTTTTTTTTTTCTTTCGAAGTAAAACCCTAGTTTGATTCCTTTTTCAATAAGGGTTAGAAATGTTGGTAATGGCACTCTTGCCTGTAAATTCGGAATGTAAAATAAGGATGAAAGGGAATTTTATCCATATTTCTATTTAATCCTATTGGGTTTTTAAATCCAGTTTGGTGAAGAAATAATAAGTGAACTATAACCGCAGCAGCTATAGTTAATGGAAGAACAAAATGGAATGTGAAAAATGGATTTAAGGTTGCATAATAAAGGGTTTTTAAATTTAATACCAAGAATGGCTTTTTGATGATTTTTATTATCTTCTTGTAATATAGCAGCTCCTCCTCCTTTTACGAATAAAGTTGATTTAAAGAAAGAAAGCAATTTTGCAGCCTGGAACCCACCAACCCTTGGACAGTTTCTGTTAAAGGAAAATTTGGTATAGTATCAACAAACCACACCATCTTGTGCTGTTGTGCATGTGTTATCTTCATAGACTCCTTACCTATGCCTCCCTGTTGCTCTGTAGTTGTAACCTTCAGCTGCAATTGCTCCACTCCTCTACTTAGCTATGCTATACGGCTAAGGGTTCTCAACACTTTGCTAAATTTAGCAGCATAGGGTGTTGCTGAGTTTTTAAGTTCAGATGTTGGCAACTGTTGCCTATAAACAGCCAGCCACAAAGTAATGCTGCCAGCAAAAGAACAAAGTAAGTTTCCAAAGGTAAGTGGGAAACAAAGTTGGAAATTTTTTCCAAAAACTACAGTTTATTTATTCCATGTACAAAAATCATTCAGGTTGACTTGTTACCCTGCATCAAGGGGGTGTAAATAATCGAGAGCAGAGCATTTCCCAACCTCAACTTGGAAAAGCCTTCACTGTTGCCACAGGATTACTCTAGCAGTCCAGGTTAGTGAAAGGTTGAAAGATTTAATTGTAGTGAATAACCAGTACATCTGAGGTAAAAAAAAAACAAACAAAAAAACCCACGAGACAAACTAGAAAATATTTAAGTTGAATAAGCTAACACCACTTGAAAATAGTGTGAGGTATAAGTTTTACTTTGTGTGAAAAAGGTTATTTTTAAAATTGCACAACTTAAAATTGTAAGTTGCATAAACTTTAAATTGCATAAGCTATTACAACTTGGAGGGTAAACCTTGCAAAATTGAAAGACATATATAAATTGTAATTAATGCTCAAGTTGGTTAACTTGAAAATACTATGAGATTGATATTTCCTCTAAGGATATTATTTTCAACCTCAAAACACACAGCAAACATAAACATTTGGAATGGCAATCTATATATAGGTTTTCAATAAAAATGGTAATAATAATTAACAAAAAAAACAAACAAACAAGTTTTCTTGTGCCAATTAAATCTTGCCATTTCATCAGCTTGAATTTGTCACAAATACTGTGAAGTCTTGATTTTATTCTCTGCAAAAGATATCGTCTCCAGAATCAAGGCACATGGTTCAGATTGCAATTATTGATTGAAACTTTTGTCGCCCTCCGTGGTGTAATGGTTGCCATGCTAACTTCATATACCCAGGGTTGTGGATTCAAACCCGGCGAGGTCAATGGATTTTTTCGGGCATGATTAAGTCCTTAGCATGGCTTTCTTTGGAAGGGAAGTAAAACCGTGGATCCCGTGTCATATATTTACGGCATGTAAAAGAACCTCAAGCTTGATAGAGACCTCTGAGCAAAATTAAGCGGTCTTTTACACCCAATATAGAATGGGATGCTGAGAACCACAGTAGTTAAAGAGTGGCCATAAATAAAACTCCATTTCATTTTCAACTATTGCTTGAATTGCATTACTAGCCCAACTTGAAAATGCTCCAAAGTATTTTTCTTATTTGCTATTGAATTTAATTTTTAAAAGCAAAGGAAATAACTTCTGATGAATTAAAAATACTCGCACAAACCTCAATTTACTTATAAAAAAAGTGAACCACAAACTGACTAGCACAAGTGTCCCACTACAAATCTGCAGTTAATAAACCAGGCAAAGAACAGTTCTCACAGTTTTACAGTAATGTATTTATTCAATGTATACCAATGATGAGAGCACAAAAATGTTATGCTGAAAAAAGGTAGCCGTGACGTGCTCCCTTGCCACTATGCTCAAACCTGTTTCACCTTTGCAGAGTGCATTGAGTAACAAACAAGGTAAAGCACAGATAATGGCAGCAAAAACTTGCAGAATTAAACTCCATGCACCACATGGTGGAAAATGGGGTAGAACTAAGAAAGCTGCAATATGGTTTCAACAAAACATCATTAGCATGCTTCACCAAATATACATAATCATAAGTTGAAATAGCAGGATTTAAACCCTCTATAACCCTAAACTGCACACAACTTTCTCTTATTCCTCTTTACAAAAAGGACATTACAAATAAATACTAGTATATATTTGGCATAGACAACCTTGGCAATGTTACACAGGCAAGGCAAATTTTAGGAGAACTGAACCGGCCAGAATAATACCCAATCTTTATGAAAACATGCAAAATGTATACATAGAAATATTTTGCTAAATCTAGGTGATGTGTAGGACTTGCCCGCCAAGAAAAATAGCTACCGAAAATTCCATTTAAAACATGTCTCCCTGCCTACACATCCTCGTCACACCACCCACACCACCGCTTAGCTACCGAAAATTCCATTTAAAACATGTCTCCCTGCCTACGCATCCTCGTCACACCACCCACACCACCACCTAATTCGTGATCCAAAAACTGTCTGCCCACAGCCGATTCATATTGCAATCTCCTCTGTCACTCCCTGGCCACCAGCCCAGTTACCCCTCATTTCCCCTACATGTTGGCCAACATGAGAGTGGGAGGAAAATTTCCAATAGGCGAGAAAGAAAGCTTACAGGGAAGGACAAAACCTGGAGAATTAAATGAAAGAAACATAACCTAGATGCCTGAAAAAGAGGTGACATAAGGTTTAGTTTTACAAATCCTTCAACTACACCTCCCCATTGATCCTCACTTCATTCATATGCTTATAAAAATATCCCTCAGCTAGGCTTTGCAATGTAGGGCCCTCAATATTGTGGTCGCTTTGCAGCCTAGGCCCCTATTTCAGTGTAGGCCTGGGAACAATGTTGTCAACTTATTTTAAATAAAGTTGTGATACAGAGTTGCAATTTATCTAAAAATTGCGGCCTTACAATGGGTCATATTTACACTTGAACCAAGTATCCAAAGCACACAAATATAATTTAACTTATAACAAATCAGATACTATCACATCACATGTCGGTTCCTTTAGTTGCTTCTAGCCAGTTAAAATTGCCAAAATAACTTGATTATATCAAATGATCAAACCTTAATTATTGGCATAACATCTGTCACTAGGCAGAGCATTAACCAATAAGATAACATAATAGAACACCAAAATCTGCATGTTTGCTCCAACAGATATGAACATTTTCTAACTCTGAGAAGCTGGTAAAAGGGAAAACATCAAATACTCTTAAACCAATCATGGTAAAACTTTCATAGGCAATCCAATTTGAAAGTGTTGAAAACATTAATATATTTAATCCGCTAGATTGCCAAGATTTTGACTTCTCCTTGGGATCATTGGGGATTTAGCTTCACAGATCCCTCAGCCGCGCCCTATCATTGCTCCACAGTTCCAGCCTTTAGCTACAACTGCTGCACTCCTCTGCTTATAAAAAACATTCCTTGGCTATGCTTTGCTGTTTAGGGCCCTCCACCTTGGTCTACCCTTTGTGACTTAGGACCCTAAAAGTTTATAGCAGACAAAGTGACTCTTAATGGCAAAATAAATTAAAAAAAAAAGATCTGATGTCTTACATTCACATGACTTTCTCTAGCTGCTCTACAAAACTCCTACAAAAGATTATTCTTCTTTGTACACAATGCTAATCAAGATAAATGTTAGCAGAATGTTATTACCTAGTTCCTTATAAGTAGAAGGGAATAAGGGAATGCACTATGCTAAAGTGATTGTCAAATGTTTTAAGAGCTATCGTTATGCGATTGTCATTGCATATCACTTCTTTGCTTGGCCAGGAGTAGAATAAAAGAAAAACAGTCACTTCCTGTGTGAGAAAAGTTTAAGTACTTCACAATTGAAACCAATAACAAGGAATATCTCGAAAACGGTTAATAAACAGTTACAAAAACGTAAAGGACAAAAATTGTGTGTTTTGTCATGAGGTACATTTTTTGTGTAGTACGTTTTTTTCTATCTTAACTTAGCAGTTAAGCAAAATTCAGCAAAATTCATCCAGAATAAAGAGGTCTTAAGAGGCTATTCCCAAAAAAATTCAAGATATACATTTTATTTTGGACATAAATAGTTTTAATATACGGGATTTTAATCAAACTCGTTAGAGCCATTTTTAAGAAAATCAAAATTTTCGAAATTTTTTCCATGTAAAGGGTAGTTTGTGGTGGGGGGATTTTTTTTGAAAATCTTCGTGTCGCATCCTTCGAAGATACTAAACCTAAATACCAAGTTTGGTATTTAACAGTATTTTTGTTTTAGGGATATGCTGTCCACAGACACACACATGGACCTTTTTTTAAAAATGCTTTTTTCGGACTCAGGGGACCCCAAAACATATTTCCGGTGAAACCTCGGTATCAAAATTTTAGGTGCATTACAATACCTTCTCTATCCCCATGTACTTTGTACATGTGGGGCTAGAGAAAGTAAAAAATATCAAATCTGGATCATATATGAAAGTAATACCCCAATAACTTACTCTGCACAGTAATATTGCCAACGTTAAATGCTAAGTACATCTCCCTTGGATTACAAATCAATTTGTTCTGTCGTCAAAGTAAATTTTTACCCTAATTTCATCTACAATGAGAATTTCGTGGGAACCTCAATCTAAAACTAGAAAATGAGACACTATTGCAAACAAATTACTTTTCTGGATTGGAAATAGCATGAAAGCTATAATTCAGATATAAATGAATTATTTACTTGAATTTCTCCTGCAGAACTTTTCAGGTATCATTACTCCACTGCGACTCACTTGCAAGGGTACTATTTTTGCCACAAATTTTTGAGCATCAGGGACTAGTAAGGGAAAATTCTAACAGAATGCAAAATAAAGCTAGGCATGTGTTAACATTATGAGATTATAAAGTAATGATGACAGTAGGTTTAAATTACTTTCAATGTCATAATTTTTTTATAATTCAAATCAGATGCAGTGTTCCAATCACTTTTGTTTTTTCATAAATGTGAAATAAAAGCTCTTGTTTCAGGTGTGGCTTTGCAGGTGAAACAGGACCTAGATGTATTGTCCAGACAGAGATAAAATGTTCTGAAACTAAAGAAGTAAAAAAACTATTTAATTACTCAAATCAGGAAGATCTGTATGATCTGTTGGTTGAATTTGTCCATAATTTATATTTCAGGTTAGTTATAATCTGCTATATTTATATGTTTGAGCTTAAATCTTAAATACGAGAGAGAGAGGGAGAGAGAGAGGGAGGGAGAGGGGGGGGGTTGCAGTGGCATACTATTCTTGTTTGAAGCATGGATTGTGCTTTGAATCCTCGAATAAGTTTTCTGTGAGAAGCATTATACAGACTTACCTAGAGCCATAGTCAGGGGAGGAAAATTATAAAAGGCAAATTTGATTATTTTGGGAGGATAGGCTATTTTTTTACTTCGCCTCCCATTGCAAAATATAATTTCCTATTGTTGAGCCTTACTCTATGAACATATCAAAATCTTAAATATTTCAAACCAGGATTATTTCATATTTATTATTTAGTTTTATACAAATTGTTTAAGGATAGATCCTTGTACATAACTGCCCCTCTTAATATTTTTCTGGATATGCTGCTGTACTCTCCATTTCTTATCTATTATTTATAAACAAAATAATAAATGTATGTGCACCATTAAATTTCATATACATTTATTACTGAAGAAAGTAATGTGTTATCAGCAAGGCCGTCGTCATCATCATCATCATCATCATCATCATCATCACTGCCTAACACTATAAAATCACAATCACTATTGAAATAAAAATTAGGATTGATGTAGCATTTAAACTCATTGTTCTTACATCTGAAATACTGAAAGTTTTCCTATTTTATTTTAGGCATTTGCTGGTGAGTCCAAAAGACAGACGCGTGGTGATTGTTGAGTCTTTATTATGTCCAACAGTGTTCAGAGAAACACTAGCCAAAGTACTCTTTCATCATTTTGAGGTAAAATGTTCATGCTATATTGTTTTTTTTTTTTTTTAAAGCAGTCGGTATTATTATTATTAATAATAATAATAATAATAATATTGTTGTATTTGTTAACTACTACTTCTACTACTACAACTAATTCCAGAAGTTGCAGTGTTTTGATAATAGCTAAACATACTTTAAATCAATGTTCACAGGTATCATCTGTACTATATGTACCATCACATCTTGTGGCACTTTGCACATTGGGAATCAACACTGCAATTATTCTGGATGTGGGATATACAGAGTCTGTCCTAATTCCAGTGTATGAAGGTGTACCAATTCTGCATGCATGGCAGGCACTACCCCTGGCTGCTCAGGCACTACATAGGTTTGTATGCATTGACAATTTTCTTTTCTTTTCTTTTCTATTTAAGATTAATAACATTTAAATTTACTTCTCATGTATTACATGAGAGACATTGAACATTGTGCATATATGTAGACAATCTCCATTTCGAGAGTAAGCTACTCAATATGAATTAAGGCTGGTTTGCAATACACTGCTAATGTAACCACAATAAGACAGAGAGCAGGAAGCCAGGCAGCATTTAACATTTTTATTCACAATAACCTAGTAAGAAGAACCAGAAGCATTCATATATTTCTTATTGGCTAGCTTAGCCAATGTAATGTATGAGCACAGTGAAAATAATATAGATCAGCCAACTTCAAATTTTGCTATTTCTGATTCCTTGGAACTTCTTAAGCAGCCAAACTATACTCTTTCGATAAACAACTGGCCCTCAAACAATTTGAAATATAAATAAACTCTTTTGCTAGGATACTTTCAGTTTGATTTACCCAGCATGTGGTTGCAAGTAGAGGGAACTCTAGCAGCTGTTTTTGTTGTAGCTGCATGGAATAATTGCTACAATGAAGAGTCCTTTAAGTGAAAAAGAAGAAGAGTATGATAAGCCCAATATGGATCGTGTATGCCATGCTCAGGAACAGGAACGTGCAACTTGAACTTGGGCAAGTCTTGCTTCTCATACCTGAGACCCAGGAAGGCTTCCCATCAGTTGTGAATGTTCCATTGAAATATATGCATTTCAACATTCCCATTCCCGTTCTGGTTACCATTACTGTAGGACATTAATAAGCAAAATTATGAATCCTACCTCATCCAGCAAGCCAATAATCACTTGTAATAACTGTTAGTTTCACAATTGTATTTTCAATTAATTCAGTTACAATGTTTATTTAAAATTTTATCCAGTTCATAATGTAGTTAGTTCAAAACAGGAGTGAAAATAATCATTTGTATAATTCAGGAGGCAGTGAAGAAAGAAGAAAAAAAAAATTGGTAAATAAACATGGTTGAATGCATCATCTACCATTTTAGAACTAATGTATTACAATCATAACCTGTTAAATTCTACCTTCTTATATATTATAAATTATTAATACTCTATTTCGCTGAATTACCTTATCAAATACAACTTGTGTTTTCATCTCTTAGGACAATTTACTCCAGTCGTTTCCGCTCAGGTTGTGAATTATGGACAAAATGAAAATACTCGTGGTATTACTTTAATATTGGAATATTTGCTTAAAGCTCATGCATCAAAAGAAATACATAACATTCATAAGGCATTATCACCTCAACTGTCACAGCATATTCTTTAGAATAAGCATAAAGATTCACATTGTCTTTAATCTGTTTCAGCTCGGTAAGATCATTGTTAATGAATGAGGACTATGAAACTGAGGAGTTGAGAAAAATAATTGAACATTTGCCTGAAAACACCATAGAGGATATAAAAGGTTTGTTTAGAATATCTAATCTAAAAACTTGTTAAGCCATAAAATATGTATACACAGATCTGTGCAATGGTTATGAGCAGAGACAAGATTTTGTGTTGACAATTAATTTAAAAATTTGCATTAATAATTTTATTTAGTAGTATTGTTTAATATTTTATATGAATTCACA
Source organism: Hymenopus coronatus (assembly GCA_030762935.1). Classification (NCBI taxonomy): domain Eukaryota; kingdom Metazoa; phylum Arthropoda; class Insecta; order Mantodea; family Hymenopodidae; genus Hymenopus; species Hymenopus coronatus. The sequence goes on from CM060898.1 coordinate 54,503,343, forward strand.
TTAATTTTGAGCTACTTTTTAGGCAGAACTTATGAGCTAGTACATGAATAAAATGAAAATCTACAGGTAACTAAAGTAACATTAATGTTAAAACCTTTTATTTCTTAACTCAGAACTTATTGTTTCAAATCAATATCATGAATAGAATCAAATGTCACATCAGACATCACTAAGCTGCAACATACAAACAGTTTTATATTTTTGTGTTTCATAGTCTTTCTTTCTGTCATGACTTAAGTTATTCATAGAGAAAAGTATCTGTCAGCATTTGATATTGCTAGCTAAAAGCGTGTTGTTCCAATGTGCAGGATTTTTGATCATCTCAATTTCTCCCTTATCAGCCAATATAAGTTGTATAGACTGCTGTCCTTACTGGATTTCTTCAATTCTTTACAATTAATAAGGTGTTCAGCATTTAAGATGCCACCATATTGCATAGGTAAAATATCTTCTTTAAATCCAAATCTTCGAAGATGTTCTACTAGACAATCCTGTCCTGTTGCCAGTCTAAAATGTGGTACTGCCTTCTCTCTAGGAGCATGGAGAATTTTTTATACTATTTCTTTAATATTGGAATAAATTTTATCATTTATTTTTTCTTTAATTTGTTGGCCATATTTATCCTTTATAATCCTTCCAATCATGTTCATTTTTCATTTATAGAACTTGTTTTGTGGGTTTTAAGTACTGTGATCTTATTTCTTTAATATCGGTTGATCCATAGTGACTATCATATTTTCCATTAGCTGGCATGGCTGCACAGGAGTCTGACAAAATGACTAACTTCTTTTCTTGTATATAATTTCTATATGGCAGTTATCATAAGACAATTTTAATTGTCACCACTTCTCCATCAAAGTCTGTACATGATGATGGCAATGTAAAATAGTGGGAGATATATTTCCAGTATATACCTCCAGCCACATTGTTACCTGTTTTATCAGCTGAGCCATCAGTTTAGATTCTAAGTCATTGTCTCAGAATAGTGTATTTCTAAGTCTTCTAATGTGTAGATTTTACATAGCTTAGGTAAGTCACTATTTTTATTTATATCTTCTGTTAGGTTCAGATCAACTTCTATTTGTTATTCTTGTATAGTCAATAGAGTTTGTTCCGGTTGGATTTGGTGCACACTTTCCAGTTTTAAATAATTACAGTTTTGTTCTAAATAAGTCTTATTATTTATCTGTTTTTTTAATGTGTCTGTACTGGGCAATGTATGAAACCATTTGCATCTGCCTTAAATTTGACATGCAGTTGATTAACTTGTGTTTCTATATGAGCTTTTATTGGAATGTTATTGGTGCCAGTAAACAGTGCAGGTACAGGCATTGTTTTAAGTGCAATTCACCATTCTTAAACAGCTATTTTGGCTTACTTCTAATTTATTTATTATTTCTTTGTTTGCAGATACCAGTAGTTCTACTCCATATCTTAGTACTACCTTTATATAAGCATTATATGTCTTAAATGTGCTATTAATTTGTTGAGTCGGTATTTTTAACACTACATCACTTACATTTTCATTATGAGGGACTAGTTTTGGAAGCCTATACTTCCATTTTCAACCTTATGGGTCCAACTGTCATTGTTGGTTTCATCTGCCTGTGTTCTCTTCTCTGGTGGCAAAAGGATGAACTACTTAACTAAGTTGTCGACTGGTGGGATTTCCAAGTTTATTAGCTGATCTTTGTATTTCCATATGAGGATGTTTTCCCAGGTTGTGAGTTCATTGTGGCCTGACATGGTTTTTAGCAATTTTGGATTTGGATCTAGATTATGGTTTTCTACGAGAAGTGAAATGCTGATTTATCTTCTTGTTATAGTTTCAGATTTCTAAAGTGCTCTTTGGATATGATTTTTAAACTTCTTTTGGTTTGTCCTATGTAAAACTTTTCACAATTTGTACATTTAATTTGATATATTCCTGATCTTTCTGGTGGAATTTCATCTTTGTTTTTTGAATTCAGCAACTTTATGACAGAAAATCTGTTTATTAGAGCTAGGGTGATGTTTTGTTCCTTGAAGATTTTTTTGAATTTTCTAAATGCTCGAGGGTGGTAAGTGAATTTTTTGAATGTGTTATTATCGTCTTTTCCTGCTGTTAGGGTACTTAATTCTTTTATGTTTTTTTTTTTTCTGCTTTGCTTTGTTGAGTTTCTTGTCTACAAAGTTCTTGCTATATCCATTTTGTTCCGCTGTTTGAATTATGGTTTTTAACTCTTTGTGAATTCAGTTGTGTTCATCGGTAAATTTATTAATCTATGTGAGAGACTGTTTATTACTGCATGTTTGTGTGGTAATGGGCGGTAGCTTTAGTTTTAGTGTAATTTCCTGATTGAGTTGGTTTTCTGTAGATTCCAAAGTTTGATTTTGTGCTGTTTCTGATGACTTTTAGGTCTAAAAATGGGAGTTCTCCATTGGCTTCTTTTTCCATTGTGAACTTTATTATTTTTTCATTGTAGGTTTAGTAGATCAGGAATATATCAAATTAAATGTACACATTGTGAAAAGTTCTACATAGCACAGCCAAAAGGAGTTTAAAAATCAGATCCAAAGAGCACTTTAGAAATCTGAAACTAAAACAAGAAGATAAATCAGCAATAGCATTTCACTTCTAAAAAGAAAACAATAGTCTAGTTCCAAATCCAAAACTACTAAAAACCATGTCAGGCCACAATGAACTCGCAACCTGGGAAAACATCCTCATATGGAAACACAAAGATCAGCTAATAAACTTGGAAATCCCACCAGTCGACAACTTAAGTAGTTCATCATTTTGCCACCAGAGAAGAGAACATAGGCAAATGCAACCAATAACTACAGTTGGACCTGTGAGGTTGAAAATGGAAGCACAGGCTTCAGAAACTAGTCCCTCATAATGAAAATGTAAGTGACGTAGTGTTAAAACTACTGACTTAACAAATTAATACCACATAAATGTGACAGTCACTATTACTAAATTAATCCAAACATCAGCCAATTATGTGTCTTGTTCAGCGCATCAATTGAGCTGTCCCAATTTGAACTGCTAATCTTTTTAAAATACTTTCTCTGCTGTTTATTTTTTTCGAGACTTTTGATAATCTTTCATGGTCAATTTTCTGTCAAAAGTGATACCCAAGTATGTAAATTTATCTATGTATTCAATTCCTTGGTTATTTATTTCAATATTTACATTTTTTTCATTTTCATTTAGGTGTTTTATGGAATATATTTGATATTTAGTTTTATCGGTGTTAATGTTCATATTGTTTATTTTTGCCCATGTTGATAATTTCTCTATTGCTGGTTAATCTTTTCTCTAGTCTCTTATGTATATTACTATTATGGTTGTTTTCAAATGTCCACAATACTTCATCTGCATACATGGTTATATTAACATCATTGGATTGAATAACATTTGGCAGATCATTGATGTACATATTAAACAATATAGAGCTGGAAACAATGCCCTGGGCTTCTCCAGTTTTAATTTGAACGTACTTTGACAATGTATCTTTCCATTTAACTGAGATTGTTCTTTGATCCATTAGTCTTCAATTTACTATCCATTTTTGGACATTTCTGCTGTATCAATTTTTTGAAGAGTTTTTCTTTCCATCAAATACTGCTTGCTAGCACTGACACGTTATTACTTAGTTTACTACTTAGTTTACTTTTGATGTCTTCATAAACTCTGGCTGTCTGGTGTAGTGTAGAGTAATATCTTCTAAACTCAACTTGTTCTTTTGCAAGAGGATTGTTGTTTTCCAAGAAATACAACAGTCTGTTTGTGACCATTCTGTCCATCAATTTTGCCATGATTGACATAAATGCTATTGGTCTGTAATCACTGGGGTCTTATTAGGATTTTCCATTCTATGGAATTGGTACAATGGTTGCTTTTTTCCATATTACTGGTATAGCCTCATTACCACCCTATATTTTATATATTATCTTTAATAACAGTTCTTTGGCTTTGAGGGTGTTTAACAATCTAGATGCATAAGATCAGGACCTGGTTGTTTCTTATTTTTCAGCATTTTAATTGCTTGCTCCAGTTCCTGTAGACTAAACTGAGCATCCAAGGATGAAGGAGGGCATTTTTTGGTGTCATTAAATTGGTCTTTTTTACTTTCCTATTTTCTTTTAACAAGTTGTTTTGTAGTTTACTGATCTTCATATAATGTTGAACAAAGACATTTGTTAAATCTTTGTTATTAGATGTTTCTTTTTTGCCTTTTTTCATATGTAGTTTTTATTACTATTTACATATTTTCCATTAATAGTGTTTATATATTTAGTGCTTCTAGTTCTATAGTTTAGTTTTATTAGAAATTGGTATAGCTTTTTCTTTTTGATGGAATTAATTCTCTTCTGTATATAGCCTTAGATTTTCTCCATTGTGTAGTATCTTCCTGATTTTTTTATGTCTCTGCCTAATCTCTAGCCTCCTTGGTTTTTATTTTTAGCGTTTCTAGTTCTTTACTCCAAAAGGACATGTACTTTTTTGGTCTCCCACGTGGAATTTTGTTTTTGGCTGCTTTCAGAACTTTGTTGTTAAAATCTGTTATTAGCTTATTTGGATTTCTGGTAATTCTTATCCATTTCTGCTTCAGTCAATGCTGTGAACCAGCTCCATTTAACTATTTTTAAAATTCCAAGAACAACATTTACTCATTGTAATGGCACTGGAGGGACTTTTCACAGTAAATATGGTGAGACTCGTATTTTGCTTTGAATGACAAAAGTGCTGTTACTATATTTATTACTGTTACTACTGTGGCTTGGCTGTTCAAGAACGGCACAAAGTTTTTGGTAGCAAAGAAGCAAATCACAATTGATACAACTAGTTTTAAATGCATTTAGTTCATTAAATACATTACATTATTTAAATTACTGATACTGATTCAGTAACTAGCCTTTAAGGATCAAACAGTAATGATCTCAAGCTTTTATTGTTATTATATTATCAATTTCTTTGCAATAATGGAGTCTAATTTAGACAATCATATTTTTGAAATTGTCTTTTACTGCATTTCTAACATTGGGATCCATGTGTTCTGCAAGTGCACTTATTGCTTCCAAAGTGACCACATTGTCACATTTGGCTCTCAGCGAGTTAATGTGGGATAAAGCAAGGTGAACTACAGGTTTTTCATTAGATTGGAATTCTAATATTTGACCTGTTAACCAACCTGTAATGTCCAGAAACAAGAAATTTTCTTGCTTGGAGCCTTATCTTGGTATCTTGTAAATATTGCCACTGCTAACTCCTTTTCATTGAAATTCAAAACAATTGTCCTAATCAGTAAAAGTAAATGTCAACCACATTAATCAATCTGATTAACTTTCGCTGTAAATAGCTTCACAATACTATAATCTCGTATTTTTTCATAACTTAGCTACATGGTATGAAGACCCAAATGTTTTTGTAACTTGAAATAAATGCACATTTTTCTAGCAATTAAAAAAATACACGTTTCTCATTTCAAAATTATGTCAAATTTATAAAGGCATTTTGTTTTTTTAATTAAACAACTTTCATTTATCGATAATGGCATGAGTCTTTACATTCATGAAGTGCCTATAAAAGGACAATGGCTGGTAAGTTTGATACAATGTATCATTTACAGGACCTTTTTAAATAATAATAATAATTAATAACTGCTTATTTCCATAAATTTCACAAAAAAAATAGGTTAAGTTTATTGAAGCACTAAGAAATACACATCTTTTGCTGCTGACTAGAATTTGGCCCAGGGCACTTTTTCAGTGAGCAGTCCAGTTATATAGAAAGAACGTATTAATATAACTACCACTACTATTAAATGTTCATGAACTATATATAGTTGTTCCCTGTTAACAGTCCATTTCCATTTATTTTTGACTTTTTCTAAATATTCTCCCAATGTTTTACAGTTTATATCTATAATTTTATTTATGAGATTTCTTATTCATTTTTCAACCATATACTTTTTTTCCATTTCTCAGTTTTCTTGCAATAAAAATTATATTTTGAACGGCTTCCTTTCCCCCACATAATGGATATTCATCTTGTGGGTGTTCTATTAGCCTCCATATTTCTGCTCTTAGACATGCTATCCCCCTCCTTTCTTCCTGGCTAGTCTTATCTATATATATATTTCTCTTTCCCAGTTATTTTTTATGGGTATGTAAAATATAAGTGATCTCTTTTCTGATAGCTGACTAAACAATTTTTGAATTTCTATATCCTCAAATCTTTTTCTTGCTCCCTTCCAAAAACCTTTATAATTTGTTTCTTTTTTCCTCCAAATATTGCCTAAACCAGTATTTTCTAAGTTATTTCTTAAATTACTTACCCAACTTGTACTTTGTAAACTTGTTTCTTGGTATTTCAAACATTGTTTAAGCAAATTACCATCTTCTGAATATTACCAATATTTTAAAGCCCTCTCTATAACTAATCCTTTTCTTGCCACTCTCTCTGTTTCAATTTGGGCTACTTCATTTGCTGTTGCTCTTGGCAACCCCAAAACTTCCTGTGGACAAAATCTACAACTTCTCATCCATTTTGAGACGCCATATTTCAATACCATGGAACGTCCTCGCCTTAACCACTGAATTATATACTCTTACTAACCATTTCACTTCCATCTCTGGTATTCATTATAAGTAACCTCTCACTGCCATCATTGCTGCTTTTCCTTTTGCTAATGCTACATTCTTTTGTTTCTCCCATTTACCTCCTGCATCTATTTTTACTTTCTCTATACGAACTATGTACATATTGTACATTGCTCCCAAAAGTTTGATACCGAGATTTCACCGGAAATACACATTTTGAGACTCCCTGACTATAAAAAAAGCATTTTTAGAAAAATGTGTGTGGAGTTGTGTTGTGTTGTGTGGACAGCATGGCTCAAAAACGAAAAGACAGTTAAAGCCCAAACTGTATTTAAGTTTGGTATCTTCCAAGGATGCGACACAAAGATTTTCAAGAAAATCCCCCCCAACCCAAACTACCCTTTACATGGAAAAAATTTTGAAAATTTTGATTTTCTTAAAAATGGCTCTAACGATTTTGATTAAAATATTGTATATCAAAGATACTTACCTGACAAATAAAATATATATCTTGAATTTTCTGGGAATAGCCCATGAAGACTACTTTATTCTGGATGATGAATTTTACTGAATTGTGCATAACTGCTAAAACCGTAAGAGATGGGGAAAACTTACTCCACATAAAATGTAGCTCACGATAAAACACAATTTATGTCATATACATTTTTTTCGTGGAGTTGATCATTTTTAAGATATTCCTGGTTTTTCGTTTTAGCTTTGAAAAACAAGTTTTCTCGTACAGGAATTTCTTAACTCCTGTCCATACAAAGAAAGGAACTTCAGTTACATAGCAACCAGCTTTTGTATCATTTTAACATATGGAACTCCCTCATTTCGCTTCTACTTACAAGCAAGTAATAAGACCATATCTGCTAATTAGCATGAAGTAAATAGAAGCATAAACTTTTTTACTACAATTTGTTGATTTGTTGTAAGGATGTAGAGAAAGTCATGTGAATGGAACACATCAGATTTTTATTCCTAAATAAGTGTAATCATGCACTATTTTATATTCTTTATTTCCTTTTACCATTTTTCATATTAACTCAATTTAAATCCTCTCTTAAACACTACAATTTGAGTTTTTTCTATGTTAAATTTAGTCCCCATTCTATACAGTAATTATCTATTTCTTGTAAAGACAGTTTTAGACCATTTACAGTAATGGAACCCACTACCAAATCATCTGCAAAAAGGAGACCAGAGATTTGTGCATTATCTATTACAGGCAAAAGCTTATTACACTTACTTATGTTCTGTAGGGTCATCAATAAACCGATTGAATTAAATTGGACTTAACTTGCATCCCTGATGTAGCCCTTTTTCTTGGGACATTTCTCTAGTTACTACCCCTTCATCATATTTTATGCATAAAGTGTTATCTTTATATAAACCTTTCAAAATAGTTACTATTTGATTACTAACCCCTTTCTTTAACAATTTGTACCATAATACTTGTAGTTCTAGTCAATCAAATACTTTCTCAAAATCAATAAAAGCCATATATATTTTTCCTTTTTTATTTCTTAAGTATTTCACTATTATGTTTTTATAATGCAAACATTCTCAACAGTTCCCCTCCCTTTGCTAAAGCCCACTTCAAATTCTGAGAGGATGTTATACTCTATCCATGCTTGCAATCTGTCTGCCAGTATTCCTGTATAAACTTTCCCCACATTTGATAATAGAGCTATGTCCTGACAATTATTAGGTTTGTCCATATTCCCTTTACCTTTATATGTGGGCTGTATAATAGCTTTTCTCCAGTTTTCTTGTATATATCCTTTTGTTTATATTAAATAAATATGTTAATATATTAACTTGGTTCAGATTTTTACTCTATTCCTTTATAAATTCCCCAGTGCTTTATTTCTTTTAACTTTTTTGATCTAATTTATTACTTCATCCTCGGTTATAGCTCTATCCAAAATCTCAATGTCGTTATCTATTCCTGGAATTACCTTTGCATCCTTACAACTTTCATATACAGAGTTGAAAAATAAACTAGCCATTCTTCTTGATTTATGTCAGGTTTAAGTGTGTATTTTTTATATAATGCTTTTATGCCCTTACATATTTTAGTGACATTATTTTCAGCAATAATGTTAATTAGCTTGTTAGTCTTTTTTATTTTCTAGTAACTCGTTAATAATAGTATATACTTTTTAGATATTCGTCTTTAGATTTGATATCCCCTATTTCCCTCCATTTTACTAAATTTGGTTTTACAATTGTTTTCTCATTTTACATTCATCATCAAACCAATCTTCATTCCCATTATTTCCCTTATTTTTAACTTTCATTTCTTGTCCAACAATCTTTTAAGTTATTAAATATCCCATATATGCATATTTTTTTCAGAATCATGCTTTTTAAAATTTGTCTTACATTCTTCCTTTCATTTGAATTTAACATATTCTCTTTTACCTGTTTTATTTTCACCTTTTTGATCAATTGTTACATTTTGTGGCTTAATTTTATGTCAGTTATTAGTCAAAAATGCCCACTTACTTATATTAGTACTTATATTTTTTTTAAAATTATTTACCATATAGCTAATATTACTATACCATAATACAAAGTCAATTACGCTCTGGCCATTTTTGTTTATAAATGTAAATTTTCCATGTTCATCAATGTATTACCCGTTAAGTATCTCAAGAGCATTTAATTCACAAAAATCAAGTTCATCACTTCCTCTGTCTATAACCTTGTCTTTGCTATGTCTAATGTTCTCATTTTTTCCTGTTACATTATTTACCCAATCATTCATTGAATTACAACACTTTCCTGTATTCTTACATTAAAATCTCCCATAACTATAATTTCTATATTTAGGTATTTATCTTTTAACCTCTCTATATCTTTATCTAAAAATGATACAATTCTGGGTTGTGGAACTGTGAGGTGGCTAGAGGGTTATATACTATACCCACACATATCATACCATCATATAACAGTTTATCTTCTATAATTATCCAAAGTACTTCCTTGTATCAGGACCATGTTTCTTTAATAGTTCTGCTCAGGTTTCTTTTTACAAAAAATCCTAACCCTCCTGATTATCTCCCTTTCATTGCGATCAACTCACCCTTTCTTCCTACATAATTAAGATGTTTTAATTCAATATACTCCTCATTTTTTAACCATGTTTCGATGACAGCCAAATAATCGAGCGTCCCCAGTATATGCTATAGAGATCCTGTATATATTTTATTTTTTAACCCTTCACAGTTCCAAAATTCTAGTTGCCTAATTATCTGCTATTGTGACCCTGTTCTGTCCCTTGGTAAAATAAACTTCTCCAGTGTCCTTTTGCTTCTCAACTGTACACCCCAAGTATGCTACCATGTGGTGAAGTTAGAATACTCGTCTCCCTCTCCCATACTTTCCCCTCTTCTCTGACTGCATTGGCCGCTTGCTTCTCCCTCCTCTTCACTGCTCACATTGTAATGTCTCCATGCCTGTTTCCCCCTCTCTGCTAAACCATGAGATGCTTCTCTCTTTCTTCGAAGGTGACACTCCCTTTTTTCCTGTTGATAACGTTTTTCTTGACATATTCATTGAGGTCATAGCCTGCCTTTCGTCATATCTCTGATATGTGTCTAGCTGTCCCATTCTACTCAGCTCTGCTGTAGGCATGTCTTCTGATGTGGCAGTTATATGCTGTGTTCCATTTTCTGTGCTGGGCTTTGTCTCACTTGTACTTGCTGTAACTGCATGTTGATCCTGCAAATTGTTAAGTTTGCTGACTAATTTCCTCCCAACTTAGCCTGCTGCTCCATATGTCTGTCTCGCCCGTACAAGTTGTGTTTACCCCTTCAATCCAAAGCTGTAGATCTAACATATGCATGTTTTCCTGCCGCTCGCACTTACATCGAATGTCAGATTAAATTTTGTTTTATATTTCTTTTGGCTGGTGTTAAATCCTTATTTATAAAAATATTTATGCCTTTCAACATCTTTGCTTTTCCAAGTATTTCAATCAGTTGCATTATTGAAAACTGTGCTATGATTGGTCTTTCACCCATATGTTTTCCTACGTGATAGGCTTCCGTAATCTCCCATCCTTGTAATTCCATTTTTAGATACAGATTAATATACATTTCTTTACTTATCACCACACTGAGTTGCCATATCCCGGGGACAAATAGACTCGAACCCTGAGGTTGTTGGTCTATTGGGTTAAAGGGCCTTTTCATTTGGAAATTATTTTAAAAAGGTATAGTCTTTAAACCTTTAGGAAGGTGGAATTAGTTGAACTTTTTAGTGTTTGACAGTCTTGTATGGGAATTGCTTTTAAACATTACTGCAGAAAATATACGTTTTATGGAATCAATTCACCTACAATATATGATAGAACAATTGCAATATATCTCACAAAGAAGTAATCTTGTACAAAATAAGCTACCTAGTTCTTTCAAGGTATTAACAAGCAAAATGTTCAAGAGGAAAGTAAAAGAACTGTTGCTGAAATATAAACTTTAGTATGAAAATGATTTTCTCAGACTCTAACTGTAAGATAATTTGTAAAAATTATGTACATTCTTGTATATAGCATGTAAAATAATTGACAAAGCCATTTATACCTATGCATATTATTCACTCAATAAATTCTATTCTATTCTATTTAGAGATCAGCATATTTAATGCTTTGGGTAAATCCATCTATGTATGTATTTCTGTGAGCAATTCACCAATGATTCATATTTACTTTTTCAAAATGTTTCAGGTGCATTTAATGTACCAAGTCAAAGAAAACTTAAAATACCCTGTTATCTTAAAAAGTGCATTATCAGGTGAAAACAGATTTAAATAGAAGATGATACAAGATTTGCTGTGCGAAAACCAATCTTTCTACATCCATATGCTGCAATTTAAGTTTAAAGTTCCTGCAATGATCAATAATTCAATGTGATGCCATAGATCCTTCTTCACAATGGCTAAGCATTGGACACACTAGTCTGCTTTATTTGGTTCATTGTTGATATCAAATGTCTTTTAACAAAACAGAATTTATTAGTTTCTCAAGTCAGTCTAGAAACAGTTCATATCAGTTAGTCTAAGAAAGATCTACTTGTAAGACCAGGAGGAGAAAATATTGGGAAATCAGAGTACTATGGTTAATACGTTTTATTAGCAACTCACATATTTCTGCTGTATTGAAAGGTAATGATAAAAAGAGACATGAAGGAAAATGGTGAGTGTATTACATAGCATAATACCTGTCATTCTGTTGTACTATGCAAATGTCGAACACTGCTGGGCATGTTATGTTTAGCAATGGCGGAATATAATTTTGAAAGGAAAGAGTTTGGAGTTGTACTTGTAACAATAGGAATATGTGGTACGTGTCTTATACAATTCATCCACTGCATTTATTCATCAAAGCCCTTTAGAAAACAAAAAAGTTGCACTTTAATGCGCAATTCAATTCAATTTGAGATGAATACTCTGAGCTTGAAGAGTACTCTTTCAATCCACTACCCACTTTTTTCTCGGTTTTGAGTATTTTGGATATTCACTTTTAACACTCCAGTTTTGAATATAATTACACATAATGTACGTCCTACAATCAAAAAGTTCCCGGAATGTATAAATAACGCAGAAACAAGTTACCATAAGGAAATTTATGCATTTCTTTTCCTTCCACAGTAACACTTCTGCCACCATGTGTAAAGAGACAGGAAACGCTCCTGGAAGCCATTTTCAGATACCTGTTGTAGTGCCCTTGTTGCACGTACAGTCATTTCTTCAGCATTCAAAATTCTTGACTTGAAATGTTTATGCAATTCATACACCTGAATTTTCTTCATCACTGCTTCATCGTAAGCTCCTTCACATGATTTTCAATGTCTCTCAGGGAGATTTGTTTAACAAAACACAAAGTTTATGTTTGAATGTGCTCCATTGCTGACATAATGAAATGCAATAAACAAACATGCAAACATAACAAAAACTAGTTGCCATGCAAAGACAACAATCATTATTAGCATGAAAAATTAAATTAAATGTCAAGTTGCAAACTTCTAAAATTAAAATGTACTTTACTTTTGTGTACATTAAAGAGAAAATAAACGATGCTGGGGACTTTTTGAATCTTAAGGTTGAATCTACATTGACCACAGTACCATTCTGTCCTAACTAAAATAAATTCGTGATGGCTTGCTTGTATTTTTATGTCAGTTTATCATAAGAATGCAGCAAATGTTCTTTATGGCGATAGTTTTTTGCATGCTTCAAATATTCAGTGAAATTCCTGTCACTTGAAACAGATGACGATAACATGCAGTTTGACTTAGTTCTGATCCATTCATTTGCTTCATTTCTGCACTGATAAATTACTTCATTTGCAGTCCAGTTATGTATATTGGAACCATGAAACCATTGAAATTTTTCAAGCAGCATGGATTCATCCCCACCACATGTTTTATAATAAACAGATGTTTTATTTTTGGAAATTTTATTTCCAGTAATTTAAGAACCTTTCAATGGATCAGAAAGAAAAGTTCAATAACTACAAGTAATCTCAGCATTATAATTTTGCATGCTGACTTTTCCAAATCCCTAGTAATCTGTTCCTTTTGGGACGTGACTGCATGTGTTATGTATTTTAGTGAAAATCCTGGGCTGTCAAATTAACTATCCCCAGCTAACGAAATCTTTTCATTTTATCCAGCAGTGATTCTGCTGTTAGTTGCTGTAATCATACATACATTATTACAGGTGAAATGTAGCTTTGTATCATTCTATAAAATGCATTTAAAGCATGGGATAATTTAAACTAAGAAATAATAGAAATTAAAAGTTTGATTAGTCCAAGGGCAAAAACAATTAAAATGATGGGAAATTCTAAAGAAATGTAAAAGAGAAGTGTGTGAGGTTTCTAAAGAGGGAACAACAGATCAGGGACAACTTAGAAACCGAAGAGTTAGTATAGTAGCTCTACACCATATGTACAACCTATGGGTTAAAGTATGAAGGAGCTAGCAGGAAGACACTCTAGATTCTAAAACTTTATTGGAATGTAAGCTATCCTTTACTGTTGAATTAACAAAAGATGGAATTAAATCACTCATTCAATTTAAAATGTATTTGGAAACTTATGAAACTTATTTCTAAATCTACATTTATGGTGTCAAAGCATTCAAAATCTTGACATCTAGGCATTTCCTTGGAAGATGCTGAACTTGGTTATCAAGTTTGGTCTTTAACTGACTTTGTGTTAGTGAGTTATACTGTTCAGAGAGAGACACACACACATGTTCACACACTTTTTGTTTTACTTTCTCTAGCACATATGTACAATGTGGTAGAGAAGGTATTGTATTCCACTCAAATTGATACTGAGATTTCACTGAAAATTCATGCTTTTAGGTTCCCTGAATAAAAATATTTTTAAAAACGGGTGTATGGTGTGGTGGGGTGTGGGGGGTGTGTGTAAAACTAAAAAGTCTGTTAAATATCAAACTATTTAAGCTTAGTATTGCCCAAGCATGATAGATTTTCAAGAAAATCCCCCATCTTGAACTACCCTCAACATAGAGAAGTTTTCTAAAATTTTTATTTTCCAAAAAATGGCTCAACAATTTTGATTAAAATACTGTATATTGAAGATATTTGTATGACAAAATGTATATGTTGAATTTCCTGGGAATAGCCAAAGTTCTATTCATTCTGATTGATGTTTGTGTAACTGGTAAACCTTAAAAGATTGATAAAACCTTACTTCATGAAAAGTGTAGATCTTGGCAAAACACACAATTTATGTCCTATCCGTTTTTGTTATGGAACTAATATTTTCCAAGATATTCCTTGATATTGATTTCAATATCAAGACACTTAACTTTTCTCAAACATGAAGCCATCCATATTTCTTCTGTGTTACTCCTGATCATGCAAAGAAGTGAGTTTCAATGACAAACATAGTCAAATGTCTAGCTTTAGCCTAGTATATTCCCTTAGTTCCCTTCTATATATAAGGAACCAATTAGTAAGACCATTCTGTTTATCTTGATTAGAATGAAATAGAAATCTTTTGTTAGAAGTTTGTTTGCTGAACAGGTAGAGAAAGTCATGTGAATGAAACACATCAGATTCCTTTTTTTCTTTTTAGTCCTTTAACCTGGTAGTTCATATTGGACAATGAATGAAAAGTGTGAAATGATTCTCAAATGAGCTTGGGGTCCATGGAGCTTAAAGTTACTTGACATTCATCTTCTCAGGCTAAGGGAAAACCTGATAAAAACCTTATCCAAGTAACTCAACCTTGAGATTCAAACTTGGGATTTCTCTAATGTGAGACAGACACACTACCCCCACACTACAGAGGGTCTACACACCCATTCATAGACCTTTCTCTAACAATGCTTTTTTTGGATACAGGAGACCCTAAAACGTATATTTCCAGTGAAATCTTGATATCATCATTCTGGATGGACTGCAATACCTTCTCTACATATGTACTAAGTAGAGAAAGTAAAAAGGGAATCACAATAGTCGAATGCTATAGAACTCAGTGATATATGCTGGCCTTAAAATTACAGTGTCTTTCCATGTCATTGCGATAGACTACTGAAAATTGACAGGAATTTAAAGAAATAAGTAATAAGTACTAATCAGTTTGAACAATTAATAATGCATTATCTCAGAAGTAACTTATGCCATAAAAAGGTAGTTCTGTGTTTTGAATAGTATTACACTTTTTGTGCAGTGTGTTTTAATCTATTGCTTAAAATGTACCAGTTATACAAGAGTATATAAATTTCCTTCCCAAAGAAGAGGATTTTATAAGCTGTTGCCTGAAATTTAAGATATTTTATTTTTCAATATTTAACATTTTGTCAAATGTTTAGTGATTTTTTTCTGAATAAAGTTAAATGTAAAAGGTAGTTAGGGGTAGTTGAGAGAATATTCTTGAAAATTGTCACATATTTGGAAGATACTAAATTAAAATTCCAAGTTTGGCTTGTACTGTTCAAGACAAAAACATACACAGACGTGTTTTTCTTTCTTTTTCTTTTTTTAATTAATTTATTCATATATGTGATGCCTCAAAACAAGTATTTCCAGTGAAATCTTGGTATTGAATTTTAGAAAAGAATGCAACAACTTCTCTGCTACCATGAACATATGTGTTAGAGAAAGAGAAAAAAACAAAATAGTTACTGATTTTTCTTATTAAGTAACAGCTTCTCTACATATTGTGTTATATAACTAATTATCTGGTGTGAGATTAATCTATACACTGATATAATTTCTAAGGAGGTGATTTATTCAAGTGGCAAAAATATGCCAAAATATTTCATCAGCAATATCCGTTGAACTGCCACTGGAAAATGTTTTACAATTCACTATTCATCACTTCATTTTCGACAGAAATTGTCAACCTCCCTATTTCTTGTTCTAAAAATCTTTTTACCAATAATCATCATCAGCAATGTTGTTTAGTCTTCTCAGTTGTAAACATTTTATGATGTGTTCTCGTTTGCAATGAATAACACTTTGCCTTCATTATGAAATGATTGCTACTATTGCATCTGCAGCGAGTGTACTTCAACTGACACCTTCTTCTTTGAAACATTGTGGCTGCTTTGCATATTTTTTGATATGCCTGGTTTCTTTGTTGACTAATATGTTGAAGAAAATGCTGTTACACATCAATAGATAGATTGTTCATTAAAATAGAGGAAAATTACATTAAAATTTAAGTTATCATCTGCTTTGCTATTGTTTGGAGTTTTTATATTATGATTTCCTTATAATAAGTAATACTGACAATAACCTTTTCAATTATACAAAACTTCATTATTGTATCACACTTTTACATAAATAAAGCGTTCCTCTGATAATCAGCCTTTTAGTTCCAACCATGCTCCTGATTTTGTAGGGGTTGACCAGCGTGTTCTATTATATTCATAAACATCTATAATCTCAAAAGTAATGAGCTGATTAATTTCAAAACTTCACTAGCAATGTCCCCTCAGAAAATTCAGATGTAAGAACTGTGATGTTATTTCTCTTTCTTTTTAGTGAGAACATGTTTTGTCACAACTTTGGAGAGGTCAAAACAGATTGAATCTAACACACCTCCAGCACCCCCTCCAGATGTGTTGCATAGA
The DNA here is from genome assembly GCA_030762935.1 of Hymenopus coronatus. Taxonomy (NCBI): domain Eukaryota; kingdom Metazoa; phylum Arthropoda; class Insecta; order Mantodea; family Hymenopodidae; genus Hymenopus; species Hymenopus coronatus. The sequence continues at coordinate 54,520,055 of CM060898.1, forward strand.
GAAGGTGGCTCCTGTGCATTTACCATTCCTGGAAGGCTTCGAGAACAGGCTTTTGAAGTGCTGTTTGAACAAGATAATGATGAAATGTCAGTCTCCACTATGATACTAGATGCTATTTTGAAGGTAATGGTAAAGATGTTCAAAGTACATGGTGTTGGCTTTAAATGAATATAAAGTACCTTTTCAGGAGAGAGAGGGAGAGAGGGATAACACTCCTAATTGTTGGGTCATTTCTGAAGGGTAATTTTAAGATGCCTATTAACTCTTGATGTTGTGTTATCTGCAATTGTCTAACATGAAATGCTCTCTCTACTCTTTAAGGCCCAATTTCATTATCGAGACTAAATGCAATTTTAATTCAGCATTGAAATTAGCAAGAAGACTTTTACTGAGGAACGGTTCCACAATCTGCCGATAACTTTCTGATAAATTTATGTGACAGATTTCTAGGTGAGTTGCATTCTACAATTTCTGAATAGCACTACTTTGAAGATATCTTTGGCGATAAGTTTTTGGCTTGTTGGAGTGGTCGATATGCCTATTATTCGATAAGTTTTCATGTTCATGGCTGACAATTATCACTAGAAATAGTAATCATGACAGAATTGTGTTTAATGGACGATGGTGAGAAAAAAATACAGAGAAAGACTAAGGTCATAAGAGAGAAACAAGATTATTTCCAAACATTGGATGAAGACAAAACTTTAACCTTACTTTCATAAAAAAACTAATATTTAATGGTTAGCTTTCTAAACTCTAATGAAATTTCATATATCTCGTGCAGTTCTTTATGAAATCATTGTGCAATCCAGACATTATGATTATTCCTGTTGTTCGCAATTGTGATGGTGGATGTTCAAGCAACTAAAAATATTGTATGCCTAATTCCTTGTCAATCTTCCATCAAAATGTACAGAGCATTAGAAATAAGCACACCAACTTAGAAGTTTTGTTAAATGATAAATTACTGCGTATTGATATAATAACACTTACTGAACATTGTTTAAAAGAAAATGAAATTGAATTATTAAGTTTTCAGGGCTATATAAGGGAAAGCTATTACTGCAGAAAAACTAAAAACAATGGAGGTTCTTGTATTTTTGTAAAAGAAAATATCTTGTCTATAAGGATATCAACTTTTGATAATTTAATGTGTGACGAACACTTGGAAGGAAGCATAGTTGAATTGTGTAATTCTAAAGTTATAGTAGTTTGTGTATATAGAAATCCCAGTAGTGACCTAAACGAGTTTATTAGAAAGTTAGATATTATTTTAAATCACTTTTATAGAGGGAAAAGAAATGTAATTATTGTAGGGGACCTAAATATACACTTTTTGGCAGAAAGTCGAGGTAAAAGTTGGAACACAGACTTATCCACACATACGGCTTAGAAGCAGTTATTAATTTACCTACCAGAGTAGCTCAAGGGTCTGTGAGTGCTATAGATCAGTGTATCCTGAATACTAATAATTTCAAATTTGAAATTGACAACTTTGAGACAGGCATCTCGGATCACTATGGCCAAAAAGTTAAAATTCTAATAATATACCAGATAGTCAGATGTCATTTAAAAAGTTAAAAAAGTGTAGAATTTACAGTGAGGAGAATATTGGTCATTTTAATTACTTACTTTCTAAAGAAAACTGGGGGGATGTATTTTGTTGCCAAAGTGATGTGGATGCCTGTTACGAAGAGTTTAATAAGATTCTTACTTTCAATTTTAAAGTCCTGAAAGATAAAAATTGCAATAAAGCAAAATGGGTAACTAAGGGTATTTGGGTATCGAGCGAAAGGCTCCATTCCTTAGGCAGACTAATTAAACAAAATCATGTTTTTGATTATACAAATTATAAAAAAATATACAACAGAGTAGTCAAGATGACCAAAAAACATTATAATGGTAACCTGATAAACAGTTCTATAAATAAATCAAAAACCATATGGAATATCATAAAAAAGGAAATTGTAGAAAATAAAAGAAACGATATGGACATTAGTGTAAATATAAATGGTAGGCTGGTATCTAACCTTAAAATAGTAGCTCATGAATTCAATCAATTTTTTTCAACCATTGCCAGTAATATCAAAAAGAAGATAAATATAGATAGCAATCCCCATAAAATTAATCAAAATAATAAAATTCAGGAATCTTTATATTTTATACCAACAACAGAAGCAGAAGTACTTACTGTTATTAAAAGCATGAATGAAACCTAAAAGGTCTATTGGTCTTAATAAATATGCTTCTTAAAAATTGTGCCGTGCATCTGGTTAAACCATTTTGTCATATTATAAATTTGTCACTTTATGAAGGTATGTTTCCTGAGAGTTTAAAGATCTCAAAAATTAAGCTTTTATTTAAAAAGGGTTCCAAAGTAGAGTGTGAAAATTATAGGCCAATATCTATTTTATCAGCTTTCTCTAAAGTAATTGAAAAGGTGGTGTACAATAAAGTGTTATCATTTCTTAATAAACATAATATTATATAAAAAATTCAGTTTGGATTCCAACAAAGGAAATCGACAAACTCTGCATTACAGAACATTATTGAAGAAGTGTTTAAAAATCTAGACACTGGGAAAAGTGCATGGGAATATTTCTTGACCAATCAAAGGCTTTTGACTTGGTTGATCATGATATATTATTACACAAGTTTTATAATTATGGTATAAGGGGGATACCATTGAAATGGTTTGAATTGTATCTGAGAAACGGAAAGCAACTAACTGAAATTCAGTATGTAGAAAGCTGTTCAAAGGAGATTAAAGCTACTTGCTCAAATGTAGAAAGTATTAAATATGGAGTTCCTCAGGGTTCAATATTGGGTCTCTTGTTGTTTATACTTAATGATTTGGCTGAAAACGACTGCACTTATTCTAAATGTACTCTTTTTGCTGATGATACAAGTATTCTAGTTTCTGGTGGTAATAAACAAGAACTTGAAACTAACACCGAGGAGATAATTGATTATGTGGTTAATTGGTTTAATGAAAACAACTTATTATTAATATAAACAAAAGCGTTGCTGTAGGCTTTCATCATAAAATTAACAAAACTATAAGTTTTCCTGATGTTTATGTGGAGAATGAATTAGTAACTTTTCTAATAAAATTAAATTTCTTGGAGTCTGGGTTGATAATCTTGATTGGGGAATTCACATTGATGTATTATCTAAAAAGTTAATTCAAATCTGTTTCGCATTATATAATCAAGATAATCAGTTAATCTTGACGTGATCAAAATAGCCTCCTTCGCATACTTTCACTCTCATCTATCGTATGGATAATGTTCTGGGGAAAATCAAATTGTAATAGAATTTTTATAATACAGAAAAGGGCAATACGATTAATGCTTAACTTTTCCAGCAGTACAAGCTGTAGACCTTATTTTAAATACTTAAATATTCTAACAGTTCCATCTGTTTACCTTTATGAAATGCTGGTGTTTACACAAGATCAATTAAATAGTTTTGCTACAAATGATGAAATTCATAATCATAATACTAGGGGTAAATCAAAGCTACACATAACAGAGCATAAAAGAACCCTATATGAAAAAAGTCCACACTACAATGGCATTAAATTGTATAATAAACTTCCCCCATCCTTTAAGAACTTATCAAGCATGGCTGTGTTTAGGAAGGAATTAAAGAGATTTTTAATACAGGGTTGTTATTACTCTGTAAATGAATACCTGGAAACTGTCTAGTTATTTAATTTTGTTATGCATTTGTGTTGTATTTTGAACTCCTAAAAACCATGCTTTGATTTTGTAATTTATTGTAAATAGAAATATCTTAGACTTTTAGTTTCTCACATATTTACTTTCATGAATCTGTACTTACTAGTCTATAACTTATTTGTATCTGTAATATTGTAACTGACGAAGCCGATATTTCTGTAATAAGAAATCCTATGGTGAATAAATTTGATTTGAACAGCCCAGTCTTAACTTATGCAAAATCCTGATATTCAAATGTTTAATTTCTTAACCTCTATCCAGACAGTCTTCATAGTATATGTGTGTATTCTAATATACAGGTTTTGCAAACTCTTATAGTTAATCTCAGATTTTTTGCACTTTTTGGCTCATACTTGAGCATACCTGAATGTTGACGGCCTGAAGTGTAGCTGAGGAATGTTCTTTTGGAGAGGATTAAAGTAAAATGACGACAAAGCAAAACTGAAGAATCAGCTCATTTGAAACCCCAATCATCCACAAGTCACATATAAGAGAAACTCCACCCTTATTACTGGTAATTTATGAATTGAAATTATAAGGCATTTTACTATCCATACCTGTAACAAAATCTTGGACTTTTCAATAGTGAAAGAATTATCAAAATTAATTAACTGATTTTTAAGATACTGACATAAACTTACATACAAATAAATTATCTCTTTCTATACTATTATAGCATAAATTTTGACTTATGAGAAGGAGCATAAGGAAACAAGAAATACCTACATCAATAGTCTCCAAACACAGTGGTAGGCTATGTGAACTCTATGGTAACTGAGAGCATTTTCTCCCTGCAGGTTACTGCATCAGACTTTTTATTCCCGCAATCTTATGTTTTTATAAGGTGTAACAGTCTTTCGCAGTCATCATTAGTGAAGTTTTAAGCCCTGCTCCGTTCCTCTCTACCATTTTATTCTAAAACCTTAATGAAAGTATTCCCATGGTAAATATGAATATTCATTTTGTTTTTTGTGGCCTGCTTCACATCCCCAAGGCAATTTTGAATTGTTTTTTATCGTATGATTTACCCAATAGTAGCACTTCCATCACATTCAGAATGGCAAACTTGACACATTACAAATTATTCTATAAGGTTACTATCCAGAGGAAGTTGTGTGATTGTGGAACAAAAGTGTTTCTTATAGGCCAGAAAAGTTAATTTGTAGAGTAACTAAGCAAGCTTATTGGGACAATGCAGAACTGGCCCTGACAATGTTAATTTTAACAATGCATTAGTATAAGTTTATTTCATTCTGTATTACATTAAGTATAGGATATGTCAAGTTTATACATTAAATTAAATCTTTTATTAAAGTAGCACATGGTTCAATGTTTTAACAAATTCATCATTAAGTGCTAAGTCAGTAGTGGAGGAGGAAATGCCTGACAGAGTTCTAGATATTTAAGGAAAAAGGGCACAAATAACAAGAAAATGGGTGTCAATATAAATGAGTAAGTGGAAGAATTAGACTTTTTGCTAATATTAAAAACTGCCAAAGCAACAGAAAGGAAGTAAAGAAAGAAGTAAAGAAACTGGGTGTAACTGGGCTGCTGAGGATATTAGAGGGGTGGAAATTAACCCAGGATCTAAGGACAAGAAGGTTTGGACAAACTATTAAAAATGCAGGGAAGTGAAGAAAGGCTGGGGAATAAAATAAATAACCTAGGAAGAGAAATTAAAGAAGATATAAGCATGGAATTGCAGCAAATGAAGACATAAGTTCAGAGGATTTACAGAAGAATGGAAACTCTGGAAGACAAGTAGTGACATTAGATGTACAAGAAAGAAAAGGTATATGGTCTATACAGAAGATGAAAGAGCCCTAGATGTAAACTTTGGATGAAGAGAGATTGTTGAAGCTTTTTGACATGGCTAATTTAATGGCAATAGTGTATGATGGAATTATGGTTAACTCAGGATTGAAAGTAGGAATCATTAGACATATCAAGATTGATTCTCAAGTGGTGTATTTGTCTTCTGCAATTTGCTGAGTTGCCTTTGTGCCATTTATTGTGACATGTAGATGGGTACATCACAAATTGTAAAGATCGACCTGTCACAGATTTTGATAAAATATCTTCAAAATTGCTTCATATAGTAGTTAAAGATCATAGCTCGGATCAGAAATATCTACTGGAAGTTTCTTGAACTAGTCACTGGAAAATATGAATTAAACTCAAAAATAAGAAACTAAAATTATTTGTTTGTTAAATACACTATCAATTGCCAGGATCATATCAGCGCTGGACTTTTGTCCTACAGAGCATCTTTTACGTCCAGTAAATCAACTGATACAGGGCTGTCGCTTTTAAGCACACTTAAAAACCATTGGTCTGGGCCAGGTTTGAATCTGCAACATTGCATTTGGAAGATCAGCGCCTAACCAACTGACAAAATAAATAAGAACCCAGGAAAGCTAAGTTTAGTTGGCTGGTTGACAACAGCATTGAGAGTCCTTCATTACATTTCTATAGAAAAAATATCCTGAAGAACTTAAAAGTGAGACAGAATTTGTTGTGAAAGTTTATTTTTCTTTGTTGACTAAGGTAAAATACAATCCTTATGTTAAAAATGCTACAAGTCATATTTTCTTAGTTATTAGACAATTCGGATATTTTTGGTAATATTATGATGTAATAACAAGAAATGCTCTTTATTTTCATTCAGAAAATATTTTGCTGATGCTGATGGCAGTCAAAATATAAGATTGCTAACATAATTTGTACTTCAAATTTAATAATTTTCTTTATACATTACTTTGAGTTTTAATTTATATCTTGGTCTGCTATACATTTTAACATTGCTTATTTATGCATAGTAGACCTTAGCTTACTTCATATTCTTTTTTATTTTCTGTACCTTTTTCTCTTTTTTTTTCCCATGAATTCCCCTAGCAATTTATATCCCCTTCCTTCTTTAGGTTCAGTATCTATTTTTAAAACTTCTGTGTTGGTGTTTTCCTATTTTTATTTTATTTTGGGTGTATACTCCTCACTCCACAACCTTGTTTTTTCACATTCCATTATATAATGCAAGTCATTATCTGTCCCCCAAATAAAGGGCATCTATCTACTACTAACCTATGCATGTTGAATCTAATCCATGCTCAACCTTCTCTCCCTAATCTATTACATACTTCTTAGTCTCTCTGCCCCAAATCCATCTTCATTTGACTGTATAGTATTAAACTTTTCTTATCTCTAAGAATTTGGAATAATTCTTGTTTTTCTATATTATCTACTCTGTTCCTTACTTCTTTCCAGAAACAAAAAACTTGTTATCTTCCAAAACCAGAAGTTAAATCTCTCAGCTACATTCTATGCACATTTGATTGATTGGAACGAGAAGAAGGTGGGTTTAAGCCATATTAGAGCATACAAATTTCAGGAATTCCTTAACAACAGATTTGTTCCAGACAGGGATTCCTAGACTTTCATGCCATACTCAAGTTGTTAAGACTCTTATTAAAGTTTTCAGTAATGCTACATTATCTGGATATGAAGTTAAAAAGGTGCATGCATATGGTCAAAACTCAATGCAAGAAATGGCACTACCTACAATGTATGAGGAGAAAAATTATGGTGGTTGAGAAAAGAAATTAATCACAAAATATATCATTTGGTGAATTAATGTTAAAGTTGTAAGAATAAAAGAAGGTTGGTGAGTTGGATAGAAGAACTCTAAACAGCCACTTCCCCATAGTGAGTTCTAGTTGATGTAGGCTCAAACTCATGTATATTAATATGTATCAATTATATAATACAGTCTGAATCCACAGACCACATTAGAGTTATAGACTACATCAAACAAACAACTATAAAAAACAGATGTTATATATGTATATGTATTATTAAAATTTCAAAATGACTGTGCTTCAGATAAAATTTTGTTTAGTTTCTCAAAATTTGTTATACATGCTAAAGAGGCCATTATGCAACTTTAATGTCCTGTTACCAAAATTGTATTCCAAAAACTAAAAAGTTACCCTACTTTTCAATACAGCTTAAAAGCTATCTATTGAATCTGAGGGATTAGTTCTAGAGTGATTTAAAAGTTGTCAACCTATAGGTTTAGATGGTACACTATTCAGAAGGTAACTGTTTTTAAGCCAAATAACATAAACCAATAATAAATTTTTGATAAACTTTTCTTACTTACATTGAAATAAACACCCTATTGCAATCATTTTCTCATTCAACTGTTGTTCGATTCCAACGATAAAAGTAAAAAGACATTGAAGCAATTTTAAGCTGTGTGTTATCATAGTTTCTCTCAAAATTAATTGCCTGACAAGCACTAGTTTACATTCTTTTTTTAAACTTTAGCAGCAGTCAAGCATTAAACATTATTGTTATTTAGGGTATGTGATTTATTACATACGTTTTAAAAGTAAAGAATTAATTCATGCATTGTTATAACTTGACCCTTAAATACTTTAAAATTTGAATGGCATCATTGATTGCAGTGTCCCATAGATATGAGGAAACCACTGGCAGAGAATATTCTAGTAATGGGTGGCAGTGCCATGGTTCCAGGCTTCAAAGCACGACTTTTGGAGGAGCTGAAATGTCTCCTTACATTGCCAAAATATGCAGCCAGATTGGCACTTAAGAAATTCAAATTTCATAGAGCACCAGCTAAAGAAAATTATACTGCTTGGCTGGGAGGTAAGTTAAGCACATAATCAAAATGGAATATTATATACACAATTATTTTTTGTTGTTGTCTCGATCATGATTTCTGCAATTTGTCTTTTGTGCATAAAACAAGAAATTTGGCAAGATTAATGCTCTGACATTATTTCAAATCTTTGAGTGCAAAATATAATGCACACAACAAAACAAGTCTTTCCTAATAGCTATGCCATTGGAGATAGGAGAGAGAAGGAGCAGGAGAAGTTAATAAATATATATATATATATATAAGGTAAGTCAGAATACCCGAATAATTTTAAGGTATGATTCAGAGGCTATGTTTAAATATTTTCTTATTGGTTTGTAAATATCTTGTTATTGAGATGTAGGGCATTAACATTTTTCAAATGCTGTGTCTGTCAAACAGATCCTTGGGAATAATTGTAATAGTTTGTCGTCTTTACATTTTGGAATATTGTTTGTTTTGTTTCAAATGTTTTTTTAACCAATAATCTGAAATCAGGAAGTTTAAGTGGTAAGGGATTTTGTCTCATGTACAGTAATTTGTAACCTTGAGGTTCCTCCAAGAAGAAATGTAAGAACTGTCTCTCTAGAAGAGAAGGTTCCTGACCAACTACATAATTCTCTATCCACAATAGAACAATAGTCCATGCAATGTATATAAGGTAGTCTTCAGTACCAGAATTTTGTGTGAAAAATTAATTACATCCATATCATCTCAGTTCAGTTCAAACACTAAACCAGATGACTTTTCATCCCAACTACAGTATGTCCAATAGTTTACAAATACATTGATCAACCAAGATTTCCTACAATCATATGGTTGGTTAGTTGACTGGTATCTAATGTTGAGCAGTTGGCAGTGAAGCCATTCGCTCTCTTGCATTCCAGTATTTTGGTGTCATATTATCATGTCGACTCAAGGTTGGGTAGCACAGTAGATTGTTTCCATCCATATCTTCTTTAAGTGTACAGAAAGGACACAGAGGAGATCTCACTATACCAATCCTGAATAAATGTTTATTGAGACAGTCATGGCCTGTTAGTAATCTAAAAGTTGCTACAGAGGATTTTCTTGGTAATGTAGTGATTCTGGTCGTGTTATTACATAAATTTTCCCATGGTTTTCCTTTTGTTTGTAATACATTATCTTATTTAATTTTGTTATATGTTGATATAATGATTCTTTTGATAGAGTGATAACTTATTGGATCAGATGAATCTGATGTAATTTTACTACCTTTCTTGGCTAGAAAGTCAGCTGTTTTATTACCCTGTATTCTGCAATGTGCTGGTATCCATTGAAGTAATAATTTATTTAAATTCATTAGTTGTTTTATGATTTTGCGGCATTCTGCAATATTTAAGTTATTAGGTATTACATCAGATATCATATCAACCTACAATCATATTGTGGACAGATAAGATCTTTACACAAGGGCATACACACACACACAACAGTCATATTTGGGTTCAGGAAAATCCCTCAAATTACCAACACCATTTTGCAGTGAACACTTGGGTTGGCAATGTGACTGAAACACTCATTGGACCGTATGAGTTTGTTGGGATTTGATGGGACAGATTTACCTATAGCTTTTACAACACAGTTTGCTAGAACTTCTGGTAGATTGATGCGGTGCATTGGGGCATCTGTGCATTATTACAGTGACTTGTGATGTATGTGTATTATATAATACGTACATGGTGAGTGGTATATGTGCTTTACTCTTAAAATAATTTAGTTATAAATTGTTTAATTAATGCTTTAGTTATAAATTGCAGAATAAGATGTAAAACTTAAGCATAGGAAGATTGTCATCAGGACTTTAATGCCTCCTTAAAAACAACACAAGAGGGAATCTGAGGGTGTGGGAAATGACACCGACCAGACGATAATCTTTTTAGCTGAGGGGTTGGGACAGTTCAATTTGCTACAAAAGATGTTTGTGGACTTTAGCCAATAAGATTAGCTAAAATAAATATGAAATATATAAATAAGCGAATAGGATTGAATTTCTCTCAAAGCCTGGGAAAGATAGCATCATTGTGTTAAATTTAATATGATATAAAAGAGTGTCAGAGCTGAAAATGGGAGCATTTTACATTTGCATTAAGAATATTCTTCCTGCATCATGGATAAATTGTCAAGTGTTGAAGTAGTGAGAAAGAATGAGAGGTGTTAAGGTGTTGAAAAGCGGGAATAACATAAAGTGTTTATAATTAATCTTTGTGAAAGATCAGTTGTTAATAAAATCAAGTGTAAATAATAAATAAAAGTAAAAATCAACAGTCAGTGTTCCAAATCCTGTCTTACACATGACTTGTGTGGAAAAAACAACCACTGTTCACTTATCCACTGTTAATCCACACCTGAAATAAGAGTGAATAACTAGGCTGGTGGAGACTACATCTTACCAGTAAGCAAATCCACCCAAATGTACCCTTTGCTGAGCACCCAGCGCATAATCTTTTCACTTTCAATTTCTTAAATATAATCTATCTTGATTGCTGTATTGGTCGAGGAGCGCCAAAACAATGGCTAGCAGATTCACAGAGCTAACCCCTTTGATTGTTTCCTTTTGGGACACTGACTCCTGTGTACAAGACTCCAGTTAATAATGAAGAGAAGCTGTTGGCCAGAATCATTGTATCATTTAATGTTATTATGCACCAAATATTTTTGAAAGAATTTGGCAGCCATTACAATGATGCTATCATCAATGCTCCAATATCAATGGTAGACAGTTTGAACAAGTACTTGTTTAATTCTTTTTTACTTCCAGTTTAGTTATCTTTGAAGCCTTCTGAAAACAATGTTTGGATCATTTAATGTTGCATTAACTTTTCCCAGGTAATTTATAATAGTGGAGAAAATTTCACCACTAATAGTATTATATGCATACATTATTGACGCTAACCTGTAATCGCAGCTGCAGATTTGTTAAAAAAAAGTTTTGACCTATTTCAGAGCATGGCTTTAGCTCGATATAATTAAATACAGATTCACAAGTTGCTAAATCTATTTAAGACAGATTTGCATTGTTTAAAATTAAAGATAGTTGACTGTTTTTATTTCAAAAGTCCCAATGCATTGAGTAAAAGAGCATATCAATCTGTTTGGTGAAATTTCATCTAACTGCAGCATTTGAAATATTAATGCTCTCTACTCGATAACAAGATATTTAGGGGCATGCATTCCCTAATAGAAAACATTCAAATGAAACCTCTGAGTCATGCCTTAAAATTTTTCAGTTTAATTTTGACAGTGTTTTTACATGTTTATTACATGGCCATATATATAGGAGTGTTTTTTTTTTTTTTTTCATGTTTATTGCATGGCCATATATATAAAGTGTTTTTACATGTTTATTACATGGCCATATATATAAACTTAAGGAGTTTCTTATAAGTTGCACAAGTAGTTTGTGACATTATTTCTTTAAGTACTAAGTTGCATATAAATAAGTCTAAATTATTCTGTAGAGTTGCCTTAAACAGTCGCATTTTCATTTTAAATATATAAATATACACTTTGTTTCTCTCAAATTAAATTCATGCTATTTGTGAGGAAAAGGAATAATTTTACTTTCTCTAGCTTGCATGTACAATTTACATAGTGGATAGAGAAGGTATTGTATTCCACCAAAAATTTCGATGTCGAGAAATATATGTTTTGGGGTCTCCTGAGTCAAAAAAAAATGTTTCTAGGAAAAGGTCCACACATGCACACAGGTGTGTGCATGTGTGTGTGTGTGTGTGTGTGTGTGTGTGTGTGTGTAACATGTTGATTGAAATCCCCTATGTTAGAGATATTTACATCAAAAATAAAATCTATATCTTGAATTTTCTGTGAATAGCCTCTGAAGACCTGAATTTTGCTTAACTGCTAAACTGTAAAAGATAGACAAAAACTTATTACACAAAAAATTTGGATCTCGTCAAAACATACAACTTATGTCCTTTACGTTTCTGTTGTGGAGGTAACATTTCTGAGATATTCCTTGTTATTGATTTAAATTGTGAAGTACTTATTACTTTCGCTAGCCCCATATGTACAATGTACATAGTGGATAGAAAAGGTTGTATTCCACCCAAAAATTTGATACCAATATTTCACCGGAAATACATGTTTTAGGGCCCTCTGAATCCAAAAAAAGCATTTTGAGAATAAGGGCCCTGGGTGCGTGTGTGTAGCAGAGTTAAAAAATGGTTAAATAACAAACTTAGTATTTCAGTTTGGTATCTTCCAACTATGCAACACAAAGATTTTCAAGAAACCCCCCACCCCAAACTACCCTTTACATGGAAAAATTTTCAAAAATGTTGTTTGCTCTAACAATTTTGATTAAAATACTACATATTAAAGCCATTTCCATCACAAATAAAACGTATATCTTGAATTTTCTGGGAATAGCTTCTGAAGACCTGTTTATTCTGGATGAATTTTGCATTACTAGTAAACCGTAAGAGATCGACAAAAACTTACTAGACAAAAAATGTAGATCTCGTTAAAATACACAATTTATGTTGAATACATTTTTTCCATGGAGTACTGTTTTCAAGATATTCATTATTAGTTACAATTGTAAATTACTTAATACTTTTCTCAGACAGGAAGGTCCATTTTTCTTTTGTTCTACTCCTGGCCAAGCAAAGAAGTGATTTGTAATGACAACCACATAACGACAGCTTTTAAAACATTTGACTATCACTTTAGCATAGCATATTCCTTTCGTTCCTTTCGTTCCCTTCTATTTATATGGAACTAAGTAATAAGAACATTCTGCTAATGTTTATCGCGATTAGCATTGTGTAGAAAGAAGAATAATCTTTTACAAGAAATTTGTTTGTAGAGCAGCTAGTGAAAGTCGTGTAAGTGTAACACATTAGATTTTTTTATATAATAAATGAATTTAAATCCTTAATGTGAAAGATATCAGAAATTTCATGTAAGTTTACCAATTACAAAAAGATTTCACTAGTCAGCACAGTCAAATTATAGAGGAGAAACACAATTGTTACCATAAATAGGCTCTCATTCACATGTATAAATTACTAACCATGATATACATGTGGCACATATATTTTTGCTGCTTAGTCAGAAATTGTTTAAAAAAAAATCTTTATAGGAAACTAAAAAGATTATTTATTAGCAAAATAAGTACAGAAATATGGTCAAACCCTTCCAGTGGTTGCAATTATGGAAGAAAGATAGTAAGAGAATTGACAGATACAATTATAACTTAAATGCTTTGCAATAATGTAGAAGCAGATGTACAGACTATAAAACTAAAATCATTTTATCTGAAAGTTGCCCTTGAATCTTTGTATCATACTTGTTTTGTGAGATTCACAATGTTATCATGTTACATTTCATATTGTTCCCTTCTCATAATGGATTTTCTGATAAATGAATTGTATTCACCCACCAGGTAAAATTATCCCTTATGTACGAGTACACAAGCATCTGTTGTTTATTATTATATTTAATTTTTAACTACACTTAGGCAAAACACCAAATCATAACAATTAAATCATAAATGCTCTCTCTTTCTTATCACAGCTGCCAAACATTATTGCAGATTCTAATTGTAAGAATATTATATGTCGAAGGGGCACATCTGGCAAGAGTTCTCCTTGATTATGGTTCACATAGGTCCTACATTTTAGATAAATTAACCAGTAAATATAAACTAAAGGATAATGGTGAAGAAATGTTAAGCTACAATTTGTTTGAAGAAGGAGAGTAATGGGAACAAAAGTATAAGGCCTACAAGAGTATGTTACAGAATTTAGAAAAGAGCTATGCATGTAGTCTAACACTGCTTAACCAAGAGAAAATCTGCAACTTAATACCTCTTTTAGAATCTCAGAGCATATTTTCTCAGCTCAAACAGATGAACATAAGCATCTTGCATCAAGGTTTCAGTATAACTGACATAGAAATCTTACTAGGAGCAGATGTCTATGTAAACTCTGGTCAGACATAACCAAGAAAATAGATGATAACTTACTAAAAATTGAAACTCAGCTAGGGTGCTTATGGGTTGTTGCATGATGCAGAACAATGGGTTGCATAATACAAGTGGTGAAACTTATGAAAGTCAATTTTAGGTGAAGGATTCCTGGGATTTATAAGTTGGAATTTGTGATCTGGCGGAATTGAAAACAAGAGAACAAAAGGAAGAGGAGATGAAAAGTTACTGAACTGTTTGATGAATGAAGAAGGTTGTTAAGAAGTTGGAAAGGAGGACATTCAGAATTAGCTGACTACAGAAACGCTACTGAAACAACTTTTGTTAGTGACTAGACAACTTACAAGAGGAAATAAACCAGAAGAATGCAACAATGCTACATTAGAATGGATACAAGGTGGCAATGTGGAAATAGTTACAGGGATTGAAGACAAAAACTCTGGATATTTTGTCACACCATGGAGTGATTAAAGCCCAATGAAACAAAGAAAGTCCATCCAATGTTTGGTGTGTCTAGTACAGATTCCCTTGGAAACTCATTAAATTCTTGTTTATAAACTGGATCTAATTTAACGGAATTGATACCAAACTTGCTCATTCAATTCAGTAGAATTGAAGCTATAGCTGATATAGAAATGGCATTGTTGTAGATTAGTGTAGCGTAGGTAGATTGACAGATAAGTTCCTGTGGTGGAAGTATTTCTAAAGGCCAGAAGTCAAGAGTGTTGAAACACAAGAGAACTGTCTTAGGAGTTCCTTCTAGTCCTTTCTTGCTAAATGCCACTTTGTAGCATCATTTGGATCAGGCATAAAAAATGTGAAAAAACAACTGAAGACTGCAGTGTGTGTTGTACATAGATAACTGCTTAACAAGTGTAGAAACCAAAGAACAACTGAGAAAATTTGTCCATTAAGCTCAAGGTCTCCTGATACATGGAAAGTTTGAACTTTGAGGTTGGGTCAGTACTCCTAGAGAAATAGAAGTGAAGAAATCTGGATGTGATGCTATGACACGCTTGATTTCTGAGGGATATCGATGCTGATTAGATAAACTGTGAGGTTGCATATTTAAGATTGGCCAATGACACCATTACAAAGAAAAATCTTTTGTCATAACCTAGAATCCACTTAGATTTATAAGTCCAACAATATTATTGCCAAAATTATTGCTACAAGAAACGTAGCATATGAATTTAAATTGGGATTCAGAGTTACATGGAAATAAAAAACATGCCATCCTAAATAACACAACCCACAGATTGGTACACCGCCCTCTGGAAAATGAGGAATACAAAAAAGAATACCAGCACATACAAGTCATCAAAAACGGTTACCAAAAATCCCTAATAGATAAGAAGATTAAGAAATTTGAAAGACAGAAACATATTCGGGGAAAACACACTTGAAAATCCACAAGAACCACAAAAATACAGAAAGTTCACTTATCACCCTGAGCACACAACAAATTTCAAAAAATCTTCAAAAAGCAAAACATCAATTTAGCTCCTGAGAATCACCAGAGTATACAAAAACTGTTGTGCAACAAAACAAAAGACCCCATTCTTAGAGAAAATTTAGATGTAATATACCAAATAGATTGAAACGACTGAAATCTAGTATGCATAGGCAGAACCAAAAGAAATCTGGAAACAAGAGTAAAAGAACAAATGAGATGGATAGGTAGAGTCAGACTGAAAAATTCAATGCCATAACTGGGATTTGAACATGGTTACACTTGTCCTACACAGACTTATATGAAAAAACAATTCAATACCAACATATGAGATGTTTATACCAAAAACTGTTAGACAAATTATCATTACCAAATGATCATTAGCGCATTGCTTCTGGACCTCACATCATGAGATCACATCTGGTATAAAACTTTTAAAACCAATAAAAAAGAGCTACGAATTAGAAACCTGGGAAAAAGTTCATGTTCAAAAACACAAAAGACCATATAATGCACTTTGAATTACCGCCACCAACCACCCTTGGGAGATTCATCACCCCATCACCAGAGAGCACCAGCAAACTACAGCCCCCCCCATGACAGGAAACGAAAGCGGCACAAACAATAGGAATAATATCCTGTTCCGAAACGTGTCCAAGTAAGTGATTTTTCAGTGATGTAGTGTTACCATTTGCCAACTCGCTTATTATATAAAAGATGTACATTATCTTATTTCTCATTTATAATAAACTTTCTGATGTTTGAGAAATTACTCTTATGTAAAATGGCAGTAATATACAGCTTTTCATACATCAATTCAAGAAAATTACTAAATAAAGATGCAAAGGGCAACAAAATAGCAAAGAATGACCTCTACCCTCTATGGTGTAATGGTTGCCATGCTGGCCTCTTAAACCCAAGATTGTAGGTTCAATCTCGCAGAGGTTGATTGAAATTTTTTGGATGCAAAAATCCTTAGCATTGCTTCCTTTGGAAGCGAAGAAAAGCCAGTAGTCCCATGTATTTGCACGTAAAAGAACCCCATATCTTGAAAGAAGAAGGTTTCTGGGAAAAATTGCACCGTTTTGCATCCTTAAGTTATGAATTTGTCCTACAGTGCCATCTGTGGGTGACGAGCCAGTACGATATCACCCTGGTGATAGCGGCAAACTCTTGAACTAGAAAGTCAAATCCGATCAAGAAACATTGCAATGATGCCCTATGTTCCACTTAGGAGCTACAGGAATTAACTAAATGTAGAATGACTTCTAAATAACTTAAGTATACATTTTTATAATCTGGGACTCATGATGAGGATTTAATATACATACCTGTGATGTACCAATTAAGAGGTGATGTGTAGTCAGAATCTTGCATGTAACAGTTTCTGAAG
The DNA here is from genome assembly GCA_030762935.1 of Hymenopus coronatus. NCBI lineage: Eukaryota > Metazoa > Arthropoda > Insecta > Mantodea > Hymenopodidae > Hymenopus > Hymenopus coronatus. The sequence continues at coordinate 54,537,278 of CM060898.1, forward strand.
CAATGTGGCGTACATTGGCTGAATTTCATTACAGGATTCACTTCAATTTTGAGACTGTCCAGGGTTGAAACTGGCAGCTAACATATTGTATATGACCTTAGCTCATGCAGTTTCTTTCACAGAAGTTTCATTATGGTTTCATACTTCTCCTTATGTTTTTGGACATTGGATAATTTAGGCACTCTTAATCATCTTTGTAGGAACCTGATAGGTACACAAAGTCTTGCATAGAAGATCAAGGCTGTAACGTGGTAATTAGCACTTTAGGGGATGTTTTTAACTTGGAAGCAATGTGCAATATCATTTTTAGGTAATGCTGTTTATTTTTAATTTGATTCAACATACTGTTAGCCACTTCTTCATGGAGAGTTCTTAAGATTTTGATTAACAGTTTAATTGTAATTTTCTAATAAAAATGAAAGAGAAGTGCCTGTATTATTATTTAATGCATCCATTTCTTTCCAGGAGCCATATTTGGAGGCACTGACATAATCAGCACTCGCTCTTTAACTAAGGAAGCATATCTGAAGCACAATAATGTACCAGATTGGGCCAGTCTAACATACAATTGTCGGGAAGAGGATAAGCAGTCATTATAATCATTCAAGGTTATTTTACTTACGTATATTGTAACACAAAACATGTGATGTCTTAGTGTGAAATACTGTATTCAAGGAGGTTAACCTATTTTATTACATCTTTTACTAGATGTGATTTGAGTTAAACGGGTGCACTTTCTATATCTAAATTTACCATCTTGTATATCAGGTTTGGAGAACACTGAAAGCCTGGAAGAACGAGGGAGGCTTGTGCAGTCCATATGCAGACTGGCATGTTTTGTCTCATTACATGTTACAAATTCTGTGAATAACATTAATAAACACTTAACTCATTTACGATATATGCTGGTTTTTGGCATAAGAGTCTATTGTGTGCTATTGCTATTTACCTTCCCTAAGTGGTAAAGTAAAATACAGCTATACCACATATAGCCCCAATTAATGGCATTGATCCCAAACTGATAAGCAAGACAATACAAAAGTTGTAAACCTACTGGATATACAGCGTATCACCATTTCCTCCACACAGAAACCAAACTATCAGTATATTGACCTACCATCATGGACAAAATTATTCGAGAAATATTTAAAACATAGGTGCAAAAATAATTAATTTAGCTTCCTGCAAACAGTTTCAATGGAATAGTATGAAATTGATAGGTAATTAATAATAATTTAGTTTCTGTTGGAGAGCAAAGTTTTTTATTGCTATTTTCCAGATAGTATGATCTTGACTTTAATAAATACACAGTATTTGCACTCTGTAATTTGTGGTTGAATGCTTTGTTTACTATTTTTGACACACAATACTGGCAGAGTTCTTTACATTTTTACATGCAGTTAGTTATCTGTACCACTCTGCTTTCCTATGCAGGGTGCAATGCTGCTCACAAACATAATACTTAACACAGTTGTAGTATTTCAATAATATACTCTTTGTTTATCCCACATTAAACCACTTATTTTTTATCTACCTTGCTTCATTTATTCATACTTACCTGTATTACTTTCTCTATACGTACTATGTACATAGTGTATAGAGAAGGTATTGCACTCCACCAAAAAATTTGATATCGAGATTTCACCGGAAATATATGTATCCCCTGTATCCAAAAAAAGTATTTTCAGAAAAAGGTCCATGTGTGTGTGTGTGTCCGTGAACACGATAACTCATAAACGAAAATTCGGTAAAATACCAAACTTGGTATTTAAGTTTAGTATCTTCCAGGGATGCGACACAAAGATTTTGAGAAAAATCCCCTCACCCCAAATTATCCTTTACATGGAACTTTTTTCGAAAATTTTGATTTTCTAAAAGATGGCTCTAACAATTTTGATTAAAATATCATATATTAAAGATATTTACCTGACAAATAAAATGTATATTTTGAATTTTCTGGGAATAACCTCTGAAGACCACTTTATTCTGGATGAATTTTGCATAACTAGTAAACCGTAAGAGATGGACAAAAACTTAACACACACAAAATGTAGAGCACGTTAAAATACACAATTTATGTTATACACATTTTTGTCGTGGAGTTGGTCGTTTTTGATATATTCCTTTTTCTTGGTTTCAGCTTTGAAAAACTTATACTTTTCTCATACAGGAATTTGTCAACTCCTGTCTATACAAACAAAGGAACATCAGTCATGTAGCAACCAGCTTTTTGCTTTCACTTTAACCTATGGTACTCCCTTATTTCGCTTCTACTTACAATAAAGTAAGAAATAAGACTATTTCTGCTAATTTTTTTACGATTATCATGAAATAAATAAAAGATAAGCTTATTAACAATAATTTGTTACAGAGATATAGAGAAAGTCATGTAAATGGAACACATGAGATTTTTTTTCTTGGATCTCCTTGTGTCTTTATGCTATCCCTTTCTCATGGCTTCTCATTTCAGTTTGTTAATTACTTGTTTATAGCAACTGAATTATATTTGTGTTATACAGTATTTTTCCTTCACAATGTGACCAATCCATGGCTGCCATGCACTGGCTGCCGCAGTGATTCCTATCAAAAAATTGAATTGGTTGGAGCTGAAAGTCATTAAGTCAAAATTGGGCTTTTTTATTTTGTTTAGCATTATGTACAAGTTAAATAGGACCTATTGTTTGGTGCAAGAAAGAATTAAGTCGGCTTTCTCCTTGTACAAAAAACTTGCTACTGGTAAAGCATATGGAGTAGCAAAGCATTAAGTCATTGACTTGCTACCATTCAGCGCTGCAGCGCATGAGGTTAGAGGTTAACGAACCAGGTGCTGTGTTCTGATTCCCGCCAATTTGCTGAGATTATAAATTTTGATAAATGGTGGCTGTCCGTTTTCAAGAAAACTGTTATATCTAGGGAAAGTGAAAAACTCTTAAGGAATATGAAACAAGCATTTTCTCCTTCAAAATTCAAGCAATTTTGATATAATGGCTACAAGATTGGAGAAGCCAAATCATCTTTCTACAGGAACTCTTCAATAAAACACTTGTTTTTCTAGGTAAAGCTTCATTAACAAACCCCACCATGCCTTCAGAAAAAGCATATAAAGACAAGGTACCCATAAACTTAAAAAGAAAAGTTAAACAAGACTTTGGAAAGGTTGTCAAATATCTTCCACATGATGCATTTTTATAATAACATTTTAAAATGGCCAACAAAACAAAAGGAAGGGGAATACTTATTAAGGTCAGCTGCCATAAGTAACTTTGTGTCTTGTTACCCTGTGTACCCTTATGTAACTTTAATTTTGTTACATCACAAAGAGTTGTTGCAATTTACAGCATTTTATTTAATAATTTTGATATAGCAAACCAGCCAAACTGAAGGGGAAACCTTCAGCTGCCATAAGTAATTTTGTGTTTTGTAATTTATTATACATACCATATGTAACTTACATTTTGCCAAAAATCTTCATATTGAACAAGGGTGGTTATAGACAAATAAAATTAGAATGACATACAAAAGCGGCCACAGAGCTGAAAAGCATTAAGTCAATTTGTTAAAATAGTTTTTCAAATGTTTATGTAGTATCAAATTGGTCTCTCTATCAAGACATATACAGCCTAGGGAATTATTCTACAAATTGACATAAACAGTGAATCAATTTACTTGATTTTCTGGAAGGCATAATGTTTTTACCTTCTCCTGAAAAGTTGCAAAATCTGACTTAATGCCTTTCAGCTACGACTGATTCAATTATGTCCTCTCCATTACTATTTCCCATCCTAATAGTTATAATTACAATAATGATAAGCACATACCTTTATAACATATGTTGGAAATGTTTTTCTCTTCATCAGAAGGAGGTTCTAATTTTTATTTTCGCTATCACATGCAAGAAATTATTGCATTTCACCCAAAAATTTGACTCAGCAATTTCACTGAAAATACATATTTTGAGTGGTCCTGAATTTAAAAAAAATGTTTAAAAAAAAAAATGTTTAAAAAAAAAAATTGTGTATCTGTAACAGCATAACTCGAAAATGAAAAGTCTAAGTACCAAACATGGTATTTATGTTCAGTATCTTCCAAGGATGTGTCGTGAACATTTTAAAGGACATTGTCCATCCCAGACTACCATTTATATGGAGCATTTCTCAAAAATGATGACTTTTTTAAAAAATGGTTAACGATTTTGATTAAAATACCATTGCTTTTAACATATTTTCATGGCAAATGAAATCTACAAATCTTGAATTTTTTGGGAACAGCCTCTTCATTCTGGATGATTTTTGCATATGTGGTAAATCATAAGAAATTGACAAGCTCTCACTTCACAAAAATGTACAACTCGTTAAAAACACAATTTATGTGAAATACCTTTTTATAGAGTTAAGCATTTCGAAGATATTCCTTGTTAATGGCCTAAATTTTCCAGTACTTGTGGTTTTTCTCAAATGCAAAGTTGTGATTCCTTTATTTTATTCTTTACTCCTGGCATGCAAAGTGAACAGAATTACATACCAGAGCAACCAGTTTTTAAAAAATTTGAATATTGCTTTGCATAGTACGTACAAGGAAATAAGTTGTAAGAGTATTTCTGCTCACATTTATCTTGATTAGCATGAAGTAGATAAAAGTATAAGCTTTTGTAAGAATAGTTCGTCGCACCACAGAGAGAGAAAGTCATGTGAATCAACACATTAGATTTTTTTAAAAAGGGGTTTGCATGATGTTATTGGACTTACTTCTACTATGGCTTCAACTATTTTCTTTTGCATTATAAAATATGCAGTAATTGGGGCTGACTCCCTCAGAATATTATGTTATCCCTTAGAAAAGAGCAGACATGTGCAATGAAAACCATCCTGTCTTTCCCATCCTGTGCACCTTGGTATCTGCAACGTGCAGCAGGCTGTACTTTGATTTTTGTTTATATTTTGACTATGCCCTATGGCTGTAATTGCTGCATGTGTGTGAATGGCTTGCTTCGGAAGTCAAAGCTGAATGTTGCCATCCATTGTTAACCTGTGTGAGCTGTTGGCAAGTTCTTTGACATCAAAACTATGCATTGTTATACCTGAGTGAGTTTGACACCTTCAGTGGTGCACTTGCAACTATTTCTAGAAGTTCCCTGCCACATCATTGACAGGTATAAAAAGGGCAACAAAATTTGCAGAGTTCAGTTTCAACTGAGAATGCAAAGCATGCAGCAGTTGATGGGAAATTCATAACATGGAATAGTAACCACCACTGCAGTGAAAGTCAAAAGACAGCTATACAACATAATTGTTGCAGAAGCATTAAAGAAAAAGACAGATATTTTGAACAGATTTTAATTTGTAAACAGAGAAAAGAAATAGAGTAGTTTGTTGGAGCACTAAGAGTTTTTGTCATACTGGTGTCAGAATGGGTTTAACATCATGATGGAGGTGATGAAAATTTTACGTGCCGAAATCAAGGAAATGAGGACCGAAGTGAAATCCAGAATGAAATAAATGATAATCGAAAATTGCGCAATGACAAGATGGAAAAGAAAATAAAATGCGGACTGGAGAACCTTAAGAAGTAAATAATGAACAAAATCGATGGATGACTGGTTGCTATGAAAGATGTAGAAGAATTTGGAGAGAAAGTGGAAAATCTTGAGGGAAAGGTGGAAGAACTTGGTGGAACAATAAAAGACCACGACCAACAACTTGATGCCCTGGAGAGGCATACCTGGACTTAATGTATCAAAGAACTGAACACGATGATGAAAAAGATGCTAAATGGAAGATTGAAAGACTTGATGGTCGAGACGACAGGCACGAAACATCTGCATGGTCAAGCCACTCAGTTCGACGGGACTTCCATCTTCAGGTCTTCCACGACATTTTTTCGACTTTCAAAATCTAACATGATCTGAGAGCCAGGTTGGTAATGTGTATAAATGCATGTATAATTTATACTTTAATTCTTGCCACAGATCAACTCCCATCAGTTAACCACACCGACAAAAAAGCAGAATCAGTTGCATCAGATAACCCATGCTCAGCAGAAGAGAAGGCAGCACAATTGATAGCGAGCCTCAAAGGATGGGCGGCAGAAGTACTGTATGCGATTCCAACATTGGTGATCCAAAAAGATCTGGGAGGCCCTTGAAAACTGCTTTGAGAACCATCATTTGGGAACAGCCTACTGCAGTCAGTTTAAATCAGCTTAAATCAGCTTAAATCGAGGCTGCAACAGCCAGGGTAGATGATGCAAGAGTTCGCCCTGACTATTGAACAGCTGGCGAACTAAGCCCTGGGGAACCTACCATTTAGTTACTTGTTCCAGGAAGCTGCCCACTCCTTTGTCAGAGTTCGTGACAGTGAGATACGACAGTGTCTTATGCTTGGGGACTACAAGACTATCAAGAGCCGTTAATGTTAGCACAAATGATGGAGGCTTAAGGATGCACCAACCTTGAAGACAGGGACAGAGAGACAACCCAGAGATGACCACGATGGTGTATGCCTGAGGATTGGCCAACCAGGACATCTAGCAAGAAACTGTCCATGATAAAGCCCTTCAGCCATATTCGCCAACATCTGAGTGACGCTGCATGCCCTAGTCAGAAGAGTGGAGACAGCCTCATCAACAGATGGTTGGGTACAAGGGAATCTGTGCCACATACTAGAAAACACAAGTGCAGTCGTGACGGTTATCAGACCTGATGTGGCGAAGAGCTTGCTAACACGAACATCCAGTTGCACTAACAACCAAAGATGGCATCAGGCTCTATCTTACCTGTGGAGGAGGCAGCCCTGCTGGAGTTGACATTGGTACTGAGCACTGAGCCTTTGGGTAGTTGTCGCGAAGGTGGCCAAGGATGCTGGATGCTTTCAGGAGCCATAAGGTGACTATCAATGTTGGCCGGAAGATCTTGCAACTCAACCAAGACGAGGTGTTGCTCCAGAGCCCCCACAAACATCCAGGGATCTGCAGGGTGATCCTTAAGGACAATGTAGTTGTGCCCACAAGAAGCGAGGTGGTGGTGATGAAGTCATACCTGCAGGACCAACGATCAAGGAACCTTTTATTGGATCGAAAAATATAATTGAATGGATTATGCATTACCCGGATACTGTTGCCTTGCTGGGAAAAACTGCCTGTGCTTAAACATAGAACATCCAGGCTGGGGCTGAGTTTGGGAAGCACGAGCCAGCAACATCGCAGTACCTGCGCCCCCAGCAGAAAGACTAGCTGAAGAGGATGCCGACCATCTGTCGCTTCACAACTTGAGAGGGTGCGTGATCTACATAACTGATACCAGTTTATTCAGCGAAGAGAATGGCCATTTTTATGTAATAAACAACCTAAATAAGAAACGTAATTTCATCTTCCAAAATTTAATATTCATGCAATAGCTATTAACAAAGCAACATCCCCAACTCGATTAGATAATGCAGTTAATATACCAGCATTAATTATGGCTGCACTGACCAAGTACACCATAACATCGCCAGAGATGCCTGACCTATCACAAAGAGCAGGTTACAGCATGACACTCTAAGGCAGAACAGAACTACTGTGTCACACAGTGAGAGCTCCTGGCAGCAGTAAAGGCACTGGAGCACTTCCACAAGTCATCAGATATTCTACCTGAAGACTGCCCTCACTTGGCTGTTGAGCTTCAAGAACCTGGAGGGCCAGACTGTCTGTTGGATGCAGAAACTCCAAGAACACTGGAAAGGGGGGAACCACTCCAATGCAGATCCTATCCAGAGGATGTGGCCACTACATCAAGGTTGAGGAGAAAGAGGGTGCTGCAGCTATCTATGTCATTTTGGAAGTGCTTGTAACTGGATGTATAGCGTAGGTCTGAGGAGCTGGTGGACTCTGACTTGTGGCTACTCCTGAGAGAAGTGGAGGCAGGGATTAGACCTAGCTGGGAAGACAATCGCATCCAGAAGTAATGTGTAAAAGCCATGTTGGACCCAGTGAGATTCATTGAAGGCCAACGAGTTCAGAGTATGGTAGTCACCTGGTGGAAAGACCCAAAATGAGCAGCTGATCCTCCCCAGAGTAAGATTGCAGAAATCCTGGAGGAAGTACATCAGGGACTTCGGGAGGACTTTGGGTCCCAACCGAACCATCAACAAGCTCTGACAACAGTACTACTTGTTGAGACTAACGGCAGACACTAAGGTGTCATGTGTGTGCAGATCAGGAACTGGGGTTGCATGAAGTAGTATAAAGTGGTAGCACCTTGCAAATGCATAGGCATTGGTGAGCTGGGCCATTTCCTGTGTGATGTAGTAACAACAAGTATCTGTTGGTTACCATAGATTACTTCACCAAGTGGCTGGAGATGTACACTATCCCTAACCAGGAGACCAAGAAAATCACAAATTGTCCCATAGAATAGCTGTTTTGTTACTATGGGGTACCTTAAGGAGTGATCAGGGCACCAACTCTGAGTATAATCTGATAAGAGAGATAACACTGGAGCGACTCGGAGGGCAAAGACGTGCACAACACAATTTGCATACCCACAGTCAGATGACATTATTCAGCAGTGCCATTGTTGCTAGAAGAACATTTGAGGAACGTTGTGGCCAATCACCAGAGAGCCTGGGATGTGAGTGTGCCACTTTTCTTGCTGACCTACTACTCTTCAAACCATATCATCTGGATGACACCATCCAGTTTGGATTTGGCAGGAAGCTGCACTACTATGCAACCTGATGTTTCAAAGTCCTCCTGGGTCACAGCAGCCAGCATTCGACTTCATGGAGAGTCTTGTAGACCATTTTCACCACATGCATGAAATGGCACATAAACATATTCAGATAGTGACCAGATGAAGACCTGTTACCACCAGCAGCCTAACAGCCAAGGCTTCCAGCAGGGTAATTTGGTGTGGCTATATTGCCCCCCAAAACAAGGGATGATGTTGCAAGTTTCAACCATGGCAAGGGCCTTAATGTTGTACACCACATCCAGAAGCTGCCCTGAGGAAAGAGCTTGGTAGTACACCTGGATCTTCTAGTGTGTTACGAAGGTGCTGTTCAGGACAACCAGCCCTGAGGAGAGAGCAGTGTCGCTAAACCCTCTGGCCATAATCACCACACATGTGTGAACAGCTTGCTTTGGAAGTCATAGCTGATTGTTACTATCTACTGTTATACCTGTGTAAGTGGACATGTGTGCTGTTGGCAGGTTCTTTGACATCAAAAGCGAGCATTGTTACACCTGAGTTTGTAACACCTATGGTGGTTTGCACATGTGACTGCATCTGGAAGTTTCCCGTCATGCAGTTGACAGGTATAAAAAGGGGAATGAAGCCTGCAGAGCTCAGTTTCAACTGGGAATGCAGAACGTGCAGCAGTTGAGTGAGTTTCAGTAGGAAATTCGTAACCTGAAGTAGTAACTGCTCGCCTGCAGTGCCACAAGTAGTAAAAGCGGGCATTAAACACCATAAAAAAATCCAAATAAACTAAAAAAATATGGTAGAATTGCAACAGAAACACACAAATTAATATACAAAATATGGAGTAAAGAATATATGCCAAATTAAAGGAAAACAAGTCTAACGTACCTACCAATATAAAAAAAGGAGACCAGTTAGATTGCAGAGGTATCTCATTATTAAATATATGTTACAAAATATTCATTTGGAACCATTTATGAAGGAGATCTTTGGAGAACATCAAGGAGATTTCAGAGCAGGAAGGTCTACCATAGACCAAATTTTTACAGTCAAAGATGTTGGAGAAGATTGGGGAATGTTATTTGTATTTTTGACTCAAATAGCCTGTGATAGTATAGAGACAAGCTGTTTGGAATATCATTCTTCAAAATACTGATAAAATTGATGCAATTAACAAAATTGACAGATATGCAGACAATAGCTGAAGTTAAATTACAATCCAGTATGATAAAAACTTCCGAAGACACATCAGGCTTAAAACTATGGGATGGGATGGGATGGCCTGGCCCCATTTCTGTTTAATCAAGCTATCGGTTATGTCATCAAGAAACTATCAATAGATAGAAATGTGACTTTAGAATAGAAGATGGTCCAAATTGAGGATATGCAATTGACATTAAAATTATAGCACAATGTTGTGTAAGTTCAAGAAACTTTCCAGAAATTAAAAAAGACTGCCTAGGAAATAGGATTGCAGGTGAATCAAAAGTAAACACAAGTTATGATTACTGCATAGAGTAAAATAAAAATCCAAAGTATTTTGAAATTGGAACAATGAACTTAGAAATAGCAAACAATTTAAATATCTAGGAAGCTGGATGACAGAAGATAATGAAGAAATTGTTTAAATGAGGAAAAAGATACAGCTGTTAATAAAATATATCCTGCATTAGCATCAACATTGAAGTTCAGAAATATCGTTGACAGACAAAAGCTACTCTTTATAAAATAATAAATAGATCTATAATAATCCATGTGAGACCTGAACTCTGAATGAGTTGCAAATCTAAATTATATTTTTGAGAAGAGAATATTAAGAATTTATGGTTCAGTGCAGGAAAATAGAATGAGGAGGATTTGCTTTAATAATGATTTATACATGCTCCATAAAGATATGGATTTAGTTACTAGAATCAATTACACAGATTGCAATGACTGCCTCTGTGGTCAAGTGGTCATTGTTCTGGCTTCTCACCCAAAGGTCTGGGTTCGATTTGCAGCATTTTTTTTTAACAAAAATCATGCCCTATCCCCCACAGAGTATGGAAGTGTGCATGTGGGAGTGAATGTATGAATGTTTAATAAGTATAATATTGAAAAAGAAAGGTTAATAAATCCTACAGTTTAACAGAATACACCAGCAGTTGGTTCTAAGTCTCTGATATGACCAAAGAAGCTAAAGGGAGCTAAATAAATGAAAAAATTTAAAAAAAAAAAAGATCATTAGCATGACTATGCCCGAATACCCAAGACAATATTACAGTGCCGGATTGGAGGTAGGAGGCCTGTAGGTAGGCTCAGGAATCATAGGACAGATGCAGTGGCAAGGGGCACTAGCATCTTACTAAACACCAGATGATGGATAATGTTGCCAGGGAGAGGGCCAAGTGGAAGTGCTTGATTGGGTTTGACACTGAACTGCAAGGCCATAGAAGAAGAGTTTTATTTATGCTGATGCAGTTCCTATTCAAGTTTATATTAAAATCACAACAGATGATTAACCGTGCTATTGCTAATATTTTGCTTTAGTACTGTGATTTACATTACAAAAAATAATACAACATAATTGTCTTGCACACCATCTACACTGGATGAAAATTCTTAACTCACCTGAACTGCATGCTGTGTCAAGAATATGCTATTCAAAACTGCAAACATCTTAGTACGTGCAATTTTGGGACAAGTAAAACCTACTGTATTGGGAAGCCAAGAGCTAATGACAATTATTGTTCAATAGCATTAAGTTAAATAAATATTTGGGATTTAACAGTTGGATGTCTGAACATTCAAATTATTTTTCTTTTATGATATTTTGAAAATTATTGAGGATCTTAAATTCTCTGCCATTCTTTACAAAACTGTGGGTTTCCTCTCCATTAAAAACAGGTCTACACGAAAATGCTGCAAGTGTAAAATTGGATAACTTTGTTAATCTTAGACTATCCTCCCAGATCCAGTGTTCAACAAGGTAATTAATGTTTGTTTTTTTTAATTGTGTTCAGAGAGGAATCTATAGCTCAATAATTTTGTTGCCTAGTGTTTGAACACACTAATGGATGAGTAACATTTGCTTTTTAGGCACAACTAAGCAACCAGAGATACCTTTTCCTCTTTACTGGTTCTTCTAGTTCCAGTGAGTTGATCCTTCTAAAACTGGTTCCTAATGGAGCATCAACTCCATTGTTGCCTTCTGAAACTTGATCAATACATAGTACATATTGATCAATAGCTTTGGTTGTCATAACTTCGCCCTCCACACAGTTTATTGTTTGCCCTAACATCACAATAGCCTTCCAAATTTGTAGGAGCCCCTGTGATTGAAGTGAACTCCATCTCTGCCAAACTTGTGATCCAACCTAAAGATTCCATCTACAGAGGTGCACTGTTTAGTAGAACACAGCCAACATTCTCTATGTTTATTCACATTACCCTTATTTTTAGTTGCATCACATTGTCTAAGTTTGCCATTGATTATGTTGTCATCAGCGACTCAAATCTTATATAGCTATGAAATCCATAGTATCCTCGAGATTTCTTCAACGCATACACCCTGATGTATGTTGTTTTATTCAGCATGCACAACAATAAAATTATGACTACATTCCTTTAGGTTAAGACTTTAACTTGTTGTTGATACATGGCCTTGTGTATTTAGACCTCACATGATATCTGTACTTGTGTCCTTAAAACTTTATCATTGAATCATCCACTACTATACTAGATCCACCACAAGAAAACACTTCTGTATTATTTGCAGAACACATGGACATGATATGCAGTAACTGCCCAGTTTCATTAAACTGATTGGGTTCTATTTCCAAATAATATTGAAAATATAGCATATTGCAATGAATTCATTAAATGTATTCAGTAACACATTTTAAAAGTAAAACTCCTAGTTAAAGAAAAGATAAGATCCATTTTCTACTGCTAAGCTAAGTGTTCACTACAGCCACATGCTTGGAGCTGCCTCTCACATTTGTTAATCTCGAGTGTTTATTTTGGGAAGAGTATAAGACATCTGGTATTGTCCTCTTTTCTACTCTTTAACATTATATTGAGAGGACCCTTCCTATTATGTTCTGGTCATAAGAAGCACTTCAAAGTTTACCTCATGGAATGCGACATTAAGGCTTGAGCAGAAGTATAATTGCAGGTTTATAGTGTTGAAATTTCTGTCTCATTTCCAATAAAATCCTGCTGATCATGCAATGTACTTTGAATTCCATGTGTATCTATTATGGTAAAATATGATAAAACCTGTAGCATAGCTTTTTATTAACTTTGATATCCTTTATATAACTGTCCTGTGAATAAATGGTGAAGTTTCTCTGTAGCAGAATGTGTTTGAGGCCGTTCACAAATTTAACAGATATTAATGCATATTTCAAAACATGCAAACTTCATTAAAGAGGCTACAAAGTGCCACACAAGAGGTTAGTTTATATTTGTGATAGATTCCTACCTGCTAGATCTGTAAAAATATATTTACACTGATTAATGTTGAACAAACTTGTCAAGTACAACATACATTTTGCGCGTTTAGAAAATTTTGGTTACATGTTAACTGAGTGTTGTGCTTAACACTTAACAGGTTGGATGTTTTCCGGTTTTAATGGAGAATTTGTTAAATCAATGCGACTGTTACCATGGAAAAGGCATACTTCTGATTCCTGCACAGTATTCATCACATGCTCAGCAGTGGTTCATTCGCATTGTTCAGTGCTCAATATCTTTAATTTAGTTTGTTCCACATAAAGTTGTGATGGATGAAAGAACAGATAATCAGGGATATGCTGATTAGATTATGGAATGTTTCATGCAAAAAGGAGGAACAAGATAAAAAACAAAACAAAAAAACAAACATGGACAGTTATAATTGAAACTCTGTGCAATTTATTGTTGTTCTGGAGGCATGTTGTAAACGAGACACTCCACTCACAATAGAGAACTGAAAAAAAAACCTCAACTGGCAGCTGGAATGACCACTCCTAAATTTGAGAACTTTTTGTAAATCATAGGTTCTACTTGTTTTGATCAAATTTGAAGTCATTTTCGCTCATTCTCAAGAAATTGTTGCAGCCAAATATGTTTATAGACTAAGCTCATTCAATATATTTTCACTTCAATGCTGATTAACCAGATAAGATCCTTGTCTCCATTTTTTTCTTTTTCATTACATATCAAGAAAAGAGACACAAATAGCAATGCCAAATCCTCATCATTGGAGTCCATCTTGCTTTTCGTTCGGAGATGTTGCTATCTCAACAAGTCAACTGGTGCCAAGGGATTGCTAAAAGTTAAAAGTACAACATATTTAACATGTTGAATAAAACATTTTATCAATTAACAAAAATAGGTAAATATTTAAAAAATGAAGTTTTCATTTTTAATTTTCATTCATATTTTGTTGTTTACCTGGGGAAAAAGGTTCCCGCCTGGAAATCCAAATGGGGGACTGCTTTACTTCTGGAATGTCATATGATCATTATATATGATCATAATATTGATACATTTACAATTCAAGAAGCAAATTTAACATTAGAACAACTAAAATATTATAAATTTCAAAATTTTAATATGTACCTACTTCCTAAGGGACGACAAATAAGCAGTAGCATTCTAGTTGGAGTTCGAAAAAATCTTACTTCATCCTTTAAAATTATTAAAGAGATGAACAATACAGATAAAATAGAAATAATTAAACTAGACATATGGGAAAATAAATCTCATTTCAAAATTTATTCTGTTTATAATCCCCCAAACAATACTCCAAATCTTGAAAATATCACAGTAAATTCAAATACAAGCATAATTGAAGATTTCAATGCCCATTCAAGACTATGGGGATATGACAAACCAAACAATTCTGGAAAGATCATAGAAGACCTACTAAATTCAACAACTACAGAAGTTAAATAACTCAGAAGTTTGAGACAAGTGAAGTTTTAATCAATGTGATAGTTGAAAATGAGTCGGAATAGTAACACTCACCTCACTTATATGTAATTATGTTCAAAACATATGTTTCAAGGGCAATTGCCCTCTTCTTCAGTTGAAGTCCGACTGATGGCTGGAATTTGTGCTCTGTGGTCTATTACGGTGGAGCCATATGGTGTTCTCAGTAGAAGTTCATAATCATGTGGCGGTATTTCAAAATTCATCAGTTGGTCTTTTTGTTGTGTAATGAGAATATTCTCCCAAACTGTAAGTTCTGCCGGGTTGTTTACAGGTTTTAGCAATTTTATGTCATTTTGTATTTCATGATGTGATGTCCAAAAATGGTATGCTACTGCCGATTTATCTGTTTGTTTCTGTTTGATATGTCTGAAATGTTCCTTTAGCCTTGTTTCCAGTCTTCTTTTTGTTTGGCCAATGTAACATGATTTGCAGTCCTTGCAGTCAATTCTGTAGATGCCTGATCTCTGGTTTGTAGGTATGGGGTCTTTAATGTCTGTTTTCAATGCATTTTTTATGTTGAATTGGTTACTTGAAGCTAAACTTATATTGTATTTCTTGAAAAGTTTAGCTTCAAGTAACCAATTCAACATAAAAAATGCATTGAAAACAGACATTAAAGACCCCATACCTACAAACCAGAGATCAGGCATCTACAGAATTGACTGCAAGGACTGCAAATCATGTTACATTGGCCAAACAAAAAGAAGACTGGAAACAAGGCTAAAGGAACATTTCAGACATATCAAACAGAAACAAACAGATAAATCGGCAGTAGCATACCATTTTTGGACATCACATCATGAAATACAAAATGACATAAAATTGCTAAAACCTGTAAACAACCCGGCAGAACTTACAGTTTGGGAGAATATTCTCATTACACAACAAAAAGACCAACTGATGAATTTTGAAATACCGCCACATGATTATGAACTTCTACTGAGAACACCAGATGGCTCCACCGTAATAGGCCACAGAGCACAAATTCCAGCCATCAGTCGGACTTCAACTGAAGAAGAGGGCAATTGCCCTTGAAACATATGTTTTGAACATAATTACATATAAGTGAGGTGAGTGTTACTATTCCGACTCATTTTCAACTATCAAACTACAGAAGTTGTTTACCACAAAAAAGATCCACCAACCTTTATCCACTATTCTGGTGCTGGTACGAACCCTGACTTACTTTTAGTATCCTCAGATTTATACTCATCAACTTCCAAACAAATCTTAGAAGATCCAGGCTCAGGACACAGAACTATAATTGCCACTATTCAACTTAAAAAGAAAAATTTAACTTCTATAAACCATAAACCTAGATGGAACTTTAAAAAAGCAAACTGGAAAGATTTTACAAATGAATTAGAAATCAAATTTGAAAAACCAGTAAATGAATCAACATAATCAGATAAGCTAAACAAAGATGTATGTGATACAATTTTGAAAACCGCAAAAAAATACATACCAAGAGGATTTACTAAAAACTATAAACCTTTTTGGAATCACAACTAGAAAAAATGAAAAAAGAAAGAGTCCAGGCCAGAATCACAGCAGAAAAATCTAAAGTTCCGAAAGAAGTACAAAATTGGAGAAAATTAAGTGCTCAATTCAAAAAAGAAATTACCAACACCAAAAGAGAACATTTTAATAATTTTCTACAGAACATGGACTATAGAAAAGATGCAGAAAAAGCATATATATTCATACATAACATTCAAAACAAGAAAGGCAGTAAAAAAAATACCTTTAATCTATAATAATAAAATAATTACAGATGACAATGAAATAGCTAATAAATTTAATACATACTCCGCTAATACCTATAAATTATCTGCAAATACCAAAAAAGAACAAAAAAATTATAAAGAAAAACATTAAAGAATACATAAAATCAACAACTAAACTTAAAGATAATATATTTAATCAGGAATTCAATATTAAAGAATTGAACATTGTAATTAATAACTTAAAATTGAAAAAATCTCCAGGACCTGATAATATACGTACAGAATTCATCAAAATTCTGGGGAAAAAAGACACCTAAATCTCTATAATTTGTCATAGACTACAAACGTACCAGGATAAATGGAAGAAATCTATAATAAATACCTATTTTGAAATCAAGCAAACCAGCAGAAAATTTTTCAAGTTATCATCCAATAGCACTTACCAGCGTATTAGCAAAAATCATGGAAAAAATGATTTCCAATCGTTTAAATTGGTTTCTAGAAAAAAATAACGTAATTTCAACTAAACAAGCAGGATTTAGAAAACACCATACATCAAATGAACAGATTTTAAATCTTAGTCAAGACATTAAAAATGCATTAAATAGAAAAGAAGACACTCTAGCAATATTTATTGACTTTCAAGGAGCATATGATTGTATTTGGAGATACAAACTACTTGATAAACTTAAAATTCTAGGAATCCAAGGCAAAATGTTAAATTGGATCAGTGAATTCATTATTCAGTGCTTTATTGCTACCAAATATGATGAATTTTTAAAACATCAACAGGCACATCGTGGCGTACCTCAAGGCAGTATCCTTAGTACTACACTCTTTAATATTTATATCAACGATCTTCCATATCAATTACAAAAAAGAAAATCAAAAGTCTTATGTTTGCAGATGATGTAGTCATATGGAATTCTAAACCGAAAAATCAACATCAACAAATATTAATATAAAAATAATAGTTGCAACAAATCTTCACTTATCTTTTGGAATCCTTGCCTGGACTAGTTTCTCAACGATTTCATTGCATTATCAACATATCCTTTTGGTCTCTTTTTTGATGTTGTTTATTTACACTGTTATGGTTACTGCTACTAGGTGGATTGTGTACTAATGCATTGCTAACTACTGGAATCAAAACAAATTTGGTAAGAGCGTCAATTGGAGGTATATCAAAATTCATTGCATGATTTCTATACTTTAATATAAATATTTTCTCCCAAACCATTAAATCTATGGGCCCATTTCAGTGTTTTAATAATTTAACATCTGGATTTATTTTTTGATTAAATTTCCAAAAATGTTCTGCTACAGCTGATTTATCAATTTGTTTGTATTTAATATTCCTAAAGTGTTCTTTTACTCTGGTTTCCAAATGACGTTTAGTCTTACCAATATAAACAAGGTCACAATTTAAACAGTTTAATTGATAAATGCCAGATTTTCTATTTTTTGAAATTTTATCCTTTTTAGAAAAGCCTAACAAATTTTTTATATTGTATTTATTTTGAGGAACCAATATTATGCCATGCTCTTTGAAAATATTTGTGAATTTTTTATTTGCCCAAGGGTGATAAGTAAATTTTTTAAAAATGTAATTATCTTTTATTTTCTTAAGCGTAGAAATATCTTTAATAGCTTTTTGATATTTAAACTTCTCAATTTTTTTATTTATAAAATCAGTATTAAAACCATTAATTAAAGCAGTGTTAATAATGTGTTTATATTCTTTATAGAATTCATCTTTATTAAGGGGTAAATTAGTTAACCTATAAATTAAACTATTAAAAACAGCAAATTTATGTGAAAAAGGGTTAAAGCCATTATTTTTTATATAATTATCAGTGTGGGTTTGCTTTCTGTATATTCCAAAATTCAATTTATTGTCTTTTTTTATTATTTTTAAATCCAGGAAAGGGAAATAGCCATCACTTTCAGTTTCTAATGTGAATTTTATAGCCTTATCTTGTAAATTTAAAATTTTAAAGCATCATTTACATGTTTATCAGGAACAATAGCAAATATATCATCTACATATCTATACCAAGTTTTAAAAATTAGAGGGAATGCTTTAGTGACCTGTATTTCAAAATAGCTCATGAAAAGATCAGCAAGAAAAGGTGAAAGGGGACTACCCATTACTAAACCAGAAGTTTGTTGATAGAATTTGTCATTAAAGCTGAAAAAATTATGATCCAAACAAAGATTAGTAAGGATAACAAAATCATTTATTAAATTTTCATTCAGTTCTATAGAACTTAACCATATTTTTAAAAATGTCAAAAGTTTTTCTCTAGGAATGCTTGGAAACAAAGCAGTTACATCAAAAGAAACAAGTTTATCATTAGTAGATAATGTAATATTGCTGATCCTTTCAACTAGCTCAAAAGAATTTTTAATACTTAAACTCTCAAATTTTTCAAAATTAGTGCATTTTTTATTTAACCATTTAGCTAGGCTGTAAGTAGGTGAATTTATTCAATTTACAATAGGTCTCATTTTATTTCCAGGTTTATGAATTTTGGGAAGAGCATACATTCTGGGTAAAATTGGATTACTGATTTTTATAATTTGCTTTTCTTTATTTGTAATACTTTTAATTTCATTAAGGGTCTTATTATAAATTGAAATGCAGGATTTTAAAGGGTTAATATCAATGCTTTTGTAATCTTCACCTTGAAGTAAGAGTTCCATTCTGTTAATGTAATCAATTTTATTTAAAATTACAATGCTGTTACCTTTATCAGCTTTAGTATAGATTACATCTTTTTCTTTTAATGATTTAATAATTTGTTTATTGTGATTTACTTTAGGGTGATTTTTATTCAAATTCTGTAATATTTTACTACATTTTTCTTTAACCAATAATTTATTATTTTCATTTAAATCCTGACTAGCAATTTCTATATCTGCTACATAATCATCTATATTTTTTGAAAAATCTACACAGGTTTTTAAACCTTTATTCAAAAAATTAATTTCCTTCTCATTGAAATTGCAATTTGAAAGGTTAATTACATTATCTTTAGGGTTATTCCCTTTAGTTGGTTTCAATTTATTTTGTTTTAAGCATAATTTATTTAACTTATTTTTCAGTTTATTTGTTTTGTTTTTCATGCTAAAGTTCAAATTTCCAAACAATTTATATTCCAAATTTAGCCAAATTGAATTACCTAAAACATTTATAAGTTTAAGATGCAAATTATATAATTTCAATTCAATGTTATTCAAGTTTTTAAAATGCAAACTTCTTTCAACTTCGATTACTTTCTTCTCTGCTGCTTTTTGATGAATACTATTATTGTCAAATTTAATAGTCTTTCTAACAAAATTAGGAATTACTTTACGTTTTAAACACAGGTTTAAGAAACATATATCTGCAAGAATATGTCTTCTTTTTTCTTATAATTTCAAATATAGCTTAATTTCATGTTTAGTATTATTAAAATTCAGATTAAACCTATAATTATTTTGTTCCATCACATCCATCATAAGCAATAACCTAAAATGTACTGAAACTAAGGAATGCTTCAAAACAAATAAACTTATAAATGTAAAAAGAAGCTAGTAACAGTGAAGAATAACACAAATATTAATATAAAAATAATAGTTGCAACAAATCTATTCGCATTGTACTTTACAGTGGTCTGTCTGAATCTAGGTTTATTAGGATCTTCTGTCCATATTCTTGTTCTGGCCTTATTTCAAGTTGGATTAAATTGGAAATGTGACATGTTTATCGAAGCTCTGCATTCTCTAATCTCGGTAAAGTTCTCTCCTGCATTCTTTCGTTAATCTCTCCTTACACTTTATTTTCATGCATCTTTAACTAAAATCCTTGTTGAAGTTTTGTATTCTTGCCCTGTATTAAGTACTTCCTTATTTTTGTTCTTATTGTGATTTCCTTATATCACTTTCCTTGCCTCTCTGCTTTGTCACTGACTCATAAGAAATGTTTGAATTTATTATATCAGTTTCTGTATGTTGAATTACGTTTAGTATATGCTGACCTTGACATTCTAAAGCTTCTTCATTCGACAAACAAGGGTGAACCTTAACTTCATTTACACGTTTCTCACTTTCTGTCGACTGAACTTTCTTGCTTCATTTCTTGGAAATACTGCATCCATATAATTGCTTTCATCCAAATCTCTGTCAGAACATTAAAATGTATATAGATGAAAATTGTCACTGCTATGAGAACATTCAATAACAATTAGCAGCAACTGAACTTTGTTATTAAGGTCTGTTCCATGTAAGTTTTTTTATGTATCTCTTAACTGTCAAGTGGCTAGTCATCTCTCATTGGCTGTCATGATGGAATAGGCAGTACAAGGTATTTCCTTATTTAACCTGAATATTTATGTTAATATCTCCAAAGAGAATTGTAAAATTTACATCTTCATAGTCGCCTGAATCATAGATATTATGTAACAAGAGTTAATGAAGCCTGCCTGGGTAGTGTGGTGGTAGCGTGTCTGCCTCATGTTCAACAGGTCGTGGGTTCGAATCTCGCTTAGGGTGAGTTACCCGGATAAGGTTTTTTTTTTTTCTGGGGTTTTCCCTTATCCTGAGAAGACAAATGTCAAGTAACTTTAAGCTCCATGGACCCTGAGATCATCTGAGCATCAATTCACCAATTTCATTCATCGTCCGATATGACCATCCAGGTTAAAAGACGTTAAAATTAATGAATCTAAAACATGCATACATTTTTACTGACATACATATAGGAGGATCCTTTGTTTTAAATTTGCCTATGGGATAATGACAGCACATATATTCCATCTTTTTTTGTTTTTATTACCTGGCCTTACATTTGATAGGGTTTGTTTATCACCATTCAAAGGTGTACTTACCAATCAGAGGAAAGGGGAAGGGAATTGTGCATGGAAGGTTATATACTGTAACAAAAACTGCTCTTTATTATTCAAATAAGAAACTCTTTATTTCTTTCAATTGATTAAAAATAAATATATTTATTTGACGCTTTTGTAACAATTCTGCTTATAGTTTTCTTTTGACCCTTGCAGCGGCAGCTGCTACTTCCAAACTTCCCATCAAATCTGACTCCGACTTTTTATACCTATCGATCACATGGTAAGAAACTTGCAGAAGTAGTTACACGTGCAAACCACTGCAGGTGTCCCACTCGTACAGGTGCAATAATCAGAGCTTCAATGTAAAGTACTTGCAGACTGCACAGTGTCATTCATACAGATGTAATAGTAAGCTAATGAAAGGAAGTCAATGTGCACATTAACAATCAGCTATGACCTTCAAAGCAAGCTTTTACATATGGCAATTACGACCAGCTAGGCATAATCACAGTATTAGTGGGGCAAACTTTTAAGAAACAAGGATTAGTGATGCTGAATTGTTGCTCAGTTTGTTTGTGCTGCGTTTCCATTGTTATACTCCCTTATCCATGTTGCTCAACTTCTTAACTTATAAAAGTTTCAAACAAAAGTGGCTTAGTGATATTAGTCATTAAATAACTGGTTAAATGTAAATGGTGTCTTATTTATGGATGCTCTTTAACTACTGTGGTTCTCAGCGTCCTATTCTGAATTGGGTGTGAAAGACTGCTTAATTTGCTCAGAGGCCCCTCTATCAGGCTTGAGGTTCTTCCAAAGGAAGCCATGTTAAGGATTTCTACACCTGAAAAAATCCAGGGTCCTCCACCCAGTTTGAACCGGTGACCTTGGGTATATGAAGTTAGCATGGTAACCATTACACCACAGAGGGTGACTTAAATAACCGATTTATAACACCCAAAGTTATGAGCAGTTTAATACAGTGTATCTCTAACACAGGTGGAATAGTAAATAGATCTGCCAAGCTATTCAGAGACTGCTTTTATGTCCTTTTATTATGTGTTAGAAGTTAAGGATATCCAAGCTGTGGAACGTGCACTTCCACATGCTATCTGAGGCAACTTATTATTGCAGGTACCAAGTTCCTGTCATATCTCTATGTGGTGCTACCATGAGCTCACTGGTGTCGTTCATTAAAGTTTGTTTACATTGTCTTTGAACTTGGTGAAACAAGAATAGTAAATAGTACTGATACATATTCTGTTATATTTTCATAACCCAATCTCTAAATTGTGTGTTCTAAATCCCTACATTTTACTACAGCTTAAACTTCCAACAACTGATGGTTCCAATGGAAATGTTGAGTTTAAGAATTTAGATATGAAAGTGCTTATAAGAAACTGGAAATCATTTTGGTGCTAGTATCTCTTCCATTATGTATTAAAATAAAAAATGTTTTTATTAATTTGATACCTTGTAAACTTTGAGAAAATATTATGCATGTTGGCTATTTACTTTGTGAAGTTTTGCTTTATTTGCCTAAGGCGGGAAAAAGAGGAAAGTGACACTTAGCTAATAAATTGAGACTGGTTTTATCATACAGCTTTACTGTTATATTTTTTATTCAAAACATGTTTCGAATGGTCTTCCCTGCATCAGCTGGCTTTGAATGTTATGACTTCCACTCTTCTGTTAATCAAGCTTTCTTCATTTAATGATATATAAGCTTATTAGATAATTTTTGTGTTTACATATGAAAAATTCTTCCCAGTTGATAAGAAATCCTTTCTAGTACATATATTTCATTAATTTTGCCTCTTTTTTTATTTTAGTACCTTATCCACAAAAGCATGTTTCAATGGCTGTTTTAATTGATAAAATCTGCATCAAATTATTAACTACTTAATTGTAATTCTGTAAGTAAATAAATGTAATTTAAACTTTAAATTATTTAATACAATAAAGAAACCAAACAAATGTTTAATTTGTACATTTCTAAAATCCTTTGTTCTTCAACCATTCCTCTACAACAGTGACAAAGTCACCTCTAATAGCGATGTAACCACAAACTTCATTTATCTGTGTGCATATATTCTTGCCAGTAAAATCTGAAACATATTTCTTAAGTTCCTCTTCTGCAGCCTGAAATCAAGAACAATTTTGAATCAAACATGCAACATGAAGATTTCCAAGAAATCCTTACCCATCCCCAACTACCCTTTATATGGAGCACTTTTTAAAATTTTTATTTTCTCAAAATAGTTTTAATAATTTCAATTAAAATGACATATATATAATAACATGGCAAAAAAATTATATCTTGAATTTTCTGTGAATAACCTGCAAAGTCCTGTTCATACAGTAAAATTTTAAAGAATCTTGTACAACTAGCAAATCACTAGAGTGATATGAATAAAAATGAGATGTTAGGTGTGAGATTCAAGATAAATAACATTTATCACAAATGCCATGAATTTCTTTGCTTGAGATGTTCCTGGATAAAAAAAAAAAAAAAATCACTCTCTAACAAAATTGTTTATTTTTCTAACATATATGAATAATGTACATAGTAGGTAGAGAAGCATTGTATTTCAGCCAAAAATTTTATATCTGAAGTATATGTTTTGAGGTCTCCTAAATCCATAAGAAGCATGTTTAGAAAAACTCCTTGTGTGTGCACAAGCACGCACAGGATCGACACTAAGAGTTTCCAGAAAATTCCCCCACCCCCACCACAAACTACCTTTTGCATGGACAAATTTTCAAACATTTTTATTTTATCAAAAATGGCTTTAATGATTTTGATTAAAATACCATATATGAAAGATATTTATATGACAAATAAAATGTATATATTGAATTTTCTGGAAATAGCCTCAAGAGTTAGACAGAAACATACTACACAAAAAATGTAGATCTCTTTAAAACACACAATTTATGTGAAACTTTTTTTCATGGAGTTGACCATTTCTGATATATTCCTTATTATTGGTTTCAGTTTTAAAATACTTAGTTTTCTCATTGGGAAATTAACTCCTGGCCATGCAAAGAAATGCATTTTAATCACATAGCAACAGCTTTTAAAAGATTTGATTATCACTTTAGCCTAGTATATTTCCTTATAATGAAATAATTAATACAACCATTTTTGCTAATGTTTATCTTGATAAGCATGAAGTAGTAAGAAGAATAAACTTTTGTAAGGAGTTTGTTTGCAGAGGATATAGAGAAAATCATGCGAATGGAACACATCAGATTTTTAAATTAGAGGTCCTCAAAACATGGTTTCTGGTGAAATCTCTACCTATATGCATATCTTTTATGAAAAATTTCCCTCCAGGCTATTTTTCTAATTTACTAGTGTCCGTTTCTTATTTGCTCCTTTTTCCACAGGAAAGTCCCTCTACATTCAAATAGCTTATGTTCAATATCTTTATTGCTGCTTCAAATTAGGACTGTGATTCTGTGGGATATTTTTCTTATTCCTTTTAAGCTCAATACTCCTACACAATAAATACCCTTACTTTGCTATTTATTTCATTTATATGTTTCTTCACTGAAGTGTGAAACACTAGAGATGGTTTTGGTTACCTCCTAAACAGTTTTTTTATTTTTATATCCTCAAATCTCCTTCATGCTGCATTCCAAATGCTGGTACAATTGTTTTCCCTTCTCCAAATTTTTTCCAACCTATTCATCACTCTCCAAATTGTTCTGAAGAATTTTAATCCATCCAGAATGTCTTAAGCTTTTCTCTTGATATTCTAAACATTGTCTTAGTATATTACTTCTTTCAAAATTCAAAGTCCTATGTTTATGCCAAGCATTATCTTAGGATGTAAGGCAAAGATTCTTTGGGATTTCCTCATACAAGTAGCTACTGTCATATTGATTTTACAGATCAAGCTGGGATTTTTTAAAATTAAAGCATATTGAAAATAAAAATACCCTTCACTGGGCCTTCCTTTCCATAGGCCTAATTTGGACAAGTAAAGATTTATTTGGAAATTTGAATGATTTATTCATAATATTTAATTCCTTGCATATATCAGTGTTTAAAAATGTTAATGGAAAGAGCTTATAAACATGCCATTTTATCTCTTCAGTTTTCTTTCTTGGAGCTATTCGTCACTATGGAATAAATGCGTAAGCTTTGGCAGCTAGTATCTGTTGTGTTTCAGTCTTCCAGGAAGGCCTTGCTTGAATCTATGGTCGATATTCAATTCAAATTTATTCACCATAGGATTTCATTACAGAAATATCAGTTTTGTCAGTTACAAACAATGCAATGTTTCAGATACAATAAAGTTATAGACTAGCATGTACAGATTAATGAAAGTAAATACATGAATAATTAAAAGTATTATATGCTCCTATTTACAATGAATTACAACATCAAAGCATGCTTTAATGAGTTCAAAATATAATACATATGCATAACAAAATTAATTAACTAGACAATTTCCAGGTATTCATTTACAGAATAAAAGTAACCCTGTATTAAAAATCTTTTTAATTCCTTCCTAAATACACTCATGCTTGGTAATTTATTAAAGGATGGGGGGAATTTATTATACAATTTCATGTCATTATAGTGTGGAATTTTTTCATAAAGGGTTCTTTTATGCCCTATGATGTGAAGGTTTGATTTATGAATTTTGCCATTTTGACAAAACTACTTAATTGATTATATGTGAATACTAGCTTTTCATAAAAGTAAACAGATGGAACTGTTAGAATATTTAAGTATTTGAAATAAGGCCTACAGCTTGTACTGTTAGAAAGGTTTAGCATTAATCGTATTGCCTTGTTTTATATTATAAAAATTCTGTTATAATTTGACTTTCCCCAGATGAATGAAAGTGGAAGTAAGCTATCTTAAGCATGTCAAGATTAACTGATGATCTTAAGAGTATATAATGAAAAGCAGATCTGGCTTAACTCTTCAGATAATATATTAATATAAATTTGCCAATCAAGATTATTGCCAACCCAAACTCCAAGAAATTTAATTTTATTTTAAAAGGTTACTAATTCGTTTTGTAGGTAAACATCAGGAAAACTTATAATTTTGTTAATTTTATGATGAAAGTCTACAGAAACGCTTTTGTTCATATTAATAAGTGTTTTGTCTTTAAACCAATTTACTACATAACCTATTATCCCCTCTATGTTAGTTAGTTCTTGTTTATTATTACCAGAAGAACACTTGTATCATCAGCAAAAAGAATAAATTTAGTATCAATGTAGTCATTTTCAGCTAAGTCATTAACATAAAATATAAACAATAAAGGACCCAATATCGAACCCTGAGGAATTCCATATTGAATACTTTCTACTTTAGAGCAAGCAGGTTTAATCTCATTAGAACAGCTTTCTACATACTGAATTTTGGTTAGTTGCTTTCTATTTCTTAGATACAATTCAAACCATTTCAATGGAATTCCTCTTATACCATAATTATACAGCTGGTGTGATAATAGGTCATGATCAACCTAGTCAAAAGCCTTTAAGCCTTTGATTGGTCAAGAAACATTCCCATAAACTGTTTTCCAGTGTCTAGATTTTTAAGCACTTCTTCAATCATGTTCTGTAATGCAGAGATTGCTAGAATCCATACTGGACTTTTGATATAATATTATATTTATTAAGAAATTATAATGCTTAATTGTACGCCAATCTTTTAAATTACTTTAAAAAAAACTGATAAAATGGATATCTGCCTATAATTTTCATACTCTACTTTGGAACCCTTTTTAAACAATGGTTTAATTTTTGAGATGTTTGAACCTTTACAAATTGATAAATTTATTATATGGCATAGTTTATTTTTAAGAAATATATTTTTAACAGCAAGTAGTTCTGCTTCTATTGTTGGTAAAAAATATAAAGATTTCCAAATTTTATTACTTTTTGAATTACATGAGGACTGCTATATATATATATATATATATATATATATATATATATATATATATATATATATATATATATATATATATATTTCTTTTTGATATTACTGGCAATGGTAAAAATATGTTGATTAAATTCATGAGCTACCATTTTAGCATTAGATACCAGCCTACCATTTATATTTACACTAAAGTCCATAGCTCTTCTTTTATTTATTTATAGAGCTACTTATCAGATTACTATATTAATGCTTTTTGGCCATCTTGACTACTCTGTTGTATATTTTTTTATAATTTGTATAATACTGTTTGGTATCACCAGAGATATGATTTTGTTTAATTAGTCTGCTTAAGAAAAGGAGCCTTTTGCCCAACAGCCGAATATCCTTAGTTACCTACTTTGTTTTATTACAAGACTAACAGGCATGGCAATGTTCAAATGGAAATTAAGAATCTTATTAAACTTTTTGTAACATTCATCCACATCACTTTGGCAATGATAAACACCCCCCCCCCCCAGTTTTTTTTAAAAATAAGTAATTAAAGTGCCTAACATTTTCTTCACTGTAAATTCCTATTTTTTAAATGGCATCTGACTACGTTTGTCTAAAATATTATTGATCAGTATTTTAGTTTTTTGGCCATAGTGATCTGGAATGTCTATTTCAAAGTTGTCAATTCCATATTTGAAATTATTAGTATTCAGGATACACTAATCTATAGCACTCACAGACCCTAGAACTACTCTGGTAATAACTACTTCTAAGCCATATGTGCTGAGTAAGTCTGTGATCCATCTTTTACCTTGACTTTCTTCCAAAATGCCTACCTGTATATTTAGGTCCCCTACAATAGTTACATTTCTTTTCCCTCTATAAAAGTGATTTAAAATAATATCTAATTTTCTAATAAACTCATTTAAGTCACTACTGGAATTTCTGTATATGCAAATTACTATAACTTTAGAGCTACACAATTCAACTATACTTCCTTCAAAGAGTTCCTCACACATTAAATTATCAAAAGTTGATATCCTTTTAGTCAAGATATTTTCTTTTACAAAAATACAAGAACCCCATTGTTTTTAGTTTTTCTTGTGTAGCCCTGAAAATTTAATAATTCAATTTTGTTTTCTTTCAACCAGTGTTCAGTAAGGGCTGTTATATCAATATCCTGTACTTTATTATTTAACAAGACTTCTAAGTTGGTGTGCTTATTTCTAATACTTTGTACATTTTGATGAAAGATTGACAAGAAATTAGGCATACAATGTTTAGCTGCTTGAACATCCACTACATTACCTTTCAGTTTCCCTTTAAAACTGATGAGATAACAATTGTCCAAATTTGGCTGATCCTCTGTGGTTGAGATGTATGCCAATCTTTACTGAAGTCAATGTCATACAGCTATGAATTACCATCCACCAGTATGCAATCTTTCGAAGAACAGAGCCACTTAAGATCTCTGTTTATTCTCATTATTGTGTTGCTATTAATATCATGTCTCCGAACCACACCTCTTATTATTATTTTAGTCCCTCTTGCTTGAGATTTAATGTAGTTCACCAAGAATTTCTTCATCACTCACCCCACGTCTGATGTTATTGATGCCCACATGTATCAATACCTCTTTCGGATGTTCTTTTAGGTTCATCTCTTCCATTTTGTTCTTTATTTCGTTCAAATTAATTCCTAGAAAGCAACACGTTTTATAACCTCTTCCTTTATATGCTTCACCTGAGAATTTCAAAATGGAATCATGCTAAATGAACTCTTGGTTGTAAATTGTCTTTAAGGCAGTCTTGCATATAGATACTTGTAGCCTTAGCGCAGGCAAAGTTCATTATTAATACCTAAGGGCAGTTGATCGATGGGCAGAAGAGAAACCTACAGTTAGCCATTACACCTTAAAACTTGATTTTTTTTTTCTGGTGAATTCAGACCCTTTGGGAGAGATAGCCAAGACAAGGATATTTTGTTTTAAATTTATTTTCATCATAAAAATTGCAGGTTAATCAATGACATCAATGTGGGAATGGCCCCCTGTCAACTATTTCTTTACTTTAAACAAGATTTCTGGAATGAAAATTTCCTGTACGTAGTAAAAATGAACTTATTTTGGAAATGAATGTGGTTTATCAACAAATGGATCCAGTATTCTGAAAATTCTTGAGCAAAGTGCCTTTAAAAATAATGGAACAAAGGTAGGATTGTCAGATCTTCAGGCGCCATCGAGAGTGCCTGGTTTGGTAGGAATTCTTTGGTATACGAGCTTGAATATGACCTTACTATGTTTTGAATACATTTGTTTCATAGTCAGCTACCCTCCCCATATTTAGGACTGACAACCCCTAGGACTCACAAGTGGATGCCTAGGGGTCAGAAGCCTGTTGGGGAGCCAACAGCACAAAACCACAGAATAGGGAACCTGGAATGAGGGGTCGGCCCATAGCCAGATATGAGCATGAGGAAGTGGATGATAAGACATGCAAGTGAAATGGATGATAGGAAAGGTAATGATGGAGCAGTTGGTGGAATGAGTGGCAGGGGAAACCTACCCAGATGCTGCTTCATTCACCACAAATTTCACATGCAGGCACTTAGGATCAAACTTGGGCCATCTAGGTGGGAGGCGAGGGGTCTAAACACTCGGCACCACCCCCTTCGAATGTTAATTTCTTATTGAAATAAAATGCTACACTACTATTCCTATTCTGTTAACTTTTCACTGTTGTGTCTGTGATATTTGGCTTGCACATTATTAAAAAAAACTGGGAAGTCATGCCAATGTTTATTTTTGTATTTGTTCATTCATTATCAATTTACCAGCAACTGTTGGAGTGCTCGGATCATGTCCCAAAAGACTAGCTTGCATAACTCAGAGTAATTATTAACAACAGTGAAATAAAGAAGCGATATCTAAGTTTGTTTCATGAAGGATCATTACAAAAAGTTGATAGTGATCAGTGTATGTGTAGAATATGCTGTATGTCATTCATTGTTACATATGATGGTGTGAAGGCCATGAATAAACATTTATAAGCAACACAAAGCAAATATCACCACCCCCCCCCAAAAAAAATCAATCTCTTCTTAAATTCTTTTCAAAACAATTTTGCAGAAGATGATAAAATCACTGCAATTAAGTTTTTAGAAATTAACATTATGTTGAACTAAAATCTATTTTACTGGAAAATATTTAACAATAAGGAATATAGTTTCTTATTCAGCTGACTATTCATCATATAACTTCCCTTCTGGTATTCTTCTATAATTCTGTCTTGAGTGTATTAAAAACAGAAAATGCAAACTTAATCAAAGCCAATTGCTGTTATCATATTTCATAATTGTATTAATTTTGGATTTAAGCTTCTAAAATATGATATAGAAAGTCTAGTTCTTCAAATTCATTCTGACTTCTCATCATCAAAAAATTCCAAGGAACTAAAAACATTTTGTGAGTTTGCTCAGAATGACTATGAAATATGAATGACTATATGAAATATTGCAATATATTGCATTGTAGCACTGGACAATAAAAAACACACCCCATAATTTGGAAATTTATAGGTTCGCAAGACAAAATAAATAAGTATTCACTAAAACTACCAGAGTGTTTTCTGTATTTTTTAAATGCAACTTTACCTGTATTTTCTAAAGCAATCAGACTTTTGGAAAAAGTGAACACACTTTCCACATGTCCACAAGGTTATGTTGGAAGTGAAGAAACATATATAAAGGGTCATAAATAGGAAAAGTTTTATGGGTTACAAGTTAATATGTCTTTAAAACACTTTACAGAAGAATATTTTGCAAAAAGAGGATACATTTGTTTATGACATTATTAAACTATCTTGATTAAATATTAGTGGGAATGACACAGTGTATAAAACTGTGTCCATGCTAGATTTATGCCAGCCAAAATTATTTTCATTTAATTGACTTGGCCGAAGAGGGAAAGAAATTGAAAATTAATTCCTCTGAAAATCAGCTGTATCACAAATTTTCTATTTTGAAATCGATAGTATAAAATCTTGATAGGAAGGATATAATTGTTATAAAAACTAAGCTTTTCAAAAAGCAGACCTACCAAATCTGTTCAAAATAATGCAGCATGTTGTCACAGTTCCTGTCAGTAACGCCCATGTTGAAGTATTTAGTGTAATGAATGCATGTGGTCGGATGCTAGAAACAGAATGTCAACAGAACTTGCGAAATCCCGAAATTTATGTTCAAATTTCTAAAACATGGTTCTTAAAAACAACTCTCTTCTAAATACAGCAAGATACTCACAAAAAGGAATAGATGTTTATAACTAATTTTTTCTACTATTATTTTTTATGTGGTGATAGCAATGGCAGTGGCCACAGTAGCTGCAGTGGTGGTGGTGGTGTGTTAATAAACAATTGTAACTTGAATAATGCACAAAAAACAATTAAACCATTTCTGTCCCCAACTTACACAAATGTATGTGGCCCATTGGTTGATCTCTGGGTCTACCTGGAGTTCATTCTGGCAACGTAAACAAAAGCCTACCTTACATCGTTTCCCATGAGCACTACAATGTCATGTATTCAAGCCAAATAGGTTGTTTTGACACCTTCACTGTATATTACCTAAGTTTTAGTTTCAAATCACAAAATTTCATGCAATTTAAATAGTAGTGATCATAATATGCTGTTATCACCTAGCGATGCACCAACAAAACTGATGAAAAATAGATGCAAGTATGCTTACTACTTCTACTAAACTACCCTTTACAAGGTACATTTTTTGAAAATTTTGATTTTCTCAAAAATGGCTAACGATGATTAAAATACCTTATGTTTAAGATATTTTTATGAAAAATAAAACGTGTATCTTGAATTTTCCGGGAATAGCCTCTGAACACCAATTCATTCTGCACGACTTTTATATAACTGGCAAACCGTAAAAGATATACAAAAAATGTAGATCTCATTATAACACACAATTAATGTCATATACATTTTTTTTTTGGTAGAGTTAACCATTTTTGAGATATTTTGAATTATTAGTTTGAATTTTACCCACTTAAACTTTTCTCAAATGGGAAGATATCTTTCCTCTTGTTTCTCACTTGTTTTCTTCTGGCAAGCAAAGAGATAGGAATTTAAATTGTTTCACACAGCAACTGGCTTTTATAGAAAGAGACTACTACTTTAGCCTGTGCATTTTCTTATTTCCCCTCTACTTACAAGGAAGCTAGTAATAAAACTAATTCTGCTTATATTTATCTTGATTAGCATGATGTAGATAACAGATTAATGTTTTGAATAAAAAGTTTGTTTACCTAACAGCTAGAGGACATCATGTGAATGAAACAAATTAGATTTTTTCTCTTTACTTATAAGGAACCAAGTAATAAGGACAATTTCTGCTAATGTTTATCTTGATTATCATGAAATAGAAGAATAAACTTTTTAACAATATTTTGTTACAGAGATGTAGAGAAAGTCATGTGAATGGAACACATCAGAATTTTTTCCTCTGGAGGAAAAGTTTGGGTCTATTTTAGGCAACCTTGCAGCAGTTAATCATATATGAGATAAGCACAATAATGCCTCCAATGCTACAAGCCACATTATATAGTAAATAGCACAAGGCATGAATGGTGGGCACTTGAACCATGTGAAGAGATTATTATATACTGATGTTTGATTTGTCATATTGGCTTATTTTTATTTAGTTATGTATTTATCATATGTTCGTCAGGTTTGTGATAGTTTGTTGCTATAAGCAAACAGAAGGTAAGGCTTATAAATTACTGTTATAATTTGCTTTTTTTACTACCCAAAATTCAAACTTAGGACCTCTTGATTGTGCTTGAATATTTGTAAAAACATTTTGAAAGAAAACAATCCTGTTATTAATCAGACATTGCTTAGGTATATGTTAAGCTACACACAGACAAAAATAATATTTAACATTAACTATCATTTCTACATTTTGCTTGAAGGTGTATATTCAAAATTTTAATTTATGGTTAAAACATGGGGCTGAATCAGAAAGCACACAGCAGACAATGACCCAGAAGGAATTTGAGACGTGAAGACATCAGCAAGAGGAAAGGATGAGAGGTCATTGAATGCAGAAAGAATGCATATTTAACAAGCATGACACATGAAAAACCAAATGCAGAATCAAATTATGGTGGGGATGAACGATGTAGCAGAGAGGGGAAGTGAAAGTAGTAAATCAGTGGGTTAATAAAGATAAGGGGAATGAAGTAAGGAGTGAGTTAATATGAGTGACCAAACAATATGAGAGAAGCAGAAGAAATTACAAAGCAAAGAAGATGTAGGATAATAGCAATAGAGGAACCATCATGTGAAACAATGGATGGAGCATATGGAGTAGAAAAGAAGAAAGAATATGGATGGGAAAGGGAAAAAAAATTAGATATATTACCGAGGGTGAGCAGATAAATAGTAAGTGATGAGAAATACACAGAAAAAAAAAAGCAGAGGTGAATGTGGAGTAAAGGGAGGGCAAGTAAGGGTACAAAATAAAATAAATAAGATAAGAAATGCTAAGAAGAAATGAACATTAAACTAGAGAAAGAAGAAAAGAAGATAAAAATAGGTAACAGGAATACTAGGGAATCATTCACAGTTAAAAAGAGAGGAGGGATGAAAGGGCCAACATGTATACACAATATAACCAAGGTATTAAATTGCATAGTGCCCTAGGGGAAATAAACATTTAGACGAAGGTGTAATTGGTAAAAGAATAAAATTGTATTAATGTATTTGGCGAAGGACAATAAATTAATTAATAACACATTTTGGTTTGCATCATTAACACAAATAAGCACAAGTGACAACAATGTATTACCTAATCTGAATCATCAAGTAAGAACAACTGCTACTAGAGAGATGGTATGAAGCCACCTCATCAGCAGTAGCATCACATTAAGTAGGATCTACTGTGCTATAGGGACAGTAAATAAACTTTCATTGTCATCTGATTGTATTGATGACATTTCCTAAGCAGGAAATCACAGATAAAAATAAACACTTTATGTGCAAGTTTTCAAAGCTCTGAAGGCAATGATTTGGCACCTCTCAAATTGATTCTTAAGTAAAGGGTGGAGCAATATGCAGTTGTAGTCGAGAATGAACTTAAGTCAAGGACACAGTTGAAGTATCAAATATGCACTACAGAAAGGCAGCCGTATAAGTAGGAACCAACACATGCTATTCAATGTCATAATCAAATGGGGAAGGAAGCCAGGGCTTCACAGTACTGTTTATCACTTTGAACAGGTAATAATTATGTACAAAAGTATTTAAAATGTCTGTGAAAGGATTTGAAATTAAAATAGTCCAAGAAAAAAATATGGAAGAGATTTTGATTCTGCAAGGGAAAAATACTTTCTGTACCGTGTACAAATATGAAATATTATATAGAGCAGCTTTGTAATATCGAGGAGCATACTGAAAACGTATAGAGCTGTTGAACATCAAATAATGAAACATACAATACATCATATTATGATCGGAATATAACAAGGATTTTTTTTTTTTTAATATGGTGATTTCTACAAACATTCATTCAAGAAACTTGATAATCCACATTTTAGAGGTTTTCTGGAAAAATATACAATATATTCCAAGCAAGTCTTAGATTCATAAAAAAATATTTATCTATCTGCTTCAATGAAACTATGACCAAGATTAGGAAATGTGTCATAAAATCTAGGTTTCAATAGACAAGACTTCAGACAGATATATTGCAAATGTGATTGTAGGTATGCTGGTGAGAAATTTCTATTAATACCCAAAATTCTCCTTAAAGTAAATCATGAAACTGCTGAATGTCATTCATAATGCAATGTCCTTTTTATGGCTGGAAAGTATAAAATACGATATGCTACTTTTACAATACATATTGCTCCATATATTGTAAAGACAAATAAAGGAATACAGGAGCACACACAAAACTAATTCCTATAACCTCTCTAGTCCATGAATTGAGTGGCTGAACATATTTGTGCATTATTCAATGATGTGGACAAATTTATATCTTCTGTTAAGAAAATATTTATTAAATCTCCTTTGCAAACTGCAACATTCAGAGAAAAAGCATCAGAAATTCCTTTCCACCAAAGCCAATAGTTACAGGTGGTTAGAAGTAGTGATGGGCAGAATCAAACACTCTGTTTTCAAATACTTTAAAAGTCAAAACCTTAACTCGAGCACAAGTTCTTGAATACTATAATCATTCATTAATGTTTTTGCTAATCATATCATCTATATTCGTATGTAAGTTCTTGAATGCTATGTTATCATTAAGTGCTGTTCACAGTTCTAATCATGGTTGTTCTTGAATAAATCATTCAATTCAAATAATGGATGATAAATACTGCTAACAATTAGGAAGCTAGGTTTACTTATTTTCTTCATAAGCAGAAAGCATTGGATAACAGAAATAAATAACGTAAGTACTTAGTGTATAGTATTGCTGTGCTGTTCATCAATTTGTAATCTTTGATCGTTTACTTCTAAACAAATCACTATAGCACAAATGAACTTAATTGTTTTGCTCTGTATGTGTGGATGTGCAGTAATGATTTTAAAAGTAATCATGGCAGAAAAACAGTTAATTTGAACAAAGAAATGTTATCATATTATTTAAGCATGAACACACACTCTCTCTCACAGAGAGAGAGAGAGAGAGAGAGAGAGAGAGAGAGAGAGAGAGAGAGAGATTTTCTAATAGATCTGGAATTGTTTTAAGTTTATTTTGAAGATCCTTCCAATTACACTTTTTAGAGAAAGTAAGATATTTGTCATAATTGGATGTGAAAATGTTTTTAATTAATCTCTTAACTGTTTCATAGAAAATATTTTCTTGCAACCCTTCTTGGCCAGAAATTCCACAGTGGGATGGAATTCATTAGAATACTATAGATTATTTAAATTTTGCAGATGTTTAATCATATTATGAATTTCATTTATTTTTTCCCATTTTGGGCCAATTGAAATAAGTCTGAATAGACGCTTTGGAATCTGATAAGCAAATATATTGGAAAGCTTATTTGTCCAGGCAAATAAATTTTGTAAGGAAGTATAAATTGTATCTATTTCCCCATCAAAGCTTGTGAAATAATTTCCAACAAAATAAAGAAATGAATTTGCAGATAGCTCCTGCATAGATGGATAATATAGTTTATTTCTTAGTTCTTGGACTTTCTGTATGAAGTCTGAGTTTTCAAATTGAAGGTAGATGTGTGGTGTTTAACCCACTTTTTATTCTCTAGAAGTCTCAAAAGTTTTTTTGTATGTTAAAAGGGTTTGCATTTCCAAATCTGTCATTATAGCTCTATTACATGTGAATGCTTGTAGAGTCATAGTAGTAGTTTTAATGGCCCCAGTAATTAACCTATGAGCTTGATTTTGTGTGCTCTCAAGTATAATGGAAGTTGAAGGTGATGTTATCAATACTTCTCCACAGTATTTAGGAACTGGGCATATATATGTATTATATGTAGTATTTAATGTAGACCTTGAAAACGGTTGGTTGCTTTATCTATAATTTTTTCAATGTTTCTTCCAGCTTAACATTTTGTCAAACAATATTCCAAGATATTGAGCATTTTCTGTTTTGGTTGTTTCTTTTTTAGAGAAAAGATCCAAAAGTTACTTTTCACAGTGTTTACTTTCATGGGGTTTTTTGAACACCATTGTTTAAGTGTTGTTTAACACTAACCAAAATTCTTTTGCAGCTTTTACATGTGTATGGCAACTCTTCGCCTTTAATTTTCATTATGAAGAAATGGGCAGCCAAGTTTAAATTTGGCCAAAAGCATCCAAGATGATTCATGTAAAGGAATTCCAAAAACTGCAAACACACTGGAAATCACTGAAAAAGTGCATTATACTTGGAAGTTCAGCATACAAAGGTGCACAAAATTGCTAATGCTCTAGGTATATTAAAGGAACGTGTTGTTACATCTTGCACCTGGACTTGAACATGAAAAGACTTTGCACAAGATAGGTACCACGTGTGCTCACTGCATATCACAAATGCATTTGAATGACACTTTCTGAAAAGTGCTTGGCACTTTTCGAGAAAAACAAAACTGATTATTTGCATCAGTACATGACAATGGACAAAACATGATTTCACCACTACACACCCAAACCCAAAACAGCAGTCTATGCAGCAGACTGAAGCCAGTTCTTCAGTGCCATCGGTGGGAAAGATTATGGCATCAATGTTTTGGATGCAAAAAGAATTTTATTGATTGACTATCTTGAAAAAGGTAAAACTACAACTGGAGAATACTACTCTCAATTTCTAACAAAATAGGATGCAAGGATTTGTGAAAACTGAGCCGGCTTAAAGAAGAAAAAAAATATTTTCCATCAGGACAATGCACCAGCCCATAAAAGTGTCTTGGCAATGGGAACATTGAGGGATCTGCATTATAAAGAGCTGAAATATCCACCCTATTCCTCAGATTTAACTTCCTCGGACTTCCATCTATACTTAAAACTAAAGAAATTCTTCACTGTCTGTGCTTTTCGTACAATCAAGAAGCCATTGTGGCTGTAAATGGGTATTTTGTAGCACTTCCAGAGGAACATTACAGAGGGGATGATGACACTGGAACTGCTGAATGAAATGTATTGATATTAGAGGAGACTATGTTGAAAAATAAAACTTCTTTGAAAGCATAAATTGTCTTTTCACTTTCAGGCCAATAATTTTTCAAACCACCCTCTTAGTAGATGCTATTAGTTATTATGTAGTACATATCAATTCAATTATGCAAGTTATTAACGCTTTACACAATTGAGACATCTGCTGTTGGAAATGCAAATTTCTAGAATCTTGCTAATTTTGATAATAATTTACAGTTCATAGATTATAACTTTTCAATCTCACTTGGTGCTAATTAGAACATCCAGATTAGAAAGTATAAAAGAATAAAAATAATAGGAAGTGGATGCATAAAGAAGTCAAAAAGACAAAGAAAACTACCAATAAATTCTGCAAAAAATGCCAGTTTCACAGCTCTGTGTAACACTGAATGGAGAGAAAATTATATACTATGGGTCGTTTTTTATTTGCACCTCTAAGATCTTGTGACACAAAAATAAGCTTTTTGATACTGAAAAACTGTTTAAGTGAGAGATGTAGAATTTACTCTTTTGATAATTTACAAGTTATATTGTGGTTCATTGTAATGTATCATTTAACTATTCAGACAATGGCACTTATCATTTGAGTTAGCTAATAAATTGTAATTGTATTATATTACAGCTTCATTCAGTATTCTAGATCATAAGAATGGAACAATGAGATCCTTCTCATTATCAGAGTGTACATTTCTGCAGCTGTTTTCATTGCATATGTAAACCTTAAAGTCCATGTATACCTAATCTAAGATGAAACAATAACACCTCCTTTTATTAATGAAAAAAAAATTCTCATAATCGATACTGTAAGAGTTTTTTTTTTTTTTCAATGCAGAAGCCCTAAAAAGCTAGGAAGTAGAGCTAAGCTCAAAGATAAGTATTTTCCTGCCAAGCTTGGTGAATGCTAACAATTTGTTAGTAAAACTCCAGTTTCTGTAAGAAACTTTTTGTATACTGATGTAAATTAAACTTTGTAGCATCTTAATCCATGGTGAAAGGCCATGTTAACTTACCCATATATCACCTCGGATGCGTTTCAGCATGGTTGTCCGCTGTGTGCCACGATAACGTAACTTGAGGTATAAAGGGAACATGTAGTTCCTATTTCGTTCAATGTAATAAGGATAGGTTAATGCTTTCTCTGTAATTTATGAAGAAAAAAAAAAGTTAATTTTTACATCTAGCAGTTAAATGCTTTCTACATATTTTAATCTTAAATGTCATAAAACCTGTAGAAGGCTGCCACCCAGATGGATATTCTGTTTTGAGTTTAGGCTCTGGTACTGTCTTTGATTGCAGTAGACGTTCTACATATTTCCACTCTTCTAGAGACTTGGAAACTTCAAAATCTGAGTATAGGTTTACAGGCCCAACAGGTCTGCTGCCAGCATACGATAACCATCTGATAGGAATAGCCTGCAAATTTAGGAGATAATAAAATGTTAAAATTTGGATTGATAGAAACTAATAAATATCACAGTCTAATTTATCATGCGCTGCAGCCCAAGAGAGAAAGTCAATTTCATACCATCTTTCTCTTACCTTTACAGAGATGTAGGAACATCTGGCATGTAAGCAACATCTTTAGAGAGATATGTTTTCACAAGTTAAGCATACTATGTAACTTCTATCAGAATTTCTAACTGTTTTGTTAGAAATGTTAGTCCTGAGTAATTTCTAGAAATTTCTTGCATTATATTATAAATTTATTTAAGTATGATTTTTGCAAAAATGTAATTGAAGCTTTCTAGTAAAAGCAAGCAAATATGCAGAGCAGAAAATAATGGCTCTCCAGATTGGAAATATCAGCTGCTGTGTATTCAGGGAGTTAAATTTAGGAAGCCTTTTATTGACTAATGAAAAGGCAATGGGGAGATTTATAGGATGGTGCATAACATTAATGCTTGTCAAAACTCAGGGATCACATTTAGAATAGGAATTATTATTATTAGAATTGATTCCCAATTAATCTAGTTAATTTCCATGTATATACATTTGATTAATTTTTGGGTCAACTCCCATATTTAGAGGTCCATTTCAAGGTGGAAACATGTGCACGTATGCTGGCCTCTAAGTGACAAGGCACAAGTTGAAGGCCCTTAATCACAAGGCATAGCTGAAGGATCTATGAAGTTCTCAGAGCATAGCTAAGGAATCTGTGAAGAATGTCACTACAACATTTACACAGGTAAAAAAAAAAAAAGTTTTTTATTGCTCTTTGGTAAATTTAAGATGGGCTCCAATCAAGGAAATTTTACCAAATTTGTTTGTGAACTGAGAAGAGAGTACAAAAAAAAAAAATCTTGTATCTTAAAAATCTGACTTTCTTTACCTATTCTGCAACAAACAATTCTTACAAAAGCTTATTCTTTTACCTACTTCATGCTATTCAAGGCAAACATTAACAGGAATGGTTTTATTTACATGTTTCTTTCTAGGAACAATTACAAAGGAATTAGAATATACTAGGCTA
This sequence comes from Hymenopus coronatus, assembly GCA_030762935.1. Taxonomy (NCBI): domain Eukaryota; kingdom Metazoa; phylum Arthropoda; class Insecta; order Mantodea; family Hymenopodidae; genus Hymenopus; species Hymenopus coronatus. Next base: position 54,577,523 of record CM060898.1, read on the forward strand.
AAGCAAGTAAAACTTTTTAAGAACAGGTCACTATTCTGTTCTCTTTGCATGACCAGTACTCCTGAGTAAAAGAAAAAAAGAAAGAAACAAAAAAATCAAGATATAGATTTCAATTGTAATTAAAAATCTTAAGCATGTTGTATTTTAATCAATTGATACAGCTAATTTTAAGAAAATAAAACTTTTTGAAAAATTTTTGATATAAATGGTAATTTGGACCCCCCCCCTCCCAGTACAAAATCATGAAAATCATATTGCATTGGAATTTAAATATTAATGTTGGGCACTTCTCCAATACCTATAGTTCTGTAAAAAGTATATGAAAACATAGTGAAGCTGTCAGTAAAACTTCCAGTGATCATTGAGTTTTAGATGTACAGACCCCTTAGCTACTTCCTATCCTCAGGTTGGGGCCTTGGGCTTAATTCTTGTGCTTCTAAAAATATTTATCGGCTAGGCTTTGCAGCTTAAGTCCCTCCACACTAAGTATAGCAGTATTTGCTAATCAATTGCAATAAAAAAATATCATAATTTTGGTATTTATCTGGCTTTTCATATTTAAGTTATGCTGCACACACATGGACCTTTTTCTAAAAGATGCCTTTTCTGGATTTGGAGAACACCAAAACATATAATCTTGACACTAAGACATCCTTATTTGTTATATGCACTAGAGTAGTAAATTATCCTTGGCATTTATAATTGAAATTCAAGAAATGAAAAACAATAGATGTACAAATAGTTTTGAGAATGCAAATTTGCATCATAACAGACTGACATGAATAGATGCCAAAACAGATTTCAATTTATCTCAATCCCTCTTTTCTTACTAAAAATCAATTTCATAATTAAAAAAACAAGTGCACAAATAATTGATGAAATAACACTATATATTTCAATTGCAAAAGCATACAAATGCAGTATTTCTCTCTTGGTCCACAAGTGAACAATGTATTCAATTCATTCTTTGTTTCAATCAATCTGTGGAATGTACTTGGATGCAGGATACATCAAGTTAATAATCATATTTACAATGATCAAATATCATACATGTATAAAGCTGATAAACTACAAAAAAGAAATTTATTAGAACCTAAAAAGCTCATCTGCAGTGTATAGCTCAGCAGGGTATGATGAAATATTTAGTAAGGTAGTGAAAGCCTGTGCCATGGTAATAGGTAAAGCATTATGCTACTTGTGTAATCAATCCTTAGACGCAAAAAAAATTTGGGGATTCTTTACAAGATGGCAAGCAATTTTTCTAAATCCAAAGGTACGCCAATGCATGTGCAAGCAGATAGAAAATATATTGAATATATGATGCCACTGAATAAAAAAATGCTTATTGAAAGTATATTTTGTAACCTTGTCAAGGTGTTTGACTGTGTTAATCATGAAATTCTTATAGAAAAACTAAGATTTTATGGAATAAATAAAAAGCTCAATTGGTTTAAGTCATATTTGGGGAACAGGAAACAAAGGGTTGATGTAAAGAGTACTTATTAAGAATAGAGTTCCACATGGGCAGTAATTAAGCATGGAGTTTCACAAGGATCAATTCTTGGCTGGTTGCACTTCTTGATTAATATCAACGACCTCTCCTTAGTAATGAAAAGCATAGCAACCACTGTGCTGTTTGTTGATGATACTAGCATACTAGTGACAAGCAATAAGTTATGGACTTGCACCAAAATTGAACAATGCATTCAGCACTACAGACCATTGGTTTAAGGCCAATAAACTAACTCTCTTTGAACATTGACAAAACTAAGGTCTTTAAATTTGCAATATACAATTAAAAAAATCTCACTCTGCAGACAATCATTGATAAAGTTATATTGGACCAAACTTCACACTTCTTACATCTCTAGGTTGATATATATCGAAATTGGAAAGCTTACACAGAGAGCATTATACCTAAATTAAAATCAGCAATTTTTACACTTAGGTTATTAAATTCATTTTGCCTAATTCATACTTAAAGCAGGTATACTATGCTTATTTTTATTCAGTAATGAAATAGATCTTATATTCTGGAGCAATTCAGTTGAAAGTAAGCGAGTACTTATATTACAAAAGCAAGCCATCAGAACTATGTATGATGGCATCAATAATACAGATCCATGTAAGGGCCCGTTCCAAAGGCTGAACATTTTGACATTTCCTTGTGAATACACACTTGTACTTATGTATTTCCATATCAAAAATCAAGAATACTTTGCAAAAATTATAAATATTAGACAAAGAATGGATTTACACAAACTCAGTTTGTTACAGCTTAACATGTTACCAAAAAAGGAGTATATTATGAATGTGTCAGAACCTTTAATGTGCTTTCGAGTTATTTAGAAGTACTATCTTCAGGGAAAATACAGAAATACAAGTCTGTTCTTAAAAACTATCTATGCAGCAAGACCTTTTACTTGTTATAAGAGTTTATAGATGATCAGTAAAATGTGCTCTGCCATTAGAAAAATGTAATGTATCATTGTATTGGTTTTAATTGCATTCCCCATTTACATTAGTTTTTGACCTTAAAAATTACTCATGAACTATGATAATGAGAATTATATATTGTAGTAGAAATTAAAGAAAGAAAACAGAATCTGTTGTGTTACACTCACATGACTCTCTCTAGCTGTTCTACAAGCAAACTTCTCAAAAGACTATTCTTCTTTCTACACCATGCTAATTGAGATAAACATTAGCAGAATGTTCTTATTACTTAGTTCCTTATAAGTAGAAGGAAACTAAGGGAATACACCAGGCTAAACCAACAGTCAAATGTTTTAAAAGCAGTCGTTATGCGATTATCATTGCAAATCGCTTCTTTGCTTGGCCAGGGGTACAACAAAGGAAAAACACACACTTCTTGTCTGAGAAAAGTATGAGTACAATAGAAATAACAGAAACCAATTACAAGGAATATCTCAGAAATGGTTACCTCCACAACAAAAATGTAAAGGACATAAATTGTGTGTTTTGACAAGATCTACATTTTTTGTATGTTAAGTTTTTTTTTAACTATTATGGTTTGCCAGTTAAGCAAAGTTGGGCAAAACTCATCCAGAATAAAGAGGTCTTCAGAGACTATTCACAGAAAATTCAATAATACATTTTATTTGGAATGTAAATTTCTTGAATATACAGTATAATCAAAATTGTTGTCATTTTTGAGAAAATCAAAATGTTTGAACATTTTTACATGTAAAAGGTAGTTGTAGAGGGGGGGGAGGTTCTTTGTGTCGCATCCTTGGTAGATACTAACCAAAGTACCAGTTTAGTATTTAATGGTCTTTTCGTTTTTGAGCTATGCTGTCCCCCCCCCCCACACACACACAGGCCTTTCTCTATAAATGCTTTTTTCGGACCCCAAAAAATATATTTCCAGTACAATCTCGACATCAAATTTTTGGGTGGACTACAATACCTTCTCTATTCACTATGTACATTGTACATTTGGATTAGAGAAAGTAAAAAAGCATGCAGCATGTAGTTGAATATTTAGTGGTGGTGGTTAAAATGGTTATATTGTTTGAATTAGTAGTAGTTGGTTTTTTATGTGTCCAATGTTCCCCAACTAAACAAATACAAAAGCAGTGTTCCTCTAAGAAGTACTTCACCTTTGATGCATTACATTTTTATGTTACTTTTAATAGAATTAGGGAGGGGTTAAAGGTATCTATGTTGGAATGCTAAACTCTTATGAATATTTTTGTTCGGTAATGAAATAATGGTCTTATATTCTGGGGCAATTTGGTTGAAAGTAAAGGGGTGTTTATATTACAAAAGAGAGCCATCAGAACTATGTATGGCATCAACAATACAGCTCCCTGTAAGGAGCTGTTTCAAAGGCTGAACATTTTGACACTTCCTTGTGAATACTTTTACATACTCATATGTTTCCTAATCAAGAATACTTTGCAAAAAATGTAAATCTACATAATCTAAATACTAGACAAAGAATGGATTTACACAAACCAAGTACTGGCCTAACTTGTTACCAGAAAGGAGTGTACTATGAATGTGTCAGAATATTCAATGCCCTTCCAAATGACTTAAAATTATTATTTTCGGGAAAAATAGAAAGGTACAAGTCTGCTCTTAAAAACTCTATGCAGTAAGGCTTATTACTCAATAAAAGAGTTTTTAAAATGTCCTCTGCCATATAGAAAATGTAATATCATTGTACTGATTTATAGTGTATTGCACATGTTGTTATTTGGAATTTCTTAAATTATCTTTATACTTGTCTGGTGTTTTGGCCAGTAGGATGGCATGCCTTTTCATCCTACTTGTTTTGATCTTGCAAGATATTAAAAGTACTATTTACTGGATTTCTGGAATATTGATAATGATTATTTGTATAATATGGTGAGTGTAGTAAAAAAAAAAAAAAATCATATTGGAACATTCTTCATTACCTATAGTTGCGTGCGGCAAATTTGCCGATATTCCATGCAGATGCGCTTCCTAGCCTGTTATTATTCACAATCGCAGATGACTAACGAATACTGCCTTTGCCGCAAAGTGTTGTTGCCGAGGGATGAAAAGTAGAAGAGCGAAGGCCGCAATTCTACGCAGCGAGGACAGGGGTCCGTAGCAGTTTTCACTACTCCACCGTTTCCATGCCCTTTCTACAGAACTATAGATATATATCGAAGAACCCCAAAATATTTGAAGCATGTAAACAACAAACAAAAGTCATTAAGTTAAAGGCAGCAGAAAAAAATGCACTTCAATACACAAACAATGTTAAGCACCAAACAGATTAATAAGGAAATACGAATCCACTGTGCAAATAAGTGAAACCCATTTTGTTCGAGGGTCTTGGCTTTTATTAATGTATAGTTGTTCAACATAACCTCATCCAATTACAGTAAAACTGTTTTAAAAGAGTCTGTTGACATTACCTTCTGTATTGCAGAACAATATAGTTTAGGAATGATTAATCTCAAACTTTGCATTTCTCAGACGAATTTACATGCGAGTATACCAAAATATTTATGGGCTAGCAGACAGAGTTAACTCAAATATTTTTTTCTTTTTTCTAATACGCTAGTCAGTTGTTTATTATTAATCATAAAATGTAGAGATGAATTTCTCTTCTTCCCATAGTGGCGGCTATACGTAAGAACTATGGACTCCAAGCGCAAAGTCTTTTAACCACTAAGTGTATTTCCGAATTTAAACATTTATTATATCAGGATATGTACTTAAACAAACTATTCAAGATGGAACACAGGTTTGTAACAGTTAGTTTAAATTAAAAAGAATATTTATATCATCAATAGTTTGTCAGTATAGTTTTTGGACTAATAATGGCCTACGTGCGTTGCTGTAAATAGGTGGCGCTACAGAACAAGAAACGGTACAGTAGTGCGGTGTTAGTGTACACTAAATTTGCAAGATTTCAACAACTTTTTACCGTGCTGTGAGGGATAAAATGTTGAGATTCTGCACATTGTATCGCAGTTTAAGGTATTCAGAACGTACTGCTTATGAAAAATTTATTTCTATTTAAGTATTAACTTTATAATTTCAAGTTAAAAATCTCTTCATTACGAGCATAACTTGTGATCGTGTTTTGTTTATGCGTGAGACGATTTTTTTTCTACCAGTGATTTCCGTGGTGGTATTGCCCTTTGTTATTGACATTTTTAGTTTTTAAATTGTTTTCATCGTTTTTGGTATTGAATTGTGGTGCTATAGTAAACGGTTAAATAGTTTGGACCGATATAATTCGTATATTTGTATATTAAACATAAAAATAAAATCCGTTTGTGTAGTAAAAGTCATTTACACATAGTTTACACCCCTGTTATAAATAAGGGCTGGTGAATGCAGCTTACGAATCTAATGAAATGTGTCGCAGTGTTTTAGTATGTACTTTACGTTCAGTTGCAGATGTTAGCTCAGAGTACCAATGGCAGGCCGAGAAAGAAAATCAAGTGTTAAGAATTTAGGGGTTAAGAAGGAAGCTGATACATGCAAACAGTCTACCTCACAGAGCGAAGCGAAGATAATAGCTGATGGCAATTCCACAAAGAAAGAGCAGCAGAAATGTGCATCTACAGAGAGAAAATCAGGATTGAGAAAGAAAGCAACAGGTGGTCTTAGTGATAAAAAGGCTCCAAGCAAAGTAGAAATAAAACCTAAAGGAACAAATGCAATTGGGAAGAAATTAACTCCCTTGGATACCCAGGCCAAAAAACAAAAGAATGCCAAGTTGATACAGGATCAAAAGCCAAATAATATAGCTACTTCAGAACCTCCAACAAATAAACACAACGTTAAGCGTACCAAGTTAAGGAAAATTATTAAGACAGAAGCTCCTGAATCAAAAGCAGAGGCAAATGCTTCAAGTATATTAAAAAAACCACAGATTCCAAAAATTCGTAAAGTTAGCAGGCTTAATAAATTGGGTACAGGTGCCATAGATGCACGTACAAGCACAAGGAATCGTAATACTCCTTATGTTACCAGATCAGATTCACCTGCTCGAGTTTTAAGAAATGGTAAGCGAAGAAAGTTGAAAGATCCCAGCCTTTTGGAAGGGCTGGATGTGAGGTGTCCTAAACGTAGACGATTGCTTAGCTCAACCAAAGAAGTAACATCAAGAGATGTGGTTATAAAAAGTGAAGTTTTAGATGACCAGGCCAGTGTAGCAGAAAGTGACATCAGTTATGATTCTCGTGTAGAAAATGGAAAAACAAAGTGGGACTTGGTTCGTGATGTAAAATCATCAGTTGAAGATAACAGAATCCTAGAGAAGAAAAATCTTAAACATACTGAAGATCCAGCACAAGTAACTGATAATTGTCTGGGGAAAGCAATTTCCAACAAGATTGCAGAATTAATCAGTAGAAACAAATTCCTTGAAACACTAGGTAAAGACCTTGCACCTAAAACTGAAGAAACAATATTTAAACCCTTAGCTATTAAAACCGAAGATATTCCAACACATGATAGTTTGGTTAAAAAGGATTCAAAAGTTTCTGACAAGAGTACAGATGTCTCAGAAAAGGAAACGGCAAATATTGAGAAAGGCAGGAGCATAAGTGAACAGAATCATGGCAAAAGCAATCTTTCTCAAAATAGTGCTGAAAAGAAGATTTCAGAAATTGCTCAAAACTTCCCTTCATTGGCTACAGTCAAAAAGGAACAGCCAGATCATTTAGAACAGCTAAAAAATGGTCAAAATCGAAGTTATCGTTTATCCTCACGATCCCTTTCAGAAAAAGCAAAAAGAATCAGAGATTTTAAGCTGGGAAGGAGCAAAACAACTAAATTGTACCAATCATGTCCAAGTTCAAGTGGAATGTTTTATGTTGTTGAAGATCCTGCTGATATTGCTTCAAGGCAAGTTGTCTCATCGAGTAGTGGGGAATGTTCAAGCTCAAATTCCAATGGAACTTCACAGGAGGCAAATAACACTGACTGTAACATTAAAAGTGAACAAATTGAAATATCTGATCAGGGTAAAACTATCATAGGTATGCAGCCTAGTACATCATTGTCACCAATGGAGAAAGGGATAATGGAGTCCAGGGAAAATGTGGATAAAACTCTCAACAAAACTGAGGAAGAAAGTTTGGCAACAGCAGAAGGACCTGACTCAACAATATCTGACATGAACATAAAATCTGTTTTGGTGTGTGAGAAAAATACAAATAACTGTGATAACACATCTAGTGAATCAACTGTAATATCACCAGTGAAAAGTGAGATTACTTCTAATAGTTCTGGGGAAAAATGCACTACTGAAGTGGATCTTTTACAGAGCAGGCAAGAAGTGAAAGAAAATTTGCATGGACCATGTTCATCTGTTGTAAGTATACCTGTATGTGAAACCAGGTGTGTTAAAGAAGAACTAACGACTACAAGAGAAAAGGATGAGGAAAGAGCAGAAAACACACATTTGCAAGATTTGGAAAGGTTAGAGGATAAACTTTCTGAACTAGTACAAGCAGCAACAAGTATAGAGCCAGATCAAATGGATATTGCCGTGCCGGAAGAGCCAACAAAAGTGAATGATACTAATGAAAGCAAGTGCCTTAAAACAACAGATCAGTGTAATAAAAGCATAGATTTGTCTGTAGAATTGGTTCCAAAAGAAGAGATTAAAAACCTTGTGGAAGACTGCAATACAAAATTGAAATTAGCAGTAACTAATTCACAAGATGGAAAATCTGCAGAGAATGAGAGTACAATATTGGAATCAGAAGTTGATTCAACCATTGAAGAAATTCCCAAAAGCAGTACTGTGATGTTGCAGGAGACCTGTCCCAGTAGCTGTGTTGAGAAGCCTGATAAAAATAGTACAGGTGACAACTGCACTGGAGAAATTAATGCTGTTACTGATAAAATAGAATTAGAAGGCTTGGTCAGTGTAGAAGCTACGAAAGTCAGTAGTTCTGCAACTGAAAAGAGCAAAAGTGGTATTATATCACAAGAAAATGATCGACATGAGATGATCGAACAAGATTTGAAAACCTGTGATGTTCAAGTTGAAATAACTAAACCAGAAATTAATACAACTGATTGTTTAAAGACTGAGGTTGAAAGTTGCATTGAGGATGCAGCAGAATTTCAAACTGATAACTTGCTTAGCAATATTGATACAAGCATTAAGGAAAATCCAAATGATGCCGTGAAACCAGTTGAAGATATAATGGAAGTTAATGTTCCATCGATGGCATTTGAAGCACCAAAGCAGCTTTCTGAATCCAGTTTGGAAAATAGTTTTGAAAGCCCACCATTAACAACAAAAGAAACTAAACTTTCAGAGGTCATAAAATCACTTGAAGATAGTTCAGAAGAAAGCCAAAGAAATGTTAGACAAGACTGCAAACACATCAGTTCAGAAAGTGAAGCACAGATTGTTGAGGGAGATGGTGCTAATAGTGGGTTGGAGAAGTTTGAAATGAGTAGTACTGCTAAAGAAATGAAGGATGATAAGTCTTTAGAAATAAGTATAGAACAAGAAAACAGGAATAGTACCGAAAATGTGGAAGGGAGTGAAGTGGATGTTTTCATTGCTAGTACAGAGAATTGTCAAGTAACTGATTTAAAGAAAAACAAGATAAAAGTTGACAAAGATATCAATGAAGCAGTCAGTAATTTTATGGAAATAGAAAATGTAGAAGATGGTAAAGAAAATATTCTTCTTGCTGTATCAGAGAACTTAAAAGCAACTACGGATAGAAATGAGGCTGTGGAGGAAGCAGGAGTTGCTGAAAAGAAAGAGGTTGCTGAAGAAGTGAGTCCAGAGGAGCTAGCAGTCAAGGAATCTGTTCTCAGTGCTCTTGGTCTTCAGCCACTTCGTTCTCTTCAGGTATGTCATCAAAACATCCAATTTAAATCCATGAGGATATATATATTTCTAACCTCAAACTTATCTTAAGGTGCTATTGCTGATCTATAGTAAACACACATTCTGTGTTGAGGACTGCTTTATAAATGCTTTGATGTTCATTTTCATTTATTTCTGGCAAGCCAGCTTTGATGTTCATTTTTATTATATTTCTGACATGACTACTAAAATTTCCATACATTCTGTTGTGCCCACCACAGTTTTTTTAATAAATTCTAGGTTCTTTAATTTAATTTTGTCAGAGGAAATGAGTATTTCTTTGATTTGTGTGTGCATGCTCATGCATGATACAGGTTCAAGTTTGGAAATTTTAGTTTTTCATGTCTCATTTAGACAGAACTTGATATTTAGAGAAATTTGGTAACGTCTAAATAATACTTATATAATTGTGGAGTCAGTTTTTTTTTAACACTGTCACTTATATTTTAATTTAAGGAACTACTTTTGGCAGCCTTTGCTTCTATTTTCAACCTTACAATGGCAGTCGACCCCCAAGGATCTACAAATAAAGTATAGATTCTTTATTCATAAGTGTATTACTTGGAAAGCAACGTGAACAGATTTGTCTCTTGGGTCTGAAAAACTTTTATAATCATCCTTTGGGAATATAAAATTCCACTGAATTATACAAAGGGTACGATTCAAAGCAATCTATGCAATGTTAGCTAACCCTTAATAATGCTAGATTGTTAAAACCATTGTTACATTATGTTTTAGAAATGCACCCTTAGTAACCTTGCAGGAATAAAAATTGAGAAATATTGCACACCTTTAAGGAGGTAGGAACAGAAGCATGATGTGCAAGATTATACTGTAAAAAAACCTTGACTTTAATGATAATACCAGGAAAGACAAGTGAATGTCTATGTGTGCTAACACATGCACATTCTATACCCCCGCCGCTGAATCCTCACACTTGATAGTTAGGAGTTAAGTTCGTACATCCACAGAAAACCGATGAAAAACTTTACCATTTTGACTTTCTGAACCAATCACAAAGCAGCATTCTGGTCAGTCTGTCAGACAACGGAAACAGATGTAGATGCCACACTGTAGCAATATCTGGCTATTTCCAACCGCATGGTCAGTTTGCAAGCTCCTAACACGTACACTGAACTGTTCTATACAAGCTACGTATTATTTGTTATTATTTATATTTATTGTTATTGTTGACAGTGTTGTTGGTGTTTGTTTGTACGTGAGGGAAAATAGGACTCACAACTATAGAGGTGAATAAACTTTTGCAGAAGGTGTGACAAGGGTGGACACGGCCTCATGGAAGAAGGAAGTGAATCATGGGCACCAAATAATACGAAAAGTACAGGAATTAGACGGAATCATCAGTGAATGATATGTCTTGTTGATGATGATGATGATGATGATGATGATAACAACAATGACAATGCTTCCAAGAGGGATGACAAGAGAGACTTAAAATTCTTAACCGGTGAAAATCAATTTGCTATACCTTTCCCTTATTGTAGCAAGCTATTTTACATAAATTTGTTTTATATTGTCGTAAATATGTAATGTATGCTACATACGTTATAGTATCACTGTTATTTTTAATTAACATCAATAATAATTAATTATTCATCGGCATTCATTTACTATGTACACTGTTTATATTTGTCTTTATACACAATAGAGGCATTTGTAATCAGCTGTTGTTGTTTACTAGTTACTCTGACAATGCCGCAAAGGCAGCATAGCCAACCTTATGCGAAACCACTAAACTGTCAAGTCAAGGATTCAATGGCGAGGGTATAACTTACCTGATGTGTATGAATAGTTGCCCATTTCAAAACTTACCTTGGATATCTCTTATATGAAATCATACTAGAATATTATGCAACGGGGCAAATTGACTTGCATTCATAGAAAGCCAATATGGAGCATGTCAGCATTTAGCAGAGCAGGATATTCTGGCAAATAATGCCATAATATTGAATGCCCTTGGTATGTATTTACAGTTATAAATGTCATTTTGGGTGGTTCAGTGCTGGCCTTCTCATCCCAAGGTTTCAGGTTCAAAACAGGCCCAGGTAAAAGCAGCCGTTCTTATCAGTAGATTAACTGGCATGTAAAAGAACTCCTGTGGGACAAAATTCTGGTACACCATCAGCTTGGAAATGATCCTGGCAATCAACAGTGTTTTTAACAAATCAATAATTTAATTTTAACTATTATAAATTCTTTAGCCTGTAACGAGAATCTGTTATGTCACTTAACTGTATTTAGAATTGTGCATGTAAGAGTGAAGCCACGAATGACACAAACTTACGAGTGGCTTACAGCATAATTACTGTGTGTGTTTTAATAATACCTTCACTTATATAGTTTGGCTGCACTGCTGAATGGTTCCCACCCCTCATTAGGAGTTTCCATGTAAATTATCTATTTTCTTCCTGGTGCTTCGTGGAGCAAACATAAAGGTGTGTCAAGGAAAACCACTGATCAGAGAGAGATATTACTATATGTGTTTCTTTCTGACTCGCTATGCACTAGCAAGACAGGTGACACTCAGCAGTGAGTGATATTATGTAGCCTTGAATCACCTGCTCCTGACTATAGAATCTAAATCAGGTCTCACAGAGTGGTGCATAGCATATGATGCACAATATTAGTTGGCTAGGTTGATGCAGTGCAAACTCCAATTCCTATATGCAGCAATTATGCTGTCTCTATGCTTACATTTGTTGTGTTAGCTCCTCCTGACTCCATCTTCCCACTGTTCTGCCACACTGCAAATTGTGCAGAGCCAAGTCAGACTGATGCACAGAACCTCGGCACTTCAGTTTGCATGGGTGCGATTTTTGGGCATGAGACCCCTTATTTAAATAATGGCTGAGATCTTCAGCAACCCAACTTATTGTAACCATGCTGGCCTTCAAATAGCTGTGCAAAATGTTAACAGCACTTTTTGCAGCTATGTATGGTGCTCATTTTTCTGCTGGATATAATGCCACATTATTTCTTAGCAGGAATATCTTATTTTTATTTTTTCTCATACTAGCAAAGTTTTAGACAAAGGTTGGAATGGAGGATCAGCTTCTATGAAAACTCTCTGTCATGCAAACTATACCCCTACCACTGAAACTCTGCACTTGACAGCTGGCAGTTTAGCAATACACTAGCAAAAAAGAAGACAAAAAGCTTCTAAGGCAGCATTCTGAGTGCTTGATGAAAAGGGGATTTAATATATACCTATTCCATTGTGTAAGTAAATACAAATAAAAAGTATAGGATTATTTACACCTGAGAATATTGTCAATTGTGTTTTTCAAGTGCAACAATGTCTCAAAAAGCTCATTGACCACAAAGTGATAATCTGCAAAATGAAAATCCTAAGTATAGGATATACTCAATAATCTGACTTAGGAATTATTAAGGAAAACCCAGGGATTCTTTGAATAGGAGGATTACATTAATGTTTGTGGGTTTCCTTCTTTGCTAATAAAATTGTGTAGTGAACTGCAGCAGCTTTTGGATTAAGCAAAAGAACTGTTGTCAGCAAGGAAATGAAGCTTCAAGAGAAGGAAGACAAAATTCCTGAACCATAGCAGGTATTTCTGTTAACTCTAGGGAAGAAGAAATGCAGCCTCATCCAGTAACAGGCAAGTAATAATGATGATAATTGAGTTATTCACCATCATTCACCACTTGTGTGCACTGTTTATATTGCGGCTTGAGGCATGACAGGAAGATGCATAATCAGCTGTTGCTGACTTGGTAATATTGCAACCACAAAATAGCCAGTATCACTCAAAGCCACATGAACTGTCAAATGCATAGTTGACTTATACCCCCATAAGCTTTTGTGAGTGTTGGCATAGAAAAAAATTAAAATTAGTTTTTATCAAGTATTTTAGTTTTTACTAGTATAAATGTTACAATCTCATAACTTTCTTTACCTCATTCATTTATGCTTCTTTAACATTTATGATCATATTGGAAGCTTTGCCTTTAGAGAAATTGCTCATTTGCAATGATATTCACTCATTAACTTTAGTATTAAACTTTGGATTTTCTATTTAAACAATTTCACACACAAACATATATCTGGCTGAAGGAAAATTCCAATCTTCCAGCCAGAAATTGTACCCAGGATCTCTGGACTTAAAATCTGTGGTGCTATAAGTTATTGCTGTGATAAAAATGTGTGAAATCCAATTCAATACAAATTAGCAGTAGATACAAGGAGGTTGACAAACAGCTTTTTTGTATACACTACGCTACGCATGAGCCCAGGAGAAATAGTCCTGTAACACTCCAGAGGTGTTGATTAAAATATTAAAAAAATTCAGATGGACAATACTAAATGTTAGTGTCCAGCATTAGATGGACTAACAGCTAACTTTATGGGGAGGTGTTTCTTTGACACATTGCTTTTTAATAAATTACACTTTTTTCTGTGGTAAGATATTTTGTATCTCTTCTGACTTCCTGTTATAAGGAAGACTTTAGGCTTTTAAGATAATCAGGCCTGAATTCTGGTATTTTAATCAAAATAATTGGAGCCAGTTTCTAGAAAATAAAATAAATTTTCAGGCAAAGGGTTGTTTGAGGTGGGAAGAAAATGTTCATAGGAAATATTTAAAGTTGTGACTCAAATATGAAATTTGCTGAATCTGATTTTTCATTTTTGAACTATGCTGTTCATATTTTAATTTCCAGTGAAATCTCAATATTGAATTTTCCATTGGAATGCAGTACTTCTCTACCTGCCATAGGTAAGAAGTCCCCCCCCCCCAAAAAAAAAAAAAAAAAAAACAGTAATTGCTCTTTGGAAGGGAAATCCAAATTTCAATTTTATTTATTTTTAATCATTTGAAGATAGTAAATAATGAGTTCATTTGTATCTTGCTGTTTTGGAAAAGTTAAATCAGACTTGAAAAATTCAATGCTACAGATGGAATTCAAAGCATGTTCAGCATTTATAAAAGCTCAGTTTATTTGAGCAGCAACTTTGACAGAGAGATTAAATGTTCTTTACTTCCTCTACATGTGCTATGTACATAGTGTTCAGAAAAGGTATTGTATTCCACCCAAAAATTTGTTACAATTCCAGTGCTCCTCCATTGACAAATACTAGCACTACATTCAAAACAGACACTTTTTGGGGGTTTCATGGATAGCTGGAAGTGGTTTGTTTTCTCTGAAATGTTTAGGACAATTAGTTTGAATTTATTTTCAAGTATTTTATTTATTTTTTTAAGTTGTTAAGTCGCTTTTTATTTTCTTTTTCTTGTGTTCCTTCAAAGAGTGGAATTTCAAAGTCATCAGTGTTACCCCTATTTGCATCTTTAACTATTGCCTAAACCTCCCCCATGTACTTTAATTGTGTAATAAAAATATTTCTGTAATCATTAATAAGTACTACATAGAAGAAAATGCTTTTGTAAAAGTAGTTTTGAAGAAGAATGGGTGAAATAATGTGATTGTAACATGTCATATTTTCAGGAGTGCTCAGTAGTTTAAGTAAAAGACTGTAATGTGCAACATCTCTTAAATGGAAAAATCTCCTTCTTCACTTACAGTAAATATGATGAGGTTAATTTCTAAATAAATTTCTCTCTTGCTTGAGAGCAGAAAATGGTTAACAAGCTCCTTTTTCTGTGATTGGTTCAGTTCACATTTACGATCGTAAGATATCTGAAAACCCAAAGGTGATTCTGGATGCATCACTGCAGCTAATCCCTTACTAATATAATTATGTGTGCTCTTGATGCCTTCACCTTTTTATTAAAATATTTGTAATCATGCTTGAAATGTCGTAAAGTAATCTTGGTAAGCTACAAATAAATGGTATACTTCCACTGATATTAATAGAAAACTAAAGGATTTGTAAGGGCTGTATACTAGATTACCAACATATAGAAGTCTCAGATAACACAAGCTTTTCATTCATTTCCAGTACATCAAGCAAAAGACTTATTGTGTAACCTCATTTGAAGAGAAAATTTTACTCTTTTACAAAATCTGTTCCCTGAAGAAGTTGCAATGTCAACATGTGTTCTTAGGTCTTCTCTAGTTATACAAAGGATAAGTTCTTTCTTGCCAGAATTGAACAATGAACATGATCACAGTCCCCTCATCCTATTTGTACATTCTGCTGAATAATTCATACACTCTAAATTTCATGTCATCATCCCACACAAAATTAAAATTATGTTTTGCTACTAGGTGAGAGAAGGTTTTAAGAGTTTCATTTTCAGGAAGTTAGTAAGTACAAGTCAACATAGAGCAGCAGCAGCCCCCCCCCCCCCCCATTGATGACCCAGTACCTATTGTAGTTTCAGGGCTGTAGGTATTTCCATACCAGTTTTTATTTTACATCTAGGCCATCTGTGAAGATGGGAATACATTTACTGCAGTAAACTTTCTTAAATCCTCTGATACTATTTTGTGAATGTATGAAATAGGGTTTGAGATTTGTCAGTTCCTTTTAATACGTTATAAACACATAACATTATTCAGAATTTGCACCTATCAGACTTCAAATGTCCACCATTAATACACACACAGACTTTGAGTCTCTTGGGCCAGCCATCTTTTGCAGGATGGATAGTATCAATCGGGAAATCTGCCACTTCTGCCACCAAGAAGTGCTTCAAACTTTCAAATGAAGAGTAACTACTTGCAGGCCATTCCGTCTAGCACTGACGACAATTTAAAGTCCAAGGGGTTTAAATCGGGGCTACCATAAGGCCACTCAGCAATGCAGATGAAGTCTGGTATATTAGCCTGAAACCACTGTTTAGTTATCCTTGCCCAATGAGCTGGTGCAAAAACATACTGGAAGGTTATGTTCATTGTTGAGGATGATTTCACTCAAGGCCTTCACAGTAGGCTCCAGAACAACATCCACACACACCTTAGTGCTTGTTCTTACTCCTTTTTCACAAAAATAAAGCCTGGTGGGGCCTTCATGCTCAACCCCCTCCTGCCCCAACCATTTGAGGAGGGGTTGTGACTTCTCTGCACCTTAGAAACTCGTTCAATTTCCTAAGAGCTTGCTGCATATATCCTATTGTTTTGCCAGTTAAAGCTCTCTTCATTGATAAAGAATATTTTCTCATCTGTAAAGAGAATTCTCCAATACCCATAGTGGAGATACTATTGCAGGAGCTGTCTTGATTTCAGTTTCCTCTGTTTCTTTAGCTATGGTGTTAAAAATTCCAGTGCTCCACTAATGAGCTCTAACCCCAAAGCCTTCAGAAAATATCCATATAGTGATTATGGAGAAATGTTAAGCTCCTGTGCCATTATCTTCTGCTACCGTGTTGGATTTTGCTGGTTATGAGTCACCACTGCTCTCGCACTACAAAGACAACTATCCCTTGGGTGATAACTTATACTGCTGGTCTCTATCACTAGATTGTCCAGTCAACAAACCTCTTACTGATCTGCTGTTTCAGGATTTGGAAAATCTCAATTGGTGACTTTCTAATCTTGTGCAAGACAATCACTGCTACCTTGTTCTCGTAATCATCCCACTCCATGTTTATGCGAAGCAGATCCACTCTTTCTCTTTGACTGTTGAACACACCTCAGGACTAACCTTCAGCTAAACCATTCCTTGCCAACTGCAAAACCAGCTCTACTGTCCAAGCCAACATTTTATATATTTATGATTAAACTAGGTAAATATTCTACTGAAATGCTTCCTAAGACTTATTGCTATTGTTTGTGCTTGTGCTGAGCCCAGTTGCGTCCCTATATGAGATCTGTTCATGAACTACACAAGCTAATCACAGTCTTTGTCATTCCAGCCATCTGGTCTCCCTAAGACCCGAGAGTTATCTTAAACCAGGACTGCTCAAGAATGGTATGTTAGGAAACAGCTGCTGCAGTGTCAAGTAGAGCATGGCCCTAAGCTGCTGTCTTGTGCTCTGCTGTGTATCATGTGACCTCTATGACTTTATTGGTCAAGGGGAAGAGCAGTATCATATGGGCAAAGAGCCTGCACAGACCTGCCTTAATGGAAGGAAGAACAGAATATTGGTTATTCATTTGGTCACCTATACTGATTATAATGTTGTTATAATTATTGGAATATCCTGGAAAGCTAGAGTGGAGATGTGTCCTATTGTTGGATAGCTCCTTCTTCCTCTTTCACTAAGTCATAGGCTTTGTCTCTGTTGGTAAATAATTGTCCATTTTAGGGATTCCCGACATTCTGCATGTAAGGCATAGATATGCTAATCTCTATAGTTTGTTAAATTTGCCTGCTGGAGCAAATGGCTAATGTTTGACTTTAACTCCCAGGTTCCAATAGTGATTTGATGGTTAAAAGATACCATCTGGCTATATGGAGAATGTTATCAGGTGTGACCATTCCAGGTTTTCTCGTCACAGGAGCTAGATATTTAACTGGAACAATAGCTTCCTAGCATTCATCGAAAGATCCTACTGCATGTATACTTTAGCTGTGAATTATTTTTAGTCCAAGATCTATGTCTTGAGACTGTTGGGAAATTTTCCCCCAAAAATTGTATGTGTGCCATTCACATGACTCTCTACATCTCTGTAACAAATTATTGTTGAAAGATTATTCTTCTATCTACTTCATGATAAGCAAGATAAACATTAGCAGAAATTGTCCTTACTACTTGGTTCCTTGTAAATAGATGGGAAAAAATCTAAAGTATTCCATTCACACGTCATTCTCTAGCTGTTAATCCTTTTATCCAAAACATTATCTGTTATCTATGTCATGCTAATCAAGATAAACAGAAGCAGATATTCTTATTTCTAGCTTCCTTGTAAGTAGAAGGGAAATAAGAAAATGCATAGTTCAAAGCGATAGTCTTGTCCTATAAAAGCTGGTTGCTGTGTGAAACAATTGAAATTCCAACCTCTTTGCATGCTAGGAATAAACAAATGAGAAGAAAGATGTCTTCACGTTTGAGAAAAGTTTAAGTAACTAAGATTGAAACCAATCCAAGAGATATCAAACTGCTAATTCTACACACACAAAAAATTGATGTGCTCCATTCGCATAACTTTCTCTACAACTAACAAATTATTGTTAATAAGCTTATTCTTCAATCTATTTAATGCTAAAACATTAGCAGAAATGGTCTTAATTCTTAGTTCCATTATAAATAGAAGGGAAATAAGGGAATACACTAGGCTAAACCGACAGTAAAATGTTTTAAAATGTGTTTGTTATGGGATTGAAATCTGTTTCCTTACATGGGCATGAATTGACAAGTTTCTGAATAGAAAAGTTAAGTATTTTAAAACAGGCAACTCTACGAAAAAAATTTGTGGCATAAATTGTGTGGTTTGTCGTGATCTACATTTTCTGTGTCATAAGTTTTTGTCTATCTCTTGCGGTTTACCAGATATGCAAAATTCAATAAAAATCATCCAAAATAAAGAGGTCTTTAGAGGATATTCCCAGTGTTCAAGGTATACATTTTATTTGGCATGTAAATATCTTAAAATAAGAGATTTTAATCAAAATTGTTAGAGCCATTTTTAAGAAAATCAAAGTTTTCGAAATTTATTCCATATCAAGGGTAGTTTGGGGTGGGAGGATTTTCTTGACAATCTTTGAGTTGCATCCTTGGAAGATTCCAAACTTAAATACCAAGTTTGGTATTTAACGTCCTTTTCGTTTTTGACCTATGCTGTCCACACACACACACACACACACACACACACACACACAATTTCCCAAAAATGCTTTTTTTTGATTCAGGGGGATCCAAAACATGTATTTCCGGTGAAATCTCGGTATCAAATTTTTTGTTGCAATACAATATCTTCTCTATACACTATGTACATAATATGTATAGAGAAAGTAAAATTGTGAATGTTATAGATGGTGTGCTTTAATGAGATTTACATTTTTTGCTTAGTAAGTTTTTGTATACCTTTTACAGTTTGCAGTTATATAAAGGTCATCCAGAATAAATAGGTCTTCAGAGACTATTCCCAGAAAATTCAAGATATATATATTGCCATAAAAATATCTTAAACGTAAGATATTTTAATCAAAATTGTTATAGCCATTTTTGAGAAAATCAAAATTTTCAAAAAAAATGTTCATGTAAAATGTAGTTTAGGATGGAGGCATTTTCTTGAGAATTTTTATATCGCATCCTTGGAAGGTACCAAGTTTAAGATTTAACAGTTTTTGAGCTATGTTGTCCACAGATGCGTGCATGCACACACACACACAGACCTTTTTTCTAAAAATGCTTTTTTTATTCAGTGCCACCCAAAACATGCATTTCTGGTGAAATTTCGGTGTAACATTTTTGGGTACTATACAACACCTTCTTTATACACTATATACATAGTAAGTGTAGAGAAAGTAATAACCAGCCCTATACTGTCCGCATGTACGTACTGTCCTTGTTGGGTCATGTCATTGAATATATTGTCTACCGCAGTACTTCAAAACCAGGATCCTCCAGCTTTTTCATCCTGTCATTAAAGTAGTTTCTATCAAACTCTGCCAAATACTTTATATAGGTTTACTGTGACTATCACTTTCTTATTTGATGAACATTTTTTCCCATCAATTCAAAGTTTCAAGCTAGGGAACAGGAAGAAGTTACTTGCAGCTAATTTAAGTAAATAGGGTAGAAGAGGAACCAGTTCAAAGCCCAATTCATGCACTTTAGCCATTGTTATCACTGATGTGTGGAACAGTGCATTATTCTGATGAAAGAGCACTTTTTTGCGTGCCAACTTTGGTTTTTTTCAGCCAATGCAAGTTTCAAACTATCCAACAATGAAGCATAATAGGGCCCAGATATGATTTTCTTCTTTGCTAAGTAATCCATGAGGATTATTTCTTGGGAATCATAGAAAGCAGTGACTATCACCTTACCAAGTGACAAAATGGTCTTTGGCTTGTTAGGTGCAATTCCATTTTTTTTTACTACCATTTTGACTCTGGTGTGTAATAATGGATCCAGGTTTCATCAACAGTCACAAATCTGTGCAGTGCAGTTAAACATTGCCAGATGTTGCACTAAAATGTTCTGGATGCATTTTGTGACTATGTGCAATCAGACACCTACCTGACATACAGCTTCTTCATAGCCAATTCTCTATGCAGGATATTATGCATTCGCTTAGTTAAGATACCTACAGTCTCAGCAATCTTACGATTTTTATTTGGTGGTCTTGTATTATCTTATCATGGATTTTGTCAATAATTTCCTGTGTGGGGTAACCTCAATTGGATGACTGGAGCATGCTGCACGCTTTGTCTTCAGTACTTGTCCGAACATGTTTAAATTCATTAATCCAAGCTTCAGTGATGATGCAAAGTCTGCATGAACGTCATCCAACTCTGATTTGATTTGTGTCTCAGTCCAACTTTTCAATTGAAAGTGTTTAATAATAGCATGAAACTCAGTTTTCTCCATTTTCAATTGCAGTCGACACATTGATAAATTCAGGCGACTGTCAACAATGAATTTTATGCTGTACATTGTAGAAGTGTTTTAACACAATCCTTTGAATAATCAAGCTTACAAGCTGGACAAAAATGTTCCTCTCATGGAAACTTACTAGACTTATCAAAACACCCTCACATAATATATATCAGGGTTTTAGTAACTAAGAAAACAAGAGATACAGTAACAGAATGTAACCAAATTCTGCTACAAATTTGTATTCAATATTCTTTAATTATACATTTTGTTGAAATACTGTGGACGTGAGTAGGATGTAGCATTAAAATGTAAAATGTAATTGCAGTTCTACAGATGTATGTAGAAGTATCATAACAAACCTTTCAATACCCTAGGAACATTTTGTTATAAGAGGTACGTCCAGAAAGTAAGTTCCATTTGGTAATAAAATTAAATTGTGTACAGATACAGAATAATCATTTATTGCACAAAATTCTACAAGTCTTAAACTACTTTCCCACATATCTGCCGAAAATTTGCAGGCATTTCTCATAGCGTGGCACAAGTTTTTGTATACCTTCTTCATAGAAGTTTGCCGCCTGTGTCTTCAAAAAGTTGGAAACATTTCTTTCAGCTCTTCGTCATTGTTGAAGTGTTGACCGCCAAGGAAAGACTTGAGATGTAAGAACAGATGAAAGTCGCTAGGAGCGAGGTCAGGGCTGTACGGAGGATGGTCAAACACGTCCCAGCCAAATCCCTGTAGGAGGTTTTTCGTCACATTTGCAGTGTGTGGTCGTGCGTTGTCGTGAAGAAAAACAACACCTTTTGACAGCAATCCTCGGCGCTTATTCTGTATTGCGCAGCGCAATTTCCTAAGTGTCTCGCAATAAACATCTGCTTTGATTGTTGGACCACGCGGTAAGAAATCAATGAGTAAGATGCCTTTCCAGTCCCAGAACACCGTGCACACCATTTTTCGAGGTATCAAGATTTGTTTCGGCTTAACCTTTGCTGGGGATGAAGTGTGCCTCCATTCCATTGATTGTCACATACTTTCAGGGGTGTCGTAAGCAACCCAAGTCTCATCTCCTGTGACTATCTGTGTCAGAAATTCTTCACCGTCTTCATTATAATGGGTTAAAAACTGAAGTGCACTAGCCATCTGTTTTGTTTTGTGTTGCTCAGTAAGAATCTTTGGTACCCAACGTGAGCAAAGTTTACGAAATTTCAGTTTTTCGGTAACAATTTCATGAATTAGTGATCGTGAGCTTTGGGGAAATTCCATAGCGAAAGCACGAATTGTAAACTTGCTGTTTTCCTGGATCTTGTCATCAATCACGTAAACCAGTTCTTCTGTAACCAAAGATGGACGCCCACTTCGTTCTTCATCGTGCACTTCACTACGTCCTTCATTGAACTGTCGGACCCATCTTCTCACCATTCAATCACCTCATCGCATTTTGTTTGTAAACTTCGCAAATTTGCCGATAAATTTCAATTGGCTTCACTTTCCTAGCATACAGAAAACGAATCACAGATCTGATTTCACAAGCGGCGGGATTTTCAATCAACACAGACATTGTAAACATGCACAACAAAGCGTATGTGGATGACAGCGATCCCAAAATGGTGCACGTTTCTTCTCCTTGATACAGAGCGTCTACCGCGCATGTGCGGAACTGCGATCGCAGCGCTGCAGCGGAGTTAGATTGTAACAGAACTTACTTTCTGGACGTACCTTGTAAATCTTGTGTTTTAATCAGTTCAGTATTAATGTGTGCTAAATAATTATATAAAGAGAGAAAATTATGTCCAGCGTAACATCAGAAAATTCAACTGTGTTTATAATTAACAATAGAAAATACTATGTTAATGATCTGAAAGGGTCATCATTTTCTTATTAAATAGCTATG
Source organism: Hymenopus coronatus (assembly GCA_030762935.1). NCBI lineage: Eukaryota > Metazoa > Arthropoda > Insecta > Mantodea > Hymenopodidae > Hymenopus > Hymenopus coronatus. The sequence goes on from CM060898.1 coordinate 54,600,196, forward strand.
GGATCAAAGATAATGCAAAAAGGTAAACATCTGCTTAATCTAAAATTGCTAGCTACCCTGTATTAATTCAGCACTAAAAGTTGCATACTCTGTAAGATTTCTAGAATTGGCAGAAGGAAATTTGAAATACCACTTTGCTGATATTTCATACCCATTCAGGAGATTTTTGTTCATTAGGTTAATTACCATTGTAAGGGATGGAGGTTAGAATTTGTCAAAATATTTTCTCTCATTGTGCACAAATCATTTCATAAAGTACACAAGAGGAGTAAAAGTGCTAATTGCAGGCTGAAAATGCAATTCCATTGCCATATAAGTGAGCCAGCTTAAGATAATTTTGTAAGACAATAAGTAACGAACATGTTGCATAGTGATTGGAATAAAAGTAGCTAGCATATCTGTTTTTCATGTAAGATTACAGTTGAAAAAAAAAATTCACAATTATTTTAGAATGATTCTGAGAATGGAACTATTTCAAAATTAACCATAAATCTAGTTACACAATTCTAAAGTAATCCAACTTTGTATTAATATAATCATTTGAGTGTTTTTACCATCAGCTCCAAAAGTAACGCTCTAATCATAGTATGTGTTTTGCATTACAATACAGATGTTAAAAGTATATAGTATGAGACCCCACTTCCAAGTTCCAAAAGAGGGAAATGCCCACTAAAACTTTTCCGGTTGATTAGACTTAATTATATTATTGAGGTCATGTGGCACACATGCAATACCAATTTTGAATGGAAATTGATGGCATGATAATCATTATGGCTGTTTGGGCAGCCACATCAATTGTGTAATAGTACAGGGTGGTTATGTCCACAAAATTGAATAGCCAATACTCCGCTTTTGTAAATATTCAAAGTCATTACCCAAATCAGTGCACGTTTTATTATCCAGATGCTCACTGTTTTAAACTAAATTTACAGGCCAATGATAGTTTGGAGATTGTCTTATAGGACAGACATACAGTAAAAAACTATGTATTAGTTTTAATATTGGAGTAAAGTATACACACATGTGCTTCACAAAAACTTATGCAGAACTAGTTTCGCATGCTTGGTGTATGCATTATCTACTGCTGTCGGATTCAACCTGAGGATCCTTGATGTACGACTGCCTTCCATGTGGCATTGGATTAATGAACTTCATTAGTGGGTTCTCTTCAAAAGGGTGGTCAAAATTCATGAGGTGCGTTTCATGTTTCCTCATGTATATTTTCTTCCATGTATCGTGTTCCACTGCCCATTGTATGTTTTGTTTAATTTCATGTCAGTCATTCCAAAAATGAGCCTATACTGCAGTTTCCTAATTTTAATATTTCTAACATGTTCTTTAAGATGGGTGCCTGTGTTTTTGTTCTGCCAATGTGTACTTTGTTACACTTATTGCAATTAATTTTATGGTTGCCTGGTTTTTTGTCAATTGGGACTTTTTCTGTTTTGTGGGATTTTTTTTTAAATTTCTTAGTTGCCCAAGGGTGGTAAGTTCTGAAGTTCTTGCTATTCTTAATTTGTTTGAGGGTGGATATTTCTGTAATTTTATGTTGTTGAAAGTTCTTGAGTTTTTTGTATACCAAATCTCTGTTAAAACCATTTATTTTAGCTGTTTTCACTATGACGTTTAGTTCTTCCAAGTATTTGGTTTTTTTCCCAAGGTACTTTAGTTATTCTTTGTAGTAGGCTGTTTGGTATGGCATGTTGGTGTGCTTTTGTGAAGCACTTGTGTGTATACTCGATCCCAATATTAAAACTAATTGCTAGTTTCATAGTGTACCACTTCCAGTAATTAAAATTAAAAACTAGGTATGTATCTTTATCAAAAATGTACATCTCATCATATCCCCTATGGTATTTAGATGTAGCATAGTTTTAATATTTTTAACACTACATTGTGAATTTGAACATACACAATGAATGAAGGAAGAGAGGAGAAGAAAAGGAGGTAATACCATGTTGTCTTTGGCAATATTGATAAAGAGAAAATCACAATTTGATGGAAATAGATCAAGAGTGACTTGTTGCTATTCTGCATAATTTCTCATGCACATACTCGATTATTATTGCAATTGGTTTGAACCTAAGATATACTTTTTTTATTTTATTTTTTTATGGCACTAGTACGGTTAGAACTGTTATTGAAAAATAATAATTTTTTTCCTGCCTCCATTTGTAGCAATAGAGTATATGTATCTCCTGCAAACTCTCATCTGTTAGTTACAGCTACTGTCATAGTTTTCAACATTATGTTAAGAAAACTGTTAAATATAGATGTACTGATGTAATCCAATGTATTCTCTGTTCTGAAATTTCTTGCTGGTTTTCTGTTTCAGTACAGCATAAAAATTAAAATAGATACCCTTACTTTTTTGTTGATGTGATGTCTCATTTTTTTCTTCTTGCAACAGTAGTCAGTGTAGTAACACAATGGGTAGGATGAATAAACTGGAGAAAGGTGAGCTTATTTCACATGTTAAACAGTTTTCTCCATTTCACACAAATAAACTAATTACTCTCCAATAATTTTTCTGTCTTTGAGGAGTCAACTATGTTAAGCAGACTCACATTTTGTATAACTAAAACCGTGTGTTCTCTTTTGCTCTGGAGAACTTCCTATAAAAACAGAGCTACCTCAATAAGTACTTAAAACTTGCAGAGAAAATTCCTTATGTGAGAGTGGATATTTATGAGCATATAAAATCATCTGAAAGTACATAAAACAGTGATATGTATTGAATGTGGGATCCTTAACTTCTTAACATATCGACTATTTATGAAATAATGTTTTTAACTATGTTTATTATGAAAAAAAAAAAATATTGAGATACAATAATGATGTAAACAATGGCAATCTTTTCAAGAACTCAACAATGGATATTTGAATATCCCCTAGATTAAAATCCTGAATATGCTTCTCATATGCTTAAACTTGTTGTTTTTCTGAACTTGAATATAAAGAAGTGCATGAAGCACAAGAAATAAATAACACCACTGCATAAATGCTCAGGTCATTAATATCCTTTGCGGTTATGCGCCTCAAAGTAGTGCCCTTCACCACCACTAATTCTCTCTGTCCCTTCTATTTTTGTAAGGCATGAGGAAGCAGCGTACAAAAATCTACAAGGACCAATTGAAACAAAGTCCCCTGTCAGTATAAATGTACATATCAAAAATTGAGATTACAATGAAATCTAGAGAAAGTATCAAGCAACTATCAGAAAGTGTAATAAAATGGATAAGTTCTGTCTTTTAAAATTTGTTGCCCTATAATTGATAGCCTAAGTATATTGGGATTTTATTATTTTGCAAATATTAAACATTCTGAATACACTCAGGATTTTATGTTAACAGGTTAATGATCTTATTTCACCATGGTACTATGCAAGTATTTTTTATCACCAGAAGGCTCAGTTTTAGTTGCAGAAAAGCAGGTTATTAAAGTTTCATATTATTATTATTATTATTATTACTACTATTATTATTATTATTATTATTATTATTATTATTATTACAGCATTGGAATATCAAGATGGAGCTGGGATTTTATTTGGACTTGACATCATTTGGAACTTCAAAATGGTTTGAGTATGCTTTTAGGAAAATGGAAACTGTTCTCCCTTTAGGCTGCACACAGCCACATTCTCTTTTAAGTATAGAAACACAACACAATTTAAACCACAAAATGTTACACCCTTGATTTGGTAAAATCATCAGGTATATATTTTGAGTTCTTCGCAGAGTAAAAATGAATGTTTTTATACTTTCCATTATTGCAGAAATTATATATACCACTGAGTTGTCAAAGATAATGGAAATTATTTTATATGATGTTAGTGAATGGTGACAATTTTCCCGTTTTTCTAGCATTCACCTCATTGCCTTTTGTAAACACAAATAGTAGTGAAATAGATCAATTTGATTGAAGCACTAAATCATTTTGATTGACATGAATTTACTGTTCAATGTGATGAGGTAATTTTTGTGAACCTACTACTCCTTACTCTAGAGGCCTCTGCAATAAGTTTTACTCTTATATGATTTGTGAGCTGCTTCACTTTTGACAAACAGAGCAAAGTATCTTGTTTTATTCATACTACCCAGTGTTAATTGCGAGTGTTTATTTGTGTATTTTCTGAAGTAGTTTTATGTTTATAAAAGTAAAAGATAGAATGTTGTCAACATAATTACCATGCACTTTATTAAGACGTTCGCAAGAAGTGTTCCATAGCACATTTGTGGTGCTGCACATATATTCACCTGAAAATTATGAATGAGAAAGTAAGAAATTTGTGAGTATTGGAGTAGCCATGGACTTTTCAAAGTAACCATACATCACAGAGTATTGTATGTATAGTTCAGTGATTAGGGAAGTTGGGCACATATTATATGTTGCTTTGTTCTGGAGAGCTGTGTGTGTATGCATAATATTTTGTCATTCATTTACAATTAGTTTAACACTAGTTAGGTTAGTTTTGTAGTTGATTGTCCTTCTACACAAAAATTAAAATGGGTTACAAATTCACACATGGTAATGATTGGCCTTAAATAATTTTCAGAAAGAATAAATTACTAGTAGTTCAAAAATTATAAAAATGTGTAACAAACTCAATAGGATTTAGTAATATTAATTGGTAGTATATGATCAAATTGTTTCTTTACCCTTTATAATTTCAGATTTTAGCTCATGCATGATATTTTCTAATTATCCCATTTAGCATCTTTAAGTTCCATTTTTAAGTCCTACATCTGTAAATACATAATGCAAACTATTTTTCAAAGTGAAAAAAAACACAAGCGTTATATTTATGATATGAATTCTTTTGCAGACCAGCAATGCTGTAAATAGTCATGAAAAGCCTTGTGATAATTACACTGGGACTCTGAAGACAGTTATTAAACTTTCAAGATCAAGCCCAGAAAAAAGACATAAATCCTCAGTTAAATTTGTAGTGAAACAAGGAAAATCACAAAATGCTGAAGAGACAACCATGTCAGGGGGGAAAGATGATGAGGATTCTGATGAGTCAGATTATGATGGGGATGAGAGAATTGAGTACAGCATTAGTCATGAGGTAAGGTAAAGTGACAGAGTAAAGGTAAAAACCCTGCCTAGTGATATTTAGCGGCATACCCTTTTAATATTAACACCTGCTTTGCATTTGCTGGTGTTCCCTTGGCATGCAACCTTCCCTGGAAAACTGTTTCATGGCTATTCTGTGCTCATTGTCTTGTTGCTCTATCTCTTTTGAGATTTTGGATATGCTAGGCATGAAAATGCTTAAAAGAAAATGTATATCTTATTTCCCTGTCTAAAATGTTTTATCCAAATATTTTGTTTTCTTCCTTTTTAATCACTTGTGCTTTGATATTCCTGCATAAAATGTCATTGTGTTAAAATTACAAAAATATATATATAATACTAATGCCTAATGGATAAACATGATTTTGTAGTGTGAAATAATGATACTGTAAAGCACACTACTACAGTAATAACAATGTTATAATTAATATTTACATTACTGCCTTTGTTCAGATGACAAAAATTAAAATTTAGCAGTAAAAGATATTGCAGAACCAGGTTTTAACTATTCATCATGAAGTACCCTGATTCATTTTTTGCCCACTGGTCGTATCAAAAGAAAAAATGGTGATTTTTCTCTATGATTGAGCATTTTGTTATCATGATTTAGATTTGCATCCAGCTGTTCCCTCCTTTTTTTGGTTTTTTGTTTTGTTTGTTTGTTTATGTAAAGAAGTAGCTTTTTTACATGTATGTGGTGCATTCTTATTAGAGCTGATCTGAAAGATGATTGAAGAAGCTCAGCTTAGACAAAAGGCACAAGTTTCCCTCATGATAGTAATATTAGAGTTAGGAAAGGTTGTTGCATCATACTGCTTTGCTTTAGAAGCATTCATAAAGATGAACATTAAGAGCTTTGCAATTATTACAATTCTATAAAGAAAGAATTCTATGTGTAAAGAAACTCAAATTATTTCATAACCTAGTCTTGTCAGATCAGTGTGAAGACACATTGAAATAAGTACCAAATATCCAGACATTCTTTCTCAGATCCTGGCATGACAGTAAATACAAATGAGGGTCACTACAAAAGTTTTAAGATGTGAGAAAGTGAAAATTGATCAACTTGAAATGAATGCAAAATGGGATAGCCCCATCCTATGTGAGAAAATTGATATCAGATGGTGACTCTCCCATTTCAGGAATTCCAACAGCACAAGGATACAACAACCTGTGATGTTTTCCACTTTCTGCAATGGAATTGGAAAGAGAGCAATTTGCTCATTGATTTCCTTGATTTTAAAAGTGGTTTAAACCAGTGCCAAAGTTTGCAACAGACTTTTGAGGACATTGCTCCTTCCTGTGTCTTAGTTTTCCAGTGATTTCAGGAATTTAAAAGGGGCCAAACATTTTGAAATATGATGAAAGAACTGCATATGGCAATGGTAATAACTGAGGAAAACATTGCAGCTATTGAGAAAATGCTTTGTGAAAATAATTTCATAACATTTAAAGAAATTAGAATAGCAATGCAGATTGGTTCACCAGCAGTTTTGAAAATCCTGCATGAATTCCTTTGTATGAGAAGGGTCTCATCCCGGTGAGTGCGTCACAATTTGAAAGAAAAGAAACACTTCCCTGTTGAATGGTGTGAGGGTGACAAGATTTGAAGCAGGGAACTCTTGATGGATTTCTGACATTGTCTCTAGTGACAAAACTTTGATTTATTAGTTTGATCCAGAGACTAAGCAGGAATCGGCAGTGTGGATCTTTCCTGATGTCAATCCAACAAAAGTTGAGCATCCCTTAAGCATCAGCAAGAAAATGGTGACGTCATTGTTTTCAAAGGGTGGTCATGTAGCAACCATTTCCATGGAGGTACAAAGGACAGTTACTAATAATTGTACACCACATTTTGTCTACCAAAAGTGTTCTTTTAAACTACATGAATGGCAGTGGGACTGTAACATGTCTACACAATGGTCAACATCACCATTCGTTTCCTGCAGTCTACAGAGTACAAACTTATGACTCATCCACCATACAGTCCCTACCTGTTCTATGCGATCTTTTTTCTTCTGTTCCTGATGGTAAAAAATCACATGCATGGAAACAGATACTCAACCCCTGAAGATATTGTTACCATCTATTAAGGGGAGCTTGCAGCCATAAAAGAAAACATGTGGCAGGAGTGCTTCCAGAAGCGGTTTCAACGAATGAAGAAGTTACTTAAGTGTGGGGGCAAATATTTTTACAGTGAAGTGCAACAGTCAGAATAATTTTTAAAAACAGTTCTATTTGGTGTATCTCAAAAGTTTTATAGCGACCCTCATGTTTGTTAAGCTTTGTCTTAGTTCCCTTTTGCATGAACCAATGTGATGTTACTTAAGACAAAATACCCAAGATCAGAGGGAAAAGTGGATTGTTTGATTATTTTTCTTGTTAATTTCTGTTCTATCCAGGCATTTGTAAATAAATTGACAAGACATGGAATGTTGAAGAATTTTTTTTTTTCTTTTGATTATAGAAAATTCTACTTCATTGCTCTACTGAAATATCTTGTATATGTAGTGAATTTCTACTCAGTTTAAAACTCTTATGACTTGCAACATATCTGAAAATTTGTTTGGTTGGACACATGGTATCTTATCTCAATCACTGTGTATTGAGACATAAGTAGATTTTAGCATTATTGTAGTTTGAAAATGCATGTGCATTTGGTAGTGTAGGGTACAGGCTTAGAATGACTTGTTGGATTGACATTAGCTGTAACAATTCTAGTTGTTGCTTGGTATGTAGTATAGTAAGCCATTGGAGTATTTGGTCTGCTGCTTTCAAGAATGACCATGCATCCATTCCTTGTTTATATTTATCAGATTGTTCATTCTAATTGCCTATTTTTGTGAGTATTTCCTAAGATACCTTGAATACTTGTGAATGATGGGCATAAAAATACTTAGCATGACTTCCTTTGGAAGGGAAGTAAAGCCATTGGTCCCATGTCGTAGATTTACGGCACGTAAAAGAACCTCAAGCCTGATAAAGAGGCCTCTGAGCAAAATTAACCGGTCTTTCACGCCCAATTTAGAATGGAACACTGAGAACCACAGCAGTTAAAGAGCTTCCATAAATAACATGCCATTTACATTTAATGATGAATAGATAGGGAATAAAATAAAATCTCAATAGAAATAAAATGCTGGAACAGATTTAACTATCTTATGCTAAGGTACAGTTATATTCTTACATTAAGAGTTAATTGTCTTTCAGCTGCATTGAAACTCCTATGTAGAGGCAAGAGAGAGTGCAGGTATTTCACTGCTTGCTGATGTAATATGGATACAAAGAACAAACAGTACATTTAGCTTCATTGCATAGATTTATTTTGAGCCATGCACAGAATTTATATTTCACATAAATAATATTAATAAGCAAGGTTTATTTTATTAGGTCATCTCCTTAGCACAGGATAGCGTGGCTGCTTGCATGGAAAATTCCACTGGGAGACCTGGTCCAGGATGCACTCAGCCTCGTGAGATCCCTGGGGCTGCAAATTGAGGAGTTACTTGATTGAGATTTACAATTTTCACTTGACTCCCCTTAAAGGTTATGTGAAATCACTGTCTTCAAAATCACTGAGCAGATCTTGAGGGAATTTTCTTTTCAATCTGTTTATTTGATGGCTTCTGGTTCCAAACTTTTAAGTGTGAGCTCCAGGTACTGTAGGTAGTTTGTTGAAGGACTTTTTTCTAGTTCCTGATGAAATTACTATTTCTAACAAACCAAGGAGCATCTGTGGCTTTTCGTAGAGGTTTGTTCTGGATGAAGTGTAGCCGATGAATGCGCGTCTTGCTAGCTGCATATGAGAGAAGTGCATATATTAATTATTTATACAGAAGAATTGAACATTCAAGCCCAGCTTTGAATGGCTGTTAATTAGAGGATAAGCTGTTTTAATGTAGTGCTGGCAAGTATTAGTTTTTGTGATGTGTACATTCCTGTTTAATTTTTTGTCAAGCAATAGGCCAAGATCTTTATTGCGGCTTCTGAAGAAAGCCAATGAAGTTGTGTACATAAAAGAAATAATGAAGGTGGTTGTGGAAGTGCCTTAGAGAGAGTATTTTAGATTTGGTTTTATCAGTGTTTAATACAATACACCAAGTGGTTAGCCATTCAGTTAGAAGAAATAGGGATGGTTGTAGTTGACTGATAGCTGTATTTTGTTACTGTGAACAAAATATGATTATCTGCCTACATAGCTGTAGAGATGTGGCGGATGTTTGGGAGATCATAGTTGAATTTATCAAACAGAATCGGTACTGAAATTGAGCCTTGTGGTACTACAGCTGGATTGATCAAGTAGTTAATGTATAACCTTGAATGCACTAGAAGTTGGTGGTGTGTAAGAAAGCTTTGAATTGTCTTAATTAAATAATTAGGAGTTCCAATTCTATATACGAGGGTCATACTGAAAGTCACGAGCAACCCATTGTAAAAATTTAAATTTCAACAATTTAACGAAACGAATTGCAGGATCGTAATCTACAGACTTTAAGCCACATGTTGACATATTGTGACGTCATTAGCTTCTATCACGTGACCACAGACAGTGTTTGAAAAATGGCTGACATTGATGTTGCGTTTCGACAGCGTGCTGTCATTGAATTCCTTGTGAAAGAAGGAAAATCTGCTCCTGAAATTCATCTCAGACTTCAACGTGCATATGGAGGTGTCTGCATGGGTGCCAGCAGTATTAGAAGATGGGTGAGACATTTCAAAGATGGAAACACGAGTCTGCAAAATGTGCCTCGTAGCGGGGGTTCCTCGAACTGTCTCTACAGAACGCAACAAGGAAAGAGTTGATGAGCTCATTACAGGAGATAGGCGTTTCACTGTGAATGAAATTGCTGCGAAACTTGGAATAGGACATAGTGCAGTGCAACAAATGATCCACAGCTTGGGTTATCGAAAGATCTGTGCCCGTTGGGTCTCCCGTTTATTGACTGAAGACCACAAACTTCATAGAAGAACCATTGCACAAAACCTTCTTCAGAGATTTCATAATGAAGGTGATGAATTTTTGACGTGTATTGTGACTGGAGATGAGAGCTGGTTCCATCACTATGAGCCAGAAACGAAACGTCAGAGTATGGAATGGCACCACTTGAACTCACCATCAAAGAAGAAAGCGAAGACAGTGCAGTCTGTAGGAAAAGTTATGGGAAGTGTCTTTTGGCATGCACAAGGTTGCATTCTGGTTGACTTTCTTGAACCTGGACAAACCATAAATTCTGCCCGCTACATCAAGACACTTCTGAAGCTCCGTCGGGCTTTGCGTGATAAACGCCCTGGAAAGAGGATCATCCTTCAACAGGATAATACGCGTCCGCATACTGCCCGTGCTACTATGGAGAAGACCAGGGCATTAGGGTGGGAAACTCTTCCACATCCTCCCTACAGTCCCGACTTGGCACCCTCCGACTACCATTTTTTCGGTTCTGTGAAGGAGCAGATGCGTGGCCAATGCTACGAGACGCTGGAGGATATTCGGAAAGCAGTGCGTCAGGGTCTGCAGGCAGCTGGAACGGAGCATTTTCAAACTTTTAGAACGATGGGAAAAATGTGTGCAAAACAATGGAGACTATGTCGAAAAGTGAAAGAAAGTCTGTAGATTATGATGAAGTATTTGGTTTGGCTTAAAAATAAATATTAAGATTGTAAAACAGTGTTGCTCATGACTTTCAGTATGCCCCTCATAGTTTTAGTAGTAGACCAGGATGTCAAAAGCTTGGGCTAGCATTTTATTGTTTTGCTTCAAAGGCTTTTCTGATAAATTAAGTAAATCATAATACTTGATGAACAGTTGAGTGTTGTGGATGAAAACCAAACTGAAATGTTGGAATGATATTTCTTACATACATGTAGGGTGATAATCTTTTGAGTACAACTTTTTCAAATAGTTTTGATAACAGAGGAAGCAAGACTATTTGGTCAATAGGCTTAATGGCAAGTTTCACGATCAAGCATTAACTAATAATGAGTCATTGAAAATTTCAGTTGGTTGTACAAGTGTCTTCTTGGTGAGATTTCTTAGAACAATTTAGGAATTAAATCATGACCTGGAGTCTTTTTGTTTGGAAGTTTTTGAATGAAGAATGCCAATTATGTGGAGAAGTGTTTGATATCCTGTTTGAGATGGTCGGTTTGTAAATTTTGTAGAATTCATTTTCAATATTTGTTATTTTCCCATCATTGCCAACTTTGTTGGGAGCAAATGTTTCTTCATAGTAATTAGCAAGAACATTGACTTACATACAGAATCAGTGAATAATACAGCTGTGTCCACACGGAGAGTAGGAATGGTAGTTGGTTCTCATAAGATCCATTTTGTTGCTAGCCAGAGGGAGTTATCTGACAGTGAGAGGATAAATATGATTGACTTGAGTTTAGTCGATGCTGTTCGAGTTTAGTTCTAACTATCCATACGAGTCCATTGAGTCTTCTTTGCTGACATGGTTGCCTGTCAGTTGCCATACTTTTCTAGTCTTGTATTTTTCTTGTATTTGATAGTATGGGAGAGTAGAAAGAAACGTTCTCCTCGACGATGTAGGGTTGCTGTAGACCTTTATCTGCTTAAGTAGATGGTGTCTGTAAAATGTTCAACAGCATTATCAATTTCCTCTAGTGTTGCTAGATGGTATGCAGAAGTTCATATGTAGTCCAAATTAGATTAAAACATTTCCTGGTCAACATCCATTTATTAGGCGTGGTTTATGGACTATTGAAATAGGCTGTAATTTAAACATAACCAGAACTGGGCAATGGTATGAGTCAAGTGCAGTCAAGGATGTGGTCAATATTGGGAAATTCATGTTTTTGTGTAATGCTATTTAGAGAATATCAGCAGAAACTGTTGGATTATGGGAGTAATACATTGGTTTGGTTAGTGACAGAATGTGTACGTTTTTTGTATGCCTAAAGTCAAAAAGCAGTTGAGACCCCATGTCGTATGTTTGCAGTTTAGAGCACTTAATAAGATGTTGAATCAACATCACAAAAGAGTAACGACAGATAAGAGACAATCAGTGAGTATGATGGAGGTTGTAAGCACAAAGAAGAGTAATGTCACTGCAGTTGTTGCTGGATTGAATTTTAATGCCTGTAATTTCTAAATCTTCAATGCTGGGAAGCAGTATTTCATCATATGCTATGCTGCATTTGTTTAATATAGCTATTCCATCAGAAGCTGTGTCAGAATTTCCATCTTTTAAGTGAAGTTTATAGCCTGGAATATTAAATGCTTTGTTGAGTATAAAGTGAGTTTCTATGATATATGCTATATCTATGTTGTGGCTTGACAAAAAGGCAATTAAAGAGCTTCATTTTTAACGAAGACTGTTAGCACTCCAGTTTATTACCATTAAGTGACGAAGGAATACATAATTACATAATGCCATTTTGTTAAGCAGATGACAAAAGAGAAATAAACTCTTTAATTGTTGGCAGATGTGAATTAACAAATACAACAATATATGGTAAAACTTGGTTAAGCAACAAAATGAAAAAGGATTCTGTTGATTGTGTGGTTGATTGTGCTGTTGATTTTGCCACTGTTTTGGTTGTATATGTTCCTTGTTGTGTTAAGTATAAGAAGATGGAGTACAAGGGTCGTTAGGAAAGTTTTGAGATACACGTAAACTAAGGTTGATCACTTTAAATGGATGCACCATTATATAGTCACATTCTTTGCAAGTGTAAACATGTGTCAGTTTGCATCCTGCCTCTCCCCTCACAGTCTACAGCACAAAGTTAACAACCTCTAGTGTGGCATCAGTTGCTTACCAGCATGGAGGTGAAAAGAAAGCACTTTCATGCAATGATTTTGTATGAACTATCGGTTTAAATTGGACCCAAAGTCTTGAGCGCTTACAACAGTTTTTGGGCACCTTGTTCCATCCCATACCACAGTTTTTTGGTGGTTCAAGAATTTAAAAGAGGCCGAACTTCATTAAAGGATGAGGTTAGGGGTGGTTGTCCATCTTTGGCAGTGACTGAAGAAAATGTAGCTGCTGTGGAAAAAATGGTCCGAAAAAATAATCATGTGACATATAAGGAAATTGAGGCAAGTATGCAGATTGGATCGCCAGCAATGTATAAAATATTGCATGACTCTCTTCGCGCAAGAAAAGTGTCATCCATTTGGGTGCCCCACAATTGTGATCTGCAAAAGCACACCCATGTTGAGTGGTGTGAACAAATGCTGGCCAGATTTGATGAATGCAATTCTCAGCAGGTTTATGATATCGTCACTGGTTATGAAACTTATATTACCAGTTTGACCCTGAGACTAAGCGTCAGTCATTTGTGTGGATCTTTCCAAAGTTTGCTGACCACAAGTTTTGAGAAGCTTCGTGAATTACGGCCAAGAACAGGACTGCGAGGAATTCCTGTGTGGTAGTTAAGACTTTGAAAACCTCCAGCAGTCAAAGTGATTTTATCCAGTTTAGATTTTGTGTATCTCAAAACTTTCGTAGTGACCCTCGTAAGGTTGGAAATTCCTTGTTTCTATTGGTTTGCTTGTGGGGTACTTACATCTGTAGATTGCTATTGTAGAGGAGGATAGCCAAAGAATTATTATATGGTTCAAATGAAGCAGCTCTGCTGCTTTCTTTGGAAATAAGAAGAGAGGGAAACGTGTTCCTTAATATTCAGATAGTACTGGCATCCTTTGTAGCTATAGGATGATAAAGACAATTCATGCATTTGGGCATCATTATTTTAGGGTTTGGATATTCCAAATAGTGATGTGCTTTGAGGCATTGTACACATTGTGTTTGCAGTTGACAATAATTTTAGTCTGTCCATAATTTTGGCACCATGTGCACTGGGGTATATCCCTGAACTGCCTCTGTGATTTAAGTTTAAGGGATGCACATTAGATTCAGGATAGACTTTCCCTCATCATTGTATACCAGATGGTTAAGTTGCTCAAGCGCTTCTGTGTCTTCAAGGTCAACATAGGAACACAAAAGGTTTACATATGATTACATAGAACTTCTTGTCTGTCAGATTTCTGTTAGTGACATATTGTTTTATTGAGGTAAAGTAGGCCGTGATTTACCTAAAATCATCTGAGGTGGATGTTAATATGTTCTCTAGTAGTACATAGAACCTTTAAGTTCAGTGTAAAAACTGGATCTTGTATGTGTGCTTTAACTAAAAGCTGGTGATTTTTGATCCATGTAGACATATTAGGGGAATTTTTTGTTGTGGTTCTTCTGAACTTTCTGATTACTCCATATTGTTTTAGGTCTCTAGGAATTGAAAATGATTCTGAGTAGGATCTGCAGGGATAAATATGTCGGAGCATGATCTTTTGTTATTTGATGCAGTTACATTCATGTCAGATGTGTTAGGCACAGTTAGCTCTTTAAGTCCTTGGGAGATGGATAGCATTGAAACTTAAGCAGCTGCTTACTAGATTTCATCTCGATTGTTGATTTAGCATCTTCAATTGTTTGCCAGGACTGTGGCTTATATTAGCAAATAAACTTGAATTAGAAGTTGAAGCTTGTGGATCTGAACTTATGAGCACGAGGGGCATACTGAAAGTCACGAGCAACCCATTGTAAAAATTTAAATTTCAACAATGTAACGAAACGAATTGCAGGATCGTAATCTACAGACTTTAAGCCACATGTTGACATATTGTGACGTCATTAGCTTCTATCACGTGACTACAGACAGTGTTTGAAAAATGGCTGACATTGATGTTTCGTTTCGACAGCGTGCTGTCATTGAATTCCTTGTGAAAGAAGGAAAATCTGCTCCTAAAATTCATCTGACTTCCAACGTGCGTATGGAGGTGTCTGCATGGGTGCCAGCAGTGTTAGAAGATGGGTGAGACATTTCAAAGATGGAAACACGAGTCTGCAAAATGCGCCTCGTAGCGGGCGTCCTCGAACTGCCTCTATAGAACGCAACAAGGAAAGAGTTGATGAGCTCATTACAGGAGATAGGCGTTTCACTGTGAATTAAATTGCTGCGCAACTTGGAATAGGACATAGTGCAGTGCAAGAAATGATCCACAGCTTGGGTTATCGAAAGGTCTGTGCCCGTTGGGTCCCCCGTTTATGGACTGAAGACCACAAACTTCAGAGAAGAACCATTGCACAAAACCTCCTTCAGAGATTTCATAATGAAGGTGATGAATTTTTGACGTGTATTGTGACTGGAGATGAGAGCTGGTTCCATCACTATGAGCCAGAAACGAAACCTCAGAGTATGGAATGGCACCACTTGAACTCACCATCGAAGAAGAAAGCGAAGACAGTGCAGTCTGTAGGAAAAGTTATGGGAAGTGTCTTTTGGGATGCACAAGATTGCATTCTGGTTGACTTTCTTGAACCTGGACAAACCATAAATTCTGCCCGCTACATCAAGACACCTGGATCATCCTTCAACAGGATAATGCGCATCTGCATACTGCCCATGCCACTATGTAGAAGATCAAGGCATTAGGGTGGGAAACTCTTCCACATCCTCCCTACAGTCCCAACTTGGCACCCTCCAACTACCATCTTTTCGGTTCTGTGAAGGAGCAGATGCGTGGCCAACGCTACGAGATGCTGGAGGATATTCGGAAAGCAGTGCGTCAGGGTCTGCGGGCAGCTGGAACGGAGTTCTATCACAAGGGCATTTTCAAACTTGTAGAACGATGAAAAAAATGTGTGCAAAACAATGGAGACTATGTCGAAAAGTGAAAGAAAGTCTGTAGATTATGATGATGTATTTGGTTTGGCTTAAAAATAAATATTAAGATTGTAAAACAGTGTTGCTCATGACTTTCAGTATGCCCCTCGTACTTAAAATTTCATGTGATCAGAAGATAAACTGGCATTGTTTTGACCCTGAATGTTGTCGCAGCTGATAACTACAGCATTATTGCCATTGGTGTTCATATCTAAAAGTTGGGTTACTTTTTGGCAGTAGCACTGATATACACACTTGTTAAATTACACACAAAAATACTAAACGGTGAGAATTTTATAACAATTATATAATAAAACTTGTAGTTCTAATATCTTATTTAAGGCCTTCACAGATAAATAATATGTGAGCAAAATTACCCCAATCGTCACCTGGTTATTTGAGAGCTTTGGAGCTGAGCTGTACTCTTCCCGAAATAAGAACAAGTTTCAGATAAATGAAAGTTAGAGGCAGCCCAAGCAGGTTGCTGCAGTGAATGTTTTCATTGGCCCCTGACTGTAACAGTCTAAAAGTAGAAAACAACTCTCATTTTTTACTTTCACATGTATTATGTTCATAGTGTATAAAGAATATATTATATAACACCCAAAAATTTGATAAGGTTTCACAGAAAAAAAAAAAAAAAAAAAGCATTTTTAGAAAAAGGTCAGTGTGTGTGTGTGTATGCATGTGCAGCATAGTTAAAAAAAAAAAGCAACCAAACTTGGTATTTAAGTTGAGTATCTTCCAAGGATTTGACAAATATTTTCAAGAAAATCCCCTCACCCCAAACTACCCATTCCATGGAAAATTTTTGAAAATTTTCAATTTCTGAAAAATGGCTCTATCAATTTTGATCAATCAATGCATTAAAAATATTTACATGTTAGATATAATGTATATCTTGAATTTTCTAGGAATAGTGTCTGAAATCCTGTTTATTGTGTATGAATTTTGCAAACTGGTGAACTGCAAGAGATATCTCCTTAAAACACATTATTTATGTCATATACGTTTTTCTTGTAGAGTTGACCATTTCGGAGATATTCCTTGATATTGGTTTCAGATTAAAAATACTGCTCTTTTCTCATATGGGAATTTGCCAGCTCCTGGCCATACGAAAAAAAAAAAAAAAATTTCAATCACATAGCAACCAAATTTTAAAAGAGGACTCGCTTTAGCCTAGTGTATTCCCTTATTTCCCTTTTATTTTCAAGAAAGCAAGTAATAAGACCTTTTATACTAATTTTATCTCAGTTAGCATGAAGTAGAAAGAAAATAAGCTTTTTAATAATAATTTGTTACAGAGATGTAGATCAAGTCAGGCGAATGGAACACATCAGATTTTTTCTTTGTTACTTTTAAATTGTGCAAGTGGATACATTTATTGATTTCATGCTATATGCTACATTTTCACTAGTTGGACGTATAAATCAATCAGTTTAATGATACTGGGGTGATTATCACATATTAATTGCATAGAATGTGTACATGTGCAGAATATTACAAAAATGTGCTTCTTAAAGGGAATTTAGTAAACACTACAAATGTTTTCACAAATATGCAAAAAATTTAGTAAACACTACAAATGTTTTCACAAATAATGCAAAAAAACTTCACATGCAAGCAAAAGTAAAGTTGTGGTATAGATGCTCTTGAAAACATTGAATATGATTCTGACCTCAAAATCTGGTTACTTGTGACGATACCTTGATTTGTCAATTTGATTTTGAGCCAGGCTATATACAGAGTTGTACCTCAGTGCTCTGGTGGGGGCATGGTACATCTGAGTGAACTCACGGCCATGGGCTCTTCCACTTCTGGACATGTGGCAGTGGGCTTCAGTCAGCTGTTATTGCTCCTTCTGTGTGGATGCAAGACGCGTGTGTTTTTGTGTGCGATTGAATTATCGGATTATTATAAGCCAGAAATGGTACTCAAATATTCGCTTGAACAAAGATTTTTTTATGTATGACACTTGTATAAAAACTGACTCATGTAGACAGGTTTGTAGGCAATTTCACAATAAATTTCCTGGTGTCCAGTTCTGAGTAGAAAAACAGTTAGATATCTACTGAATAAAGTGAAGAGAATGGAATCATTTAATGTTGTAAAAAGAAATGAAGGGTTCTAACAGAAGAAAAACTTGATGAAATTGGTGAAGCATTTGAATGGTCTCCGAATAAATCTTTACGACATGTAGCACAATAAGTCGGTGTTTCAAAAACCTCAGTGCATAGGTCTACAAAACTGTTGAAATTAAAAGCACACACAGAGACTATTGACCATCAATTACGATTGCATGATGATGAAGCCCATGTAAAGTTCTGTAACTGGATATTACAAAATATTGCTGGTGGTACTTTTGACCCACATTTAAAACTTTTTTGAGATGAACCGTGGTTTCATTTGACTGGCTCTGTTGCTTCACAAAACAATACATATTGGTGTACTGTAACACTAGAACAGATAATAGGCCCCATATTTTACGATACCGTAAATTCCTATAGGTACCACAGAAATATTCTCGCGCCATTTTAAGCAGATAATGAGAGGGAATATGGCTATTTTCAACAAGATTCTGACACAGCTCATACTGCGGAGGCTTCCTTGAAAGACATCAAGAATGTTTTTGATGACAGAATAATCTCTAAAGGGTTATGGCCAGCTCGATCACCGGATCTTACCATGTGTGACTTTGTTCTGTGGTGAACTCTCAAAAATAGAGCATATAGAAATAATCCTCGCACTAAGACGATCTTAAAAACAATATAAGAACAGAAATTAGATAAATTATGCAACAAGGACTGATGTGTATGAATGGTAATTTCATCAGAAGGTGCCAAGAATGTTTATCTCCTGAAGGACACCACTTTCAACACCGACTGTGAAAAAGGTTAGTACTGCTAAAATAAAACGTAATTATGTTTGTTCTATAGGTAATTAATGTATCGTAATCATCATAAAATCAGTAATAATACGGTATCAGTATCTATAATGAGAATAATAAACAGATACATGGTATATAGTGCGTGGACATGCAACGCGACTACTGGCCAGAGAACTGAGGGACCGCTCTGTATATATCAGTGGACATGTGTGCTGTCTGCAAGTGCTTTAACATCAAAGCTGTTCGTTGTTACATCTGGGGAGTTTGTGGTTTGCACAAGCAATGGTCCTGGAAATTTCTTACCACATGATCAGCAGGTATAAAAAGGCGAGAATGAGCCATGCAGGCAAGAATTTTTTTGAGCTCAAAAAATCCTTAGTTCTCTTTTGGAAGGGAAGTAATGCCTTTTAAAGCAATTGTGGTAAATAGCTGCATTGACCATAATTGAGTTATATGCAAGAAGGACATGAGGGGCCCTGAAGTCCTTTTTGCTGAAAACAGCTAATATTGAATTTTAGCCAGTAAAGAATATCCCCAACAAAATGCCATACTAAAATCTTGAAAATTGACAAGTTGTAAGCTTCTGAAAAATCACAGACTTGCTTTGTATAAAACAAATAAAAGCATTGAGACTTAAGCTAATACAAATTGAATGACATTATATTTAAAGTTGTCATAATGATAGTAAATTACTTTTTGTTTGGTTAGTATGCTTCATTTCATTTGTTTTAAAGGCAACAATCGAAAACTCATTGTTTAGTCTATTAAGTTTGAAGATTAGCTCTAATGTTGAAGATGATACTTTTGTTTTAGAAGTCAATATAAAATGCTCTCAATGAACAGTAATAATTAGAAATGCAATGTGAGAAAGGATAATACCCAATCTAGTAAGTTATTGTTCTATGAAATGTTACAAAAATATGTGTGCTGAAAGCCAAAATAATTTATTCTTAAATTCTATGGTTTAGCACTTGACCGCAAACAAAATATTGTCTTAAACAGTTGCTTTACTTAAAAAGAAATGAAAACTGTAAAACAAAATACCAATAGAAATATTCAAAACCTATGGGAGTTCTCTTTTGTATTATCAGATGGAAGAGTAAAAGTGTGTCAAAAGTTGATTTTAAAGCTTTTTCAGATTTCTGAAAAAAGAATCTGTATTGTATAAAAGAGGAGTGTAGGTCTAATTGCTATGTCAGATAAAAGTGGGGAGTATTTAAGTAGACCAAAGAAAATTAACAGATCCAAACGGGAAATGGCTGATGAATATTTAAATCCACACCACATTCCAAGTCTCATCACAGTTCAGGGAAATCAAACTAAATTATTTTGATAACCCATCATTAAATTTAGGAAACTTTGATTTATTCAAAAAATGCTATTATGCATTTTAAATACTTTCACTCCAATACCATGTTCACTTTTAGAAAGCTGAGCATCCCCATCCCCCAACAAAGCAACAGTTAAAAAGTAATATTAATGACATAGTTTTGAAAATTAAACTTAACTTACTTTTGAAAAGATTTAAAGTTTTGGTACTTGAGTTTGATTATGTACAAAATTTACCTGTGCCAAAACTTAAGTGTGAATGTTTAGTTTTACAAACAGCTGCTATACATGAATGTTTTCAATGTACATTGTCACAAGAATAGTACATCCATAATGTACTGTTTCACTGAAATAGCAACCAAGAAATATCCTGACACTATAGTCTCATGTTCATGTATTAACAAATGGAGATGTAAGGGTGGAAATATTCAGAAAAAGTGTTATTGTCTGGGGTACAGAATGACAATATTACCATTGTACAATTCTGCTCATTTTTGGCCAATTATTTCAAAGTAAAGGTAATTCATCTGTCTCCTATTTGGGGACATATCCATTGCCAAAGTGATGGCAATTTTGATAGAATACTCTTAAACAGCTGAAGTCCATTGAAAATATTTACACTGGAGGTAAATATCTGTTATTAGTGAATTCTTTGCTTTGGTTGGCTGCACTGAAAATATTCTAAAGCAATGGCGTGTTCAACTAAAGGATTTCACTTTTCCAAAGCAGACATTCAGAGGATAGGTTTTTGCAATAGTTCTATCTTATGTTATTGTTTCCAACAATGTGGGACATTAGGAACCTAATCAACCTACTGTGACAGTAACATACCTTTTCAGTTTTTAAAGAAGGAAGCTACATTGGATGAAACTTTCTACTTTGTGTGCTGTTGAAAATAACTAAATAAAACCAAGACGGAAAAGCATATTCAGAGTTTATTCTATTTTTACTTTCTCCATACGCACTATGTACATAGTGTATAGAGAAAGTATTGCACTCCGCCAAAAATTTGTTACCGAGATTTCACTGGAAATATATGTTTTAGGGTCCCCAATATCCAAAAAAAAGCATTTTCACAAAAAGGTCCGTGTGTGTGTGTGTGTCTGTGAACACGATAACTCAAAAACGAAAAGTTGGTAAAATACCAAACTTGGTATTTAAGTTAAGTATCTTCCAGGGATGCGACACGAAGATTTTGAGAAAAGTCCCCCAACCCCCAACTACCCTTTACATGGAACTTTTTTCGAAAATTTTTATTTTCTCAAAAATGGCTCTAACGATTTTGATTAAAATTTCGGATATTAAACATATTTACCTGACAAATAAAATGTATATCTTGAATTTTCTGGGAATAGCCTCTGAAGAGTAGTTTATTCTGGATGAATTTTACTAAATTTTGAATAACTGCTAAACCGTAAGAGATGGACAAAAACTTACCACACAAAAAATGTAGAGCACATTAAAACACACAATTTATGTTATATACATTTTTTTCGTGGAGTTCGGCGTTTTTGTGACATTCCTTATTTTTGGTTTCTGCTATGAAAAACCTATACTTTTCTCATACTGGAACTTGTCAACTCCTATCCATATAAACAAAGGAACTTCATTGACATAGCAACCAGCTTTTGACTATCACTTTAACCTACGGCTGTCCCTTATTTCGCTTCTACTTACAAGGATGCGAGAAATAAGACTTTTTCTGCTAATTTTTTTATCTGATTAGCATAAAGTAAATAGAATTATAAGCTTTTTAAGAATTATTTGTTGCAGGGATATGGAGAAAGTCATGTGAATGGTACACATCAGATTTTTTAATAATGATCACTGAACAATTAAAGCAATGGCACTAAAAGTGCTCAGAGATATCTGAACTTAAGTCTGTAGAAGAAATACTAGAATAAGAGTCAACCTAAGATAAACCTTAAAACTTCAAACATAGCCAAAATGAGCAGACATGCAACCTTCTCAGTATTCTTGTAAGAGAAGTAAATTTTACCTTTTATTTCCCCTCTGTAAAAAAGTTAATTATTTGCTTTTTCAGATTTGGTATTAAATCAATTTGATTGAAGAAAACTACAGTATCTTATCATAACCAAAGAATCTATGGCACTGCAGCCAAAGAAATGACTTGTTTTAATGTTTAAATAGTCTCTCAAATTGTTTTTGTCGTTCCAAGGGAATGCAAAAAAAGGCAGTTCCTTATAGCATTCCTTGGCAACTATTAATTGTTAATTTATCTAAGTTTTAGTCCATGAGGACAAAATAATGGAGCATTTGTTAATTTTGAAATAAACTGAGAAAAAATAAAAGGTAAAACAACATAATAAACAGTTTGATGAAATCAAATTACAAGTTGGATAGTATTTTATTCTTCTAAATGCCTTTGTTTTGTTTTATGTAATTCCCGTTTATTAGAGTTTTTCTAAACTGCCGTTACAAATGAGTATATACATTACTTTTGCATTGTTGTGCCATGTTTTTGCTCAGAATACAGAGTTTTTTTTTGTTTTTTTTTTTTAATATATATAATTAAACCAGTTAAACTTTTATTTTTTATCAACTGGAAATGTTTGCATGCTATTTATTGTCAAAATATAAAAATGCTTTACATCATCTTTATTCATAAGCAATTACTTATAAAAAAGTGTAGTAATGAAATCGAGAACAATTTAAAAAAAAAAAAAAAAAAAAATTCACATGTGGTCTAGTTGGTGTTCTGACTTCTCGACCCAAAGATCCATCTTCAATACATGGTTGGGGTGAAGAATTTTTATCAATCCAGAATCATTTCTTGCATTCCACAGGGTCTGATAATTTGTGCTTAGGAATGAATGTGAAGGGTTTATTAAAAGGTTAATAAACCTAACTTCAAGAAAATCCTTCAGAGAGCAAAATCATCAGTAAGTTGTTCCTGTTAAAAGTTACCATCAAGCATTTGTGATTACACTGTAGAACCTTTGTTATTATAGAATAATGGATTACCATTGTGTCTCATTGGTAGAATGTCCATTCTAGTGTATGCCTCATTCTTTCAGACATTCATACAAGGTAGACTTACTTATGATTGATTTTAATGCTTTTCTGTGCAAACAAATGTACACATTTGCATTTTTGTCAGTTTTGTGAAGAACTACCTTTTAATTTAACTGTTTAATTCTTACTTTCTCTACGCTTACTATGTACGTGGTGTATAGAGAAGGTATTGTAATGCACCCAAAAATGTGATACCAGGATTTCACTGGAAATACATGTTTTGGGTCCCCCTGAATTAAAAAAAAAGAGCATTTTTGGAAAAAGGTCCGTGTGTGATTGATTGTGTGTCTGTGGACAGCATAGCTCAAAAACAAAAAGGCTGTTAATACCAAACTTGGTATTTAAGTTCAGTATCTTCCAAGTATGCGACACAAAGCTTTTCAAGAAAGTCCCCCAACCCCCAACTACCCTTTCATGGAAAAATTCTCAAAAATGTTGATTTTCTCAAAAATAATGTACATTAAAGCTATTTACTTGACTAATATAATGTATATCTTGAATTTTCTAGGAATAGCCTCTGAAAACTACTTTATTCTGGATGAATTTTATGGAATTTTGCATAGCTTGGCAAACCGTAAGAGATAGACAAAAACTTGCCTAACAGAAAATGTAGA
Source organism: Hymenopus coronatus (assembly GCA_030762935.1). Classification (NCBI taxonomy): domain Eukaryota; kingdom Metazoa; phylum Arthropoda; class Insecta; order Mantodea; family Hymenopodidae; genus Hymenopus; species Hymenopus coronatus. The sequence continues at coordinate 54,623,836 of CM060898.1, forward strand.
TCACATTAAAACATATAATTTATGTTATATACATTTTTTTGTGAAGTGGATTGTTTTTGGGATATCCCTTGTTATTGGTTTCAGCTTTAAAAAACTTTTCTCGTACGGAATTTGTCACCTCCTGTCCATACAAACAAAGGAACTTCAGTCGCATAGCAACCAGCTTTTGACGAATACTTTAGCGAATCCTAGTTCCTTATTTCCCTTCTACTTGCATGGAAGCAAGTAATAATTCTATTTCTGCTAATTTTACTTTGATTAGCATGAAGCAAAAATAAGCATAAGCTTTTTAACAATAGTTTGTTGCAGAGATGTAGAGAAAGTCATGTGAATTGAATACATCAGATTCTTTTCATTATTTTTAAAATAAAAAGAGGTTATGCAGCATATGTTTGTGAATTTTTATATTTTTTCTAGTTTTATGAATAAAATTTATGACCAAGAAATATCAAGATATCCATTCACTATTATCAGGGACATTCCAAAAGTAAGTTTCATCATTTTTTATTACATGGATACTTTGCCATAAACCATGGCATCATGAACTATACACTTTGTACTATTTTTCAATATAGTTGGCCCCTACTGTGATACCAGTTTGAAGAAATCACTCTAGTAAAACTCAATGTCCTGTGATGCAAGATATTGCCCCACACCTTGCTCCACTTCAGCATTGTTTTTAAAGTGATATCTTGAGAGTGCAAGTTCCAAAGCAAGGAACAGGTGAATTTCTGATGGGGCAAGATTGGGACTGTAGGTTGGGTGATCCAATCTCTATTTTGTGAGAGCTTTGATGAATGTGGTTTTGCATTATCATCCAATAGCACACCACCTTCACTCAAGAACCCTGGTCTCTTTCTCAAATGGTGGACCCGAGTGTGCCATGCTACTGCTATACCCTCACTTTGATAGTCCCTTGAAGAAGGAAATCAAGGAAAATCACACTTTTCATGTCTCAGAACACTGAAGTCATCAGCTTACCTCACAGGTGACACTTTGCAGTTTTTCCTTATGGGTGAATTGGGATGCTTCCACATGGAGGTGGCTTTGATTATTGGGATAAATTGGTGCTCCCACATCTCATCGCATATGATGATTCTGAACAAGAACTTACTTTCCTCTCACATGTACTACACCAAGTGATTGAGTCTGATTACCATTCTTGCATTCTTGTGACCTGAGTCAGGTTTTTAGCACCCATCTTACAGGCACTTCAATAACCCAACACGTCATGAGGCATGTGACGGGTCTGAGCACAACCAATAAGCATTGTGGAGACCATGTCGGACATTGATTTGCATCTGTCTGCTAACACCATGTCCTGTACTCTAGTGGTATTTTTTTCATTTGTAGATGAGATGGTGTGCCCACTTGACCTTCATCCCCACACTTTGCCTTCCTTCACTGAATGTGCAATACCAGCAGACTAACCATTTGACGAGACATGACCTCTTCACCATACACAGTCTGTAGGCATTTATGAATGACTGCTCTTCTCTCTTTTCACTCTGTGTATGTGTCATTCCTCCTCCATTGAAATTCCTTCAATCGCTGAACCAATAACAGGTGTGGATTCTTATGGTGAATATTTTACCCGGTGTACCATCTACTAGTTCAAACAAATGACAAAACTTACTTTTGAAATGTCCCTCATTCATACCTTTGAATTAAATTGTTTTAAAAATCTTAAGACCTGGGTGCTTAAAAGAAAGAAACATTAGCTTTTGGCACATTATACTGTGTACCTATTCTAAAACTAAGGACATTATTTTAAAACTACAACTAATGAATGAATGGATAAGAATATTTATTCATATTTCAACAGCTTCTTGCATGCACTAAAGCTGTGCTGGTATGTAAAATGCTCCAAAGGATTCATTGAAATACTAAAATAAAACAGAGAGAAAAAAGATTCAACTTATTTTCACACACATAAGCACATATTCCCTCACTTCTGTCTCCTCTCAGGAATGCAAGGAGCCTGGAACAGTGGAAACAGGCTGGTGCAGATCTACTCTAGCTATGTATGCACAGCTTCAACTTTGCTATTTTGTTAATAATCATTCTCTGTATAAATAGTTGACTTTAGCAATGCATTGTTTATTTTTACAGTCTGGGACCATAGAAGGCAACAGTTTTGGAGCTGGAAGTCGAAAGAATGTGAAGTCCACATATTCGTATCGCTCATATTTTGGTTAGTAGTCCTAATTTTATAATATTCAACCCTTAAGCTTAAATTTAATAATAAAATTTGAAGTGTGTAACCATAACTTATATATTGATATCATATTTTAAGGCATTCCAAATATGCAGCTCAATATAAGGGGACAATACAGGGTGTGATTCACCTAAAACTTGCGCTGCAAATTCTCTGAAACAAAAATAGGAGTTGAAAAATGACTTTCACAAACATTAAGATAAGGGATGGACTCGTTAAAATAGAGATATAAGGCAGGAGCCAGTAACTCGTAGTCCTTATGTCCACTCCTCTTGCATATGAAGAATAGATGACTGTACAGCTACCCCACTTCCATGCAACCTTACCTTACCTTACCAGTTGAAAAGTTATACTATTGTAGTAGATGTCAATATATACAGGGTCTTTCATTAATAAGAAATAATATACATAAAACTAAAATTAACTCATTTTTACTTTCTCCATACGCACTATGTACATAGTGTATAGAGAAAGTATTGCACTCCACCAAAAATTCGATACCGAGATTTCACCGGAAATATATGTTTTAGGATCCCCAATATCCAAAAAAAGCATTTTCACAAAAAGGTCCATGTGTGTGTGTGTCCATGTGTCTGTGAACACGATAACTCAAAACCGAAAAGTCGGTAAAATACCAAACTTGGTATTTAAGTTTAGTATCTTCCAGGGATGCGACACGAAGATTTTGAGAAAAATCCCCCCTCCCCCAACTACCCTTTACATGGAACTTTTTTCGAAAATTTTTATTTTCTCAAAAATGGCTCTTAACGATTTTGATTAAAATTTCGTATATTAAACATATTTACCTGACAAATAAAATGTATATCTTGAATTTTCTGGGAATAGCCTCTGAAGAGTAGTTTATTCTGGATGAATTTTACTAAATTTTGAATAACTGCTAAACCGTAAGAGATGGATAAAAACTTACTACACAAAAAATGTAGAGCACATTAAAACACACAATTTATGTTATATACATTTTTTTCGTGGAGTTCGTCGTTTTTGTGACATTCCTTATTTTTGGTTTCTGCTATGAAAAACGTATACTTTTCTCATACAGGAACTTGTCAACTCCTATCCATATAGACAAAGGAACTTCATTGACATAGCAACCAGCTTTTGACTATCACTTTAACCTACAGTTGTCCTTTATTTCGCTTCTACTTACAATGAAGCGAGTAATTAGACTATTTCTGCTATTTTTTTCTGATTAGCAGAAAGTAAATAAAAGTATAAGCTTTTTAAGAATAATTTGTTGCAGGGATATGGAGAAAATCATGTGAATGGTACACATCAGATTTTTTAAAGAAAGTGTACACTCCAAATCCCCCATCTACATACAGGCTGGCAGTGGCTAAGTCAAAGCATTAATTGTTGAACATTTTCAGTCAGTGCTGGATGTGTATCTGCATTCTTTCCTGATTCTCTTTCATATTAGCACTTCGGAATATTCTCCCTTTCCAGCATCTCCCATAAAAAGTAATCAAGTAGAGACCGGTTGAGATAAATTAAATTGTTTATGCAATTAAATAAGGTAACAGTAGGAAAAAATTTAAAAATATGTTGGCATTTAAAATATTGTTGATGACATCACATGTTGTACTAAAATGACTGAATAGTTTTGGTAAATTAAAATATTAAATTTGACTTGTCCAAGCATTTTTTAAAAAAAAATTATTTAATGTTTGTTATATTTGCATTATTTCTTTCATATAAAAGACCTGCATATATACACGTACACAGAGATTAGTCATGGCTATCCATTGTTGGACCAAGGTGATGTCAGCAGTGGACGAGAGATGCAGCATTTCCATGCTTAACGCAATGCACTTACTGAACACACAAAATTATATTGAAAGCTGATTAAGATGATTACTAAACTGTGTTATATGAGATGTTGAAAATGCAACAGAATACATCAAGCACTTGCATAAGAAATTATTCCTCAGCATCTATAGACTCCAAGGTTTGATTCTGGGAATTGTTTTGTAATACTTTGTTTGAGGTCTTCCATTGTCTGCATATTATTTTATACTTTTTCTTTTAAGTTTGCTCATAAATAAAAGTCACAGGATATGAGAGGTCCACAACAGTCCTTAAAAGTCTTATCAAAGTGATTTATGAGGAGTGAGAGTAGTAGCTAAGTCCTTCTAAAAGAATGATTGCTACCATTTAATATTCATTTGTGTTTAAAAAGTTGTCTTAATATCTAGTTTCAATCTCTGAGCATTGATAGTAGCTTTAAAAAATTGGCGCTATTAATCAAACCACACCACATACTAAATTTTTTCAGGACGTTATTTACAAGGTCAGGCTTTCCTGTGCTCCAAAATCAATAATTGTATTCAGCCATTTATTTTGAATGTTGCGGCATCTGAAAAAAAATTCTAGATTTATACTCCCAGCAAGAATTCTATGCAGTATAATTCCATCTCCAGTAATTTAGTGCCATTTTGCAGATTTGAAACACTGATGCTAGTAATCATTAAGTGACCCTTTTGCCCTTAACTTTTTAACAAGTTGGTGAAGTATCCTGGCAATCCTATCTCGAATTGTCTTCTGAATTGTCTTACCATTTTTCTCCAACATTTTTTTTATTAATAAGTATTGTACATAAAAACTCCTTATTCAAGATAATGTAATGGCTTAACTAATGATTAACAACTGACATACCGGAAAATCACCAAATAGGACACCAAGTCACCAACTCATAACTGCAATCTCTGAATGGCTAATGCAAAGTGATAAAGGGAGCCTTGAGGCAGTAAAACAGAAAGCTCTATCAGTATGTGCATATATCAATACAGCCTCTCTCCTCCCCACTGCCACCTTGATGTGTCAATATGTGGTCACTCCCCTACAGTCCACAACCCAAATCACCTTCCTAGAATATACACATACATCTAGTAAATGAATAGAAATGAGTATATTATTGAAATCAAACTGATAATTACTCCAATAAGGCTTACTCTACCACATATAATTTTACATCCACTCGATTCAATAGTTGGCACCATCTATTTCCTCACAAAAAATTAGTAGTTTTCAGTTTCCTCATTCACCTATCCTGAATATCATCATCATATGTTAATTTATACAAATAATATAAATCTTTCCTGATAAGATCATGATATTATGAGAGTAAATATGTTTATAATATTATGTCATTATATTCTGACTTAAGGTTTTACTTAATCTAACTGAAGTAAAACCAATTTAAATTCATAAAACCAAAACTGTTCCAATTTAAAATTTCTTTAAAACAGAAAAAAAAAATTGAGTAATCACAAAAAAGTAAAATGTCTGATCTAAAATGGTTATCGTGATATGAGGGGCATTCAAAAAGTTTTGCAACCAGCTTATACATTGTTAGACAATTACAGAAAAATGTAACTAATAAGGCTGGCAACATTTGACCTTAAGCTAATCAAAATACACATAAATGTAAATTTTAATATTCATAGTTGTTCAGTGCTGTGTCAGACCTGGCAAAAAATCATGGATATTTCAAAAGAGAACATTATATTCTATATTTTCACAGGCTACAAGTTAGGTGAAACAGCAAAAACATTCCATGAGGTCTTGTTAATTCTATTGTGATCAAGTGTTATTTAATACCGTTGCAAGATGGATTCAATCATTTAAAGAAGGGCTAGAGGCTTTCAATTATAACCCTCGTTCTGGCCAGCCTCAGGAAGCTGTGATGGAAAGAACAATTCCAAGGGTGAGGAACTTTGTGGAGGAGAATCGACATACTATGTTGAAATGCTAAGTATGGAAGTCTGTATTAGTGTTTGTTGCATTGACTCTACACTCAATAACATTAAAAGCTGCAAAAAATCTTCAAAATGGGTTCTGTATTCTCTAACCAATGGACAAAAGAGGAGGCGAGAGAAATGTGTCAGGAAACTGCTGAGCATGCTTCCACCTAAAGGCCCTAAATGTATGACAGATGTAGCACTGATGATGAAAATTGGTTTTATTATATACTAACTGCCCGCCCCAACTTCACATGGGTGGTGTGCCTAATGAGAAAACTGAAATGACAGAATTTTCATAGTGTGGTGGGTAAACGCTGAAATAAGTAATGAATTACATTAAGGACAAAGTAACATTCATGCTTCTTCCAAATCTCTTTCTTTCCTTTACTCCTACTGTTTTCCACCCCTTTCATTTTCTTCTATGTCAAAACAACCATTTTTAAGGCTAACAATGACATAACTAAAGAGCAAGTACATATGGTTGGGTAAGTTTATATTTGACGATAGCTTTGTGTATTAAATCTCTCCATTTAACCCAAAGTATTACTTGATCAAATGTATTAAGAGCACCACAATTGCAGTGTGACGATGATGGGGGTATCTTCATGTTCTGATGAAATCACCTTTAGCTAGCTCACGTATCACATAACCTCAAATAATCAACATCTGTTTACTATCTGGGTCCTGCCATTTCTCCGCCATTTTCAGATTCCAATAAAGAGTATTGGTTATTTGCATAGTTTTTAACTTGTTCAAAGAATTAAGACAACAAAAATATACTTTATACATGAAAAAAGTACGCTTTTATTTCTTTATTTAAATAATGTGACCAAGGGAACAATAGTTAACACATAAAAAATATATTTGATTTTCACTGTTATTTTGCATAATTGACTCCATAACCAGGTGCATTCCTTTAGCATTGAATACAAGTAGTACTATACGACACGAGCAGTTGGCAGGCTGAGGGCAGCCTAAAGGTGTATTAGACATGTTCCCATTCTTGCTAGAATTTAATCATGTACTGACAGGAAGGTGGTGTATGCAGGATGGCGGGTGAAAAATAGGCTGGGGAAGCAGTATTATAGCAATCTAGTGGCAAATAAATAAGTATGTACTGTAGGTGTTTGTTGCCAGGAAAGCTTCTTTGCTTTTTTATTTTAAGCAATAGGAGTAAGGAAAGGACAGTTAATGCATAAAAGTGTATTTGAATTTCACTGTTGCATTGCGTCATTGTCTCAATAAACTGGTGCGTTACCTTAACATTGAATAGAGAGGAAAAATAGAGTGCTACTACAGCCATTTTGCAAAAATAACTGCCATCTAGCGGTAAATAAATAAGTACATACTCTAGGTGTTCGTCACCAGATAAGCTTCTTTGCTTCTTTATTTTAAATGATAGGAGTAAGGAAAGGACAGTTAATACATAAAAATGTATTTGAATTTCGCTGTTGCATTACTTCATTGTCTCGATAAACTGATGTGTTACCTTAGCATTGAATGGTAAGGGAAAATAGACAACTTCAACTGCCATTTAGCAAAAAATAACTGATAACACTGTCATCTGGTGGCAAAATAAAAAAATGTAAATGGCGTGTTACTTATGGACGCTCTTTAACTGCTATGGTTCTCAGCGTGAAAGACCGCTTAATTTTGCTCAGAGGCCTCTCTGTCAAGCTTGAGATTCTTTTACGTGCCGTAAATCTACGACACGGTACCAACGGCTTTACTTCCCTTCTGAAGGAAGCCATGCTAAGGATTTTTACACCCGAAAAAATCCATCGTCCTCTGCCGGCTTTGAACCCGTGACCTTGGATATATGAATTTAGCATGGTAACCATTACACCACGGTGGACGATTCATCTGGTGGCTATTAACCGATTGCGTTCCCTTGGCATTTTATAGTGGTTCATATTAATAGACTTAAAAAAGTTTCCCACATGGTTTTTAAACATTTTAGTGTACACAATGCTTGTCAAGACAATAGCGAACACAACAAAAAAGGAATTGTTCAATTTGGTGCAGTTGTTCGGAAGTGATACACATGCATACTTTCGGCGATTCATTTAGAGAGAGAGATATATATATTTTACACAAAATACGGTTCAGAATTTTTCTGAGTAAATGAGAATGATCCAAGACCAATCATTCTTCAACAAGATTTTTTTTTTTCTTCTTGAAAGTGAATGTTCACGTGTTCAATATGAAGTACCATTATTGATTGATTGCATGCCAGATCTTTGAGAATGAATGGAGTACATTGTCTTTTAAGTTTTGAATCCTTATTTGAAAACCTGAGGCAGCAGCATTCAAAGATAGGATCTTCAAGGCTGTTACTTTTGTGTGACAGAGTGTCAACTCACAAATTGGCAACAAATTTGTGGGAACTGGAAGCCACTAAAATCTGGTTTACGGAGACTACTGTGAAGGATTGTGAAGATAAATTTTTTAATTCCGTCCTTGGTTTGACGTTTAAGATGACACTTGCAAAACTTTTTGAATGCCCTACATAGGATAATGAGTCTTTCGAGCCAACAATGCGTATATTTAGTTATAAAGTGGCCCTTCAAAACATCTTCACAACGTATATCATATATGTTATTTAACTTTATTTTATTCACGTATAAGTAACAAGATACATGGATTTCAATTTTAGACCTTGCCCAAACTGTCTTTGGTCACAATGATTTCTGTGTCACACTTCCATGTTTCCTTTCTGTTGAGATGGAAACACAAGGAAAAGGTTCTACTGAATTTGCCACTTGGCATCCTTGTGCATGTCATTTCTTTCTGCTAAAAAATTTAATATCAACTTGATTAAAAATGCATAGATCCGATTTATTTCTCATCGTGGGATCATGAGTTCAGAAGGTTGTTGTGCACGTCATTTCTTTCTGCTAAAAAATTGAATATCAACTTGATTAAAAATGCATAGATCCGATTTATTTCTCATTGTGTGATCATGAGTTCAGAAGGTTGCTGCCAATACTTCTCTGGTGTCTTTAAGTTCATTGCCTGCTGAACAGCTGTGACAAATTTATACCTTAGTAGGACTTCTACTATAAGCTCTCACATTATATTTGATTGTACAGTTCATGTGCAATTTTAGCTTTGAGATAACACTATTTGCTTTTGTAGTCTCCACGGGATACAATTTGATGAACGTGGAGGAACAGTAAAGTGATTGCATCCTTAATATGCCGAAGAGATCCAAGGTGGTTTATGTGAAATGTTTACAAGAGTTTTCTTTCTATAACATAGGGTTAGGAAACACATTTATTTGAATTTTTATATTTGGGTTTAGTTTGCTAATTTTTGTTTGCATTTTTAACTTTTCAATAAAATATCTCAAATTACCATGTTTTCTGAAAATTTTCAATTTGCTCATTGTAACTCTTTATTGTATGCTCTAGAATGTGATATCTCAGCGTCTTCAATAAAATGTAGAAACTATACTATAGGCAAAAATGCTACTTATACATATACTTGAAAAATAGTAGTTAGCATTATGTGCAATTATCCATTCAAGGAATTTTTATCCCAGTTGAGTTGCCAGTTCATTGTGAATATTTAAGATACTGGCAAAACACATTCATTTAATATACGAGTAAGATATATTATGAGCTAAATAACATAATAAGGCAATTTAACAACTCTGTTGAAATCCAACTTGTGAAGATTAAATAAATTTATTTCAACATACATCTATACACATCTACATATTAATACTTATTGGATAATCTTATTAAGCATTAATTTATTATTAAATAAGGAAATTCTTATTAAACTGAATACATTAGGTATTCAGCTTAATATTCAGTTTTCATTAGTCCATTGGGAGGTTTCACTACACTATCCATGGTTTGCATCTGAACTCTCGAGGCAAGGATATGCTGATGCATTCCTATGCTGAGAGTCTCTTATGCACAACCATGAATAGTACCTGTAAATACTCCTGCCCTTGTTACAAGTAATGTCACTCCTTTTTAGAGCAATTCAGAAATAGAACAGTAAATTAAAACATTAATGGAAATGCACAATTAAGTAACAGAACAGTAAATGTTTTTTAAATAAAGCAACAATCAGATAAACGTTGTTCCAAGTCATCAGCAAGAGATAACACACTAACAATATTTCAACAAAAACCTTCAAAGTGTAAGAAATAAAGTAAATGAATTATTAATTAGTTTCAAGCCTGAAAAGTTAAGTCTAAATATCCTATGTATCGCAGAACATCACTTGAAAAACAGGAAAAATTAAATTAAATGGTGTTTTATTTATGGACGTTCTTTAACTGCTATGGATATCAGCATCCCATTCTTTACTGGTCGTGAAAGACTGCTTAATTTTGCTCAGAAGCCTCCATTATCAGGCTTGAGGTTCTTTTACGTGCCATAAGTGAAATGGGACCAACGGCTTTACTTCTATCGTCCTCCACCATATTTGAACCCGCAACCTTGGGTGCATGAAGTTAGCATGGTAACCACTACACCACTCGGGCAACTGGAAAAGCAGGAAATGTTACATTTTTCAATGGATGGTTATAAAACAGCAGCTTGGTACTGTAGACAAAAAATTTCTAGAGGAGATGTTAGTATCTTTGTAAAGAATAATATAAACAATGTAATTGATCTTGAGAAGAAACTTTTGTTTGTTGTGCTGTTCACATAAATACAATAAATGAAATATTACGAGGGCTGATCAACAAAGATCACTGATTTTTTCCTGTAGCTTCCATGATAGTTTCGTATAAATATTTGAAAAGAGCGGGTTTTTATGTATAATTTCGGTAGGCGGCAGCACTCTCGTATCGGTAGGTTGGTAGTAATGCTCTATTTTGTAGACCCTACGTACATTTCGTATACCAGAGAGTGGAGGTGACGCGAGAGGAGCAGTACAGCGCAATCAAATTCTGTTTTCATTTAAACCATACAGCCACCGAAACTTATGAAAAGCTGAAGCAAGCGTACAGTGAAGATGCACTACCTCATGCAACAGTGTTTAGGTGGCTTTCCAACACCAAAAAAGGCAAAAGCTGTTACATCTGCAGGGAAAGTGATGGTGATCACATTTTTTGACTGTAATGGAATGATATACCAGCATGCAGTTCCCCCTCACACTACTGTTACAGCAGCATACTACACATCAGTATTGGCCACACTGAGGAAGCACATTGCAAAGAAATGACCAGAGCTTTCTTGGACTGGGTGGCAACTTCATCAGGACAATGCACAGCTTCTAGTTGCAAATCAAGTCATGCAGTTTCTAGCTCAATTTAACATTACCTGTGTAACAAATCCACCTTATAGCCCCAATCTTGCACCCTGTGACATTTTTTTATTCCCATCACTAAAGACAAAGCTTAGGGGTATTTGATTTGAGAACTCTGAAGCAGTGCTCAAGAAAAATGAGGCGATTCTCAAGGACCTGACAAAGAATGATCTGCAGCACGTGTTCAAGGACTGGCGTAGATGCTATAAAAAGTGAATTGAAGTAGGAGGGGACTACTTTGAAAGAGATCATGTAAACATTGAATTGGAGTAATAAGCATCTGTGAAAAAAAATCAGTCTCAGTCTTTGTTGATCAGCCCTCATATATTAGCAGTATACAGAGCTCACTTAGGGAATCTCAAAAGCTTTCCATAGTCTAGATGTTATCCTAAAACTGCTGTTTAAACAAAAGATTTGATTTATTTTGTGTGTGACTTAAACATAAGTTTCTTGATAAACAGCAATCAAAAGCAATAAATTTGTTCACTATTAAAATCATATACTCTTATGCATACAGTCAATTTAGCAACTAGAATTCAAAATAATGCCAAAACAGCTATAAACAATATTTTCATAGATATGTCTAAAAAGGAATACAACGAAATTCAACCTTTTGTGAATGGACTTTTGGACCACAAAGGACAGCTAATAAAATTTATAAAAAAGCAAACCATGTAACTAGCTTTAGAATCATAAATAAAAAAAAGCATTGTGTGTTTTAAGGCCCAACTGTCATGAGGAATCGTGGGAAGAGATGTACAAATTAAATAATGTAAATGACAAGTTTAACTCTTTCGTAAACACCTTTGTAAGAATCTATAACTGAAGTTTTTCACCCCACATAAAGAAAATTAATAAGAATATCTTGTAGATTTAAAAGAGAACTTTATTTAACAACTATGAAGACGTAAACAACACTATAAAGTGTACTGCAAAATTCTAAAAATAGTTATAAATGCAATGCAGCAAAACAGCATTGCTATGAAACCCAGAGTCCTCAAGCCTAGCATTATATGGAACATTATTAAAAAGGAAACTGGTAAGTGTCGCTCAGAAAAAAATTATAGTAAATCAAGTAACCACAAATGATTCTCAGCACATAGAAACTGCATTTAAGTAGCAGAGTTGACAAAAAATCAACTTAAGAAAGATCCGGTTTCTCACCTTCAGAATCCATCTTGAAAATTTCACGTCTTTGGAGAAAGTACCCACAAGTGCAACCAAAATAAAAAAGAAATACAATCCCTTAAAAGCAAGAATTCATCAGGATATTATAAAATAACCACAAAAAAATATTAAAATTATATGCTAATATTATTTGCAAACATGTGTATCATACATGTGACATTTTTAATAGTGACATTCCCAGAAAGATTAAAATGTTTAGTCATTAAGCCATTATACAAGAAAGGACAAAATTCACAAATGTCAAACTATAGAACAGTATCTTTACTTACATCTTTATCCATAATCTTTGACATAATTATGTTTAAATGAATTTATCACCATCTAAATAAATATAATATTTTAGCAAAGGAACAATCTGTATTCAGGAAGATCATGTGAACCAATAATTCCATCTACAAGTTAATAATGAGGTTCTTATATCCTTGGATGTCAAACTAATACACTAGGAATATTTTGTGATCTATCAAAGGCGTTTGTGTTAATCATAAAATACTTTTATCAAAGTTATACTGAGGTATTAGGGGTAAAGGGTATGAATGAATTGCATCTTATGTACAGAAAATAAAAGGCTATAATAAACCCTTCAAATAATAGAAATGTGCGCTCTGAATGGTCTGAAGTAAAGCATGATGTGCCATAAGGTTTTGTACTGGGTCACTTATTAATTTTATTGTTATTTAATGTTCTACCAATGCTTATCTACTTCTTTTTGCAGATAAAAGTATTATAATTAAAGAACACAAAACAAGTGAACTCCCAGATTCAACTAACAAAATCTTCAGCATATTAAATAATTGGTTTGAAAGTAACAAAATTTGTATCAATTTTGGAAAAAACTAACTACATTAACTTTTGAACAAAGCAAAGAGGCATTTCAGACTTAAGGATAGAACATGAAAGTAATTAAATTGCAAAAGCTACCAATATAAAATTCCTGGGACTTATTATAGATTGTAATATGAATTGGAAACACCATATTGATTATATCTTACCCAAATTGAGCTCTGTATGTTTTGCAATCAGATCATTAATTCAGCTTATAAATAAGAGCATTCTAAAAACGCTTATTTTCATTCATTGATGACCTATGGAATAATATTTTGGGGAAATTCGGTGAACGTCAAAAAAAAAATTTAGTATGCAAAAAAAGATAATAAGAATAATGGCAGGGTAAGATAATTGACTCACTGTAAACCACTGTTCAAAATGTTTGGAATCTTGCTATTAGCCTGCAATTATATTATAGCCATATTGTTATTTGTAATAAATACCCAGTAAAGTTTACAAAAAGTGCAGCAAAAAAGTATACGTAACAAAGGATTAGGCACAGACATTACATCGACAAACAAATGATTTGCAGACATTCCAAAAGCGGGTTTATTACAGTGGTATAGTTTTATTTAATTCACTTCCATCTCCTAAAAACGAACTGCATATAAATTAAAAAGATGAGAATTAAAAAGATACCTCATTACTCCCCCCCTTCTATACTGAGGAGGATTTCATTCAATCAAAATGTACTAATAATAATTAATGCAATGTTGTAAATACAATATATATGAATATTCTAAAAATGCTTACTGTACGAATTGGTTTTTGAAAACAGACTGTAATTGTAAATTGTACAATTATTGAAAAATTCAATATCAGAGTTAATCTTTGCAAATAAGTGTATTAATGATTATCGAGAATAATCCGTAAATGTAATTTAGACTTGATTTATATCCTAAAGTTGGACTTTGTGTATAATCTAAAAACTGGATCCAGAAATTGCAATGTAATATTATACATTGTAGCCCACACTATTTCTAGTTGGTGACAACTCTCTTGGTTCTGATAAGCTTGAACACTGTGGTCATCTTGCTGCCAGGACCATTCTATGCAGAATGTTTATACTCTACTGTTAGAATCGATCTCATTTTCCTGAATTAATTACTTTCTTAACCATCTATGTATAATGTACATAGCAGGTAGAGAAGGTATTGTATTGCACCCATAATTAGATTCCAGGATTTCTCCAGAAACACATGTTTTGAGACCTCCTGAATCTAAAGAAAGCATTTTTACTTTCTCTATACGCACTATGTACATAGTGTATAGAGAAGGTAATGCACTCCACCCAAAAATTCAATACCGAAATTTCATCGAAAATATATGTTTTAGGGTCCCCTTTATCTAAAAAAACCTTTTCGGAAAAAGATCTTGGGGTGTGTGTGTCTGTGAACATGATAACTCTAAAACAAAAAGTCCGTAAAATACCAAACTTGGTCCGAACATGTCCGAAGTAAGTTACTTTATTTCAAGAGTGAAGTTTCAGTGTAATCTTATGTTTTTACTCCTACCAAGCTTGATATTTAAGTTTAGTATCTTCCAGGGATGTGACGCGAAGATTTTGAGAAAAATCTGCCCCCCCCCCCCCCCCCCCTCCAAATACCCTTTACATGGAACTTTTTTTGAAAATTTTGATTTTCTCAAAAATGGCTCTAACAATTTTGATTAAAATTTTCTATACTAAAGATATTTACCTGACGAATAAAATGTATATCTTGAATTTTCTGGGAATAGCCTCTGAAGAGTAGTTTATTCTGGATGAATTTTACTGAATTTTGAATAACTGCTAAACCGTAAGAGATGGAGAAAAACTTACTACACAAAAATGTAGAGCACGTTAAAACACACAATTTATGTTATATACATTTTTTTAATGGAGTTTGTTGTTTTTGGAGACTTCCTTATTTTTGGTTTCTTCTATGAAAAACTTATACTTTTCTCATACAGGAATTTGTCAACTGCTGACCATACAATCAAAGGAACTTCAGTCACATAGCAACCAGCTTTTGATTATCACTTTAACCTGTTACTCCCTTATTTCGCTTCTCTTACAAGGAAGCAAGTAGTATGGCTATTTCTGCTCATTTTTTGCTGATTAGCATGAAGTAAATAGAAGTATAAGCTTTTTAAGAATAATTTGTTGCAGAGATGTAGAGAAAGTCGTGTGAATGGTACACATTAGATTTTTAGAAAGAGGTCTGCATATGTATATGTGTGTGCGCGTGCATGTGCATTCATGACCTTTACATGGAACATTTTTCGAAAATTTTTATTTTCTCAAAAATGACTTAAAAATTTTTATTCAAATACTATGCATTAAAGATATTTTCTTGGTAAACAAAATGTAGATCTTGAAATTTCTGGGAATAGCTACTGAAGACCTGGATGACCTTTTATAGCTGGTAAACCGTAAGATGTAGACAAAATTTTATTTCACAATGGGTGTGGGGGTGGGGGTGCAGGTGGGCATGCATGCGTATGTATGTGTTTTTTTTTTCCTTCCAAGTTATTCAGCTTTTAAAGGATTTAACTATGCATTAGCCTTATTTCCCTTCTACTTGTAAGGAACTAAGTAGCAAGACCATTTCTGCAAATGTTTATCTTAATTAGCAATGAATAAGTTTTTGTAAGAATATTTTCTTACAGAATAGGTAGAGGAAGTTATGTGAATGGAACACACAGATTTTTTTTTTTTTTTTCCCCCATTTTCTATTTATCTTTCCTAAATAACTACCAATCTCCTTATTACTCCAGCATAGCTTACATATCTCATAAAATTTGCATCTGCTTTTTTCTGGGTGGTGCCAATTATTTTCTCATGAAAAATCACCTCATATAAGGCCTGCAAAGCAAACCAGGGTTTGGAAGCATGTATTAACTAATGGTTTATGTGCTCAGATGCTTTGAAATTACAAATTATAGAACTTTAAAATTATGCAAGTATAAATGTGAAGTTAAGCACACCTTAAACATAGGGAATTTTAGTGAAATAGATTATAAATAAATCAATACAAGTGATAATAAGAAATAAATACAAAGAGTTAAATGCGTGCAAAAGTAAAATCTTTTGGGCTGGAAGGCCATGGTCTGTGGCCAAAATTGTTAAAACCCAACATTTTGGTCAACTCTTTGGTTGGAGTCTTCAAAGGTTAGCCTCAGAACAACCAAATGCAACATCAATAGTAGATTAACAGAACATAAGCCACATTGCCATCATCTACATACAGTTAAGTCTGGAGTCAAATTTTTGCCACCATGAGCCATTGTATCCTCTGTGAAGACATGAAAGTATTGGCTACCACTAAATGTTATCGTGCATCATAGAGATGCAATTCAATTTATAAACATTCTAATAATATTAATAAAAAAGGACAAATTTAAGCTCAACTGCACATGGATACCAGTGTCATGCTATAAACCAGCCAATTATACATCTCAAACTGTGATCCGTTTGAGATGTCAGAAAAGTAAGACCTTATATGAAACAAAGTATTAAACTTTATTGGTTGGTAATGGTATACATTTGTGTAGGAAAGTCAGTAGTTTTGTGTCCAGCATATTAGCACTCAACATAACTGTCATTATGAATGAAGCACAGTTCATACCTCGCACCCATGTTGTGCCATGTGGTTGTAGCATTTCTGAAGTGATTTGCTGAAAGGCTGCTGTAATCTTCCTCCACATGTTGGCTAGATTTTGTGGTATTTTTGCATACACCATTGATTTTATGTAACCGTACACAAAAATATCTGGAGGCATTACGTCTGGACTGTTAGGAGGCCATGGGAAGCGCCTACCAAAGCTGCATCAGTGATCATTGAATAGCTGATTTAATTGATTCTGCACTAAGAGAGGCCAATGTGGTGAAATGCCATCCTTTTGATAGATAATGGTGTCCAGTATCCATCTTACTGTAATTGAGGGATCACAAACTGTTTGATGATATCAAGATAAATGACGGCACAAACAATCTCCTCTGCAAAAAAGAATGGGCCATAAACTTTCTCATGTATCGCTCCGCACCACAAATTCACTTTCAGGCTGGCCCATTGAAGTTCCTATGAGACATGTGGATTCTCAATTCCCCAAATATCATGCTAACTTCATATCCCCAAGATCGTGGGTTCAAACCCGGTGGAGGACATTGGATTTTTTCTGGTGTAAAAATCCTTAGCATGGCTTCCTTTGGAAGGGAAGTAAAGCCGTTGGTCCCGTGTTGTAGATTTACTGCACATAAAAGAACCTCAAGCCTGATAGAGAGGTCTCTGAGCAAAATTAAGCAGCCTTTCATGCCCAATTTGGAATGGGACGCTGAGAACCACAGTAGTTTAAAAAACGTCCATAAATAACATGCCATTTACATTTTTTTCCCCAAACAAGGCAGTTATGTTTGTTGACTCGACTACTTACATGAAATGCGGCTTTATCAGTGAACATCCATTGATTTGAGCATTGATCATCCACTTCCTGTCATTCACACATCATAACAGAATTGAGTTGAGCTTCGTAATTCTGTTGCATTAGTGTTTGCATTTGCCGAATATGGTATGGAAACATCTTGAGGTACTGTGTAACAATCCTCTGACACATTGTGTATGGTGTATTCTGCTCTGTTGATAAACAGCAGAGTGACTTTTATGGACTCCTGAGTCATGGCTGGTCAGATATTTTCTACTATGTTTCTATCAGGCAGTCTTTCACCTGTGTGAGGCATTTTCAGGCCATATTCCAAGAACATGTACCATTTAATAATATTCCTCAATGTGATGGGACATACCGATAGCTGTAGTGATGTCTGAAAGCTCCCTGGGTCGCTATTACACTAAAAAATGTTGCATGCTATATGACACTGAGCATGCTGTTGTGGCTCTACATTTCATTTTCTTTGCATGATAGCGTCATGACACTGGAAATATCACTCATTGTTAACTCCCATCCGTTCCACTTACATTACAGAAAATTGCTCAGAGATATATACATTAACTTCATAAAAATAACGTTTTACTTTTCTGACATCTCAAACCGATCAGACTGTGAATCTCTCCTGACATTGGCATGAGCCGTTTGTTGCAAAGTGTTGCTACCTTATTGGCAGTCATTGTTAAACTGCCCACAGTATTATCCTTTGAAGATGGCAACCAGAGAGTGACCAAAAGGTTGGGTTTTAACAATTCTACATATAGTTCATACCTTGTCAACTGAAGCTCATAGCCAGGGTACCCACCCCACCACTGCCATTCCTTCCCTCCATCTAATTCTCTGGCACATCTACGAGACATGTTGCATTCTGCAAGCAGAGGCATGAGAATTTGTTGCAATGTCTAGTTCAACATATGTTTTTGAGTAAATATTTCCATGTCAGATGCTGCTTTGGAAACTGTATTATCCATTCAATCAATGCAAACCATTTTTTCTGACAAATCTAAACTGGTAGAATCCACAGTGGCCGAGCTTCTACTTCAAAGAGATGAAATACACTCAAATAGATAGTTTTGGATTGGCTTATGAATAATTGAAAAATAGGGATTTCATTGCAATACTTATATTTGTTTGTTATATTTAAAATATAGAATTTCGTTTGAATTTTGGAGGTAAAAATCATTTAGAATTATACATTTCTTAAAACAATTTCTGTTCTAAAGTGCTACAGGTTTTTTTTTTTATATATATATAGAGGTTTCATTCGATTAATGTAAAACTTTTTTTACTTTCAATTAGTAATCCTTAAATTTAGTTTGTGTTAAATTTGAAAAATCTATATAATGTTTTATTTGCTCTAATAAAATATAATTTTCATTTAAATTTTGATAGAATAATTACCTTAGTTTATAGATGTGGTAAATTCAGATTATCAAATGTTAGTTATTATATTATTAATATTATAGGAAATCATCTTAATTTAAAGTTTCAAATATTTAACATTTGTTTGCTTTTTAAAAATCTGTTAAGTTCATTTTATTTAAATATGTGTGTGTGTGTGGGTAGGTGGGTGGGGGTGTGGGTGTGTGCACTATGGCAAATTTAAGCTAGAGAGTATTTCCTCTTGTTGCTTTTTAGGGTGAACAATTTTATCAAAAGAAGTTAAACATTAACCCTGGGAATAGCAGCATTCTAGTATCAGTATAAAGATTAACATTTTTGCAGAGCCTTGCTTTACTTTTGATGTGCAAGTTTTATTTATTTTTTTAGATTAATTAAAGCTTTATGTCTTTTTTCAGATATCAGTAGTCAGCCACATATGTTACCAGAGAAAAATGGTACCAATGATTCATTATCTACAGAAGCAGCCATTAAAGACGAAGGAAAAAACCCCAGGTGGGTGGGCATATACCTAATTGATTGTGAGCTTTTGAAGGCAAGTTTGAACAGCATCTTAAAAGAGGTTGAAGACTTTCACACATAGCATTTGGTTTTGTGTTTGTAATTACTACTTCACATGTAAACCAAACAAATCAAGTTGGCACAATACTATTGCTAAGTTTCACTATTACTCTTCCAAAAAGTGCAGTGCTAACAAATATTGCCAGCATATATGTTTGCTTATTTTGCTGAGTAGTACTGCATGTCACAGACAAGTATTGATCGATTCAACTGGTCAGTTTGTTGGGTAGATTGATTTCCATAAGGCTCATAACAGTTAATTTGTAGAGTACTGACAGAATGAATTGTAAGATGCTCTTATTTGAAATATTTGGTGAAATTTGTTAAGTTTTCTTTGGTCTTTAGTAAATGTAAGAGGAATGGAAAGCATTAAAAAGTACACACTCTTTTGTACATCAACCACTTTGAATAAGATTTAATGGTTTTAGATGTGATTCCAATGTTGTTATAGTAGGAGTGTATTTACTTAATTGCTTTACAATTTTAAATGTAACTAGCTGATATTTTAAGCATTAATCTTTTGGCATTCACTTATGAGTATTTTATTGTGTAATTCTAACCTAAGAAATAGGCTGTCTTCCTGCTCAAAAAGGGATTAAGAAGGGAAGTCGCCATGAAAGAACAAATTTTATCCTGCCAAAAATAACATTCATTTTACTGAATTATTGTCAATGCCATCTGATACAAAAGTCATAATAGTGTCATAACAAGAATATTTACAGTTATGTATGAGCAGCATACATTAACACATTTTATTCATCCTTTACATACAATTGTTAATATACATATTTACAACTTATATACTTAATTTAAGTTCTTCTATGCTATAAAAAGCATTCTCTAATAAATACTTTTTCACAGATGGTAACATACACTGTTATTTTTAATACTTTTAAGTTCTTTGGATAACTTATTAAATTCCCCATACCCATTAAATCTTGATTATTTAAAGTACCTTTCAGTGTCTAACTAAAATATTCATTATTATTTCTTAAGCAATACTTATGTACATTGTTATTTTTTTGCTCCTTGTCTAGTACAGTAAATTTTATACTTTCATATATATATATATATATATATATATATATATATATATATATATATATATATATATACACATGGGAACAGTTAAAATCTTATAAGTTTTCAAAATTTGTGTACATGAATGTTGTTTATCTTTCATTATCCTGAATGCTTTTTACTTTCTCCATACGCACTATGTACATAGTGTATAGAAAAGAAAGTATTGCACTCCACCCAAAAATTCAATACCGAGATTTCACCGGAAATATATGTTTTAGGGTCCCCAATATCCAAAAAAAGCATTTTCACAAAAAGGTCCGTGTGGGTCCGTGTGTCTGTGAACACGATAACTCAAAAACGAACTTGGTATTTAAATTTGGTATCTTCCAGGGATGCGACACGAAGATTTTGAGAAAAATCCCCCCACCCCCAACTACCCTTTACATGGAACTTTTTTAAAAAATTTTGATTTTCTCAAAAATGGCTCAAACGATTTTGATTGAAATTTCGGATATTAAACATGTTTACCTGACAAATGAAATGTATATCTTGAATTTTCTGGGAATAGCCTTTGAAGAGTAGTTTATTCTGGATGAATTTTACTAAATTTTGAATAACTGCTAAACCGTAAGAGATGGACAAAAACTTACTACACAAAAAATGTAGAGCACATTAAAACACACAATTTATGTTATATACATTTTTTTCATGGAGTTCGTCGTTTTTGTGACATTCCTTATTTTTGGTTTCTGCTATGAAAAACCTATACTTTTCTCATACTGGAACTTGTTAACTCCTATCCATATAAACAAAGGAACTTCATTGACATAGCAACCAGCTTTTGACTATCACTTTAACCTATGGTTGTCCCTTATTTTGCTTCTACTTACAAGGATGCAAGTAATAAGACTATTTCCGCTAATTTTTTCTGATTAGCATAAAGTAAATAGAAGTATAAGCTTTTTAAGAATTATTTGTTGCAGGGATATGGAGAAAGTCATGTGAATGGTACACATCAGATTTTTTTTTGTTATGTGAATACTTTTTTTGTGTCTGTTTCTATAATATTTCCCTTTATATGAATAAATGAATGCAAGTAGATTTGCTTAAGAGTTTCTCTAATCATAATATTCCTAGCTTGTTTCATAATATTTTATTTATTTTTTTAGTGATATGTGTTGTGTATGGTTTCCAATTTAGTGTTTTTCAATTGCTATTCCTAGAAAGTTGCTATAATTTGTTTTTGGGATAGTTTCTCCATTTATTTTCTATTTTGTTGCTAAATGTTGCGGTCTTCTTCAATTAAAACATAATACAAGCTGTCTTTTTAATATTTAGTATCATATCTAAACTTGCATAATACTCTTGTAGTATTTTTAGTATTGAATTTGCTTTTGCCTCAACCTCTGTTATTGTTTTGCCTTTGATTATTAATGCCATGTCATCTGCATACCCAACAGCTATGCCTCCATTTCTTTGTACCAACTCAAAAATGTTATTTACATACACCAAGAATAAGTATGGACCTAGCTTAGAAGCCAGTGCAACTCTGTGCTTAATAGTTTCATATTGTGATCTTATTTTTTCCAATGTTCCATTTTTATTTCTATTTCAATTCGACACATTGAGTTCTGTTGTTCAAATATGAGCTGATCCAATCCTTTGCTAATCCCCGAACTCCATTCTTTCTAGTTTATCTATTAATATATATCTATATTTACACAATCAAAAGCTTTTGACAAATCTAAGAAGATGGCATTTATTTTTTCATGATTATTTAACGTCTTTATTATAATATCATAATATCATTTACTTTGTTTATTGCATTTATTGGTGATTTTTGTTTTTGGAAACCAAATTGCCACTCGGATATAACATTCAATTTCTAAATAGGCTTGGAGTTGCCTTAAAAACATGCCCGCTATTATTTTAGAAAATGTAGAACATAGCGTAATTGTCCTATAAGTTTCTGTACTTGTCTTATTTCCTTTTTGTTTATATAAAGGTCTAACAATTACTTGCTTTAGTATTTCTGGAAATTTACTTTCATTTAGTGATGTGTTGATTATATGTGTTAGGACTGTCACCATCTCGTACTTAAGATGTCTAAGTATTTCATTGGATATCTCATCCAATCCACTAGATTTTTTTGCCCTTAGCTTGCTTATTTCCTGCATTATAATTTCCTCTGTTGCTTCAAAAATTCCCATGCTGTGTATTTGTTCCAATGTTTTTAAGTTTGGAGAATTAATTAATGTTGGCTTTTGTGCATTTATATGACTTGCTACATTCATATAATAGAAAAAATATATAATAGATGTGAAAGATATTACATATTTCATTCGGATTCTTACTATCTTTTTCCCAATTTTAATAACAATGTTTTTATCCTAATTGTTTTTCCCCTGCTTATGCATCTTATTTTCTATGCTTCATGTTTTGTAACCTTTTAGCCATTTCTATTACATTTCTAAATGTTTCATTATATTTCTCTGTACATTTTAATGATTCCTCTCCCATATGTGGACTTTTTATTGAGTTAGGAATTTCATTCTTTCCCATGACTTTTTTATGACTTTCGTCATCCATTTCTCATCTTTAATATGTTTATCTTTTTTAAAGATACATTAACATTTAATCCTTGTTGAATTATATTATTAAAAATTGCATATTTATTATTAATGTTCTCTGTTCTATAATCATCATCCCAGCTTGTGAAAAGAATTCCTTACGCTTACCTAAATTTTGCTTATTTATTATTCTTTTGTATTCAAAAATATTATTTTGCACTTCTCATTTTAACTGTACTTTTAAAAATTGACCATAATGGTCCCCTATTCCAGCTTTAATTGTATTTGATTCCCACTTATTTTCGGGTAGACTTATGAGCATATTATCAATACAAGTTTTTGCTTGCTTAGTCACCCTAGTGGGCTCATTTATACCAATTTTCAAATTTTGCCTATCCACAGTTTTCATTAAATTATGTTTTCCTGAGTTATTACTTAGTAAGCTGATATTAAAATCCCCCATAATTATTTTAATTTTGCCCACCTGCACTGTGTCTAGAATTTTCTCTAAACTATTGGATTGATTGATTGATTGATTGATTTTAATACAAGGGAGTAAACAATGGGCCTTATCCCTACCCCTGCACTGAAGCTTCTGCATCTTATTTTACAGCTTTACCCCCTGGGTTGCCTAATGAGGTTTGTATTCCTAAAAAGGTTTACTAATGCTCTCATTTCTTGTGTGATAAATATTTTTTTTGGGTTTGTATTCCTAAAGGTTATGTGTCTTTTATTTGTAAATGCATTGCATTTAAAAATCGAATGAGAGGTTCTTTTTTGCAGATTCTTCACTTAGGTACACTTTCATCGTCCCTATTTTGTGTAGGTGCTTCCCAAAATGGTCATGGCTGGTCATTAATCCAGTTAAAAGTCTTGCCTGATTCCTACTTAGGTTTAGGAATTCAGTTGTTACTTTCTCGCCCATATGTACACTGTACATAATGGATAGATTGGTGTATTTGTAAATGTGGGTGTGGGGGTGTGGGTGTGTGTGTGTGGGTGTGTTAGAAGCAAAAAGCAAACAGTAATCAAATAGAAAAACTAATAATATGTTGGGAAAATGGAAAAATAAAGGAGGGGGGGAGGGATGTAGTGCCGGAGTTCCTACATGACTGCGGAACTATGTTTGGAAAAAAAAAGTCTATTCAGGCATGGTGCAGATAAAAGAATAATCTTTTGTAAGAAAAATTTGTTTATGGAACGCTAGAGAAAGTTATGCGAAGGGAACACATCAGATTCATTTTATATGGTTCCTTCATCATAAGTTTACCATGTGTCTGTACTGGAGTTTTCCTCCAGTATTTGGTATACTGGTCTTGAATCAATTTTTGCAATACGTTTTAAACTATTGATTTGGTTACACCTAATAGGTTCAGGTCGTATAAAAGGTGTATCTGATCTGGCAAACCTGTCTGCTCTCTTCGTTGCTTTCAATACCATTATGTCTTGGTACCCATACCAGGATGATCAGATTTTTTCATCCCCAATTGGCTTAATGGCTCCCAGCAGTCTGCAACCAACTTAGATTTTGATTGATAGGCTTGTATAGCTTTTAGGGCTGCCTGATTGTCAGAGTAAATGCAGATGGTTTTATTAACATATTCCCTCTACAGATTATGCTCCAGGCAGCTTCTAATAGCATATAGTTCGTCCTGAAAGCTGTAGCAATAAACCCCTAGAGGGTAAAATCTCTCCAGTTTTGGTTTCACATTGCAGATTCCAGCCCCTGTGCCTTTATGCATGCTAGAACCATTTGTGTACCACATCAGGTCTATGGACTGCTCATAGGGATGGTCTTCTTTCCATTCCTCTCATTCTCCAATAGACCTTGAAGAGTATATTGAAATTGTACTCACAAGACCAGGATTGATCGCGCACTATCCAGAATCTCAGTATGGCTTCCTGGAACCATATTTTGTATCCATTCACCACACTTTACCAGTCTAGGAGCTCCTGCTATGTCCCTCTCTAATAACCATATATCAAGAGGAGGTATATTGAGTAGGACTTCCATTCCTGCAGTTCTGCTAAATGCCCCAATAATTGCAAGGCAGACTAATCGCTGCACTCTACCAAGGGCATTCTTAGCCTGTTGTTGACTCACTTTTTTCCACCATATAGTTACTACATAACCTATTACATGTACTATTATTGTGTAAATCCAGTGTATCACACTGGGTGTTAGTCCCCATGTTCTGCCACATGTTCTTTGAGTGCACATCAAGGTACTCTTAGCCCTTGCATATGCTTCTTAAGGTGTGTAGACCAAGTCAATTTAGAATCTAGCACAGTTCTAGATATTTGACTTCCTTCTCCACCATGAAGTTATATTTTCCAAAAAGTGTTTTGGAGTTTCCTTCTTGTGAAGAGTAAGAGTACAGCCTTTCCAAAGCTGATAGGCTGTGTTCCTGACAACTTCCCCACTTGTAAAAGTGCAGATGTGCTAGTGTTCAGTCTCTTCAAATCTGCCAAGGATACATAAGACCAGATCATCTGCATATCCCTGACAGAGACCAGTCCATAGTAATGGGGATACAACCCCTCCCTGCAGGCATCTTCTGGTTGCTTTTACTGTTACCCTTTCCTCACACATAGATGCTTCTCATGGTTCTCATCTGTCTACATAGTGTTTCTTCTACCCCATACTTTCTTACTGCATCTATCATTGATTTGAAGGAGTATTAATAAAAAGCTCCCTCAAGATAGAGGAAGATTCCTAAAATCATCTATTTTGTGTTTTTCACCCTCTCCAGCTTCTGCACTAGATGGTGGAGGGCCGTCTCCAAATATATAATTTATCTGGTTGATAGACATACAGATTTTTACTTAATGTGAAGTTTATCAGCTTCACCTCCCTAATATACCTCTCAACCAGCTTTTCTAACGTTTTCAACATAAAAGACATCAAACTATTAGGACTAAAATCCTTAGCCATGACATGATTTTCTCTTCCTGGCTTAGATATAAATACCACTCTTATTTATTTCCATAGTTTAAGTAATTGACTCAAAAGAGTCTTTGTCACCAAAATAAAAGTTTCAGGAATGACCAAAAAATAGATTTTCCTCAAAGTAACATGTTATTGTTTAATTTTGGTATTTAAGTACATGCATATAGGTTATAAGAATGTAACAAGACAAACTAATCAAATCAAAGTACAGCACAAAATCGTTAATATCACAAATTGTGGACATAGTTGTTTTTGATGGAACTGAAAGGACATTTTGTTTGCACAGAAAACAAATTATCAACTATTTACACTAAGGAAGAAAACAATAAATATTTCCCTTCAACTAAATGGAGAAACTCTCACAGAAACACATGAAGCCAAATATTTAGGTATTAAGTATTATTTTTTATACAAAATTAACATGGAAAAAACACATTGATAATATAATAATAAAAAAAAAAAAAAAAAAAAAAGAGGAACAAATTACCACTATTTAAAAGACTGGCAAGCAAAAAATGGGGAAGCACTACACAAACTTAAAACACTTTTTACAGATGTATATTAAACCAACATTTAAATATTGTGAAGAGATACTAATAACTGTAAATCTAGAAAAACTTCTACAAAATCAAATTCTTCACCTAGTAACTGGAGCTGTTAAAACTACCCCAGTACTTGCTCTACAAATTTTAACAAATAATCCAAGACTGGAACTTGACATTGAACAAGCAGCCATCTTACAATATAAAAAATTAATCAGACTACCTTTTAATGACTGGAAAAAAAGAAAACCACAAGTAAACCTAAAAACTAAACAAAGTTTCCTTAATAAAATCAAAGAAGTCAAACATAGATTAAAACTTCCTTACTTAAAAGAAAACATACAAACAAATATTAACCCGTTAGAACTATTTGATATTGAACACAATCTACACTTAGCTGAAGAATTTACAAAATCTGAAATCTCTTTGTGTGTTCTGACACAAATGACACTAGAAATAATAAATTTAAGATATTCTACCAATGAATGGCTACATGTTTATACTGACGGTTCTAGCTTACCAAATAACAGTGGTACTGGTGCAGGTGCAATATGTCCTCTCTTCTCTTTCTGCAAAAGATTGAGTTTAAATACTGCAAATTTTGATGGAGAGATTTCGGCAATACTTCAGAGCTTACAAAACCTACTATATCATATAAATAAATTTGAAAAAGTTGTACTATTATCTGACTCTAAAGCAGCTATTATATCCATAACATCTGATGTAACACCTAATAACTTAAATATTGCAGAATGCAGCAAAATCATTAAACAACTAATTAATTTAAATAAAAGATTATTAATACTTCAATGGATACCAGCACATTGCAGAACATAGGGTAATGAAAAAGCTGACTTTCTAGCCATGAAAGGTAGTAAAATTACATCAAATTCATGAGATCCAATAAGTTATCACTCTATCAAAAGAATCATTATATCAATATATAATAACAAAATTAAAGACAGTATATTACAAACAAAAGGAAAACCTTGGGAAAATTTATGTAATAATTTATGTAATAACAAGACCAGAATCACTACATTACTAAGAAAATCCTCTGTAGCAACTTGTAGACTCCTAACAGGCCATGACTGTCTCAATAAACATTTATTCAGTATTGGTATAGTGAGATCTCATTTGCATCCTTTCTGTACACTTAAAGAAGATATGGATGGAAACCATCTACTGCACTGCCCAACCTTGAGTCGACATGATAATATGACATCAAAATACTGGAATGCAAGAGAGCGAATGGCTTCACTGCCAACTGCTCAACATTAGATACCAACCACAACCACATTTTGTTTACCTAAAAATGGGATATAGATCTCTTTGACTGTACAGTGTTTTAATAAAGTTTGAAACATTATTTTAAAGAATTTTGTTATTTGAATTAGGAGAATATCTAACTTGAATGTAATTTGGTCAGAAACATAGCTTCCAGTTTTAAACGTGGAAGCCCCCAGAAGGAGCACTTGCTGCATTCACAAAAATCCATATTAATCACTATTTACCAATATCATTAACAATTATAAAATTTAATACAAAAAGCAAGAATAATGATTGTTTTTTGTTTCTACTGCAGCTAATAACACAATGCATAAAGGGAGGTAAGTTTCTATGATGGTAGTGTTCTGTTTGGCTAAAGTGTTGTCTGAATGAATAGAACAGTTGATTTCTTAATGAACAGTCTACTTTCAAATACCAATATCACTGTAACTAAATTTGTTTTAAAAGTAAACAGACTGCTGAGACCACAAGCTGAATCTCTTACACTGAACCATACTTAACTCATTTTTTGGACAAAGTCTCTTTTGAATGTGAGCTCCTTGTATGTAGCCAAATGCAAGGCTCACCCTAAAGATTTTGGTTAACAACAGAATTATTCCTTCTCCTGCAAAAAAGAGTAGGGCTGGAAACATTGTCTATTCCTGGATTTTTGAATGCTTCAAATCACCCATTTAACCTTCCCTTGATGGATGCACCTTTTAGATATCTCCCAATCTTTCCTTTGTGGTTGATAATTCCACTGAGGGGTTTCAGATTGGTCTTATATCTCAGCCAAATCAATAGGGAAGTGCATGCTTAACACTACCCTTAGTGTTTCCTACACTCAGGCTGTAAACTTGCCATCTGCCTTTTTAATGCTTCCTCCTCGATTTGTGAGTATTTTGTTAGAACCTTATGGAGTCTTGCCCTTTCAGAAGTTTTTTCCACTCTCCACAAAGTTTCTCCCAGGAGTTCTTTTTAGCCTGATAACCAGGTTTCAGGGATTCTTTAAATGTGACATGAGACAGCGAGAAAGTTTTCTAAGTACAAAAGTTTGGCAATGTGCAAGCAGTCAGAACCAACTGAAGACTGTGAGCCATATTGCATCTCGCATAGCAGCCAACTTGCACATCATTTCTAGCAATCGTAGCCAACCAATGTGAACTATTCTCCAGACACCTGTACAAAAAGCTTTGTTACACCATAGACAAGCAATTAACAACCAGTCATTTTTGAAAAGTCCTGATCTGCTTTCTCTCGACTTTTATTGCTTTACGAACATGGGTATGCATTCAAGTAGAATTTATTGTAGCGGGAGAAGGGTAGGTTGTATATTATATGTGTATATATACTGGCAATATTCTTAGAGATTCTAATAGTTTAAAAAATGGCTCATCGCATTAATAAGACAGACCTGTCTGTTTACCTCAAGTATTCAGAGGCCTCTATTCAGTTATTGACGAGGGTCTGCTGAGAACAAGAATGTTGTGTTCTGATTGCAATGTGGTCTTGCACCTTATTAAAAAATGGGACAATACATATCAAGAGTTTTGCTGCAGGTAGGAGAATGTTAAAATAGAGCCCTACTCTTGTGACTTTTGTTTTCATAATATCTAGTAAGAAACATTATATTATTATTTTTACTTTCTCTATCCCGCATGTACAATGTACATAGTGGATAGAAAAGATATTGTATTCCACCCAAAAATATGTCGAGATTTCACCGGAAATATATGTTTGGGGTTCCCTGAGTCTGAGAAAAGCATTTTTAGAGAAAGGTCCATGTGTGTGTGTGTGTGTCTATGGACAGCATAGCTCAAACCAAAGAGGCCGTTAAATACCAAACTTGGTATTTAGGTTTGGTACCTTCCAAGGATGCGACACCATGATTTTCAAGAAAAATCCGCCTCCCCCCCCACCACAAACTACCCTATACATGGAAACATTTTCAAAAATTATGAATTTCTAAAAAATGGCTCTTAATGATATTGATTAAAATCCTGTATATTAAGATATTTACATTGCAAATAAAATGAATATCTTGAGTTTTCTTGGAATAGCCTCTGAAAACCTCTTTATTAGAGATGAATTTTGCTTAACTGCTAAACCATAAATGTTAGACAAAAACTTACTAAACGAAAATCTGATGTGTTCGATTCACATGACTTTCTCTACTCTCTGCAACTAATTATTGTTAGAAAGCTTATGCTTCTATTTACTTTATGCTAAACAAGAAAAAATTAGCAGAAATAGTCTTATTTGCTTCCTTGAAGGTAGAAGCGAAATAAGGGAGTACCATAGATTAAAGTGATAGTCAAAAGCTCGTTGCTATTGACTGTAGTTGGTTCCTTTGTTTATGTGGACAGGAGTTGACAAATTCCTGTATGAGAAAAGTATAAGTTTTTTAAAACTGAAACCAAAAACAAGGAATATATCTAAAAAAAAAGAAAAAAAAAAAAAAAAAAGATCAATTCCACGAAAAAAATGTATATAACATAAATTGTGTGTTTTAACGTGCTCTACATTTTTTGGTAGTAAGTTTTTATCTATCTCTTATGGTTTTGCAGTTATGCAAAATTCCGTAAATTTCATCCAGAATAATGTAAGCTTCAGAGGCTACTCCCAGAATTGAAGATATAATTTTATTTGCCAGGTAAATATCATCAATATACAATATTTTAATCAAAATCATTAGTAATTTTTGAGAAAATCAACATTTTCAAAAAAAGTTCCTTGTAAAGGGTAGTTTGGGTTGGGGGGATTTTCCTCAAAATCTTTGTGTCGCATCCCTGGAAGATACTAAACTTAAATACCAATTTTTTGTGTTTCAGTTATTGTGTTCACAGACACATGGACACACACTCACACACACATCTTTTTCTGAAAATGTTTTTTTGGATACAGGGGACCTTAAAACATATATTTCCAGTGAAATCTCCGTATCAAATTTTTGGGTGGAGTGCAATACCTTCTCTATGCATTATGTACTTAGTATACATAGAGAAAGTAAAAAAATGTAGATCTCATCAAAACACACAATTTATATCCTTTATGTTTTTGTTGTGGATGTAACCATTTCCGAGATATTCCTTGTTATTGGTTTCAACAATGTAGTACTTATACTTTTCTCAGATAGGAAGTGTCCGTTTTTCTTTTGTTTATTCCTGGCCAAGCAAAGAACTGATTTGCATGACAATTGCATAATGATAGCTTTTAAACCTTATTGCTTTTGTCTAGTGCATTTCCCTGGTTCCTTTCTACTTATAACAAACTAAGTAATAACATTCTACTAATGTTTATCTTGATTAGTATTGTGTAGAAAGAAGAATAATGTTTTGTGTGAAGTTTGTAGAGCAGCTAGAGAAATTCATGTAAGTGTAACACATCAGATTTTTTTATTTTAGAACTGGGCATGTTAAAGTCTCGCAGCACACAGCAAAGAAACTTAGTTTGAGTGGGCAAAGATGTTTCCTGGACAAATTCTTTTCCTCATACACTGCTTTGCATACAAGCTGACAATAATGAAGTGTTCAGTTGGAGACTAATGTGTGAGTTCAGGAACAGTATCTGATTGGTTCAGTTATTGCCACGATCTCTAACAATTCCAAATACACTTCAAGAGGGAAAATTGGAGGTCCCGGCCACGTTGTTCGGTATGACAAATGTAAAATAGGATGATGGAAATTCCATCAGGGGCACATCATAGAAGGCAACTGGATCCCTGGGATGATAGATGTGGAAACAAATGAGGTGTGGATGACAATATGTTCAAATAATAATAAGGGTGCAAACACACTCTAAAATGTAATTGCTGAGCACGTCGAATTCACCAGCACAATACGTACAGATGCCTGGAGTGGCTAGTATGGGTTGATGTTAGAGAATTTGCTGCCCACCTGACAGTAAATCATTCTGTGCATTTTGTAGATCCACTGACAAATGTGCACACAAATAATATTGAATCTCACTGGTGAGTTCTACAGCATTGTCTATACGGGGCGGCATTCAACAGAAACATTTAGTTGCTTGCATATGTGAGTTTTTGTAACATAAAAAAACTGTTTAGCAGACTCTTTTCAGGTTCTTGTGGAAGCCATTAGGCAGGTGTACCCTGTGGTGTAGAGATTAGATTTAGGCTAGGCTTAGTTAACGAAAGAGTTAAGTATTTAGTGTACATAGCGAGTAATTTAGGAACAAACCATATAGAGTAGGTTTAGACTAGGCTTAATTAACAAGTGAGTGAAGGGTTTAGTGTACATAGCTAGTAATTTACAAATAGTATACTTGGTTATATAGTTAGTGCAATAAACGAGTAATTTGATAATGAACTGTATAGCTAATGTAATTTACTGACAGTAAAAGACTGTTGGCTGCTTGCATTATGTGATTAAAAATGTATGATTTGGCTGCACTGCATTCTTCAGAATCATTATCTTTTCTGCAAGTAAATAAAAAATTATAAACCTTAAGTTTTGTTTAAGTTTATTGAAGCACTAAGAAATACACATTGTACAATACATATCTTGTGCTGCCCATTAGAATTTGGCCCAGACCACTTTTTCAGTGGGCAGTCCAGTTTAAATTACACAAAAAAGAAATTAATGGAACTACCACTACCACTAAATGCTCATGCACAATAGTTCTTCCCTGTTAACAGTCCATTTCCATTTATTTTTGACTTTTTCTAAATACTGTCCCAATGTCTTAGTTTTTATCTCTAATTCTATTTATATGACCATATACCTTCTTTTCTCCATTTCTCAATTTTCTTACAATCAAAAATTATATGTTGAACATCTTCCTCTCAGCCACATACTGGACATTCTCCTTGTGGGTGGCCGTTTCGTTGTCCTTTTAGCCTCCATATTCCTGCTCTTAGCCATGCTATCCCCCTCCTTTCTTCCTGGCTAGTTTTATCTACAAGGGTTGAATGAAAAGTAATGCCTCCACCTTCGTTAATTGGGTTTGGATGGGAATATTTTAATAAATCAAATGCAGAGATAATCCTTAGAATGTAATCTTTAATTACCAATATTAACTTTTCCACATAATCACCAGCCCAATTGGATACATTTCTGCCAACAATGAACAAGTTTTCTGAAGCCATAATGGAAGAAGTCGACACTCTGTTTCTGCAACCACAGTCTCACTGTTCTCTGTAAGTCTTCATCAGAAGCTTAATGATGTTCCCTCAGAACGTCTTTCATTATTGGGAACAGATGGAAGTCAGACGGTGCTAAATCTGGACTGTATGGAGGATGCCATGTGGCAGTAAGATTCAGTCACTGAAGTTCTTCTGTGATAGCATGTGAAGTGTGTAGTTTGGCATTGTCATGCTGCAAGAAAACATTACCCTTTTCCTTTCGGATCCTTGTTAGCCGTCGTTTCAGAGTTCGCAGCATTGTGATGTAGTACTGTGAATTTATTGTTGTTCCACGATCAAGGAAATCAACATGGATAACATCCTCTGCATCCCGGAACACTGGCCATGATTTTTCCAGCTGAGGGCTGTATCTTGAATTTCTTTTTCTTCGTGTTGATATTCCATAAACTGATGTTTCGTCTTCGGGTCATAATGGTGTACCCATGTTTCGTCTCCTGTCACAATTGAATGGAGAAAGGCATCACCTTCATTCTCGTAACGCGAGAGGCGTTCCTTGCAAATTTCAAGTCTGTGTGCTTTCATTTCAGGAGTTAGAATCCGGGGTACCCATCATGCACAGATCTTCTGATAGCCAAACAAAGCAATAATGTAACCCATTGTGAAATGCCGGTTGTGCTGGCAATTTCTATCTGAGTGATATGACAATTGTCCAGAATCAATCTGTCAACATTTTGCTTGTGAAACTCTTATGGTTGCTGTCACAGGACTTCCAACTCTCTGTTCATCACGCAAGTCAGATGTTCCCACCTCAACATCTTTAAACTTACTCACCCAACGACACACAGTACTCGCATCAACACAATCACCATAAACTGCTTTCATTCTCTGATGAATCTCCTTTGGGGTGACACCTTCTGCTGTCAAGAATTTAATGACTGCATGTTGCTTAAATCATATTAACCGTCTGCGCGGGGTTCCA
Source organism: Hymenopus coronatus (assembly GCA_030762935.1). Classification (NCBI taxonomy): domain Eukaryota; kingdom Metazoa; phylum Arthropoda; class Insecta; order Mantodea; family Hymenopodidae; genus Hymenopus; species Hymenopus coronatus. The sequence goes on from CM060898.1 coordinate 54,657,923, forward strand.
TACTTTACACAGTAACAACACAACTGCTCAGTGCTAAGGCTTTGTGCCAACTGGAGCTATAGAGAGCTATAGAACAAGCCAGTACCTGCCACATAGCTATGCTGCCATCTGTTGGAAGAGTTACGAAGGTGGAGGCATGACTTTTCATCCAACCCTCATATATGTCTTTCTCTTTTCCAGCTATTTTTATGGGTATATAAAATATAAGTGATCTCTTTTCTGATAGCCAACTAAACAATTTTTGAATTTCTATATCCTCAAATCCTTTTCTTGCTCTCTTCCAAACACCTTTATAATTTCTCTTTTCCTCCAAATGTCGCCTAAACCATTATTTTCTAAGTTGTTTCTTAAATTACTTACCGTACTTGTGCTTTGTAAACTTGTTTCTTGGTATTTCAAACATTGCTTAACCAAATTACCATCTTCTAAATTTAGGATCCTATACCAATATTTTAAAGCCCTCTCCATAACTAATCCTTTTCTGCCAATCTCCCCATTTCAATTCAGGCTACTTCATTTGTTGTTGCTCTTGGCAACCCCAAAACTTCCTTACAAAACATCCTATGGACAAAATCTACAACTTCCCATCCTTTTTCAAGACCCCATATTTCAATACCATGTAACATCCTAGCCTCAACCACTGAATTATATACTCTTTCTAACCATTTCACTTGCATCTCTGGTGTTTTACACAAACAACCTCTCACTGCCATTGCTACTTTTCCTTTTGCTAATGCTACTTTCCTTTGTTTCTCCCATTTACCTCCTGCATCTTCATGCACTATTTTATATACTTTACTTCCTTTTTGCCATATCTCATGTTTACTCAATTTAAATCCTCTCTTAAACCCTACAATTTTAAGTTTTGTTATGAAAATGTTTTTCTGCATGAAATCATAGTAAAATTTTATTTTTAAAGTTAGATAACAAAATATAAAGCTGTACTTCAAAAAGAAATTCCATTCATGTTAAAATCCTGCATCACATATTGGAAAGAAGAACCCAGGGTTCTATGTTCATTCAGAGCTTCTTGGTATTAAAAAGATATCTTGCTTTCCTCTTCTTTGCTAGGGTTTTGTTCCACTAGGAAATATTTCTATTGGATTGCCTACAAGTTAGTGGGCAATGTTCATGGTGTGAATCTTTAATAGATTCTCCCAATTGTTCCATCACGTCATCTAACTCGAACAGTTCCTGATGTAGCTATTGATCTCTTTCAGCTTCTCTAGCCCTTGTATATTTATCCCAGTTCTTCTGGAATTCCTATAGGTAGTTCCCATCTCCAAAATAACCATTATATACTTATGGTCTAACAGAGATGGTTTTCGGAATACGCATCATTCCGTGAATGCCTCTGCAGCACTATAAGTACCGAGAGTCATGTCAATTATTTCCTTTCTATTTTTATTTTGAAAAGTTGGTGCTTTCCTTATAATTATGTCTTTGTTTTCCTCCATAACAAATTCTAGCAGATAGTCACCTCGTTTTTCTTTCTCCAGCCCTTTTGTACAATGTACATAGTGGATAAAGAAGGTATTGTATTGCATCCAAAAGTGTATACCAGATTTCAACAGAAATATATATTTTATATATGTATATTCCTCACAGGGAAGGTTATACTAATGCCAGGACCAGTTTCCTGGGTACCCTTCACTATTTTGTTAGATGCTTACAACCACCAGTTTTTTTAAATGGGCTGGCCCCGCCTCCGCCAGCCTGGTGGCGATCATCCTAAAGGGACCTACATTGCCTGCCCTACCATGCACTAACTACTCTAGTGGGATGATAGGTGGTAAGGTGAAGTCAGGTACTGCCGGAGCAGCAAACCTGATGTTAGTGGGCGACTACTGAAAAGATACCTGCACACAAGGGAGTATGCAGGCAGAGTGGGTTTAGGTACAGGTCTTGGCAAGTAGCCCTGACCTGGAACCTAGGTGTTAGTGGTGATGTTACATGCTGAAGGCAGGATAATTGGTATAGGTGTCATGTTTAAAATAAACTGTGGAAAATATTACCTTGTTATGGCTGAAGCTGGAGAGGGAACTGCATTGTCATGTCACAGCGTTTGCTGCCCGTCTTGAAACATATGTGCAACAGATATCCATGGTCTCTGGGGCAGAAATTCAAAAGAGGCATGAATTTTACATTTGACCTGGTCACAATATATGTCCTAGGTACCTTTATGTTCCTAGAGTAAATTAACTCACTGCCAGTTTTGCCTAGCCCTAATAATCTACCTTTAATAATGTAAGGTTCTTGTATTAGGACTATGTCTATTTGCTCTCTTTTAAACAGTCTTGTCAGCATAGCTGACCCAGCTTTACTGTGTTGCAGATTAATCTGCACCACCTGCAGCTGGCGATTCTTCTCCGTCTTTTGGTATATCTTTGAGGATCCACAAGGTAACTTGGGTACAAACCAACTTTCAGCATTGCTGCCTGTAATACCTTTAGGGAATCTTCCTATTTGCAGCACTACTGTCTGTCCTTTGACCTCAATCTTTTTGTTCATCACTCTCCATTCACTTCTGTGCAAGTTCCCATTCTGAATTATCAATTTCACAACAGTGTTGCCATTGGAGGTGTATCTTAAAGTGGCTTTAGTGCCCAGATCGACACCTTGGCAACTTTGAAAACCCTAAGGGCTGGTATGATCAGCAGATCTGCTTTCTCCCAAGGTGCCAAAGCGGGGATTTGTTCCTTTAGCCATTGCACCATCTTTTCATCCTCGCACATAGCGATTAATACACTTATATCCAAATGGTCTCTTCTAAATTTCGGGCTTTCCCCTGGAATTCCCTCAATTTTCTCTAAGAGTGCCATTTGGATTTTATCTGATTGTTTCCCGGATAGTTTTCTTTCAGAGTATTTCTTTGAATCACTGCCATTTTATGCCTGCAGCAACTGTGCTATAGGTCTCCTTAGTCCCTTTTTCTTCAGACTTTGGTTGCTTGGCAATTTGCTGCTGACTGATACTTGGGTCATCAGGAGTTCTTTGCTGCCTCCCCCTTTTGTTTCCTTTTCCTTAGGTTTCAGGCATACCTGCCCTAGTGGATTTTGCTGCAAGACTCAACCTTACTTTTTCTTTCCCTCTCTAAGCCTCTGAAATCCCTCTGATTTAGATCTGATCCAGCTTTTGTACTACATTTCCAATGGAGTCTGTCTGTTCTGGCTTAGATTCCAGTTGCATTTCCTTCAGACTGCACAAGAACAGGCATTTGTGTCTCCTGTGAGCTAGTTGAGGTCTGTATACCCTCTTGTGATCCAGTAGGAGATAAAGTTTTTCAATCTATTGCAGTTCTGTCCACAAGAAGCTAGGGAACTCTATGTCTGCTCTAGCAGAGCTCCTGAAATTAGGGTAAGGCTAAAATACTTAGGGATGTCCATGTACTATGCACCCTTTCGGCATGGGTTGCTTTACTCCTTAGGATTGCGTGGGTGTTTTACTTTCTTTCCACTTGGGTCCATCAAACTTCCCCTTATGCCAGAGCTCTTTTTTGCCTCTGCAATCCATGGCTTGCCAGGAAAGTTCATGGACCCTAAGATGGAAGTATCCAAGTCCGAAGGTTCACCAATGCATCAGCAGACAGAAACAATCAGTGACTATGAGCCCAATTGCTTTTTGCATTGCAGCCAGCATGCACTTCATTTGTCATAATCATACCTAACCTCTTAAATAATCCCCAGGCATCTACTCAGCACATCGAATGGAACCAATTAGTAGCTGATCATTTTTTTAAAGTCCTGACCATGCTTTCTTTGGTTTTATTGCTTTACAAACATGCAGATGTAATTGAGCAGAATTTATTGTGGTGTGAGAAGCAAAGGTTGTATGTCCTTGACAATATTCTTGAAGATTATATCTGTTTTAGAAATGACGCGTCCAATTAATTTGACAGATCTGTCGGTTTAGCTTAAGATACAGAGGCCTGTCTTCAACTACTGTTTAACAAGGGTTCCTGAGAACAAGAATGTTAGGTTATGAATGTAATGCCATCCTGCATCCCATTAAGAGATGTAATCGCACATTTCCAGAGTTTTGCTGTAGCATAATGTTTAAATGGAGCCCTATTCTTATGACTTTTGGTATGAATAATTATCTAATTTATTATTATTTTTAGAACTGGACATAAAAAAGTTGCACAGTCTGTGTGCAAAGATTCCAGTGGGGAAGGCTATAGCTTGGTCATACTCTTTTCTTCATCTATTGCTTTGATTACAAGCAGTCATTATAAGGAAATGGAGTGTTTGATTGGAGACCAGTGTGAGATGGTATTTGACTGGTTCAGTTACTGCCATGAAGTAAATAATAATAATAAACCCTTTTGGTAGCATCTGTGCAGGGGCAAAATTTGATGGGAATATTTAGATGTTCACATTTGTGAGTATTTGTAGCATAATGACACCAAAAGTCATTCAAAAGATCCTTTTAAGAAACTTAGGTTTAGGCTAGACTTAGTTATCATAATGTACATAGCTAGTCATTATAATTTAGAGAAGTGTACGTAGTTTAAGTTTGTGTAATTTATTAACAGAAAAGACTGTTGGCAGCATTGCATTGAGTGATACAAGATTGATAATTTGGCTGCACTACATTATTCGTATGGCTACATGAGCAGAAAGTAAATAAAAGACTATAAAACTTAAGTTATGTTTTAAAAAAAATCTCCAGTATGAAATTATAGTTAAAAGTGATTTTAAATATATGTTAGTATAAAAATCTAAAGCCATGCATCACATGTTCAAAAGAAAAGCCAAAATATCTTAATTTATTTTGTATCTCTGCTTCTGCTTTCATTGTGTTTTCTGCTTCCTTCCATTTTCTATTTTGACAGCTAATTGTGTATAAATGATTTTAGACTTTATGTATATAAAGGTGTCATAATTAAAAACTGTTGCAGTGTGAAACAAAGTGATAATCTAATAATACCAGAAAAAAGCTCATCCTTCTCCATTCATCCAGAGCGGCTATGTTCAGATGTGTGCAGCTATTGCTTTGGCAAGTTTGGTTCCTTAGATACACCTTGTCACATAGCACAGTTGAAGAGTGTAGAACGACAGCAAAAGATATTAGAAGGTAAAAATATCACAGTCGGAAAAGACAAACATGTTAACAATGCATTGCTTTTCATTCCATAATAATTGTTGCTGATTAACTAAATTCAGTGACCAATAACTTTTGATTTTTTTTTCTTTCTTTTCTTTCTAAATAAGATAAATTTATGTTCTTTAGAATGAAATTACTTCAGTTTGTATATAAGCAATATATAGACTTAAGATTAATACTTACTATGGATAGTCATGTTGAATTCTGTATTTCTTGAAGAGAGTCTCATAAGATTGTTACAGATTTTGTTCTTTCTCCTGCCTCTTTACATACATAAATATACCTTATTAAATATTAACCAAGTTTTCATATGCCAATAAAGTTTTGGAAGTACTTTAAATTCCCTTGTTTTTTTATGTTTGAAATTTTGTCTTGTTTTGCAGCTGAAACCCATCTGACAGCAGATTCATGTTTATGTGATGCATGTTATCGCCACGTGGATAGAAAGGCCAACTGTCCCTCATATAAACCTAATAAGAAAAGGCAGCATCACCGAAGTAGTTCAACACAAATGAAATCTGTTTGTTGTGTACAAGGCTGCTCCCAACCAGCTCATCATCATGTTAGAAGAAAATGGTTGGTGAAATTGAAGAGAAGCATAGCTAAAAAGGTAAAATGCTTTATAATATATAAAAAGGAAGCTAGTACATTGAAATAATACAAATATTAATATAACAATTAATAATTGTAACAATTCTCTACTTATCTTTTTGAAATCCAAGGACTATTTTCGCAATAAAAGGATCTATTATATTGTCAGCTTATTTTCTTTTGATCTTGTTTATTTACATTTGTTACTGCTACTAGGTGGATTGTGTACTCAGGCATTGCTAACTACTTGAATCAAAACAAATTTGGTGAGAGAATCAATTGGTGGTATATCAAAATTCATTGCATGATTTTTATTCTTTAATATAAATATTATCTTTCAAACCATTAAATCTATGGGTCCATTTAAGTGTTTTATTAATTTAACATCTGGATTTATTTCGTGATCAAATTTCCAAAAATGTTCTGCCACAGTTGATTCATCAATTTGTTTGTATTTAATATTCTTAAAATGCTCTTTTACTCTGATTTCCAAATGACATTTAGTCTTACCAATGTTAGCAAGGTCACAATTTAAACAATTTAGCTATCTCCCTTTCCTGGATTTAAAAATAATAAAAGATAACAATTTATTGAATTTTGGAATATAAGAAAACAAACTCATACTGATAATTACATAAAAAATAATGGCTTGAACCCTTTTTCACACAAATATGCTGTTTTTAATAGTTTAATTTATAGGTTAATTAATTTACCTCTTAATAAAGATGAATTATATAAAGAATATAAACACATTATCAATGGTGCTTTAATTAATGGTTTTAATACTGATTTTATGATTAAAAAATTGAGGAGTTTAAACATCAAAAAGCTATTAAAGAAGTTTATGCTCTTAAAAAAATAAAAGATTATTACATTTTTAAAAAATGTACATATCACCCTTGGACAAATAAAGAATTCACAAATAATTTCAAAAAGCACAGTATATTATTGGTTCCTTAAAATAAATACAATATAAAAAATTTATTAGGCTTTCCTAAGAAAGATGAAATTTCAAAAAATAAAAAAATCTGGCATTTATCAATTAAATTGTTTAAACTGTGACCTTGTTTATATTGGTAAGGCTAAACATCATTTGGAAACCAGAGTAAAAGAGCACTTTAGGAATATTAAATACACCCAAGTTTATAAATCAGCTGTGGCAGAACATTTTTGGAAATTTAATCATGAAATAAATCCAGTTGTTAAATTATTAAAACGCTTAAATGGGCCCATAGATTTAGTGGTTTGGGAGAAAATATTTATATTAAAGAATAAAATCATGCAATGGATTTTGATATATCACCAATTGATTCTCTCACCAAATTTGTTTTGATTCTAGTAATTAGCAATGCCTTAGTATACACAATCCACCTAGTAGCAGTAACCATAGCAATGTAAATAAACAAGATCAAAAAGAAAATTAGCTGACAATGCAATAGACCCTTTTATAGCGAAACTAGTCCTTGGATTTCAAAAAAATAAGTGGAGAATTGTTACAATTATTGTTATATTAATAAGGTAATTACATTGTTAATTTAATCTATATATTTTGAGTAAGAAATCAGATGATTTAACCTTTTACTGACAGTTCCTTAAAATACTGGGAACTTGAGCTTTGGTAATAGTAAGATGATTAATTAGAAAGAAGTTGAATCGGATAGTGTCACTAACTTCACTTAAACTTGGTTTTGGAATATATTTAAGAAGCAATTGCTTTCATAATCAGCTCTGGTTTGACGTGTAACCTGAAGATACCATCACTGGTATTTCCTAATGATGAAAGTGCTGAGGCTATTTAATGGCAGGATTTCAGAGATCATCTTGTGTTCCTTCCATTTCTTGATATGAATATTTTACCAATCTTTTAATTCAGCAGACATGCTGATGTTTTTCAGTAATGTTATATTTGGGTTCGTTTCAGGTTGGCAGTCCAACATGGTTTGCTATAGTCTATTTTCCTGTTTGTTTGTAAGGCACTAAAACTATCCTTTCCTGGATTAGTTCCTTGACTTGTTTCGTTTTGTTTTATCTACATACACAGATTACAGTTTTCACAGTTGACTAAGCAGATGCCTAATTTTTACTTTCTCTACACATACTATATACTTAGTGTATAGAGAAGGTATTGCACTCCACCAAAAAAATTTATACCGAGATTTCACAGGAAATATATGTTTTAGGGTCCCCTGTATCCAAAAAAAGTATTTTCTGAAAAAGGTCCATGTCCATGTGTCTGTGAACACGATAACTAAAAAACGAAAAGTCAGTAAAATACCAAAGTTGGTAATTAAGTTTAGTATCTTCCAGGGATGCGACACAAAGATTTTGAGAAAAATCCCCCCACCCAAAACTACCCTTTACATGGAACCTTTTTTGAAAATGTTGATTTTCTCAAAAATGACTCTTAACGATTTTGATTAAAATATTGTATATTACAGATATTTAGCTGACAAATAAAATATACATTTTGAATTTTCTGGGAATAGCCTCTGAAGACTACTTTATTCTGGGTGAATTTTCGGAATTTTGAATAACTGCTGAACCGTAAGAGATGGACAAAAACTTACCGCATAGAAAAATGTAGAGCACATTAAAACACACAGTTTATGTTGTATACATTTTTTTCATGCATTTGATCATTTTTGAGATATTCCCTGTTTTTGGTTTCAGCTTTGAAAAACTTAACCTTTCTCATACAGGAATTTGTCAACTCCTGTCCATACAAATAAAGGAATTTCATTCAAAAGCAACCAACTTTTGACTATCACTTCAACCTATGGTACTCCCATATTTCTCTTCTACTTACAAGGAAGCAATGATAAGACTATTTCTGCTAATTTTTTGTCGATTAGCTTGAAATAAATAGAAGACTAAGCTTTTTAACAATAATTTGTTGCAGAGATGTAGAGAAAGTCATGTGAATGGAACACGTCAGATTTTTGTTCTGATGTATTTTGTCTTTTAAAAAAGAAGCAAACTGATTCTATAAAGAAAATTTGTTTATGGAGCTTAAGTTTTGTTATACTTTTTGAAAATTTTACTGCTATAGTTTAGACTGGAATGATAAGAAAATTTGCAAATTGTCATTGTGGTTTTTGTGTGCTTGAGGCAATGTTCTTACTGATGTGTGTGTTTTTTCCCTAAAGTTTGACAACCTTGTTTTTACCATATTGGGCATGAAACCATTCTGTTGTGCTACACCTTTCAAGGGCATGATGCAAAAAAGTGTAAATTGCAGGAAATGGTAAACTGAAGATGTAAGTTTTAGAACATGAATTTATTTACTATTAGGCTGTAATGCTATATATTGTAAAATTTAAACATGAAAATAAATGCATACCTATATACACTAACATCATCTATTTGAAAAAGCCTGAAATTGTTGTCTTTGCTTCTTGTGCATTTGTACTAGTTCGACCTGCCTCTCCACAGCATAATAGAACATCAAATGTCCCATCCTGTCATCCTCACCTGAAGCAGTGTACTAGAGGGAACAACTTCCTCCTTCACAATGCTTTATGCACATAGCAATAAAAATAAATTTTTTATTTTTTTTAAAATAATTGATTCTGATCACAAATGAAACTATACTTGAAATACACATTAAATTCAATATTCTGATATTCACAGAACAATAACCAGCCAATTATTTTTCCTTTCCTTTATATTCAATTTCTCAATATGGCATTTATTTCCATCTTTTAACAACAATTTTAATGAAAGGGTATTTTGAAACAGTGATACGTATGAATAGAATATTTCTGAGTTGAATTTGTAACACTTAAGTACCACTTATGCATAGTTTTAACAGACTTCGAAGCCTTGTGGGCTTCATTGTCAACAATGAAGTCCACAGAAATATTCTATTCCTTCCTTTAATAAGGCACTTGGTTTCTACATATTACTGTCTCAAACCAGCTAATTAAATACTTTCAAATTAAGAACAGGAATAAAAAATCTTATGTGTTCCATTTCATGACTTTCTCTAATTTGTTAAACATTATTGTTAAAAAGCTTATTCTTCTCTCTACTTCATGATAATCAAGATAACATTAGCAGAAATTGCCCTTATTACTTGGTTCCTTGTAAGTAGAAGGCAAAAATATCTAATGTTGTTCTATTCACATTTGTAAATTTTTTTAAAAATATATAAATGGGTACATTTTATGTATGGGGATTAGCAAAATGGTGCATTACCGAGAAAGCATATAATTTAGCAAAGAGAAGAACATCAACAGGGACAGCGGAAAACATCTCCACAACATCTGGTCTCCAGCCAAAGAGAGGCAAGGGGTGGAGACGTGCGGCACTCTAGAAATTGACGGCAAACGATGGCAGCATTTACTAAAAGAAGATCTAGATCACAATCTAGAACAAGAAATAAGACAAAAAGGAAACAAAAACCTGGAAAAAGCAAGTGTAAAGCAACTCCAACACCACCAGGAAAGAGCGGCGCCAGCACCCACGCCAATTGGCAGGCAACTAGCCAACCAAAAGCGAGAGGGCGGGGCAACCTCCACTGCACTGCCACTATATAAGCGAGAGCAAATAAGCAACCACCACACAAGAGCCCAGAAGAAGCTCACGGCAAGATGAGCGAAACGTCGGCATTCCCATGCAGATAACGCGGCCTTCTCCGGAAGCTAAGAAGACACAATTTTCATGTATTCTTAATTAATATAAAACAATAGCCATACTCATGTCTGTACCATTCACTGAGCCTCTGCTTTATTTTTTAAACGGAAATAATCTTTAATAACAAAGATTATAATATATTAGTGGTTATTTTAATTTATTATGAATAAAATCTTGTAAATTTTGGTCACAGTGGAATTAGTTTTGTTTTTATTTCACACAAAAGTTCATACATTGTATTTTACTCCAAAATAAAATAGCTGAAGAGGTCTCATGATTCATTACACACAGATTTGTGGAATAAAGGCAGTAGACTGTAAATGCCAAGGTGTGTATAATTTTGTGTACCTAGTTAGTATAGTGGACATTCATTGATGGCAGAGATGAACATATTCAAAACATGTTCTAAAAAATTACTCACCAGTCAACTCACAATTTCAATATGTATTGTTTAGTCAGTCTCTCTTAAGAAGGTCCAAAGAGCAAAGGTAGATCAATGCACCATATGGCATCCTTATCTTCCCCTTCCAATGTTTCAAAAGACTGGGCAAAGAATATAATCCCTTCTAAAACTTAGCATATATTTAAATTTTGATAACATAATTGAATCAGTTGGAGCTTAAAGCTGTTTAATCAGTTTTTACAACTAATTAAACAGTTGTAGAAAGAAAATACATTATAAATTGAAATGAGATCTTTACACAAATTAAAGGCGTATTCTCTTACATTGAATACTAAGAGATAATGCATACACATATAAATAAAATGTTAAGACTTGCTTAGTTTTTAATATTATTATTATTTATAAAATTGATGAATTGTTCTTTTACCACTGAAAGTGATTATAAATTATTTTAAAATGGAATTTAATATACCATACCAGAAAAACAACAATACTGGTTTTAATTTTATAATTTTGAATACTGGAAGTGGTACACTGTGAAGCTAGCAGTCGAAAGCAGTAGACGATGCATGTAACACGCATGCGAAACTAGTTCTGCGTAAAAGTAAGTTTTTGTGAAGCACATGTGTGTATATTCGACTACCAATTAAAAACTAATACTGGTTTTACTTGTGTCAAAAACTTTGGCAAATTTGAAATCGTGTGTTGCATGTTTTGCCCATTGTTACCTGCATTTTCTTGTAAAGCAGCAGTATCACTAGCAGGCATTTCAAAATGCCCTCATAACAGCTGAGTGCATCTGGTTCCAAGTACTTAACTAACTTTTGAATAGCCTAGAACATTTTAGGATTGATAGGCACTTTTCCATTATAATATGCTCTCTATTGAGGCATTGTGCAAGGAGGTGTCAACTGAGGCTTTCCAAGATCAAAAAACATGCTTTATTTGAGAATTTATGATAAATTCTTTACTTTCAGTTGAATGAGCAAATTTTTTTCCACCCAAGCTTAAAGATATAGAATTTCACCTTGCTCTATAACATGAACTTCAACATACTTTTTGCTATTTACAATAAGTTCTACATATTCCCTGAGAATATAAACTTTGCAAACTTACTATTTTTTCTCTCAAGTTCACCGAAATTTCTGTCACAACACAGGAAAGAGGAAAATGATATGATTTGGAATGTTCTGTAGCTGTTAATGCCATGTAAAACCTAACCATAGTGTGGTTTTTGTTCAGCCCAGGACAGCATTAGAAAATAAATTCAGCTCCTTGATACTCTTGTAAATCTAATATTACACATACTACGCTACCAAAATAAGTATGCATGCAGAAAATATGCAACTTACTACCTGCCATCCCCTCCTTTTAGCTAGGAATGCTTGGGATGAGCATGTCAATGGACAGTAATTGTATTGGGTATGGTCAGTTTCCGAGTGCAAATCGTCACTAGAGAGTTTGTAGAGCTGTTTTATCCAAGGGGTTAGATACAGATGTGCAATTGTTTCAAATTTTATGAAGAACGGCTTTTTCTTTTCTTTTTTCCTGTAGTTTCTTTAATTTTGCAGCTTTGTAGCAAGGGCCTAATAAAGTAATTCATAGTGAGCTTAGAGACATCATATTCAATAATTACACACTTTGATGAAGAAAAAAGACTTGATTCTTTAAAGCTTCCATTGGACAGAGCTACTCAGTGAGCTGCAGGCATTTGAGCAGATAATGCAAGAGGAGTATAAGGGCAGAAGCAGTAAGTTACCAACACTAGGAAAGAAGAGGAAAAGGCCTACAAAAGTAACGCTTGATGATTTTTACAAAAGTGCATTTCAATGTATGCAGTGAAAACAGAGTGCCCACTTTAAATAAAACACTTACCACAGAAGAGTAGATTGACTTTAAAGGAAGTCGGGGAAAGTTCTCCACAAAATTGTAAAAAGTAATGGTTTCAGTTTTAAGAAATGTAAAAATTCAAAGCTGATTCTAATGGAAAAAATTATACAGCTGCATGGAGAGGGCATTATTTAAAGACAATGAAACAAAATTAGAAATCTGGTGATGACATAAAGTTCGTGATTTACATTGATGAGACATGCTCACTACATAGTGTTATCAGAGTTACAGTGAATTTGGAGTAAAGAAGAACCAAAGTGCAGGCAGCGATTCATTATCGCTCATAGATGGAGAAAAGGGTTTCATTCCAAATGCAACTTTAATTTTAAAAACCAAACGGAAAACTAGAGACCATTATCACAAGATGAATAGCTAGAATTTTTTTTTAAATGGACAAAGGAGAAATTACTTCCTAACCTCTTGTTAGCGGATTGACCATCTCAAAGAATCTGCCTTATCACAGTGTTGCAGGAAATAAATTTCATAATAATTAAGTTATAAAAACTGGCTTGCAGAAAATGGAATACAATACAAAGATTCTAAGAATCTTCCTACTAGAAGACCTACTGGAATTTGTGAAAACTCATAATCCTTCGACTGTTTACAAAATTGATACACTATTTTGCCAGCTTGGATATCAAGTTGTGAGACTTCCACCCTATCACTAGGATTTGAATCTGATTGAGTACATATGCAATATCTTCAAGAGGAAGGAAGCTGAGAAAAATGTGTCACAAGCTGCAAGTGAAATAGAAAACCTCTCATTGGATGAGATAAATTCAGTTACCACAGAGGAGTGGAAAGCTTCATATGAACATAAGTGAAATCTCCAATAGGAATACTGGCTAAACAACAATCTGTTAGAGGAGCAAATAGAGTTGCAATCGAACTTTTGGGTTGTCCAGTGATGTACAACTTTGATGCTGAGGGTGAAATGAATGACAGTACCGGTGATGAATTAGGCCTAGAACTATTAAAATAAGGTAAAGCAAAGTTCACAATTTTAGGCATGCAGTGACAGCAAGCAGAAGGATGATTCTCCTTCTTCTTGCTGACTGCTAGCACAAAATACCCTCCCCTCAAGCTGTGCAGAGTTATGTGGATAGAGTAGTAATGATACACAAAAGAAGAAACTTCAATTGCATCCTTTGATATAAATATGCCTCAGTATTTTCACTTCATAAATCATGTACCTTGTAAACATTCACCCTCAGCTTAAGTAGAATGTCTCTTGGACTGAAATATTTGGCAGTTGGAGGTTCTGCATAAAATCAAATGCTATACCTCCTATGTGTGCACTCTAACTGCACTATGTTCTTTTTGTAACTTGTAGAATTTTCTACTTTTGTGAACTGCAACTCAGTCTGTGCTACACGTTGAGCATTTTCATTAATGTGGAGGCTTTTCAATTTTGTATTTAGTTCTTCCCTAAATCTTCGGCTTTCCAAATCTATAATTGTAATTTTGAGGGAAATATTCTTGGTAATAATCATATTTTACAGTAGAATGGGGGTGCTTTGTACAGTAGAGCTCACACATTGATTTTAAAGTAAGGTGAGCATCTAAATAATGTATTTCTCTGCCAGCATAATGGAGACTTCTAGCTGAGAAGTTTAATGCTATGTCAGCATGTTGCCATGGTAGCTCAGTGGTAGAGCAACCAGCTAGAGACTGGGAGATCCGTGGTTCAAATCCTGGATATGGCATTGAACTTTTCACTGACTCTACCTATCCAACTCCTGTCCTACACAAGGCTTATGTGAAAAAACAATTAAAGGAACACTAATTGACCACAATAGTTGGCTAAACTATGAAGTCCAGGACTAAAGTACTTACAATATTGTAAGTCACCATTGGGACATGAGATCATCTTGTGATTTACCGGAAAACATGAGAGTGAGTTAAGAAGCTCAGTGGTAGAGTAACCTGCTAGAGACCGGGAGATAAGTAATTCAAATCCTGGCTATGGCATTAAACTTTTCACTGATTCTACCTATCCAACAAGTGGTGGATAGACCCAGGAAGTCACTTTGTTCTGTACATCAGCGTCATTGTGGAAACATTTTTCTGCCAGAAAACGCTTCATGAGATGGAAGTCACTTGGGGCAAGGTCAAGACTGTAAGGTTGATGGTCGAAGATCCCCCATCCAAACTTAAACACACATTTTGTGTGATATTGGCTCTATGGGATCTTGCATTGTAATGCACAAACATATGTCTCTTGTCAACATCCCTCTGGATTGCCCTCCTCAGTTTTTACAATGGAAATTAAATTAAATGGAGTTTTATTTATGGAGACTCTTTAACTGCTATGGTTCTCAGCATCTCATTCTATACTGGGCATGAAAAACCATTCAATTTTACTCAGAGGCCTCTTTTATCAGGCTTGAGATTCTTATCCGTGCTGTAAATCTTCAACACAGGTCCAACTTCCCTTTCGAAAGAAGCCATGCTAAGGTTTTTTATACCATTATCCTCCGGGTTTGAACCTGCGATCTTGGATGTGTGAAGTTAGCATAGTAAGCACTACACCATGGAGGGCGACCTATGCAATGTCTGACTATACTGATCAGCATTTTTTTATCTCTCCTCGCGGTAAAAATTTGCACATGAGGACACCACATCAATCCCAGAAGCAGTGCAAATGACAGAGATTGTCCACTTGAATTTGGTCTTCACAGGTGACCACCAATGCTTGGATTTTTTTTTCTTGCAACACCCATGTTTCATCCCATGTTTGATTGCATTGTCAATGGTTAAGTAACTCGTCACCTTTTTCTGCTCACTGCTGTAGGAATGTCAATGCTGTATCCAGATGTTTGGTTTTGTGTTCATCTGTCAATTGCCTTAGCACCCATCTTACATACACTTCATGAAAAAATGAATGTTATGCAACGGCAAGCGAAACATCTGGAGGAATTGACAAGAGAGTTCTGAAATAGTAAAGTGCTGGTTCTGCATAATTCTTGCCGCACACTTTCCACCAGTCCTGGTGTCACCAGGGACAAGGACAAAGCAGCCATTTTCTCTTAGCACTGTGCAATAACTGCTGCCATCACAAGACTGAAATTGCTCTGCATTATTCCTACATATGAGGGTGGTCTGAGAAGTTCTCGGCCTCACCCAGAGATCGCGTCACTACTTGCATGATTTTTTTTTTTTTTTTTTTCTCCTTACGTTAGTTCACATGTTAATAGACCCTATGTGAAATTACAAGTCATTCCAGGCAATAGTTGACTTAGGCAGTTGTTTGAAGCAGTGGAAGTGTGCATTACTTTGAAAATGAAGAAATTTGAGTATCTTGTTGAGATAAAATTGTTTGTAAAAGAAGGTTTAACACCTACAGAAAATCATTTGTGGATTGTAAATGTGTATGGTGACTCTTCACCTTCAGTTTCTACTATGAAGAAATGGGTGGTCGATTTTAAACATGGCTGTGAAAGTATCCAAGACGATCCATGCCGGAAATCATTGAAAAAGTGCATGACATGATTTTGGAAGATCAGCATACAAAGGTGCGTGAACTTGCTAATGCTCTTGGAATTTCAAAGGTCACATCTTGCATCAGAAATTAAACATGAAAAAGCTTTGCGCAAGATGGGTGTCACGTATTCTCATTGTGGATAGCAAATGCATTTGCATGACACTTTCTGAAAAGTGCTTGACACATTTTCAGAAGAACAGAAGTGTCTTTTCGCGCCAATACATCACAATGGATGAAACATGGATTCACCACTACACACCTGAATCCAAGCAGCAGTCAAGGCAGTGGACATTAGCTGCTTCTTCAGTTCCAAAGAAAGCAAGGATGGGCCACCGACGAGAAAGATCATGGCATCAGTGTTTTGGGATGCCAAAGGAATTTTGTTGATTAACTATCTCAAAAAAGGTAAAACCCTTACTGGAGAATACTACTCTCAACTTCTAACGAAATGAATGCAAGCATTCATGAAAACAAATCCAGGTTAAAAAGAAAAAAATTGTTTTCCTTCAGGACAATGCACCTGTCCACAAAAGTGTTTTGGCAATGCGGAAATTGAGAGATCAGCACTATGAAGTTCTGGAACATCCACCCTATTCCCCAGATTTGGATCCCTTGGACTTCCATCTGTTTCCAAAACTGAAGAAATTCCTTGCTGGTGGACACTTTTTGCTCAATGAAGAAGTAATTGCGGCTGTAAATGGATTTTTTGCAGCACTTCCAGAGGAACACTACAGAGAGGGGAAAATGTCATTGGTTAAAATGTATTGATATTAGAGGAGATTATGTTGAAAAATACAACTACTTTGTAAACATGAATTTTCGTTTTTGACTGTCAGGCCGAGAACTTCTCCAACCACCCTCGTACCTCCTCTCTATTCCTGTGCATGCTCATTCCTATCTGACTTATCATGCTATGTCTAGGCATGATCAGAACTTACTTTCGGATGAACCTCAATTACAATTATGGATAGCTTAGTTTCTTCAGTGCAATAAAATTGATTTAACAATACCTTCCCTTTTTTTTTTTTTTTATTTTAACATTGTAACATTTTAATATAATAAAAATTCTATACATGTCTTAAATTTGTAGGAAGTTTCTTAAATATATAACTGGTAGAACCATTTTGTATCTTTAATCACAGGAAAGCTAATAAAACATTAAATGTTTATATTTTTAAAATGCATTTATGTGAGATACTCGTCTTTATTACAAAGCCCTTCAGTTTTAGTGTTTGAATACTCTGGATATCTGTCATAAATGACAGTAGGATTGCATTCATAGTTTGATACAATATAAACACAATACTCACGTACAACTCCTCCTTAAGTGAAACTGCTTGCCTAAGTCACATAAAGATAAAAGTAATCCCCCTCCTATTACAAACCTGCATCACGAACATCAACATAGTTCTAAATTATTCTCCAATATCTATCTAAGAAGAATGTGCTCCTTTATGGAGTGACACACCAAATATAGATGTCAGCCTGGAAGCCAACTCATGATGTATATTTTAATTTTGTAGGACTATCGCAAATATAAAATTATTTTGAAAAATATGTGTTTTAAATGTAATTATGGAAATACATAAAATGTACTAATTATACTAATTTCACCAAATATACGAAACAGCTCCTTTTTTTTTACTTTCTCCATACGCACTATGTACATAGTGTATAGAGAAAGTATTGCACTCCACCAAAAATTTGATACCGAGGTTTCACCGGAAATATATGTTTTAGGGTCCCCAATATCCAAAAAAAGCTTTTTCACAAAAAGGTCCGTGTGTGTGTGTGTCCGTGTGTCTGCGAACACGATAACTCAAAAACGAAAAGTCGGTAAAATACCAAACTTGGTATTTAAGTTTAGTATCTTCCAGGGATGTAACACGAAGACTTTGAGAAAAATCCCCCCCACCCCCAACTACCCTTTACATGGAACTTTTTTCGAAAATTTTGATTTTCTCAAAAATGGCTCTAACGATTTTGATTAAAATTTTGGATACTCAACATATTTAACTGACAAATGAAATGTATATCTTGAATTTTCTGGGAATAGCCTCTGAAGAGTAGTTTATTCTGGATGAATTTTACTAAATTTTGAATGACTGCTAAACCGTAAGAGATGGACAAAAACTTACTGCACAAAAAATGTAGAGCACTTTAAAACACACAATTTATGTTATATACATTTTTTTCGTGGAGTTGGTCGTTATTGTGACATTCCTTATTTTTGGTTTCTGCTATGAAAAACGTATACTTTTCTCATACAGGAACTTGTCAACTCCTAACCATATAAACAAAGGAACTTCATTGACATAGCAACCAGCTTTTGACTATCACTTTAGCCTACGGTTGTCCCTTATTTCGCTTCTACTTACAAGGAAGCGAGTAATAAGACTGTTTCTGCTAATTTTTTCTGATTAGCATAAAGTAAATAGAAGTATAAGCTTTTTAAAAATTATTTGTTGCAAGGATATGGAGAAAGTCATGTGAATGGTACACATCAGATTTTTCAAATTATCATTCCACCTTCCAGAATGTCTTAAAGTATTCCAAGAGTGAAAACAAACTACCAGTTGAATTTCCAGAAGAAGAAAACAAAGAAAAAGAAATTTAAAAAATTGTTTTCTTTGAAAAGTTTTTGGATTTCACATTTATATTGCATTTTAGCATAATTTTCATATGAGCTAATTTCATATTTCATTACATTTGCAGAAAATCATTGTCCCTACCTACAAGTGATACAAAAGCATCTCTCTCTCTCTCTCTCTCTCTCTCTCTCTCTCTCTCTCTCTCTCTCTCTCTCTCTCTCTCTCTCTCTCTCTCTCTCTCTCTCTCTCTCTCTCTCTCTCACTCACTCACTCACTCACTCACACACACACACACCCCCACATGTCCTTTAACCTGGTTGGTCATATCGGACGATGAATGACATTGAAATGATGCTGAAATGATCTCAGGTTACAAGGAACTTAAAGTTACTAGACATTCATCTTATCAGGATAATGGTAAACCCTGGAAAAAAAGCTTATCCGGTAACTCACGCTAAGCGAGATTCAAGCTCGCAACCTTTTGACTGTGAGGCAGATACGCTACCCCCATACTACCCAGGCGGGCATCTTTCATTATTCTTTTAATGAGTTGTGAATTTTGAGTATGTCTGTGTTATATGCATCAAAACATTACTATAGATTTGACTAAAAAGTAACTCTTAGTACATTCGCAAAACCAAAGGAAGATAAAGTTCACTGGCCAATAAAAATATTAGGGCTCTATAGATTTGAAACTGTTTGAGTACAAAATGTATTAAGTATTTACCAACACATTGAATTGATTATATGGTGTCATTGAAACTGCAGATCCAAATAAACATAATTTTTTAATTTAGCTGGAAAAAGAAAGAAAGATGTGTTTTACTTTCACTAATCCTTATGTAATTAAAAATGTACAAGCTCCTAGTGTATAAAATGTAATTATGCATAAAAGTACAAAATTCTCATTATTATTGATTATTAAAATTAATCATGTTTTTTCTTCCCTGTAAATAAATGCATGATAAAAAAGAAGTAACAGATTTGTAACTATAGATCCTGTTTTTGTTTTTGTTTTTTTTTTTTCCAGGCTCCGATTGATTTGGATAAGATGCCACAACACCTGCCATTTCCAGTGTGTTCTCAGCATTATTATTGGATTGATTTCTTCATGGTGTGTGGAATATGCAAACGAAGACTCACAAGAAACCACATGTTTCCTCTTGGTCCAGAAGTGCGAGAACTCAATGCTGCCCTAATACATGATGGTATTCCTGTGCGGTTATCAGATAAATTATTTTTATGCAAACTTTGCCGTTACTTTGCTTCTCTAAGAATGAAATATAAAAATCCTTCTCAACTTTCTGGTAACCACAAGATGTTCTTCCAGAGCTACAGAAAGAGGTAATATGTTACTAAACAAATAAATGCTTTTAAAGGATTTAGTATAAAGCATAAGAATAACATAAAATCTCCATTAAACATTTTTCTTCCACTCCCCCCCCACCCCTTCTCATGTTATGAAAAATGCTTTCCTTTCAAAAAAATGAAACAAAATTTTGTTATATTAAGCACTTTGACCCATTGTTTTGGGAGCAAATTGATAGACAAACAAATATGTAAGGGAAGGCATGGATAGGCTCTTGTGAAAATGCTATCCTTTTCTTCAAATTTGTCACAACAAGCAAGAATTGCTAATTGCTGTTCAACCACATCCCTCCATGTTTGTAACTCTCTAAACTTCATTGGTCTTGTGTAAATTCTTCTTTCTAACTGTATAGAGGAAAATGAAAAATAACTGATCACTCAGTCATGAACATTGTGCATGCTACAAATGATTCCCTTATCTCCATGGTTTGAAGTTGTACTTGCAGCCTAGAGCCGAAATTCCCAGACTGGAATTTTGTTTGGTGCAAGTTATTTGGATGATGTTTCTCTTCTTCTTCTTTTCTTTCTCTCTCTCTCTACCATGTACGTACTAGGTAGAGAAGGAATTGCAATCCACCAAAATATTATACCAAAATTTTACAGGAAATACAATTTGGAGTCCCCTTGAAAAAGGTCATTTTAGATAAAGCTCCATGTGTGTGGCCAGATGGGTGTGTGTAGTATAACTCAAGAATAGAAACTCAGTTAAATACCATAATTGATATTTAAGGTAAACATTTTCCAAGGATGCGACACAAAGATTTTCAAGAAAATTCCTCCACATTAAACTACTTTTTACATGGAACATTTTTCGAAAAATTTTGATTTCCTCTAAAAAGGCTGTAACAAAAGGCCATATGTTTAAGATATTTTCATTACAAATGAAAGGTATATCTTGAATTTGCTGGAAATAGCCTCTGAAAACTTCATCATTGTGGATGACTTTGCTAACTGGCACACACAAAATCTTACTACACCAAAAAAAAGTATATCAAATTAAAGCACACCATTTTTGTCAGATACATTTTTTTTTTTTGAGTGAATCATTTCTGAGATTTTCCTTGCTATTGGTTTAAATGTTCCAATATTTATACTTTTCTCAAATGGAAAGTTGTTATTCTCTCTCTCTCCCCTCCCCTCCCCCCCTATCCTGGCCGTAAAGAGAAAAGGTTATTCAGTTCCATAGCAGTCAGCTTGATTTGACTGTCTCTTTAGCCTAGTGTTTTCCCTTATACCCCTTAAACCTATAAGAAACTATGTAATAAAACCATTTCTTTTAATGCTTATCTTGATTAGCATAAAGTAGAAGAATAAGCTTTTATAAGAATAATAAAGAGCAAAAGGCCTAGAAGATTATTTTAGTTAACAACATTGTCAATTGCCAGGATCATATCAGCGCCACCTGTGTGCTGGAATTTCGTACTGCAGGGGTTCTTTAACATGCCAGTAAACCTACTGACATGGGTCTTATCACTTTTAAGCATACTTAAAAAGCATCAGTCTGGGCCAGGTTTGAGCCCATGACCTTGAGTTCAGAAGCCCAGCGTCTGGAAAATTGATATTGGAATAATCAAGAAGGAAGGATAAATCGGGGAATCCAAGCAATGCCTTATAAAGTGGAAAATGTTTTTTTTTCTTTTTTCCTTTTTTCCTTTAACATAAGACTTATGGCAATATTCAGTGCAATATACTATGCTCATTTAAGTGTAATTTCACACCTTTCATTCGCTCTCAGCAGAGCTCAAGAACAAGAGATTCATATAGAATGCTCATACTGTCCATACTGCATAGCCATCGAAGGTAAAAATATTGCATTTGGTTCAAAGAATGGTATCAATGTCAAAAATTGTGCCAAGACCCTTAATAAAAATAAATTAAATAAAAAAAGTCTGAATATTAGCATTTGCATGACTTTTTCTACCCTCTGTTGTCTATAAACTATTCTTACAGAAGCTGATTTATCTCTCTCTTCATTTTAATTAGAGAAACCTTTGCAGAAACAACTATATTATATATTTTGGTATACATACACAAAGAGAATAGCAATAGCCAAATGTTTAAAATCTGGAGGCTATATTCTGCCCTTGAAATGCCATTACTCTTTCCATACATTTGCAAGAAACAACTGAATATCAGCAGGACTTTGAAAAGAATGATTCATACATTTCGAATCATAAATAACTTATATCTTGAAAATAGTTTATGCCACAGTTATTTGAAATACATAGTGTGCTTTGAAGAGAGTAAATTTTTTATGAAGTATGTTTTAGTCTATCACTTAGCGTTTACCAGTTATACAAGATCATTCAAGTGGACCTCGCAGGTTATTCCCAGAAAAATCAAAGTACATATTTTACTTGTCATGTATATGTCTTAAATACAAAGCATTAGCCAAAATTGTGAGTCCTTTGAGAAAATCAAACCTTTCTATAAATATTTCCATGTAAAGAGTAGTTTGAGATAGAGATTTTCTTTGTTGCGTGTTCAGCAGATGCTAACCAGGAAGTAATCTCATATCCTGAATCTCATTCCATGAAAGCTTACCTGTGCCATCTCTCTGATTTAAGAAGTCTTTGCTCCAAATATTAACAGCTGTTTTCAACTTGAAGCGCCCAAGATTGAAACTGAAAAATGTGGGGTTGAAGCAGTGGAAATCAGAAGAGGACATTCCTTTCCTGCAGACAGCATTCTGGATGCACAGAGATGACCATTCCTATTAGCTTCTAGCAGAGATGAAAGGAAACAAAAGTGATTGGAGTTGATGCAGTCATTAAAACATTTGAATTGCATCATATACCATAAATAATGGTATCATTAGCATACTTTTCTCATATTCTCATGCTTGTTTGCAGATAGAATTCGACAGATTCAGACTTATCAGATGTATATTTGGTTGCAAACCATGAATATTTAATCATGACCTTGAACCACTTGGAAGAAATTTATTAATGCACAAGTGTCTGCATTTTCAAACTATTGTCTTGCTGAGAAATCTTAAATAGTATTTTTATTAGCTGTCAAAATTTCATTAGAAGACGAGGAGATCTCTGCTACCAGAAAAAAAACATATCCAAAGGTTGAAGTTACACTTGAACCAGGAAGACTATCTAAAAGATACGTAGTGTTATTGTAACTTGTCCACAAATCCAAAAGTAGAGGAAGTTATTTCCAGAGCAGGGGAAAAAGACCTCAATAAACCAAGATCTCAATTCTTTTTCCCCATTTAATTGCCTTCACAATTAAATTTTCGATCTTAGACATCTGACTTAAAACTTTATGCCAAAACTGCTAGTGTTCTCCTTCAATACAACAAACAATTTATAAAAATCTGATGTGTTCCATTCACATGACTTTCTCTACATCTCTGCAACAAATTATTGTTAAAAAGCTTATGCCTCTATTTACTTCATGCTGATCGAGAAAAAATTAGTCTTATTACTTGCTTCCTTGTAAGTAGAAGCAAATTAGGGGAGTACCATAGGTTAAAGTGATAGTCAAATGCTGGTTGCTATGTGACTGAAGTTCCTTTGTTTGTATGGAAAGAAGTTGATAAATTCCTATATGAGAACAGTACAAGTTTTTCAAGGATGAAACCGAAAACAAGAAATATCTCAAAAACAATCAATTCTGCAAAAAAATTTAAATAACATAAATTGTGTGTTTTAAAGTGCTTTACAATTTTTGTGTGGTAAGTTTAGCAGTTATGTAAAATTCTGCAAAATTTATCCAGAATGTAGTAGTCATCAGAGGCTATTCCCAGAAAATTCAAGATATACATTTTATTTGTCAGGTAAATATCTTTAATATACAATATTCTAATCAAAATCATTAGAGCCATTTTTGAGAAAATAACAATTTTCAAAAAAAAAAAAAAAAAAAAAATTATCCATATAAAGGGTAGTTGTGAGTGGGGGGAATTTTTTTTAAAATCTTTGTGATGCATCCTTGGAAGATACCAAACTTAAATACCAAGTTTGGTGTTGAACAGGGGACACACACACACACACACACACACACACACACACACACACACACACACACACACACTCTCTTTTTTCCAAAAATGCTTTTTTTTTAATGCAGTTCCTTCTCTATACACTATGTACATAGTACGTGTAGAGAAAGTAAAAAGTTACCCATCCATGTTAATAGTGTAAAAATGGGTCAGTGCACTAATAGGTTATGCAACAGTTTGTTGTTTCTCCCCAACAAATGTTCTTTTTGCTCTCATTCTGTCTTTGAACTACTTTGGTTTGTATTATAGACTCAGGAAAGGGTATAATATGAGTCACACTTTTGCTGTTTCCAAAAACCTTTCTGCTATTTTGTCTTTTTTTACTTTACAAATGTTTGTTAAATACTTTATATGATCTTCCTGCTTTTATATTTATGGAACATTTTGAAATAAGAGATCCAAGCAGAAGTTTATAATACAAATATTTATGTGTAATAGGAGTTAAAGAGTACAGTTGCTTTTACCTATATAGTTGCCTCTCTGATAGTGCCAAAAGAAATCTACTGTTAACATTGGTCAATGAACAATGCTTCTTTTCCTCTACATTTGATCATATAAAATTGTTTTGGAAGAAATATTAAAACTGTAAATTTGTTGCTAACAAATTAATAACATGCAGTTAAAAATCATTTCTTCTAAGCTTACTGCTCCCAGTGAAAAATCATGTTATTAAAAATGGGGCAAACTGTAGCACATTAATAGGATTCATGCTTGAGTCTTTAAAGAAACACAAGGAAACCAAACTGTTAGTGATATCACCTAAATATACCCACGATAGGTAGGACCCATAAATAGAGCCCATTCTATCCTCTTATCTGTTATACATGGTAGCTGACAAGATTGTCACCCATCAGGACTCTCCAGTCTATTCTTTGCAGTCTTATGTTTTCTGTATGTTGTAATGTATGTGCAACTCATTTGAAGGTACTATAAATTGAAAACAGTAGCGTATATTTGGCACATGAACTTCTTATACCACTAGATGACACAGGAAAGCTTTTGAGGTGTTTGGGATATTAGTATAGTGAGAGGTTTTTTTGTAGCTTAAATACCAAATTTAGTATTTGTTTGACTTCTATTGAGTATGCTGCTCTCAGATATGCACACATTTTTTAAAATGCTTGTTTTGGATTAGAGGGCCACAGAACATGTATTTCTGGTGAAATCTCAGTATCAGTATAAAGGGTAACACCTGCTCTATCTACTATTGCACAGAGAAAGTAAAAGTTGAGAGAGAGAACATTCCCATCATTTTCATTGTTGGTTGGTTGGTATCTAATGTTGAGCAGTTGGCAGCGAAGCTATTTGCTCTCTTGCATTCCAGTATTTTGATGTCATATTATCATATCGACTCAAGGTTGGGCAGCGCAGTAGATGGTTTCCATCCATATCTTCTTTAAGTATACAGAAAGGACACAAAGGAGATCTCACTATACCAATCCTGAATAAATGTTTATTGAGACAGTCATGGCCTGTTAGGAGTCCAAAAGTTGCTAGAGGATTTTCTTGGTAATGTAGTGATTCTGGTCGTGTTATTACCTAAATTTTCCCATGGTTTTCCTTTTGTTGTAATACATTATCTTCTTCAATTTTGTTATTATATGTTGATATAATGATTCTTTTGATAGACTGATAACTTATTGGATCAGATGAATTTGATGTAATTTTACTACCTTTCTTGGCTAGAAAGTCAGCTGTTTCATTACCCTGTATTCTGCAATGTACTGTTATCCATTGAAGTATTAATCTTTTATTTAAATTCATTAGTTGTTTTATGATTTTGCAGCATTCTGCAATATTTAAGTTATTAGGTGTTGGTCGCCCTACATGGTGTAATGGTTACCATGCTAACTTCATATATCTAAGGTCGCGGGTTCAAACCCGGCGGAGGATGATGGATTTTTTCAGACGTAAAAATCCTCAGCATGGCTTCCTTTGGAAGGGAAGTAAAGCTGTTCATCCCGTGTCGTAGATTTACGGCACGTAAAAGAACCTCAAGCCTGATAGAGAGGCCTCTGAGCAAAATGAAGTGGTTTTTCACACCCAGTATAGAATGAGACGCTGAGAATGACAGCAGCTAAAGATCATCCATAAATATCATGCCATTTATATTTTTGCTAGGTGTTGCATCAGATGTTATGGATATAATAGCTGTTTTAGAGTCGGATAATAGTACAACTTTTTCAAATTTATTTATATAATATAGTAGGTTTTGTAAACTCTGAAGTATTACAGAAATCTCTCCATCAAAATTTGTAGTATTTAAACTTAATCTTTTGTAGAAAGAAAAGAGAGAGCATATTGCACCTGCAACAATATCACTGTTATTTGGTAAGCTAGAACCGTCAGTATAAACATGTAGCCATTCATTGGTAGTGAGATCTCCTCTGTGTCCTTTCTGTACACTTAAAGAAGATATGGATGGAAACCTTTACTGCGCTGCCCAACCTTGAGTCGACATGATAATGACATAAAAATACTGGAATGCAAGAGAGTGAATGGCTTCACTGCTAACTGCTCAACATTAGATACCAACCAACCATTCATTGGAGGTTATCTTAAATTTATTATTTCTAGTGTCATTTGTGTCAGAACACACAAAGAGATTTCAGATTTTGTAAATTCTTCAGCTAAGTGTAGATTGTGTTCAATATCAAATAGTTCTAATGGATTATTTGTTTGTATCTTTTCTTTTAAGTAAGGAAGTTTTAATCTATGTTTGACTTCTTTGACTTTATTAAGGAAACTTTGTTTAGTTTTTAGGTTTACTTATGGTTTTCTGTTTTCCCAGTCATTAAAAGGTAATCTGATTAATTTTTCATATTGTAAGATGGCTGCTTGTTCAATGTCAAGTTCCAGTCTTGGATTATTTGTTAAAATTTGTAGAGCAAGTACTGGGGTAGTTTTAACAGCTCCAGTTACTAGGCGAAGAATTTGATTTTGTAGAATATTAAGTTTTTCTATAGTTACAGTTATTAGTATCTCTTCACAATATTTAAATGTTGGTTTAATATACATCTTGTAAAAAGTGTTTAAAATTTGTGCAGTGCTTCCCCATTTCTTGCCTGCCAGTCTTTTTAATAGTGGTAATTTTTTCCTTGTTTTTTTTTATTATATTATCAATGTGTTTTTACCATGTTAATTTTGTATCAAAAATAATACCTAAATATTTGGCTTCATGGGTTTCTGTGAGATTTTCTCTATTTAGTGAAGGGAAATATTTGTTGGTTTCTTCCTTAGTGTAAATAGTTGATAATTTGTTTTCTGTGTATTAATTCTCATTAAATTATTAGATGTCCAATTCTGTAATGTCGTCAAGGATTGTTGTGCTATATTTATTAATTGTTGATTTTGATTTTTCGGTTTAGAATTCCAAATGACTACATCATCTGCAAACATTAAGACTTTTGATCCACTTTTTTGTAATTGATATGGAAGATCATTGATATAAATATTAAAGAGTGTAGTACTAAGGATACTGCCTTGAGGTACACCTCAGTGTGTGTGTGTTGATATTTTGATAATTTATCATATTTGGTAGCACTAAAGCGTTAAATAAGGAATTCACTGATCCAAAGTAACATTTTGCCTTGGATTCCTATAATTTTAAGTTTATCAAGTAGTTTGTATCTCCAAATACAATCATATGCTCCTTGAAAGTCAATAAATATTGCTAAAGTGTCTTCTTTTTTATTTAATGCATTTTTAATGTCTTGACTAAGATTTAAAATCTGTTCATTTGTTGAACAGTGTTTTCTAAATCCTGCTTATTCAGTTGAAATTAAGTTATTTTTTTCTAGAAACCAATTTAAGCGATTGGAAATCATTTTTTTCCATGATTTTTGCTAATACGCTGGTAAGTGCTATAGGGCGATAACTTGAAAAATTTTCTGCTGGTAGGTATTATTATAGATTTCTTCCATTCATCCGGTACTTTTATGTTCCATGACAAACTATAGAGATTTAGGAGTCTTAATTTTGCTTTTTTTCCCAGAAGTTTGATGAATTCTGTATGTATATTATCAGGTCCTGGAGATTATTTCAATTTTAAGTTACTAATTACAATGTTCAATTCTTTAATATTGAATTCCTGATTAAATATATTATCTTTAAGTTTAGTTGTTGATTTTATGTATTCCTTAATGTTTTTCTTTATAATTTTTTTGTTCTTTTTTGGTATTTGCAGATAATTTATAGGTATTAGCATAGTATTTATTAAATTTATTATCTATTTCATGGACATCTTTAATTATTTTGCTATTATAAATTAAAGGTATTTTTTATTGTCTTTCTTGTTTTGAATCTTATGTATGAATCTGTATGCTTTTTGTGCATCTTTTCTATAGTCCATGTTCTGTAGAAAATTATTAAAATGTTCTCTTTTGGTGTTGGTAATCTCTTTTTTGAATTGAGCACTAATTTTGTGTAATGTTGTACTTCTTTCGGATCTTTAGATTTTTCTGCTGTGATTCTAGCCTGGTCTCTTTCTTTTTTCATTTTTTCTAGTTGAATTCCAAAAAGGTTTGTAGTTTTTTAGAAAATCCTCTTGGTATGTATTTTTTGCTGTTTTCAAAATTGAATCACACATCTTTGTTTAGTTTATCTTATTTTGTTGATTCGTTTGCTGGTTTTTCAAATTTGGTTTCTAATTCATTTGTAAAATCTTTCCAGTTTGCTTTTTTAAAGTTGCATCTAGATTTATGGTTTATCTGAGTTAAATTTTTCTTTTTAAGTTGAATAGTGGCAATTATAGTTCTGTGTCCTGAGCCTGGATCTTCTAAGATTTGTTTGGAAGTTGATGAGTATAAATCTGAGGATACTAAAAGTAGGTTGGGGTTGGTACCAGCACTAAACTAGTGGATAAAGGAAGGTGGATCATCTTTGTGGTAAATAACTTCTGTAGTTGTTGAATTTAGTAGGTCTTCTGTGATCTTTCCAGAATTGTTTGGTTTGTCATATCCCCATAGTCTTGAATGGGCATTGAAATCTCCAATTATGCTTGTATTTGAATTTACTGTGATATTTTCAAGATTTGGGGGATTATAAACAGAATAAATTTTGATGTGAGATTTATTTTTCCATATGTCTAGTTTAATTATTTCTATTTTATCTGTATTGTTCATCTCTTTAATAATTTTAAAATATGAAGCAAGATTTTTTCGAACTCCAACTAGAATGCTACTGCATATTTGTCGTCCCTTAGGAAGCAGGTACATACTAAAATTTTGAAATTGATAATATTTTAGTTCTAATGTTAATTGAGTTGTAAATGTATCAATATTATAATCATATATAATTTTACTTATCATAAATGGCGGTTACATCACCTAAGAAAAGAAAGGTATGGACAGGAAAGAATATGAAATGATCCCCTAGGCCTCGAATACTCTAATACCATCGGTGTTGAAGAAAACAAGATTTGAGTCAAGCAAGACTGGATAGGAAAGGTAAAAGAGGGGATCTGACATGTTAAAAAGAAGAAATATCAGTCCAGGTCAATAACTCACCAAGCTGTCCAGAGCTTAATGGTGAGCAGCCCTTCTCTTTAGTTCATCACATAATTTTGTTTAGATCGGTTCCTTTAAGTCTTCAAATTATAGAAGCAATTAAAGGGTCTCCTATTATAACAAAATTGATATGTGATTACTAACAGCTGCACCGCGTGAAGGTGAGGGATTGGACATTAGGCTTTTGTCCAGGTCGGTTCCTTTAAGCCTTCAATTAATTATTAAAGGAATTAAAGGGTCTCCTCCCTCTTAGTAACAGAAGTCTTTCCGTAGCCATTTTCATTGTTGTGGTATCTCCTACAATTTCATCCCAGTTCCTTTGGGGTCACAATCAATGAGGTGAAATGGGCAGTCTATTTGTAGGTCGTTGGACTGTTGTGTTATTCTAACATCATGTTTGTGCAATTCCATCAATGCATGGAAAGCATTTTCTTTATTTTTGGATTGCATTTTGATATGGAATGCAATAATTACAATGTATTTGAAAGAATCAGTCAGGAAGATGCACTAAATATCATAGGTAATGGTAACTTTTCCAATGAGATTCATTGGAATAAGATTCATTGTGATACAGTTGGTGTAATGGTACTACCTGCTAATGCAGATAACCTTGGCTGCTGAATATGAAGCAACAGGTATAGTTATGTGAAGAATGTTTGTCAGAAATAACTTGCTCTAGGCCTGAAAAATCAAGTAAAAGACAGCAAACTCTGCATCAAGACAGCAAGATACAAAAAATCCAGAAAATGATCACACTTCAAATAAAAAATTGAAAGAAATGAAAAAGCTTTAAAGAGTGCACATTTGAGATTGGCCAGAAAATTCTAAATTATAATGATATGTTTGAGTTTTATTGTTCAAGAAAACATAATAAATAGTCTTATATAAAAATATTTTTGACTTCTCTTTTGGTCGTGGTGAGCTTATGACGTTTTTTTTAGGCATATTACTATTTTCAGGATACCGTAGACTTCCTTCTGTGAGGCATTACTGGTCAGAGAAACCAGATTTTGGTTTACATATTGTGGAAAATGCTATATTGAATGCAGCACCTAAAATTGAAAAGTTATATTCATTTAAACAACAGTGCTCTTGTTAATATCAGAAACCAGATAAAAATTCAAGATGAGGCCACTTAAATCTATGCTAAATGCTTCCGCACATTTTCCATATATGGTCATCATTTCAGCACACATACATACACATACTCTCCCTACAAACACTCTCTCCATCTGCTAAGTTTTGCAGTGCCAACATAAAAAAATACCATTGGGACCACATTGTGGGTGTTAGTGGGACCTAAGCCACAGGAATTAGTCCTGTTTAACCTAAGCTGCAAAGTAGCCAGGCATTTTTTTTTCCCCCCTAGCTTAAAGTGGTAACAACACTAAAACCACCCTTAAGTCTGTGCATTATTTATACACAATGTGATGCTATAAATCTTGTAAATTTTTCAGGTATATTTTTTGTTTTTAAGGTTCATTAGAACATGCAATTTATTTCCTTTCGTGTGCCCTTACACCTTTGTAATTAATGCATTAGGAAATATAAAATTGTGGCTTCTAGACACTCTGTAGTGGATAGTGTCTGTTTCACTTCTTAAATGTGTTGCATTGAAAACTACCCTTTCCTTGCACCATTACTTTAAAATAAATATGTTAACGTGTTCTCCTTTGACATGCAAAACTATCTTTTCCGTACACCTTTAAAATTAATGCATTGCAAATTGTATTATAACATTGTGGCATCTAGATTAGAATAAACAGAATACATAGTCAAAATGGTGCCAAACTATTGATTTTCAATCCCCATTTAGGTTGACAACGAATCCATGCATACACAATACTGACAATAGGGTATGTCTTCTGTGATTTTAACCGACAATTTTTCTATGTAAGAAAACAATCTAAATAGTGTGTATGGGTAGTTTACAGGATGCCCAAGTCGTCAACTGCTCCTACATCATTAATCAAAGGTAAAACTCATCATTTTTAATGTAATTTGATAAGATTTCTAATCATGGCTACACACAGAAAAATAGCCAATTTTCCTTCTAGAACACATTACCATAGATGAGATGATCATAAAATATTATGGCCCCAACAGTCTAAAACAATTTTATTCAAGATAAATGTATATGATTTGGACACTAACTGTAGAATCTATGGCTAAGTGTTCTTCAGAGAGACAGTGTTATAAGGAAGTCAATTTAGAACAATACATCAGTTTCTAACCTGACTTCAAATTTGCTAAAGGACTGTTGGACAAAATATATTCCTCTTGTCTCGGGGATCCATTTTGTAATAAGAGAAGAATTATTTATGGCTTAATTCCTCAATCCCAACTGAATTTTGTACTAATCTCCTGAACTTTTGAAAGGGTATGAGATATTCCACACACCGAAACCAATTCCTACTTTCAATCCACAGGAGTAGAAAAGTTTTTGTGTCAAAGAAACTTGACATATGCTCTTTAAGTTTTATGTGCATCAAAAGCATTTGTAGCAGCTTCTGCACACACTTTCCTGAAGAAGCATTTCAGCATTGAAGTTAAGATTTCCAATGATTAAAGACGCCTAAAGAAAACTCATCCCCTGTGCTTATAGCACCTGAATGTCCAAAAACACCACCAAATTCAGACAAATTCATGTTTCTGAAAGATGCATGAGTTCATGATGGCCATTTAGAGAAGTATGTGATGTGTAAATAAATATAAGAATAACTGTTTGCTGTTTTTTTTTTTTTTTTTTGTTTTTTTTTTTAAATAGTTGAACCTGAAACTTATTACTCTATGTTGAATCAATGATAGGCAATTGTCTCAATTGTAAAAATAAGTAAAGAATAAGCATGTGTGGATAGGATGAATCTTTTAGCAGCAAATCAATATATCTAAGCTAAAAGTATATGTATTTTGTGATCAGTGTAGAATGCTTATGAAACAGAATTTGGTAAACTAAAAAAAAATGATCACTATTAAGTAATATCATTAGCATATTTATGAAAACAGAACTTATTTTCTGCCATGTTTATCTTTTCATAGTATTTTAGTTACAATGAATATAAAGGGAAGCATACTAAATCATATATGTAATGGAGTTAAAAATTATTTGATTAAGATATGAACTTTCTCAAATTCTATAATAATAAGCAGCAGTTTTTAATTTATGGTTTATTGCTGGTAAGGCACCACAAAAGCAAAACTAAAATAAGTGCAGTGTACTATAAGTATTATAATTAATCTTGTATGTTTATTTAACAGTTCCCAGTGGTTGCAGCAGATAATATAACAAATAAGTGAAACAAACCATATTATCCTCTATGAAACGTTTAGAAGAAGCCATGTTATTCTCAACTTAAATCAACCCACTGCACCAATCTTGTGTAGACAGTATTTTAAATACCAAAAGGATAACTATATAAATGGTGGTATAGAAAATATGGCATTTTGCTTCTATGATGAGTATTGCAAACATGATACAGAAAGTGAAACTTTCTAGATTGATGCATGGATAATGGGGGGGAACAGTTTCCAGTGTTTCAGCTTCTAATAAATGCATTTAAGAAGTGACCCATATGCAGTTGTGATTTCTGCACACACATGCTCTCCAGATGGCACTGGCTCTATTTGTTATGATGTCCATTAATGTGGAACTGCCAACATGGGACTAACAAAATCTTTTACTTGACATTGCACTACCAACATATACTGTGATTCAAAAGTGATTTTAGTATGTGCTCTGTTGGCGCTAGGTTAGTGTGTGAGTGTAGCTAGTGTAGTGTGTGGGTTTTTTTTTAACTGATTTTCATGCAAATTTTTTTGCAGTAATTTCCTCTTAGCTCTAGGTTAGTGTGTGTGTGTGTTTAAATAAACTGATTTTTGTTTTTCCATAGCTTTGGGATCTGAAGGGAACCAGGCTAAAGGGAAAACTAATTGCATCATATTTATTCATAACTTTAATTGCTGTTCTTATAATTATTAATATTTATAAAGGACCTCTACAACAAATTAAATTATAAATATTGTCAAAATCAATATAATTAAAAAAAATAATCGGTCTTTATTCCTTTGGGGATCTAGATTTCGTAGTACCATTCGGCCGCTAGGAGTGCTTATGTAGTTGTTGACAAGGTTTTCGTTGTTTCCATCTATATTATTCATTATGTCGGTGGATGCCAACATTAATAAAAATAATACCGCGACATGACAAGCTGTTGTATAGGTATACTGAGATCTAAGGGCTTTGCACTATTGTATATTTTTAAGCACAGAAAAAGAAATGTGATTTTATAGTAATTCTCTGGGTTATGGGTGTGCGCTTTAATCAATAATGCTTTGCTTCAGGAATTACTTATAGAAGTTCTCTGGTATTTTAATTCGAATATTTTTAAATGAACTGATTATAGTAGTGTGTATGTGTAAATAGATGAATTTTTGTGTAAGTTTTAGTAAATTCCACTGGTTTCGATTGTGTGTGTATGTGTGTGTGTAAATGGATGTTTGTAATTTGTTTTATTATTTCTAGCCTTGGTTAGCTCTAGGTTAGTGTGTGTGTAAATAAACTGATTTTGGTGTAATTTGATTTTAGTAATTTCCACTGGTTTCATCAAAGCATGCGAGTGAATTACGTTAATTTGGGTTAATTTGTAAATTAATTTATTATTTTTTGTAGTTAATTTTTAGGCATTTCAGTGGTTTTGCCAAAGCATACGAACAACACATACTTAACAGTACAGAAGACCCGCGGATTTTATGAAAAAAATAGGTTGACAGTATAGTTGTGCGTTCGTAAAAATTACAAAATTAAGTATGTTGTTTTTATTTTGCAATGAGTTTTGTATGGAAGAAAATATCTTAATTAGGGCAGGTGGATGGGACACAGTAACTCAAAGTGATCACATTTATTACAAGACACACGTTCCATGTAAATTTCTATTGCTCAGGTTAGTATTTTCAACATTTTCAATCTGGATGTGCTGTGGAACCTTTATCAAATAATCAAATAAGATTTTAAATTATTAATTTGGAACCACTGATTAAATCCTCTTATCTTTATAAAGGTGTATCCACTTAATTGCATTTATTTGTTGCCACTAAATTATTATGCTGCAAACAGAATTCTTGCAGCCCCAGCGTGCTATTGATTCAGTAATATCATAACTGACAAATGAAAGGAGGAATAAGAAAAAGCAGTAGTAGTGAAAAACATACCAAACTAGCAAATTTTAATTCCCATTTGGGTTGGAAATGAAGCCACTCTGCACAATACTTGACAATATGGCATATCATCTTTGATTTTGGTTACCAGTTTTACTGTATAAGAAAACAATCTAATAGAGTGGGTGTGTAACACAACTGAAGAGTCAGCAACTGCTCTTACATCACTTAACACAGGTAATATTTTTAGTGCACTTTAGTACAATTTTCAATCATGGCCACATATGGGAGAATAGCCAAAATGTGAAACAAAGCTTATTATCCACTGTGTAGCATTTAGAAGCCATGATGTTATCTCCATTTCTTGAAATAACCCACCTCACTTGCCCATAAGGAGAGCTTCTTAAATACCAAGAAGTACAAAGATATCCTTACTGGGAAAGAAAAGCACACCATTTTGCTGCTACCGTGCATGTGCATAGGTGTTTAGGGAATGAAATTTGCTATATTGGCATCTGAATCAGTGGGGTTTAGGTTCACAAATCCTATGGCACCTAGATCCTACAGCTTCACAGATCTGCGAGAATAGCATAATTTCCATTTTTTGTCTTCATAGAATTTACACCAAACCAAATTAATTACATGAAAATCAGTCAACTTGCCCATATATACTAACCTAGATCTAACCAAGTACATTTTCACTTTGGTCAAACCACAGAAAATTATTAAAAAGTGATTACATGAAAATCAAGGTATTTACACACACACACACACACACACACTAAATTAAATCTTTTAAATTCGAGATAAACAAAATTTATAATTCATTTTAATATACTCTGATACACAAGATACAGACACAGAGAGAGAGAGAGAGAGAGAGAGAGAGAGAGAGAGAGAGAGGCAATTTTAAAAACTAACTACGTGAAAATCAACTTTATTTGAATGGAAAGTTAATTACACAAAAATTAGTTAAAATTTACCAATACTAACCTAGATCTAAGAGACTGCATACTTGCTTTGCATGTGTGCAACCACTGGAAATCCCCAATTTCTGGTTACACAAAAACAGTTTATTTACATACACTAACCTAGAGCTAGCATTTGATCAATCAGAAAATCACAGACACAGTCAATTTACTGACTTAAAGGTTTGCCAATATTAAATAATTGCTAGTATTTACAATTTTAAAAGCAAATGAAACTCCAAAGAAGTTCTATAAATAATTCATTGGTACTTAGAGCGGTATGCATCTTGCAGTATTTTTGTTGGCAGCCTCACCATGATGTATATAAAGCGGCTATAAAGGCCAAATAACAAACTAACAAAATAAAAAAGTGCCTGTGTCCAACATAAATTGTGTGTTTATTGGGCTTTAAAAACCAAATATTCCTGACAAATTCTTAAAGCTCTTTAGTAATACATAAATAAAAGTGTAAAAAGAATACATATATTATTTACAAGTAGCTTTAATGCTGTAACCACTGGAAACTGGAAATCATTGGCAAAAAGATTCACAGATCTGGCAAATTTTCCACACTAACCTAAACCTAACAAAGTGCTTGTGTATTTCATCATAAATTGTGTGTTTGAAATTTTAAACTCTATAGTGATATGGACATGATATGACAGCCTGTGCATGACTATTAAATCACCCATTTTACCAATGGATAGCTCCATGAAATAATGCAAACCTCAATGGCTGTATTTATGGCCAAGCAGTCTAAGGCAGAATAGGAATGGCTAAGCTTTAGAACCAAGGATCACGGGATTGAATCCAGTCAAAATATATGTTCTACATTCAAGAGAAACTGTGGAAAAGGATGGGGAGGGCCCAACTAAAGCAATTGGCAACAGGTTTCGATTGAATGCAGTACATGTATGTTTTTGTGTGTGTATAAAAATATTCATTCTCATCATTAGACAGCATTATACGATCAGATATTACGCATTTATCATATGTCCAAATAGTTGCACAGTCTAATGCATGATATGTTAAGAGTTGTCCATACTAGTATGATTGGAGGTGCACTTCAAATACCAATTTTTTTTATATATATAATCATAACACTTCACCTCCATTGTTGGGTATCATTAAATGGGTTAAAGACCAAAAATAGGTCTGGGAAATTCTTAAAGCTTTTTAGTAACATATTGTGGTGAGAATAAGGTAAAAATAATACACGTTTTATAGATTTGCAGATAGTTTTAATGCTCTAACCACTGGAAACTAGTAATGTATTTAAATGTAGTATTCTTTTTCTTCTTGTTCGTTTTATTCTTTCGGTCACAAAAGCTTTCTCAGCTTATTGTGATATATTTATTAAAAGTCACTCATATCCCATAACTTACTGCAGAGACAAAAATTGAATAAAACAGCAATCACATTAACGTTAAACTTCCCTTTCTTGAGATTGATTAATACACAGGCTTTTTAAGCACTGAAAGAATAGTATTAGAATTCATAGTCTGCAATGTTTAAAATGCAAAATTATAAGCAACCCAAACCTGTACCTCACCCCCCCCTCAAAAAAAAAAAAAAAAAAGTTGTTTTTGAACACACAGCAAGGATGTATAAAAAAATTCCAATATAAATACATTTTTTGTTGTGATCAATTCTATTTTAGTATCTTTGTCAACAATTCAGAAGTATAATGTCTAAGTTGAATTTGTTTCGTATTTATTTAAAGCTGCACTGTGTTGCAATAAATATTTATCTTTTATTTTCTTTTTACAGAATTCTACACTACCATGATATAGAGGAGATGGATGATGATGATAATACAGAAGATACAGGTTCATCTTCTAAAACAAAGCGCAGAAAAACAAGAAACCCATCAGCCATGAAAGAGGATGATGATGACACTAGCGGTGGCAAGAGTAAGTCAAGCTCTCCATCTGAATTAGATGACCAGAATTCAAATGTGCCTTCACATGATTTTAGTTCTGCTCTTGATTACCTTGGTGAACCAGTGTTGGAAAGGTCAGGTGCCACTACACCTATGATAGACTACAGTAGTTTAGGAAGTGTAGATGACAGCGGTGCTGAGACTATGAGTCCAAGAGTGACTTCACAAAAGAAATTGGATCGCATGAAACTACCAAAAATAAAATTAAAATTAGGGAAAAGGAGCGTAGAAAAGATTGGCAGCTTGTCTGTAAGTCATGATGAACGAGGAAACTCCAGGGCTATAGTTATTCCAGATCGGGATGGGCTTGAGGTGACTCCAGTGTTTGAGGATTTGAGCAGAACAACCTATTCTGGACAAGAGGAGCTAAATCTGCATGCAGAGTTTGATTTCCAGAGCAGAAAACAAGAACAGTCACCAAGCAGAGGAAGAGGAGAATGGGAAAAATGTAATGCTACTATTCAGTTTGACAAGGATACCAAAAGTATGTTTCAGGAGCTGCGTCGTCCTTATGGAAACTACTCAAGTTTTTTTCGACATCTTGTATTACTTGAGAAACATTGGCGAGCTGGGGACTTAGCTCTTTCTTCTAGAGCAAGTTCAAGAGCTGTAACTTACTTAAACAGTGTTCAAAATCGCATTCGTGCCTATGAGGGTCATCCAACATTGTCTCCCGGTGTAAAGTCACTACAGTCAACATCAGCAACTCCACAGTCATCAAATGTACCCATAATTGATCTCCCATTAAAGGGGAATTTAGGTGGTGGCATTCTAAATGCTACAGATGGATCATTAAAACCCATCACCATTACCAGTGTCAGCATATCACAACATTCTGGAAGTTTAACCTCTGTTTCATCTCAGCCTTCAGCATCAGTGTTCACATTTCCCCAAAGTTCAACTTCCTCACCTGTGCCTAGATCAGTGCCGTTAACAAGTAGAACCCCTGGTCAACAAAACAAGAGGATACCAAATATCCTTCAAGTCACTGCAGGAGGAAAATCTTTCTCCATTATGCCAGGGTTTTCTCAGTTGCGTCAGTTCCGAAGTCTGCAACCACGAAAGTTGCAGCCAAAACCTAGTGTTCAAACCATAAATACACATGTTCAGCCAACACAGAGGACATCTACAAACAGTTTTGAACCCATGATATGTGATGTCAGATCTTTAGCAACTGAAACCAGTGGACTTTGGGATCGAGGTGGTGTTGAAATTACACCACAAAATGGCACCAGCAACAGCCAATCCCTCTTACAGCCTCAACAGCCTAGTATATCTGTATCCATTTTACCTAACACAGTTACAGCAGTCCAACATGTACCCAATGTGGTATCTCCAAAGCCTTCAACAATAGTGACTCCAACTGGTATAATATTGTCCAGAAAACCAGATCTAAGCGTTACAACAATTATGGAGACAAAGGACAGTGCACTTAAACCCAAATCAACTGCTGGAAGAAAAGATGATGTACAAAAAAAAATAGTTTCAGAAAAAGCAGAAGCAGCTAGAACTGCTCCTGTGCTGGAGATAAGTGATAGTGCTTTAACATTGACAGTTCCAGAAAAAAGGAACATTTTATCAAAAGCAAAATGCTGAGCTATAGTACAGTATCCTAAAGCAGAGCTTATGCAGTAAATGACAAAGCAGAAATGGATGCTGAAATTTGCAAATGTGCCTCCAGTTTTCATGTTACAAAATCTGGTTTGATTACGAAGGTGAATGTATAGTAACTGATAAGCTACATGAGCTGGTTAGAGTTTGTGATAAGTGATTAAAAATGGTATCTTGTGATTCCAGGATTGTTGAGTTTTGAAAACAAGCATTTGAATGAATTTTTAACATCAGGTCATTTATTTTTAAATAATGTATACATTGAGAAGTAAATGACCTCCGTTTCAGTTACTAAGTTGCTATTTTCAGAAAAGTTTATGCACAGTTAATCATAGTGAACTGTAATACCTGAAACCTAAGTGTGATTAGTATGGATTTATAATTTTCAAGAAATTAGCAGAAGCAAATAATTAGATTAAACATATTGAGGTAAATTTTTAAACTTTTTAAACTGATTCAAATGAGCTATACATCCAAAAAGTTTCTTAACACATTGTTCATTACACATTATTTAGGGTAAAGATTTTCTCAAGAAGCTATGAAACTGTACAAAGCAATTATGCAGAGTGAAGTCTCAATTCATGAGTATTTTTATGTTAATCTGCAGAAGTTTTTACCAAATGATATATGTGTGGTATTTTTGGTTTGTTAGTTTAAGAAATCTGTTATTATGCACTTTTGATCCTGTACAGAGTTAACTTTTGATATTTCATCCAAAGTAGGAGAAGCCTTTTCCAATTATGTATATATCTGAAAGATAACTAGAAATATATATTAAAGCATAAGCAGTCACCTTATTGGGCAAAGGCATAAACTACACAAATGCAAGTCAATATAGGCATATGTTTCCAATAAATATTTGAGCAACTTATTTGGGGAACACTACTCATTGTAAGAGCATTTGACATTTATATATGTAGCCTCAGTGTGAATGAAAAGCTAGTTTTAAGATCATGTTGTTATATTCTTGGGCGAGGCTTTGTAAAGAGCACTTCTTTTACAGGAAAAACATTAAGAGACCATTTTTAAAACTCATGAAGGCACTTTCTGCTGTATGTGAATAAGAGTTACATAGGCTGCAAAATATAAAATTTATAATGCTGTTGAATATTTTGGGTGTTGAATTCATAACTTATTTTGAATTTTCTCTACAACGTACCATTTTTCATATTGTGCATTGAACAATGAGCATTGGAACATTATTAAGCTAAATTTGAAAATGGTAAGCCAATGAATAATTGGAAAACATAATACGCAAATGAAATATAATATATATATACATTTTACAAAAGCTATATCATCTGTTAACAATAACTACTTAAGTCAGGTGCCATTTTCTCTTATGAATAACTGTATCACGTAAAGTTTCTGAAACTGTGTAATATAGCATTAAGTAGAAATCTATCATTGTCAACATCTTTAATACAAAGTCTTTTAGAGTGCATGTGCATTGAATGGCACAAGGCATAAAAGATTATTTAACCATGGTGCGAACTCCTAGCCAATTTTCAGCAATAGTGCTGTCTCACTCATTATGCTTGTCACACTTGCTCCACCTTCCCCTCCCTCCTACACCTTTACTAAAGTTTCTTCCTCACTGAAAATTTTCAGAGCTAAACTGAGGTGAACTGGTGCATGGTGCACTGAACTTTGTGCTGTGGTTATCACACTTGAGGTCCTTGTGCATTTAAGAGGCTCTGCCTTAATATCTTTATGCAAATATTCTATCTCCCTATACAACATATATTGAGATTTCTAGATAAACATTTGAAAGCATTTCAAGGCTTCAAAATTCATCAGCATACAAACAGCCAAATCATCATAATTTTCTATCGGTAACCTCACTTCCAAACGAAACCCAGTCTTCCTGGACCAGCTTCAATCACAGTATGGGCGAAATAATATCAATCTTAAATCTGAGTGACTGTTCTATGCCAGTATTCTCATTTACAGGCTTATAGAATATCTTTGGAAACTATGAGATTAGTTAAAACATTTTATGTTGTAGGTTTGATTTGTGAGTGCCAAAAATAAATAAGTACCAATATCATGCATATTTATTCTGTGAAAAATGGTACTTGATAGACTTGCTTAATTTTTTTTGATTTCAGCACACAAGTATAGAAAAGCTAATATTTTATAATAGATTTTAAAACTTTTGTTAGGTTGGGTTATTAGAATATTAAAAAGCAGTGATATATATCATTTAATAAATGTATGTGAGAACTTGAAGCACTAAACTTTAATTTTACTTGCTAAAAGAATATGTTGTGAAGACATTGGTCCTCATTCATGGTCTGAACAAACTTCAACTTCCGATGCATTTATTCAAGATATAGTATTACATAAAAACATATATGTAGGCCTAGGTAGATGTGAGTTTAAAGATCTTTAAAATACTTTCATGATAAACTCCATTTTAACTTTTAACTAAACACAATTTTTAAAGGATAACTCATTTGTTTAGTTATTTGTTTTATTTATTTACATATTTATTTATAGGTTTTATAGCAGACACTGCCATCTTAAGAGAAAAAGAAGAGTACTTTATTGTTGTGCATTTAATGCTGCTTACTTGCTTTTCCTTTTTATTAGACAGAGAGAAAGAAGTCCTGTAATTCTTGCTGAATTCGTTTCTCAGTCATTCAATAATCAACTGATTCTTTATGTAACTTTCTCCAGTTAAACATTAATACAGCGTGTGTTATATTCCATTTTTTTTACGACATAGCTAACAATATTGAAAAGTGTTTATTTCTGGCAACACAGTTATTCACTTTTTTAACTTTCTCTACATGTACTATGTTAAGTAAATAGAGAAGCATGAATTCCACCCAAACTAGGCATTTAAGTTTAGTATTTTTCTAGGATGTGCCACAAAGATCATGAGTAAAATACTCCATCTCAAACTACTCTTTATATGGAAAAAAATTTCAAAAGTTTTGATTTTCTCCAAAATGGCTCTTAATGGTTATGATCAAAATACTGTATATTAAAAGATATTTACATGACCAATAAAGTGTATATCTTAAATTTTCTGGGAACACCCTCTGAAGACTTCTTTATTCTAGATGACTTTTTCATAACTGGTAAACCATAAGAGATAGGAAAAAAGTTAACTACACAAAAACTGTAGACCTCGTTAAAACACACAATTATGTGATACTTTTTTTTTTCATGGAGTTGACCATTTATAAGATATTCCTTATTAGTTTAATTTTAAAATATTTGAATTTTCGTATGGAAATTTATCATTTCCTGGCCATGCAAAGAAACAAATTTCAATCACTTTGGAACCAGCTTTTGAAAGATTTGACTATCGCTTTAACATAATGTATTCTCTTACTTCCCTTCTACTTACAAGGAAGCAAATAATAAGACCATTACTGCTAATGTTTATCTTGATTAGTATGAAATAGAAGCCTATTAACAATAACTTGTTACAGATCTATAGAGAAAGTCATATGAATGGAACACATCAGATTTTTCAGCTTGATCTTAAGGGTCCTCATTCTGATTTGTAGTCAGAAATTATTGGTGAGAAATTCCCTTATGATTGATATTCCTACTACCACACGGCTGTCTTGGTATACTGTTGCCACAGTTTTTCGCTGTCTGCCTGCAGCAGCTGTACTCCCAGATTATCATTGAGATCCTCTTACTGTTTATTTCACTATTTTCACCAGAGTCGCTGTTGTTAAATTTATAATCACACATTCCACTGCCTCTTTTAAAATGCCTTCGTCTTTCCATGCATTTTCTAGCATACCTCTCATATATTGAACTACTTTTTACCCATTTCTCACCAGTTACCAATATAACATTAGCTCCTGTTCCTGTACTTCACTTA
Organism: Hymenopus coronatus; assembly: GCA_030762935.1. NCBI lineage: Eukaryota > Metazoa > Arthropoda > Insecta > Mantodea > Hymenopodidae > Hymenopus > Hymenopus coronatus. The sequence goes on from CM060898.1 coordinate 54,701,038, forward strand.
ACATAAATTATTTTGTCTAACGTGACAATAACTTATCACACCTATAAGGCATGTAAAATCACAATGCTACTCATGTAGTTCTAGATGTGAACAAGAACAAAATCTGCAAATTATAAAAGATAACAACAGTTTTTGTATATATAAACCCTTGTGAAATTCCTGTGTATACAACAACCAAACTTTTAACAGAATTAAAACAAGTAATCAGTATGCCAATAATCGGATCAGTACATGCATGAAAATACACACATAAATTTTCAATAAACCTGTTGGTGTTGCAACTCTATGACATCATGTCACTGATGGTAATGCATTCGTGTACTATGATTGGTCGGCAACCTGATGAGTCCCTGCCAGCTAATGCACATTTCACAAGTGTCAGCCACAAGGAAATTTCTCAACGACCATATTGTCACACAATTAAAGCTTAGCATCCTCCCCTTTATTGTTTTTTCTAAAACATTTAGAGACGACTGCAATTCTCCTCAAGTATATTGTAAACCACTCCAGATTACAGGCTGCTATGGTAGCTTAATGGGCTTTTTTGCAGCCCTTGTACTGAACCTCAGTGGTTCAGTTCCCAGCTATGAATTGCCAATAAAGACGCCCCTGTCTTTCTGATTAACTCATGTGAAGTTGCCAAGGTCAGATGTGACTCAAGGTTCATTGCAAAAGCTGTAGACCCCCTATTCATTACCATATTCATTAGTACCATACCATCAAGGTAACATCACCTGCTGTGTGCCTCCAGGTAATAAATTGGTTCAGTCATTGCTTGGTGGTATTAGATTTCTCTGAAGTTTATAGTAGATATAGAGAGGTATTAGAAAGCGCATTAGTACCATTTCTGAACCATATATGCTATTTTGGAGAATTTGTGGAAGTCACCTTCTTGCCGTTTAAAATATGAAAGATGCTTTCAAAGTAGGGTTTTTGTCCAACAAAATATTTCTCCTAGGAAATTATCAGAGCTGATTTTCGATATAGAAAAATGTAACTCCAGTTTCCTAAATAGACTGATGGTGGAAGCCGAACAAAGTTATAATAAAAATATTATGATAAAACAAGTGTTAAACAAATCTTTTGAAAAACATTGATAAAAGTAATTTTTGTATTCAGGCTTTATTCACTTCTAAAATCAAAATCCAGAAATTTAATCCCAGTTTTCTCAAGCACTGATTGATTAACACACTTCCTCACATATTTGTAAATATTTTCACTTTCGACATACTCCTTAACATACAAACAACAAAGTCCAACACATGCTGTCTCTATTAAACAATATGCATAGCCGAGTAACCTGATTTGGTTGCAAAACAAACATTTTATCCAGTGTTACAGGAAAGCCAACAGTCACTTATGGTTAACTAGTTTCTGAAAGCATTAACTCCAGCAGCACTGGAATAAAAAGTCTATTAGCAGTATATGGTCCATAGATACTGGAACAATTTATAACATCTATGTAGTAAAGCTGCAGCATTAATGTGCATTAAGAATGCAGTACTTCTGTGGTGGTCACTGACTTGTGTGATGATATTGCTCTAGCACTGAATTCCATAATATGATTGGCATAAATAATGCTATAGAATTTAAATTATTGCAACACTACATTTTCAGTTAATATAATAAATATTCAGCTTGTGATCTAGAAGGGAAACCTTAGAATGAAATGCAATTCCTGGCAGCAGCCAATTAAGATATTGGTGACATACATATCATGACCTTGTTTTACTTAAATACAGGCTGACTCTGGTCAGTTTTAAGTTAGAGAAAGTTGGTTGGTCCAAGCATATGTTTTCAAAGGGAAAGTAAGTACATAAGAGTCTATGTTATAAGTTCACAGTTTAATTCTGACCATAATGACTATTTTTCCTGTCCTTATTGCGATTGTTGCATCTTAAGGATGTATGTTATTTGTTATAGCAATGGAAAATAAACTTTTATAATCTTTCGACAATAATAGTAATTTCCCTCATCTCCTTCAGGCTTACAATTTAAAACATTTGGTGTTCACAGGAGATCAGTAATCATCTGGAGCTAATTTGAGCAGGAGTGATTTTTTATCAGTAATGGCTAAATTTGTGATTTAAACAACTATGGATGGACATTACCCTAGTCCTGTGTTCCATTATGGGGAAAATTCTGATATGAAGAGCAATTAGATTGGAATGATACAGCATTGAGGAGACAGAAAAATACCCAGCAGCAATATTAGGATGTTTTCACTTGCTTATAATCTTGATGTATAAAGAAGCATTGCTTCTAATAAAAGGCTTGTTACTGAATTATCAAGATATATTATACATGCAGTGACATTATGACAAAGTATACAATAAAGGTATTAGGCATCAATTTAAAATCAAGTTTTGTTTACTAGTCAGTTTATGATCGTTTGTATCATGAATAATTTCTGGTTCCAATTGTTGACTGCTAACTCATTCAAATTATATCATATCTCAGAGATATGTTGATTAATATTTGCATTACTTTCTAGATAGTTTTTTGATGTGCATGTGGGTTAAAATAATTTGCACAATTTTATCACTAATACCTTATTCAGGTAATATGACAACTCCTTAGCTTAAACCGCAGTTTAGCATGGGTTTAAGCCAAGCCATGGATAAGCTCAGCTTATTACTTGAACTATGCACTGTAAAATCTACATTAGCTTAAGCCTCCTCTTAAGCTTAAAGTGGAATTAGGCCTAAGTTAGAACTTTAAGCAAGCAGTTTTTATCAAATGGTGAGTAATATTGGTAAATGATTTAATGAGCCTGGGCTTCAGACTGTTAAGAGGTATCTGACATTTCTGAAGTAATTTTCATAATTTTAACTAGCAAGATTCCATAGAGATACTTATCACAAAATTTGCTCTATCTCCATGCAAAATGTTTTTAAAACATACCAAAATAATTCAAAATCTTCTCGGGCTGATCAGTTCACCCTGAAGACGAGGAAGATGCACTTCTTCGAAACGTTGGTGTCAAGCCAAGTTTTTACCTGGCTAGAAGCCCGAGAAGATTTTGAATTAACACGTCGCCAGGAAAGCTTCAGTTCTTATTTTTATACCAAAATAAATTGATTAGACTAACATAAGCTAGGACCACCAATTATGTCATCTTGCTGCAGGTAGAGAAAGACGGTAGCACATAATGTGGATTTACAATGGAACAATCCTTAATGGTCTTTCTTCCAGGAACGTAAACTGAATCATGCAGTGGACAGTTAATTGACTATGTCCTACACTTTAGAAGCCCATTATTGATCATTTAAATAAACAATGCCTACCATGATAGCTTAGTTGCTACTGTATAAGGCTGCAAATGAAACCAGCTCTTAATATGGCTAGTCAGTATATGAGTGTTCAGCTTGAAATTAATCATTTGAAGATTTGCATGGCACTTTGTAATATATACTTTTGCTACTGGTTGCAGGATTGAATGAATAGTGTAGTTTTATAATTCATTTCCTCATATTTCACATTTGAAAAGATGGTACGTTTAAGTTTGTTAGTTGTAGTGGGCTAGTTTATTGTTTAAGTACATTCTTCTAATGTAAATAAAGCAATGTATTACTTCTACAATTTTACCACACAATATCTAACCAAAATAAATCCAGAAGACCAGGTATGCAAGTCACTGGCCCTGCATTTTAGTGCTGTATTCAATTTCTTATAATAATACTGGAGGAAAATTCTTCACTGTTTAAATGTTTTCATTCTACAGCTAGAACTGATAGAGATTCTGTATGCATATGAGATCATTGCTAATTCTATATAAGTAACTTGCATTTTACAATGAGTAGTGAAAAGCAATAGAAACATGATAAAGCACTTTTCTCAGCAGTGTGTTTTAATTACCAGATGATTAGAAAATAGAATTAGGTTAGATTTAGGAAGACTGAAGAATTGTTGAATTTACAATGTTTATTTAAAAGCAATAAATTGCTGCATGAGATAATGCCAAATTGTGATGCTGTATATGTTACTCATAGCTATCTTGCCATGAGATTTAATCATTTTCATTTCCATTTTAAATTGAAACTGAGTTAACTAGATCATAAAAATATTGTCAGTATGATTATTTGAAAATGAATGCTCTGCCTATCCAAACATATCTAGAACTGTATATGTGTGATTTTATTAGAGCTGGTGGCCTGGTTTCAATTTAAGGTGAAAATAACACTGCTGTTTTAACTTAAACTTTGTGAATTCTTTGTTAAGATGATAATTAATGTATGCAGCCTCAAAATCATGGATTCAAATATATAAAAGTTCATAAATATGCAATAAGTTCTGTAACAGCTTTTAAATGAGAAAAAGATGTGCCAAAAAAGAAATTGTTACACATACTGAAGGCATAATCTTTTTTATGACAGTAATTTTCAAATCTATTTGAATGACTTCTAAAAACCTCAAACACCATAGTTTTCTTTTTTACAGAGTTAAAGATTATCTTTTCTACCTAAAGATGATATGGTCGATAAGAGCAATTTTAAAGTCTTAAATTCAAATGTTATGGTTGCAAGGTATAAAAATAATATCTTTCTGTTTAACATATGTTTGTGTTCAGTATGAGATTTTTCCTCTCTTGTTTTATTTTCCTTGTGTATAGTTTGCTTTTCATCAGAATAAGGAATAAAATTAGACAGTGATTTGGATATAATGAAATATAAGAAAATTCATAATTTAATCTTTATCGTGAAATGTTTTTTATTTTATTTATACTTCACTCAAATTGAGAATTACAACATGTGTCAGGAGCCATTATTTCAAAGCTTCACTCACTAAAGTAAAAGTAAATTTTATTTTAATACTACTTACTTTATTGTTTAACTGCTTCTAAAATAAGTGATGTCTTGTGTTATGCTAATGTCCTTAAATTGTTTGCATTTGGTATCAAGTGTAAATTAAATATATATGTAATGCAACAGAACTCCAAAGCTTTATAATTCAATGTAAGTAGTAACTATTTAGGGTACATAGTATTGTAAGGCATATATATATATATATAATTTTTTTTTTTTTTTTTTTTTTTTTTTTTTTTTTTTTTTTTTTTTTTTTGTGTGTGTGTGTGTGTAGGGGTGCACTTTTGTGTTGAATCAAATAAGGTTTAAAATCTGGTTCAAACTGAAATTTTCAGTAAATATTATTTATTTAGCATGTTAATTCACATCAAAGCAATCTAATCTACAGTATGAGCAACAACCAGTGAAAAGCTCTTGAATTAAAACTTCCAAATAAGTTGTATGTATAGATGCAGAAAAAAAATATATCTGTTTACACTACTGAACAAAAAAAAAAATGTTTCATATACCCGAAACAAAATAGGCCAATTCTTATGTAAATTTTTCTGGATTCCAAAAATTCCCCTTAAAATGCTTTATCATGTAATGTTTTTTTAGGTATTCTTATTTTTTATGAAAACTTGCAGAAATCTGATATAACTCATATTTGCTTAATTGAAAGTAATAGGTATTTTATTGCCAAATAACTCTGAAAATAATTATTATAATTAAAGTAAATCAACACAAGATAATGATGAGAACTATATCCCTGAGTAATCTCAGAAATGTTTCACTGTTGATTCTTTCTGGTATTGACATGTACTCTCACGTTTGAGGAACCAACAATAGTCTCCCAACATGGCTGAATCCCAGTGACCCTGTTAATGTTTTTCCATCTCAGAAATGTCCTGGTGAAAATGCTCACCTAGCTCATCACTTACAACTCCTGGGTGTGTAGGAAAACTATCAAGGTGAGAGTGCAAAAAGTGGATTTTAAGTGGCATTCAGCAACCTGTTTGCTTGTAGCTTTTAATTCTTCTGAAACTAAAGTTTCATAATTTTCTTATCTGTTATTGCCCAGAAAGCCTTTCAGTACTGATTTAAATGATTTCCATGCTGCCAATTCAACATGTATAAGCTGATTAAAAACACTGTCTTTAAGAAGTAATTCTAATTTGAGGACCCACAAATATACCTTCCTTTAGTTTAAGATTCACTTATTTTGGAGAAGATACTTCAAACTTTTGTCCAAACCTTTAACAAAATTTTTCAGTAACCCGAGCTTTATGTGAAGTGGAGGAAAAAGAACTTTGCTTGGGTCTACTAGAGGCACATACTTAACACTGCTTGCTCCAGGTATATAGTTTTCCTGTTTCCCCATTTTTTTACTAAAAATGCTTATCAGTTACCCTACTGTACCATTAGCACATAAAATGGCAGTATTTTGTGAAACCTCCCTGCAGTCCTGTTAGCAATGCAACTACCTCGAGGTCTCTACAAATTTCTCAGCCATGCTTTTCATAACTAGTAACATATAAAATTATGGATATGGAATTGTATATCTCCGTCATCCCTATGATATAAAATAAGATATTGATGGTAGTAGACTGCCATTATATAGGAACACTGTTTAAGCTGTATTTAGAAGAGTCGATAAAGAGGTGCCAATCTTTGACATAATGCTCTATACCTAATTCCTTCATTAAACCATTAACATTTATGCAGAACCATATGTTGTCCTTTGTTGTGAATACTGTATGTCGAGATCGATAAAATGTTATTTTAGTCTCTTTTGGCAGGAAATTCCACTCCTGTAGCCTGGAACCTAGTAATTCTGACACTTTTTTACCTAGTTTCAAATCACGAATAAGATTGCTTAGTTCCTCTTGAGAAACAAAATGTCTCTTCACTTCATTCACATTGATATGTAGGGTCTTGGAATGTTGAGGCTTCACTGTCATCTACATCATGATTTGAACTTGATCCATCATATTCTTAAACCCATGCTTTTGTAGGATCAGGCCCCAGAAGATCTCTATGAGGAACTGGTTCTTTCCACACCATAGGCACTTCAAATGGCAGAGACTTGAATTTACCATGTCGCTATTAAGACCAGTTTTGCAAGATATGCAGAAAACTTGGGGGACAAAATTCTTATCTTGTTGCCAAGGGCACAACCAAAGTATAATGAATATGCTGTTTTGTAACACTTTTTTTTCACTGTGATTTTGGCTGAATTATCCACACACATAACAAAAGTTATTGGGATCATTAGTATATTTCCTACATCTGCTCTTATCCATATCTGTAGCCTTTCTTTAGCACCACGATTTAAGTGTTACACTTTCACAGCTAAATATGAACTGAAAGAAGAATTCATTACAAAACACATGAAAAACAGACTACCCAGTAGAATACTCAATATAACATACCTGTTTATTTACTGAGTAAAATGAAAGTCATGGAGAGGACCATGATAAAGGAGGATTGGCTGTGGACCTGAGGGCCATAAATCAATGTTCAAATAGGAATCTTTTCCATTATAGAAAACAATTTGCTGATAAATCTTGCATGATGGAAAATGTTTCTAGTCATTTTGAATAATATGCATTTTCTTTACAGACATAAAAATATTATTTAATAATAAACTGGATATTTTAAATTAAGTTAACATGAGTTGGTAACATACATTTCTGTAAGTTTTTATAAAAGAATAAAAATATATCAAAAACGTTACATGATACAGCATTTTAAGAGGCATTTTTTTAATTAGCGAGTCATTTTCATAAGAATTAGCCTATTTTGTTTTGGGTACAAAAACTGTGTTCCCTAGTGTTATGTCTAGAACAATGTGCCTAAACTTAAGTAGCTGGTGAGCCATGGCGCTTCCAATGGCTTTATTGGTGAAAACAGATTAATTAGTGTGGCTAGAAAATCTACATAAATATTTAATGTATTTAAAATAAAAAGGGGACATTTTGTGGCTATATGTTCACGTGCGCTCTCCCTCACTCTCCTCCTCTCGTCTTACCTTCTGAAGTCTTTTTGACACCTATGACTTCAAAAAAAACTGATGGTGTTGCTATTTGTTGAACTATATAGGGTTATTTTCCTAAACCTTCTCCGACACATACTTCCAGACTCTGTGGAGGATAGGGAATAATTCTGGTTAAAGAAAATTCCCTAATGCAACGGGGAAATTGAACCTTGTACCTATGGGTTGAGAAGCTGGAATACTAACCACTCATCCACAGCTCTCTTTTGTAATGTAGTTTAATAATAGTATTGGAATGATACATTACAGTTGAGAAATGAAAGATCTCATAGAACTGCATTTCTTGAGGCCTTGCAAAAGAAACCCAAGTAAAGAGGAGCCTCTGATAAGCATACTTACTTATGGGCACTTTATAAGCAATATACCAATACTCAACATACAGGGTGATTAGGAAGCAATTTGACAATCCAAAGGGAATTGAAAAGTAAGGTACGATTAAGGAATATTTTTGCTCAAAGTTTGCTGCCAGTCTTAAGACTGAAGCAGCCATGTAAAACTAAAATGAAGGGGAAAACTGGCATAGGAGAAATAAATATCTATACTTCTAGATCTGCTGAGTTTATTTGCAATAGGAATATTAGTGATTCAGAAGAAAATATTAGAGTAACAAATTTCACAAGTGCTTTTTTTTTTTTTTTTAAATTTATTTATTTATTTATTTATTTAATAGTTTAACGTCCTTTAACCTGTTTTGGTCATATCGGACGATGAATGCAATTGATGATATGATGCTCAAATGATCTCGGGGTCCATGGAGCTTAAAGTTACTTGACATTCGTCTTCTCAGGATAAGGGAAAACCCCGAAAAAAAACCTTACCTGGGTAACTCACCCTAAGCGAGATTTGAACTCGCGACCTTTTGAACGTGAGGCAGACATGCTACCACCATGCTACCCAGGTGAGCTAAGCAGAATGTAATTTTATTTCATAAGGGAACTATTAAAACTTGTGCTGAATCAAAACTACAAAAGCTTTGCTCTCAGTTTTAAATGCAGAGTTATGAAACTAAGTGCCAAATCACATTAAAACAGCAGGGACCAGATGACTGCTTGCTTTAAACCTGCAAGGGAGGTGGGTAGATTACTTATTTCAAATTGAGAAGCTCTTATGTACTGCTCTTGCTGGATTCTGGCTTTTGACTTCAATATCTTATATTGAAATGATGCTGTTTTATGGATAAATCATCTTTACCTATGTGTTTTTTTACCACAAATATTCCAGGCTAGACACCAATATTTTACAGGTTTTTATACAGACATTGTACTTAAATTACCGATAGATTCACTCTTTAAAATGACTCAGGTTATGATTCAAAAGAAAAATATTTTGTGTTACAGAAGTGTAGCACTACTCATTTTGATTTGGGACCAAGCCTAGTGAAATGAGGAGCTTGAACTGTACCCCTATCTTGAGAGAGAGAGAGAGAGAGGGGATAGCAGTCTGGTACCTCCATATCTCACACACACACTTCAACTGAATATTGCATAATGGGAGATAGCTGTCTAAGCCAAAAGTGATGTTGAAGAGACATGATCACCCTCCTTAAGAGTGAATGCTATTAGAATGTCACACATGTATACTCTTTGAAGAAGTAGGGAAGAGAAAGTGTTAATGCTTCAGGCTGTATACGACAGTTTGTGTGTCTGTAAATAAGTACCCTAAAAGTTTAGTGCATTATGTTTTCAAAAGAAATATGCAGCAGAACTTGGTAATAACCATCTCAGTGAGTAGATTTGGAACATGAAAACTTTTCAGACATAACTTTCCAATAAAGTAAATAATTTTCCTTAACATATTACATTTTCAAAGATAGAGGCAATAGAGAAATAGAGATTTTGAAATGTGCTAACATTGATCAGGTGACCAGATATATCTACAGTGATATACCAAATAGTAGTTCTGAAATGTGTTATTTATTTGAAGGCTTGAATGCCAGGAATTACTTCTTTATTGTAAATTTGTTTCTCTTTAATATTTTATTCTCTTATAGTCTTAAAAGTCTGCACATTTCTGCATGATAGTCTTCCAATATGTAAGTATTGTTTGCCTCTGCCAGAGTATCAGTGGCATATAGAGAATCATTTGACATAAAAATATAGCATTACTAAGTCAAATAAAGGTAAAACTAAAGATCAGAAATGTATTGTAAACTAATTGAGAAAATTAAATTTGAACAGGGCTTTTGTAATAAATGCAGCTACTAGCTCAGTGACATGTTCTTTGATTGGTAGGCCATAAAATTTGTCTAATAAAAATAAGAGAGAGGATGTCATTACAAAAGACCGCTGTTGTAACAATGATTCAATTGCTTAACTGTTTAAAACTTAAAAGGATAATTCCGGTAGCACACCTGCCTCTGGTACGTGGAATCCAGGTTTGATCCCAGTGGGGACATGAGAAGTTTTTCCCAATCAGGATTCTTCCCTGCTGCTTACCAGTTCTAGGTTTAGAGGCCCTTCACTGCCATCCTGCAAAAATTACTGTGGAATCATCCTGTCCAGTTGCTGTGATAGACTATGGTCTCTCCCATGATTCCATCCCATTTCCAATCAACCTTTGGGTTGCTCACCATCAAACTTAGAGGTTTAGCTATAACTCTCTCCATTACTAAAAAATGTAAAAAGTAACAGCAAAATCTAATTTTAAATTGCTCCACCGTACCATATAAAATAGAATCAATTTTATATTTAAATATATCAGCTTGGGATTAATTCATAATTATCATTTGATTTACACAAATAGATTAAAAAATAGTACATAACCCCCTTTAATATTTTTTCCAGCTATTCTACTAGCTGTAACTAGGAGCACCAGATGGACAAGAACTACAACACCCTTCAAACCATATTTGGTGTTTGCTTTGTATGGACTATTTTCTGGTTTTCATTTCACGCACGCGCGCGCACACACCCGTGCTCGTGCTAGGGAACCTGTGGGCTATGGGTTCTAAACTTAAAAACAATATTCCTATATTTTAAACTGAGTGGAAGCCTAAGAAAATTCTAAGATTTTACTGCTTTTATTTTAAAATATTATCCATGTAAATGGATTGGCTGGTCACACAGAATTTATACAAAATAGTATTTTAATGTAAAATTTTAACCATATATTTTGCATTTATATCTAAATAATACTCTGAATAATGCGGATAACTGCAGTTGATTTCCATGGTTAGTGCACTGCTCTGCAGTCTTGACCATAAAAGGTGGTCCTGTGATTTAGCCCACTCAACTCTCACTGAGGAAACCATAGTCATTTCCAGCACAATAAATAGATTTAATGCAGTTAATTTGCTTTAGGGCTGTGTTCGTTCTCTTCCATTTGTTGTTGCCCTCCGTGGTGTAATGGTTACCATACTGACTTCATATACCCAAGGTCGGAAGTTAAAACCCGGCGGAGGACAATGGATTTTTTTTTAGTGTAAAAATCCTTAGCGTGGCTTCCTTTGGAAGGGAAGTAAAGCCGTTGGTCCTGTGTCGTAGATTTACGGCACGCAAAAGAATCTCAAGCCTGATAGAGAGGCCTCTGAACAAAATTAAGCGGTTTTTCATGCCCAATTTAGAATGGGAAGCTGAGAGTGTCCATAAAGAGCGTCCATAAATAACATGCCATTTCATTTCATTTCCACTTGTTTTGCCATTTGCTACTTTCTCATCCTAGTTTATAATACTGTCTTTTGCCAAAATCTATGTAGAGGTGCAAAGTTGAAAGTACACCTCAAATGCTGCTCTCTGATTTGTTTTTCATCTTAACACAAGTTACCATGGACTATAAATACATTTAATTTATATGCCATAAAGTTGATCAATGATAAATGTGATTTAAATTTAAGATTACAAAATTTGGTATATCACCCCAATTTTGTGGCCATGCCATGGCCGAGTGGTTAGACCATTTACCTTTCACCAAGGCAGCACAGAGATGGGTTTCCCCCACCATTGCATTTCACTGGTGCTCCAGCTTCATTCCATATATCATCAGTTTCATTGCCTGTGGTGCCATAGCAGTAAAAGCAGGCTTGAAACACTATTAAAGAAAAAATACTAACTTCTATCTCAGATTGTCATAAAATGACAATTGGTAGAATCAGGAATTTGACATTAGGTAAAGTTCAATGTCTTTTGAGATCAGCTCAATAACTGATTCTTAAAACTGATTTTGATTTAATTGCTCATATGAACAATTTTTGTAGAATGTTCTTAAAAAAGCTTGTAGTGTGCACTTCTAGCTAGCAACCAGTATATGTGCTGCATTCCATGATCCATCCACAGGCAGCGATGGCAACAATGCCACTGTGCCAAAAAGGTGACCTGGAACAGAACAGACAATGACGATGCCTTGTAATGCAACATAATGAAAGTATGGGACTTTTAAACATTATGCTATATATATATATATATGAGAGAAGAGCCTTACATTTTGCCTTCTTAGAGAACCCCATTGGAATATATGCAAGCGAATTGGCACTAGACACTACACCAATACTCTTTACTTTTTTCTTTTTTTCCATGCATTACAAGGCACACATAGTAACCTTTTTTGCTCCCTATAATTACACAGCACATGTTCCTTAAATAAACAAAATAGAAATGTGCTAATTTCAATGTTGGCAGTATAATATTTTAATCAGAAGTGTTTATAATGGTGAAACTTGATATTGTGAATGGTTTGGGACACTTAAGTTTCACTTTTGAGTGAAGATTTACCAGATAAAACTAAAGTCATCAATCCACTAACAATTTTATTAAGTCTATAGCTAGTCATTGTTAGGGACAAATCTTTGAGGGATCTACTCTTCCATAAGTTCATACAGAGGACCTTCCACTTAACTTTCAAATATTACATCATAATTATATTGGTCACACATGAATAACATAGGTCTGGCTTAACTCAAGTTTCCATTTTGCTCTTTCTGTTATAAAGAAAAGGTATATTTCCTCTCCTGCTTTACCATCTTTGCTAAAGCATTGTTCAGCTAGTATAGTGGTCTTAAGAGCATTGAGTTAATATGAAGCTTCATATTATATATGCATTTATTAAATGTAATATTTTTCTGTCTTAGTGTGAATAAATTAAAGAAATAATTAGGCCCATATAATTGCAGAGAAATATTGTGAGAAAAATTGCCATGTTTTGAGGCTGCAAATATAGTATAAAAGCTTTTCTATTATTGAGGTGAGAGAGTTGAGGGAAAAAATGGTGTGGCTACTACCTTGCCTGATGGACATGGCTTATGCTACACTTTAAGAGTGGAGTTCTGTGCTCCTGTGAGAGAGAAAAATAACTCCTATTTATTATTTCTGGAAGGAGGGGAAATAGAGCAAGAAGGGATCAACATAATGTTATAGTGAACTGTATTTATGAATAACTTTAACTGAGCACTTTTTTGAACTGCACCTTTGCTATAGTATGACCTTCATCAATTTTTTTTACTTGAATTTATTAGCTTGAATGTTTTACGTTTACAAATCACACAAATTGTAATAAAGCCTCTGTATCTTGTCTGAAGTAAGTTCAAGAAGAGTATGAGCTAAATGTTACCCAATTGCATCTCTTGGGCTTATGAATGTAAAGATTATGTTCTTTCATTCTGTATGTCAGGAAGGCTATCTAAATTAATTACAGGAATTCAAACATCAGTCTCAAATGGAATTTGTTTTAAATGTTACAATGTTAAATCCCTTATAAAATTGTTTTAAATTTCCAGGGTTAAATATTCGTTATACATTTGCTTACTGTTTGTGCAGAGGTTTGTTCTTAAAATGGATGTAATATATCTGCTACAATGCCAACAAAATTGCTAATGAACACATTTGTTAAATGAGCATTATTTGCATTCATTTTGTTACTTGTTACCATTCCATTAAATGAAAAACATTAATACCACTACTGTCAGCATTAATTTGATTATAGATATTAGTCACTTTAACAAGTGTGTAATATATTTATGCCACTTTTATCCCTATCTTTTCCTGTTCATTGGCAAGTGCAGATTGTGTATCACTGCAAATCTTTTCCTAAATACCACTCAAACTCTATAAATAACAATGCATTTTATTGCACCATTAGACATCATTATTCCATTTGGTTGGATTAAAATAGCCCAAATAACTTCTGAATTTGTAATTATTTGTGTTGTTTATATTATTTGTTATTTTGTATTTAGTAAAAAAAAAATTGAATGCTATATTTCTTCTTTCATTAACTTTTAAATGTTTACATTGATAAACCTGCTGAAAATTTACAGCATTTTTCCTGACACGTATTTCATTCAAGAGTTTGTTCCTTACAGAAAAGCCCTCAATATTTTACAATATACTAATGAGCAACAAATTATTACTGTGTCTAATAAAACATGTATTTTGCAGACAATTTGCAAAGTTAAAGAGTGACTTCTCTCTTAGTGGTCTTTAAAACAGAGGGCAATTTCATCTCATCAGTGAACATCCCCTTACACAAAAGGAAGAAATTTCTCGTGGCCAGCTGCATTTTTAAAAAACAAAAAATTGGCATTTCCAACATCACTGTACAAGTAGCAATAATTTGAGGAACTCTTGGCATAAATTGTAGTATCTCATTGCAGACTTTCATTTATTAGTACTGTCATCTTTACTGAAAAGTGAACACAACTGCTCAGTACAGTATGTAGATTCAACAAAAGCATACTTTTAATGATTGCATGCTAGTAAGTTTTCACATTTTTCCATATCTTGCATTACAGACTAAACATAAGAAAACCTGATAGAATTATTTTATTGCATATTTTTGCAAAGCAGCAGGAGATTTTTGCTTCAAATAATAAAGCCTGAATGTGGTTATATAAATTGTATTTTTCTTCAGCATTAAAATTAACACACTCAGCATTTGCATATTAACTCATTAACTGCTACTCTCTGCAAGTAAGAGTACAATCTTGATGGCAACTCACAAGAAATGTTTAAATTTAATGTTTCACCATTCTGTATAATATAATTTTGTAAGCTAGTGTTAAACTTAGCTCTTAATATGCCTTCCATTAAGCACAAGTTGAACAGAATTGTGTATTTCTAAACTTCAGGCAAGATATTGCGCTACATAAGTGATGAGTTATTATTCTGTTATATAGTTATGCTATATGTGCTTTATTTATTTTTCCTGGAACTATAAATTGAAGGAATATATATCAGAGGAGTGCCTATATTGCATAACAAACTGTACATTATTTTCATGTATAATTATAATCTGCTTGACTTTATTTTTTAGAAGTTTGTACAATTGTTGAACAAACTATTTAGAAATATGGATGTGCAGTAGTTTGGTAATAAAACACCAAACCATTTTTGAGCATAATTTATAGGAGTGTAATTTATAATTTTATGATTATAAGGTCGGTCAGCAGTCTATGGATAAAGAGTAGGTTATGAACTCTGTTCCTTTGGTGTGTGTTTCCATTGCTGTGAAGTCTGATAACATCCCTTGTTTTAATCTAAACTACATCTACATTACAGACAACATGCAACAAATGGTATCACAGTATTTGAGAATAGGTGTGTATAAACCTCTAGAGCAGGTTGTTCCAGCTTGGCTACATGCAAAAAACCAGTGAATTACTCGCAAGAGTGTACCTGTAGTATGCAATATGCTTCATCATTGAAGGCAACCCATCATTGCAGCTGAATCAAGTGTTGAAATGCAAGCAGAAGCATTATGCTATGACCTTCACCCTGTAATGTATTGGCTATCTATCGCCTTCCAGTATAGCTGGTTTTGTGGTTTAATACACCCAAGTATTCTAACTCAGACGTGTAGAGTTGGAGCAACGAACTGATCTAGAGGTACATAATTAAAATAGTTGTGCAAATTCTAGAAGTGTTATTTGTAATAGCTGAAAACACTCAGGAAATAATATAACTTGCAAGCAATAATGTTTTCCAAGTTAAAATGATTTTGCAGCTATATGAAATGCAAGTATACCAGATATCAATAATGTTATGCATTTTCATGACTGAATACCAAAGGTTGACTCTGAGCATAAGGTTTTCACCAAGATAAAATGTTTAATTCTAATGATTAGACATAAGATTAGTGATTTCAAATGATTTCATTTGAAATATCACCACAGTAAAGTGCTCAAAGAGAAGTTTGTTAAATTTCCTAACTCACATATTATTAGATAATCTTCCTGTTATAATTCCTGATGTTATAGACTGCAGAATAATGGCTATATTATGCACTAAAAGAAATTTGTATTGTATTGTTCAAGGTATTTTAAACTATATTTATATATAATACATGTCTATTCTTTTAATTATGCCTTATAAGAAGGGTTTCCAAATAAGCAGTTTCCATACCTGTACTTATGAAGAAATGTGGAGGAACTTGATAATGAGAAAAGTCGCTTCAATTTTACTGAGCCTTTGTACAACCCTGATTGTGCCTTATTGTATTTTGTGTTAATTTTTTCCTATTCATATCTTATCTTGTATCATAACCAGTAAATATCAGTTGAATTGGAAAAACTGGAAATTAATAAACTCATTAACCAGACCATATTATAATGCTACCTTTCCAAACAACTGCTTCTTTTGGGTATGCTATAGGGATGAATTTACATAATATTGCATGTTTTTATTATTATTTTATTATTATTATTATTATTATTATTCAGAATATTACTATCATTCTTCT
Source organism: Hymenopus coronatus (assembly GCA_030762935.1). Taxonomy (NCBI): domain Eukaryota; kingdom Metazoa; phylum Arthropoda; class Insecta; order Mantodea; family Hymenopodidae; genus Hymenopus; species Hymenopus coronatus. The sequence goes on from CM060898.1 coordinate 54,717,544, forward strand.
AGATGCAATGTGGTGCAAGACTACCTATTTGAACAGAGCTCTTATTTATTCTTTATTCTCATCATTATTAAAGCAGGACGGATCTATAATATAAAATATCATTAATATGATTTTGGCAGTAGCTTCCCTTTCTTATATTCTTCATCTAGTGTCCCTGGAAATTTGTGCAAGATTCCACATATTTTTCAGTCTAATAACACTTGCAAACCAATGATTTTTTTCCATCCCCCTTTTTTTTAATCCTGAAATGAAAAAAATATATGTTTAAAAGCAAGTAGAAAAGACGTAGCTGTGACTAATTCGTAGAAGAAATGCCTTGAATGCCAAATTTTGAGGAAGTTTGAACATGCCTTACTTTCTCACCTGTGAAACTTGTATATTTGTTAAACTCTGATTATGAATATCCATTGCTATTAAATACCACAGTGACTTTATTGTTTCAAAGAAATCTAACATTCAGAATTCTCTGCCGTTTTCTACTCTTCTATTTTGGTGCTGGATACTAAAAAGTGTGATGGTGCAAAATGGCCAAAAAAAAACAACAAAAACATGATTTAAATTGCAAATTCTGTATAAGTGCAATGAAATGAGTTCATATTTGCATTCTACTACAAAAAAGTATACTTTCTGTGAAATTGTCACGTAAAATCATTATCTATAGTTCATAAATTACTTCTCTTGTGTTTGCCGTGTTGCTCACTATGCAGCCTATGTACAATTACTAAAAGACATATTATAGGGCTATTCTGTATTTGCTTGTTTATTAAGCAAATACAGAGAGAAAATTTTGAAAATTGTATATTATAGTGATAAAATTTTAATTTTTATTATTTTTCAACCCATTTCAGGACAAAAAACTCAAAGCCAATTCATGTTGTATTTTCAATAAAGGAATGGAACATTAGCAGTATTAAAACCAAAAATAGTGCTATCTCTTGGAATTTAAAATTTTCATTTAAAATCAAGAATCCTGAAAACTTAGAAATCCCTAAGGACTGCTAATTAGCAGATAATGTTGTTTGCTAATGTTCTTGTAATGAACAAGATCTCAAAAAATTACACAGGATAGGCAACATTTCATATTTAGCAATATATTTGGCAATTAAGTTTTTAAACATAGGATTTCTATAGGTAGATTCAGATTGTAAACTGGTATTTGGCCATGCATATATCAGCTGGTCTAGGTGCTGTAGACCAGGAAATTTGTGGGTCTAATCTGAGCTATGCCATTGAATTTGTCAGTTTGACTCTACCTCCTATACTATACATAATTTGTGTGGAAAAAATAATTAACATTGTATTTCAATGATTTCTATTCATCTTGTGGTGCATTCAGTAGAGAGCTATCACATAATTGCAAGTCCAGTTAATGCTGAGAATTTAGAATGCTGCAGTTTACCTCATATCCTAATGTCTTCTCCCATCTGCTTTCTTGGCTAAAGCAAGTCATATCCTCTCCTTATTTATTTATATCTTAAAAAAAAGTACAAATAACAAAAGAAAATCTATATACTGTACCAAGGTTCTCCAATACATTATTCTCAAACTATGCATTCTCTAGTTAACCTTCTTTAAACTTTTATCCATATATCCCTTACTTTCCCTAGAGAATCCCCCATTATATACTCATCTGTGAATATTAATTTCTCTAGGCCCATATGCACAATGTACATAGTGGATATAGAAGGTAGTGCATTCCACCCAAAAATTTGATACTGAGATTTCACCAGAAATACACGCTTTGGGTCCCCCTGAATCGAAAAAAAGCACTTTTAGAAAAAGGCCCGTGTATGTGTGTGTGGACAGCATAGCTCAAAAACGAAAACACTGTTAAATACCAAACTTGGTATTTAAGTTTGGTATCTTCCAAGGATGCGACAGAACATTTTCAAGAAAATTACCCCACCCCACATTTTGAAATTTTTTATTTTCTCAAATATGGCTCTTAACGATTTTGGTTAAATAGTTTATATTTAAGAAACGAAATTGGATTTTCTGGGAATAACCTCTGAAAACATCTTCGTGGTGGATGACTTTTGCAGAATTGACAAACCATAAGAGATATGCAAAAAAAATTCTGACGTGTTACACTCAAATGAGTTTGGTATTTAACCGATGTTTAGTTTTTGAGTTATGCGGTCAACATGCATAAGTTTTTTCAAAAAAATAATTTTTACTTTCTCTATGTGTACTATTTACATAGTGTATAGAGAAGGTATTGTATTCACCCATTATTTCAATGTTGAGATTTCACCAGTTATATATGTTTTGGGGTCCCCTGAGTTGTAAAAGAGCATTTTTAGAAAGAGGGTCGTTTGCGTGTCTGTGGACAGCATAGCTCAAAAATGAAAAGACCCTTAAATACCAAACTTGGTATTTAGGTTTGGTATCTTTTAAGGATGCGACACGAAAATTTTCAAGAAAATCCCCCCACCACAAATTGCCCTGTACATGCAAACAATTTTAATTTCTGAAAATGGCTCTTAACGATTTTGATCAAAATACAGTATATTAAAGATACTTACAACCTAAATAAAATGTATATCTCTTTATTCTGAATGAATTTTGTTGAACTGCTAAACTGTAAGAGATAGAAAAAAACTACACAAAAATGTAGATCTTGTCAAAACACACAATTTATGTTGTTTTTATTTTTTTTCAAAGGCAACCGTTTCTGATATATTCCATTTTATTGGTTTCAATTTTAAACTACTTATACTTTTCACAGACAGGAAGTGTCCGTTTTTCTTTTATTCTACTCCTGGCCAAGCAAAGAAGCGATTGGTAATCATAATCGCACAACAGTTTTTAAAACATTTGACTATCACTTTAGTATAGAGCATTCTTCTTCTTATAAGGAACTAAGTAGTAAGAAAATTCTGCTAATATCCATCTCCATTAGCATGGTGTAGAAAGAAGATTAATCCTTTGTAAGAAGTTTGTAGAGCAGCTGGAGAAATTCATGCAAGTGTAACACCAGATTTTTTTTTTAACTTCTACTGCTTCTTGTAGGTTATCTTATTTTCCATCCCAGGCATTCTCTCCAACATTTCACCATTTAACAATTTCACACTCTAAGTAATGAAAAGTGTTATATTTCCAAGAAAGTACATCTTTCTGCAAAGTTTTTTCTTGGTATTGTTATATATAAGTACCTATACAAGGGGTGCCATTGAAGGAGAAATAGCATTGCCCAGATTTCTCCCATCATTACACTCCTGCTACTGTAACCCCTCTGACAGAATAAGCAATTGCACAATAAATGGGGTCAGTGGTTAACACTAATAGCATGTAAGAATCGTAATATTTTGTTGATAAGCCATGTTTTATTTTCATTTTGTGACTAATACAATATGGACATTACAGCATATCAACCACGTTTTATGGTAATGTTTTGGAGATCTTTGTAGCTACAAGTCTGTCAACATTGGGATGTAATGAGTAAACATTTAAACACAATATGGAAACTAGATAGACATTAGTTATTCTAGATACCAATTTCTCCCACTAAATTTAATTTACAAGCAGCATTGTACCTCAAAAATATCTGCACCTAACGTTTGTCTCTTTATGGGTATAGATCCAGGAACACATCAATTACATTGCAGGTCAATACTTGCCTATCTGCCCCTATTTTCATCACATTGCATCAAAGGGATGAAAGTAGGGGTATGCACGAGATTGTGCTGGACAGCTTGTCTTGCCTATATCTTGTCATTTTGAATTGTTGCAAATTGCAAACAGCCTGCTTTACATAGCCCTACACATTGTCACGGTTGTGCATAAACTTAAAATGTGAGCAGCTGCATGACTCAAAGCCCTGCAGTTTCACACCTCCATTCAATGTAGAAGTGCAGTAATTACCCCTGTTTGTCTTAAGTTTCTTGCTACTATGCAATCAGCAGGTATAAAAAGGGAACAACCAGGCCCACATCATTTTACCTTTTCTTATTGCAACAATGATTATTCTCGACAAACCATAAAGACAATGGAATATTGTATTTATCTTTGGTGCTTGAGCAGGTATAGTTTTTTACTTAACATACCCCTCATATACTGATCCAACTCACCCGATTAAACAGTGAATTTGGAACATACACTTGATTAGAGAGGTAGCCAAAGCAGTAAACAAGTGTCATAGTGACGAGAGAGAAAATAGTACTGCAGCATTGAAATTGGTCATGTATTGTAATCAAAAGATATTTTAATAAAGAGATTTTGTTTCACTGGTGTAACGAGAAGGATTGAACGTCACGATGGATGAGATGATAACTTCATTGGCTGAAATCAAGAAGTTTGATATTAAAATGTAAACTGGGTTGGAAGAAATTAAATCCAGGGTGTGGAGAGAAAGGGAATTCGCAATGTATAAACTGAATACCAAAGATATCAACCAAAATTGATGAACAACTGGCCAGCATGAGCATGAAAGATCTTGAAGGAAAGGTGGAAGACCAAAAATGGAAATGGCGCGTTATTTATGGATGCTCTTTAACTGCTGTGGTTCTTAGCGTCCCATTCTAAATTGGGCGTGAAAGACTGCTTAATTTTGCTCAGAAGCCTCATCAGGCTTGAGGTTCTTTTACGTGCCGTAAATCTACGACACGGGACCAACGGCTGTACTTTCCTTCCGAAGGAAGCCAAGCTAAGGATTTTACGCCCGAAAACGTCCATCATCCTCCGCCTGGTTTGAACCCGCGACCTTGGGTATATGAAGTTATCATGGTAACCATTACACCACGGAAGGTGTCGCGGAAGATCATGGCGAACAATTTAATGCCCTGGAGGGGAGAATCAAGGAACTGAACGCTCAGATGGAAAAGAAGCTCGACAGAAGGCTTAAGGACTTGAAAGTCAAGACGCCAATATGCGACACAAATGCGTGCATCAAGCCATCCAGATATGATAGGACGTCAACCTTTGAAGTTCTCCGTCGACAGTTTGCCACTCATAACAGAATGTCAGCAAAGGTGGAAGCCGCAGAGCTGATAGCCAGCGGCAAAAGTATTAAATATGATTTAGACAACGGCGGAATCTGTAAATAAATGGAAGGCCCTCGAGAACCATAGCTTGGCCATAGCCTACCGCGGTCAGCTAAATCCAAGATTGCAGCACTATGGGGAGACAATATAAGGGTTCGCTCTTGGCAATTGGGCAATCAATGAATAGAGCCCTAGTGAGCCTAGTTACATGTCTCATGAAGTAGCCTACTCTGTCGATGCGATGTGTGAAGCCGGGATACGACAGGGATGATAATGGAGGCAGCCAAGATACAGCTTTACGCCGGATTCTAGTAGACATAGATGCAACCGTGACTAGTCAGATCTGACGTGGTGAAGGGCTTGCCGACACGAAAACCCAGGCGGCCCCACCAATTAGTGACACCGTGGAGGAGGTCGTGCTGGAACTGATACTGGGACGCAGCACTGTGTCCTGTGGGTGGTCCTCACGATGGTAGCTGAGGATTGGATACTGGGCCTGAAAATCTTGCGATTCGGCTGAAACAAAAGTGTTTCTTCGGACTCCCCACGAACATCCGGAGATATGCAGTGTTCCTCACGAAAGGTGCAGTTGTGCCCGCAAGAAGCTAGTTTTTTTTTAATGGACGATATTTAACTGCTGTGGTTCTCGGCGTCCGATTCTATACTGGGCATGAAATACCGCTTAATTTTGATCAGAGGTCTCTATCTTGCTTGAGGTTCTTTTTCGTGCCGTAAATCTAACGGTTTTACTTCTCTTCCGAAGGAAAACCATGCTAAGGATGTTTACGCATGAAAAAATCCATCGACTTCCGCCGGGCTTGAACCCGCGACCTCGGGTATATGAAGTTAGCATGGTAACCATTACAGCGGGGAGGGCGACAAGAAGCGAGGTAAGGGCGCACCTAGAGAGCCAACGGTCAAAGAACCTGGTTTTGAACCGGAAGACACCAGTGAACGAATTGAGCCCAGACAATCTTATCTTGTCGCTAGAAAGTGCCCGCAAAGTGCACTTGCCACCGACATCGCTCGGGATATCCAGGCCAGGGCGGAGTTAGGAAAGTGCAAGAGAGCAGCTAGTGTATCGCCATGCGCTGAATACTAAGAGCTGAATGACTTGCTGAAGAGGGCGTCTGACGCCTCACAATTGGAGAGGGTCCAGCGTCTGCTTTCACGAAAAACCACTCTTCAGCTAACGGAATGGCGATTATACCCGCACTGATCGAGTACACCACATCGACACCTAGACACCTGAACTATCCGGCAACTACCAAGGCGTGTTCTCTGACGAAACAAATGAAGGATATGAGATCTAGAGGAATCATTGAAGAGTCCGACAGCACTAGGTACGCCCTCGTAGTCGTTATGAAAGAAGAAAAGTTAGGCTTCTGCGTGAACTACTGGAAGCTGAAAGTCGTCACCAGAACGGACTGTTGCCCCTTTTCTAGTATTAAAATATCCTAGACACACTTGCTGAAGCCCAGTGTTCCTTTAACTTTGGATTTCAAGTCGGGATGTGGCAAGTGGATAAGACCACGTTCATCGCAGGCCAACGGCTTTGACCATTTAAGGTTATGCCCTTTGGCCTCTGTAACACACCAGGTACCTTCCAGCACCTCATGGAATCGTGATGAGAGGGATATTTTAAGACACCTACCTACTATGTCGACATCATCGTCTTGAGCAATAACTTCGAAGACCATCTTAAAAGCCTGACACAGATATTGCAGATACTGCAGGCAGATCACTTGAAACTGAGCTGGAAAAAGTACAATCCCTTCTGCAAGAAAATTGACTATTTAGCCCACATTCTCACAATTTGGGGTGACCACGGACCTATAGAAGCCTCGGGCAGTAAGAAATTGTCCCGCTGGAAAAATAAACCAGAGCTATGAAGTGTCCTGGGCCTATGCAGCTAATATCGCCAGTTCGTCACAAATTTCTCCTACATCGCGAAACCTCTTACATGGCTGACGGAACACGAACCTTCATGTGGTCAGTAGAGGTCAAAGGCACACTCCACGAACTTACGTTGGCACTCTGCGGGATTTCCGATACCTGGCGGCGATATTGTAGACAACGCTGACATTGGAGGCATTACATCCCAAGTCCAGGATTAGGTAATAGTCTATTATAGCAACGCTCTCAAAACAAAAGAACTACTGTGGTGCTCAGGGAGAGCTCCTAGTAGAGGTTCTGGAACACTTCCTCAAATACTTTTCGATATGGTTGGTCTTCGAAGTTGATGTCTACGACGATGTCATTAAAATATGGTAGGCAGGTGTGCAAGTCAAACTTCTCATCACTTATTCCGCAAAGTTGTAAAAGGAAATGACGTTTTATTTATGGACCCTAATTTCACTGATTTGGTTCTCAGCGTCCCATTTTACACTGGACAAAGTTGGAAGGTGGCTGGTGCATTGCAGAGGGCAAAGCTCATATCCTACATTGCCAAAGTGCTTGGACAGAGGAGGATGCGGTATCCACCGTGTCTCTAGGGTCTAAGGCCAAATCTTGACTTAAAATCCAAAGTCGAGACCCACTGGGCACGAGCAAATGTGTCCAGCGTGTCATCAAGTGGGAATAAGGGGAAACAGACCTTTCTGATGACGGCACCAGCATCCTGTAGTCCACGTAGAAGCGAGCTCACCATTCTCCTTCACCAGTACTACAGGATTTACACCAAGGACCGTCAGCTCTTAAATGATTCGTGAAGATCTCATGCCCTCTTGCATGTCCCGTACTTCCGCCTATTTTGAAATAGGAACACGTTTTTGTGGTTGCCGGATAAGTCGGGCATCCCCAGTGTCGATGTTATGGAGTACTCGATAAGCACAAGCGTAATCGCCGTTCCCTTCGCTGAAGACAGAGTGGTATCGACTAAGTAGACACCGGACCCTCTCCAGTTGTGAAGCGGTCAGATGGTCGACCGCCTTCTTGGGCAAGTCTTTTAGCCCGGGCCCTGGATCCTGCGAAGAAGCTGGCTAGTCGGATCCGTCGTACGACCATAAGTAACAGCTGACTCGCACTTCATCTCATCCTGGATGTTCTGATCGATGTTCAGTAGGTTCGGCACTTCGTCCCGAATAAGCAATAATTCCCGGCCAATAGATAATCCGTTCAGTGGTGTCTTCTGATTCCAATTTCAGGTTCATTGGTCGTTGGAACTCCAGGTGAGTCTTTACCACCATTCCGCTTATCTGGGCAAATATCGTCCTTCGGGATCACCCTGCAAATCCTCGGGTGTTCATGGGTGCTCCGCAGCAACACCTCTTCTCGGCCGAGTCGTGAAACCCTCCGATTGATTTCAACGCATGGCTCCTGAGGGCATTCAGTCCCATTATCATATCCTTGGCTGCCTTGTGACGAACACACATGTCACAGTGCTCCGTCCCAGTGTCATCTCCAGCAGGACCTTCTTCACATGTAACATGGCCGAAGCTGTGATTAGTTGTTAGGCCGAATTGTGTCCCTGTTAACAAGTCTTTCGCCTTGTCAGGCTTGTTTGAAGTCAGGGCTCAACCTGTGTCGACTATTGTCGGCACAACTCCTTTTGTAACCAGTCGTCTATGAAGGGGCTATCGTCCATTTTTCTGCTCAAGGAGGCGTGACTCGAAATGTTGGCGATGACAGCCCCGACGTTTCCCTCCATCATCCTCTTCCTGTTGGTCGACTTTGTGATGGAAGTCTCGCTAGGTAACCTAATTGGCAACTCCTCCAGTATACAACACCCGCAGGTTGTCTCTGGGTTTCTTTCTCTCCCTGTCGATGCGAATACTCCCTTCAAGGTCAGCGCAACTGTTAACTTGACTGCCTTGCTCCGCCGTTAACGCCTCCTGGATTGTCTTTTACTCGCAGAGGATTGGGCGCTCTAGTATCTCGACGTTGCGCACCAATTCTCCGAAGGAGTATGCAACGTATAGGTAAATAACTAGGTGATAGGTCCACAGGACTTTGTTCACCAGCTGTCCAATCGACAGGGTCAACCTCTACATTGTTCCCCTGCCTGTTGCAGCCTTGATTTAAGCTGAGTACCGTAAGCTGCAGCTAAGCGATGGTTTCATAACCGGTTCTTCAGGACCTCCCAGATATTTCCGGACACCGCCGAGATCGGAATCGCATTCACTATTTCTGCCGCTCTGGAGGCATTCTAACAGCTGCGCGCCTCTCCCTACTGTCCATCGGATATGTAGTGGCTGGTCGACGGAAGATTTTGTAGGTTGAGGTTTCGTCATTATTGAATGTCTTGACGCGTGTATATGATGTTTTGTGTTCCTGGGGCTTTTTTTTTTTTTTTTTTTTTTTTTTTTTTTTTTTTTTTTTTTGAAAGGGGAGACAGAGAGAGAGTTGGAAGGTAGGAAGAATGGCTTATCTCGCCATTAGGTGAAGTGCGGGATTGGGAAGGAAGTATCGGGTTCGAAGGAGATAAGTCGGGATAGGGAGGTTCCGCTGAGCACCCTCGTTAGTGCGGCGGTTGCTGCTGGCCGAATTGGCGGCTCAGCAGAAGGTAGCGGTAGTTCCGGGTGACAGTCATGACCGAGGCCCTGGCTGCCACCCGGGGAGTTAAGGAAGGTCTGATGAGAGTTTGTGGGTGTTATCTTTATTTGTTGCTATTTTTCTTTTTTGACCTTAATGGCTTGTCTTTGTGTGTGTGGCTTAAGGGGGGAAATTGTCGTCTGGTTGGTCCAGGTCGTTGGTTTGTGGTGGAGTCCTGTGGTCAAGTGGTGTAAGAAGTTCTGTGAGTGTTGGGGTAATGAAAGGGGAGAATGTCAGTGCAGTCTGGATGTTGATGTCTGTAGTCTGTTTGGGGGTCTGTGTGCTGTGTTTGGTGTCGGTCAGTAGTTTGGTATTTGGTGTGGTGGTCAGTCTAGAGAGGCCTTCGTCCAGGGTTTTTTGAAAGGCTGCTGCGTTGGTGGTGAAGGTCCTTAGTGAATTTGCTGTTGTGGTGGTCATCTGTTGTAGGTCCTGGATTCCGGCCTCAATGTCGTGTAGTCTGCGTGGTGTTGTGGTCTGTGTCTCGGCTATGGCGGCGGTGATGGCAGTCAGCGCCTCCTCTAGTAGGGCCAGTCGGGAGCTGATGTGCAGGACCTCGGAATGAAGGTCCTGCACGGCATCCTTCATGGAGCTGTCAGATGGCGCTGCTGTTGCTGGTTGCAGTGGAGTGTTGGTGATGGCTGGACTTGTAGTGGTTGCTGGAGGTGATGCGGCGTTGACTGGGCTTGTGTGTGGTGGTCGGCGTCTGCTAGGGTAGAGTGGGCCTTCCGTCGAGGTGGTGGTTGTTGAGGTCCTCTTCCTTTCGTCTAAGGGTGTGGCGGCGGAGGCTGGTGTCAGGTGGCGGCGACTGCGTGGGTAATAGGGGCACTGCGCCTGTCCTGTGAAATGACCAGGGCCATCACAGGTGGCGCAGTACCGGCGTCGAGATCTTAGGTCATGAGCTGCGCATTCAGCTGTCAATCTGGGCGCCCCACAGTAGTGGCACCGTGGGGGCTCGGCGCAGGTGTCGGCGGTGTGGCCGAATGCGCAGCAGCGGCGGCATGGTGTCGGTCGGGGTTCCCGGCTAGCCTCGATGTTTAGGCGCCGCCCAAACATGGGCAGGCCCTCGCGCAAGGCAGCATTGAGATCCCCGGCCACGGCGAATACAATCCGTACCAAAGGGGTTATCCCTCTGGCGGACATAATTCTTGAGGCCCTCATTACTGAGGGCCATCTCTGGCGTGCTGCGGCGGTGATGAGCCTACTGGATAGGTCACGCGGGACGCCTCTAATCACTGCACTGTATCTCTCGTAGAGAAGTGACGGTGGCGGCAGATGCTGTGGAGGCGTCGGTGCTGCTTTGGAAGGTGCGTCGGTGTTGGCTGGAAGCTCTGGTCCTGAAGTGGTGTTGGGTCTAGAAGCCGGCATTTGCCGGGCTTCTTCGGCGGTGGATGATTGGCTGGCCGGCAGGTGCGGCTGCAACTGCCGGCATTCTGCGGCGGCTGGAGGCGGAAGAGTGGCACTGCTCTCAGCCGAGAAGGCCGGTTGGCACTCGGCTGTGGCTTCGGCGGTGTATGAGGCGGTTTGGTTTCGGCGTTTCTTCTTAGTCATGATGATGCCAGTTCGTTTTTTTTTTTTTTTTTTTTTTTTTTTTTTTTTTTTTTTTTTTGTTAGTGGTGGGGGAAAAGGCTACTGACGCCCTAACCCCAGGCAAGCCTGGGAGTGTGAGACTCCCCGCCCTGGACTCGAACCAGTGCGGCACTACCCACGAAAAACCCCCACCGGATGTAGGAGGCCCATGCCTCGCTTTTGCAGTACCGCATTAAGCACCTGCGCATTTCTGGAGAAAATGGAAGCTGCGTGCCAGTGGCAGTAACAGCGAGTGAAGACTGAAGTGCCAGGGGACACACATGACTTGCGCCCTGAGTGCTCCCTGGGTGGAAGTTGGAGGTGACATAGGTTGTAGTTGGCGGTGTATTTGTGTTGTATACATATCAGCTTTCTGGGGTCGTCAGGAACGGGTTACCTGAAAGAAGGTGTATAAGTTCGCCTAGTGGCTTTAATAAGTGTTTTTACTTACATGTATTCTTGACTTATCTTAACATTTTGATTCTTGGTGTACTTATTTTCTAGTATTTACTTGTATAGAATGATCCGCCGAGGGCTTCATCCGTGTGCCTTAATTTCTATGGTAATTTTTTTTTTTTTTTTTTTTTTTTTTTTTTTTTTTTTTTTTTTTATGCGTGCTTATCTCTAAATAGTTGAATTGTATTTCCGCCTGTTGGCTTCATCTTGATTATATGTACATATATATGTGCTTACTGCTAGTATTTTATTTGTATATACAGTGATTATTACCGCTTGTCGGCTGTGTCAATTGTATCTCGTTAACCAGTGTGTAGCAAGGTTGTATAAAGTGCACACATGGCGGGCTGTCTGCCTTAGTGCAGGAGCGAGCCTGTGCCACTTGCGGGGGGACCCTCAACCCCCGGGGCCGCCTTGGTTGTGTAACACAAGGACTTGAGGGCAGCGAAATTTTGGTATGTGTGTGTATGTGTGTGTGAGTTCACGCGACCTGCATCATGGCTAGTGCATTAGGGTGTTTAGATACTCTTCTATGTTAATTTCTGGTTCGCCAATGCCAATAGTGCGATCAAATAGTGACAGAGGGCGGAGGTGCTTGTCGTGTGCCGTATCGTATTCTCCTAGCATTCTAATGTGATCGTTGTAGTTTTTGTTCTTTTTCGCATACAGGTTGTAGCTTAGGTGCTTGATAAATTGCTCAATTGTCAGCATTTTCAGCTCTTCGTGCATTTCAAACGCGGGAGCTTCTTCGGGTAGTTTGGCAATTATTCGCAGTATTCTGTTTTGCATCGTTTGGAGGCGCTTAATGTGCGTTTGTGCCGCGTATCCCATACGGGGGCAGCGTAAGTTAATATGGGACGGATCAGCGTCTTATATAACGTAAGTCCCATCTGAAGTTTAAGGCTGCTGTTAAGATTTATGAGCGGGTAGAGTCTGTTAAGTTGGCCATTGGCCTTTGCTCTAACTGTGTTTATGTGGTGTTTCCAACTGAGGTATTCATCCATCTTAACACCTAAGTATGTAACATTAGTTTCCCACCCGATTGGTTCCTGTCTATAGGTGAGGGGTGGGAGAGTTCGCCTCCTGTGTCTGTGCAGATTTCTTCTGCTAAAAATGATGGCTTGGCATTTTCTTGAATTTAGTTTAACCCGCCATTTGGTGAACCATGGTTCCATGGCATTAAGAGCGTTCTGTAGCCTTAGATGTATAATGCGCGGCTGGGTTGATTGTGTAGCTAAGGCCGTGTCATCAGCGTATATGTATTTATCTACTCTGACTAATTGGGGAAGGTCGTTGATGTAGATGTTAAACAGCGTGGGTCCCAGTAAACTTCCTTGGGGTACTCCAGCGCTGATTGGGCGAGCAGTAGATTTAGCTTCACCTACGGAGATGCGAAAGCTCCTTCCGCTGAGGTAGTCTTTGACTAGGGATATCATTGAATCTTGCACGCCTATGGAGATTAATTTTCTTAGTAGGCCTGCATGCCAAACTTTGTCGAAGGCGCGTTCAATGTCCAATAGGACCACGCCTGTGGATCGCTTGTTATTAAAACCTGCAGTTATTTTCTCTGTTATTCTGAGTAGTTGCAGCGTTGTAGAGTGATTAGCTCGAAAACCGAACTGTTCACTAGTTAAGATGTTATTCTTAGCGAGAAATGAGTTTAGGCGTTTCAAAACAACTTTTTCTAGGAGTTTGCTCAGTGTGTTAAGGAGACTAATTGGCCTATGATTTGTTGGAATTGAGGGGTCTTTTTGTTGTTTGGGGAACAACAATATTTGAGCTTCTTTCCAACGAGTTGGGAATTTTCCATTCTGGAGGGCATGATTAAATATGTCCGCTAGTAGTTTTAAAGCGCTTGGTGGAAGATGTTTGAGCACTAGATTGGGAATCTTATCCGGGCCCGGAGCTTTTCTCTTGGGTATATGCATGATTAGCCATTTAATTTCGCCAGCATTTGTTTTTCTCATTTTATTGTGAGTTGCAATGTTTCCAATGCTAGCAATTTGGTCTTCCGTTGCTGCTGCAAAATTTCTGTCGCACGGGTCAGCATTCGGTTTGAATGTTTCTTCTAATGCATCCGCGAAGGCCTCAGCCTTTTGTTCGTCTGTTTCCGCTATTTGGCCTCCCGAATGTACGGGCGGGATGTTGAAGCGAGTGCGCGTAAGGCATTTCGCGATTCGCCACACTGCCCGGTTTTGTGGATCTAGAGTGTCTAGCGTGGCGTTCCATTGTTCTCTTATGTGTTCTGTCATAAGAATGTTGGCAGCAATTCTAAGGTTTTCGTATTCGTTTTTGTGGATAATGTTACGCGTGCGCTGCCACTGACGTCTGGCGCGGTTGCGGTCTTGTATCGCCCGTCTTACTGCCAGTGGAAATGGTGTCGTCGTGGAGCTGTTTGGGCGTGTTAGCGGTACATGTCTTTCTGTGGCGTGGTGTATGACTTTCGTTATTGTTTCTACCGCTTGGTCTTGTGTTTCGTGGGAGTTGACATTGATTTCCATTTGTCCAAGTTCGGTTTCTATTACCGCCTCAAACGCCGGCCAGTTTGCTTGATTATAATTGCGTCTGGCTGGCTCTGGTTTGAACATTAGAGGCGCTGCGATCTCCATTAGTACCGGCAAGTGATCTGATGTGAGATCGTTTATTACCGTTGTTTCGGTGTCATATGGCATATCTTTCAATAGAGCAATGTCTAAAATATCTGGCCTTTGGTTGACCTGTCTTGGTATAAACGTGGGTTCGTCAGGTCCCGTTAGTAGGATGTTTGACCTATTGACGTACGTTAGCAGTTTGGTGCCGACTGAGACATGGGCACGGACTTCGTAGACAACTATTTATAGCAGTTATTCGGCTAATGTTTTGTGTTAGAGCACGCACCTCCTAGAAAATAAGTCTTGGAAGACTGCAGGTAGAGGATTAGGTATTAAGGCTCTTTAACATTGGTGTCCATGCTGAACTTAATTGTAGGCCAGAATCGCGATTTAGATTATTTGTTTCAGATGAGATGGCTAAAGCTTCTTTTACTCTCCTTTCCCAGTAGTTCGAACACTTTGCCACTATCTTGGTGTTGGTAAAGTTAGCTCTGTGGCTCTGTTCTATAGAGTGTTCAGCCAGTCCAGATTTTTCGGGTTGCATAAGCCTTATTGATCTTTGGTGTTCAGAAACGCGTGTGGCAATAGTGCGTCCTGTTTGGCCAATGTACGCTGCGCTGCATTCGCAAGGAATGTGGTAGACACCAGGTACTCTCAGAGCTAAATTATCTTTAACTGGCCTGACCAAGTTTTTGATTTTAGGTGGTGGCTTATGGGTGGTTTTGACATATTTGTAGAGTAGTCTACTAATCTTTCCCGAAAAATTGCCGGTAAACAGTATATAGGCTATGGCGGTTGGCTTGTCTTTTTGTTGAGTGTTCTTGCTGGGGTTTCTTTTTCGTCCGGCTCTTTTCAGCGCTGATGTGATGTCCTTGGCTGAATATCCATTTTGTTGGAGTGTGAATTTTAGGTGTTGAAATTCCGTTTGCAGATTATCTGGGTCTGATACAGAAACTGCTCAATGTGCCAATGTGTTGAGAACGCCCATTCGTTGTGACTTATGGTGGAAGCTGTTTGCGTTGAGATAAAGATCAGTGTGTGTAGGTTTTCGGTAGACGGCATGACCAAGAGTTCCGTCCGCTTTTCTGGTAACCAGAATGTCCAGAAATGGGAGGGAAACATTTTTCTCAACTTCCATTGTGAACTGTATTTGTGATCTGAGGCTATTTAGGATTTTTCTAGGAATAGCCTCTGCAGATTAGATTTTCTTGCTTCGAGATGCCGAAGAGGAAGCAACAACGCAGACCAGCAGCTCCTACAGCAGCCACCGCTTCTCCGGCAACCGCCGGTAGGAAGCGCTCAACGACATCTCCGCCACCTGCCGTTACGCCGGCAGTGAGCGCTGCACCTTTGCCGCGCTCACCATCACCACTGCCGCCAACCGCCGCTGCTTCACCGGCAGCCAACACTACATCGCCGCCACCGCTGAGCTCCACGCCGCCGCCGCCCCGGTACAGTGCCGTTGTTAGGGGGGTCCCTCGGGATCTCTCCACCCGGCACCTCCTCGCCGCTGCACAATCTAGATGGCCTTCATGTTCGAGGGCCACTAGAATTATCTGTGACCGGGGCCCGAAACCACTAGTTAGGGTGGAGCTACAGGACCGATCAGACCTGGAGGCTGCCTTGGCGTCAGGTTTGCCCTTATTAGGGCGACTTCTGCACGTTGAGGCAAGCAGACAGGAAAGACACCGGCCCTGCCGTCGCTGCTGTGCCTACGGGCACAGCCAAGAAGACTGCTCTTCGCCGCCGCACCAACGCATACACCTCGGAGTACACTGGGCACGACCTCCGCCGCCGTCGCCGGTTCTGTGCCACCTGTGATGGTACGGGACATTTCACCGGGCAAGCCCAGTGCCCCAGCTACCCAAAGAGCAGGCACTCATCGCCTAAACCAGCCCGGACACCATCATCTACACAGCCATCTCCGCAGACTGAACAACCAACACCAACCACCCTGCAGCAGGAAATCCAGGGCCTAAGTGAGGCCATTCAGGACCTCCACGCGGAGGTCCTGATTCTTACGGCTAAGCTGACGGCCTTGGAGGACAGGCTTCAGGAACAGGACAGCACCACTTCACATCCAGAACTTCACCAAGCAATAGCAACAGCAGTCACCGACATCCGACTCATCTTCAGGGAGGAGGTGAGAGCTCTACTGGAGAAGTCGGCACCTCAAACTTCCAAGTTCAACATCCAAAGTAGACGCCAATGGCTTAGGCTCGAAAACGTCCCAGGATACAACGACTGGCTCAACAGAGTCAACCAGCACTAACTCCATCCTTCACCCTAGAATTGCTTCATTCCTCTCCCCGAATACTCCGCGGTGGCAGTCTGGGCCTCGGTCAAGTCTGTCTCCCGGTCCTCATTTCACCCCTCTGACTACACCCTGCAGTCAGTTATATTATCGCCTCGAATCCGCGGGTGCAATCATGCGGTACCGCCTCTCCTTTCTTCCTTCTAATACCGGTGGAGGGGTTTTTTAGTCGGTATGCCCACATGGGAGACCCCGACACTCCGGGCTTGCCCGGGTTAGTCCATAAGGTGGATTTTTCCCCTCCACTCGAAAAAAAAAAAAAAAAAAAATCAAACCATCAGTTCACCCTGAAGACGAGGAAGATGCACTTCTTCGAAACGTTGGTGTCAAGCCAAGTTTTTACCTGGCTAGAAGCCCGAGAAGATTTTGAATTAACACGTCGCCAGGAAAGCTTCAGTTTTTATTTTAAAATACCTATGTTTAAAATATGTTTAGGACAAACGAAATGTATATCTTGATTTTTCTAGGAATAGCCTCTGCAGACCTCATCATTCTGGGTGACTTTTGTATAACCGGCAAAGCGTAAGAGATAGACAAATAGCTACTGCACAAATAATGTAGATCTCGTTAAAACACACGATTAATTATACATACATCTTTACTTTCTCTAGCCCAATATGTACAACGTACATAGGGATAGAGAAGGTATTGTAATGCACCCAAAAATTCGATACCGAGATTTCACCGGAAATATATGTTTTGGGGTCCCCCCTTCTCTACACGTACCATGTACATGGTATATAGAGAAGGTATTGTATTGCATCCAAAAATTCGATACCGAGATTTCACCGGAAATACATGTTTTGGGTCTCCCTGAATAAAAAAAACGCATTTTTGGAAAAATGTCCGTGTGTGTGTCTGTGGACAGCAAGCTCAAAAACGAAAAGACCACTGAATACCAAACCTGGTATTTAAGTTTGGTATCTTTCAAGGATGCGGCACGAAGATTTTTAAGAAAATCCCCCATACCTAACTACCCTTTCCATGGTACCTTTTTTCGAAAATTTTTATTTTCTTACAAATGGCTCTAACGATTTTGATTAAAATATTGTATATTAAAGATATTTACCTGACAAATAAAATGTATATCTTGAATTTTCTGGGAATAGCCTCTGAAGACTACTTTATTCTGGATGAATTTCACGGAATTTCGTATAACTGCTAAACCGTAAGAGATGGGCAAAACCTTAACACAGTAAAAATGTAGAGCACATTAAAACACAATTTATATTGTATAGAGTTTGTTTTTTTTCGTGGAGTTGGCCGTTTTTGACATATTCGTTGTTTTTGGTTTCAGGTATGAAAAACAATCTCTTCTATCACTGTTGCATTGGTTCTCTTCAATTCAGGATATTTTTAACAACTTCTCCAAGTCCATAGCCTGAAACTGTCTAATTTTCTCCTGTCCTGCTTCTTCAATGTCCCACTTTCTCATCCATGCAGCACCATAGCCGAATTAGTGGAATTCTCGTCTTCTTGCTTATATCGGAATTTGTTTATCTTGCTTAATGCTATCTACCTAGATGTATTCTCCTTCTTATTTCTTCTTTGCATGAAGCTTCTTTAGTTGTGAGAAGTTTAAATATCCACTGTTGTTAGCTGAAAGAATTGTTTTATTGTTTCCTTCACCCAGTTTTTGTAGAGCTTTCGTGGGCGTCAATGTGAACTTTATCTGTTAGCCGTCTGCTTCTTTATGTGAGCAGTTGCCTGTTCTCGATTCTCATTGGTCCTGGGCCATGCCTGTGTGCTTAATGTTTCCCTCCGTCAGCCGGTACACCGGGAAAGGCAGTATCGCTCGGAGTGATATAGGACACGTATTGTGTTGTGTGTGGCCTTTCACCCAGGTCCGGGATAGGCATCTGACTTCATTAAAACAATAAATAAAAAAAAAGTATTTGCAATCACTACAGAACCTAAAAGCTCTTAAAACTTAAAGCGTGCGGTTTTTGGATAATAGCTTTTCATTCTTTCCATTCAGAGATATAATCCAACGGGTACAAATTTTATAGGAATGCAGAAATTGTTGCTGAGTTTTCTTTTCGTGTGAGGGGGAATATAAAGAAATGGGTATTTTACGTGTGCATGAGTATTTCTTTGGTTAATTTATACCAGATTTGGCGTATTGTGACGGCTTTAATGGGTAATCCTTATCAATCCGGGCTAGATGGCTAATGGGACTTATTATTAAAATATTTAATGGTGAGTTTTATTGGGAAATTTTAATATTGTATGGGGTATGTATTAGGAATTGCGATTTGCCTGTACTGTTTCAAGGACTGAAACTGCAATAGTTTTAGAATTTTCCGAATGGCAAGGCTTAATGGGTGGGAGAATATTTTGTAATATTAAATGAGGTTCTATAGTTGTTGAATAATTATAACTTTTGGCCTAATTTTGTGGTATTTGTGTAATATCTGTGTGTCTGATTCCAAATGTGATATTTTCAGTGAACTTTTACCAGAGTAATAGGAAAGCATTTTCTTATAATAATCTCATAGGAGTGCCTGTTCTTGGCAGTCATTTAATAGCTAACAAACGAAAGTCAAGATTAAAATGGTTTCTAGATCACTAAGTGAAATGCGGTCATGTGAAGTTTACGCCACCTCCTTTCTGTTCTCATGGATTAATTAGATGTACTCCAGTATTCTAAATTGAGAGTTGAGCTTGCGGCATTTTAGGTGCTAATGCGTGAGACAATAAAAGTTAATTTAAAAAAAGAAGAAGAAGGACATTTCAATAATGATTTTGTGGTGAAAGTGCTCTCCTATTAGTGAACTGGTTTTCAGCTGGTGAAATTAATGTATGTCGATTGAAAGATTCTTCACACATATTAGTTAATTTAAATTTGTTTTGAGATAAATAGTACTTTTGCCCAAGTTAAAGATGTTTCGAGGGGATTTAACCTGAGTTTTTTTTTTTTTTCTTTAAATTTATCGGCTCATTTTTGATGTGACTTGGGATTGTTATGGAGTTTAATTTTCTTCATTTTAAGAATTTTTCTGCTGAGGAAGGTTTTAAATCACTATGCCAGACTTACTTTTTTTTATTGGAATTGAATTTATTTTTTTTTATTTATTTATTTATTTTTTTTTTTTTTTTGTCGAAACTATAACTTTTTGATTGGGCTATCTCCCTGTGTTTGATTTGTGTTTCGTGATAGTTTCTTTTCCAAGTTTTCTCCCCCTAGTATTGCCTCATTGGTAACCTTTTTTTTTTTTTTCTAAGATTAATTATAGTGACTTGCTCCACGTATTCAATTAATTTAGTATCTTGACAAAGGAGCTATTTTCTTAAGAATGATACACTTGCAGACATTTAGTTGTTAGCTTTGGATATAAAAGTAAGCACATTTTCTTGTGCTCGAAATTGTGATTACCCTGCCACTCATTACTTATTGTTTAAGTAAAGAGTTGATTATACATAAAGGAATAGGAAAATTCTGGGTATTGGATTATTTTAGTGACTTCAGTTTAGAGTCCTTGCTCTTCTATTCGGGTTATTATTTGCAATTCATTTACTGAAAACAAAAGAAAAGCACGCACACATACACATACACACACACACACACATATATATATATATATATATATATATATATATATATATATATATATATATATATATATATAATTTGGGATTTAAAAGCAGTTCTTTACAAGGCTTTATATTATATTTGCTTGATGCTTTGCGTTGAAGATTGAGATAGAATTTAATGTTAGGCGGAAACACTGCTTTTAATATTTAGTTAGTTCCTGGCTTGATAACTGGATTTTATATAGGGGCATTGATTTGTCGTTACCCTTTGTTATTATGTTCAATTATTTACTCCAGCCTGATTGGAAGTTTGTTACTACGTACTCCAATTGGAATAAATTCATTTGGAGCCAGCGACTGTTGGTAAAACTGTACCTCTTCGTTTTGTTGCCTTCCATTTTCCTCAGGTACATTTGTTTTCTTCTTTTTTATACCGACCTCGTGTAAGCATATTGAACTTATCCATATTCGAGGTACTTTCACTGTACTGTGCTGTTTGTACAGCGGTCGTGCGCCAGCGCATAGCTGAACTCCGTCAATGCTTATGCTGGTCGTAGCACCGGAGGTCATTGCCTTTGTCTTCTCTAGATTAAGCATTTGGCCCGCTTGTTTTACTTTCGTCTTTAACTCTCTTTATTAATTGTGCCGTGTAAGTCTCATTTTACGGCCGCGCCGTGGCCGAGTGGTTCATTCACCTCTCATCTAGACGGCCCAGGTTCAATCCCAAGCGACCGCATGTGGGATTTGTAGTAGACAAAGATGCGCAGAGTGGGTTTTCTCCGGTTTCCTCGCCATCATATTCCACCGGTGCCCCATCTTCATTCTGTTTATCATCAGTGTCATCGCCTGCAGTGCCATAAGTAGTAAAAGCGGGCGTTAAACACTATAAAAAGTAATTATCATTTTCCGCCAAAAGTGTAGTCATCTGTATATCTCAGATTGTTTATTGTTCTGCCACCTATCTTGACTCTTATTTTCTCTGCATTCACTGTATAAATTAAACAAGCAAGGAAACCGAATACAGCCTTGTCGGACTCCTTTCTGTATTAGACCACTCTGTCGTTCCATGTTCAGTAAGCACATGTGCTTCTTGGTAGATATATAGTGCGTTGATTAATTAAAATGTTGAGGTGCTCCCAATGTTCGTTATTATTTCCCACATCTTAGTATATTTGATGCTTTCGAATGTTTTTTTTTTTTTTAATTCTGTAAAGCATATAAAATAATTTCTGTTCCTTTCTCTTGACCTCTCCATGAACCATCGCAGATTTGCTACTTGGTCACGAATCTCTCTGCTTCTTTTAAAACTGGCGGCTCTAGAGGTATCTCCCTTTCCATATATTATTCCATGCTTTTTCAAGAACTCTTAGAATTATCTCGCTTATATGCGATAATAGTGCAGTGGTTCTTGTAATTGTTTTAATCTTTGTTGACGCCTGCTTTTGTCAGTGGAATGGACACAAACTATTTCCGATCCTTTGGCCATTACATAGCTTTCCATATCATATTACATAGCTTTGTTATTACTGGTATTGTTTCGCTTATAACTGCTTTCAGCAATTCTATGGATATGTTACCATCACCTGGAGATTTGTAGTATTTCCAACGCCCAACTCACTTCACTCTCTAATACCGCTGGCTCTTGCACATAATTAGATTTTTTCTCCTGATTGCTGGGTTCTTCTCTGAAAAGTTCTGTGGAGTATTTTCCCCAGCATTTATGTAATGTTTGTCGTATAGTAACAACCCATCCTTCGCACCGATATTTTCTGTCTTGGGTTTAAAATCAGAGCATATTTTCTTTATTGCTGTGAACGTATCCATAGAATTTGCTTTTAAGTTTGGTTCAATCTTACAGCAAATATCTATGATGAATTTTTCTTTGTCTCTCCTTGTTCCTCTTTGCAAAAAAGAATTCGCACGCCTTACTTCTTCTTGGTCGACTAGTCCATTTGCTCTCCATCTGTCTTCCTCTGTCTAGGTTGTAAGCCATTTCGATTTTTAATGCCTTTTTAGGAGTTACCACTGCTTTTGCGTTTACCTGCATTTATGTTTTCCCATGTGATATTTGGATCGTCGCCTGTAGTTTTCATATTGAAGTCCAACAGTTTCCTGTTCAGGGAATCCTTATACGAGTGCGATATATTATCTAGATCGTATTTTGTCTCTGATTGCGTTTCCATTCTTATCTTAGTTTCACTCTTGCTTTTGCTATAAGTTACTCATGGTCACTTCCTATATCGGCTCCAGGCAGAGTCTTTATTACGTTTACGGTGCTTCTCCAGTGTTGTCTGTCGAGAATGAAATCAATCTGGTTCTTGTACTTACCGTCAGGAGACCTTCTGTATACAAATGGTGAAAATCTACATCATACATTGTGTTGGCAACAAATAAATTATTTTCAAAACACAACTTGATTAGTCTTTCCCCTCTTTTATTTTTTACGCCCAATCCGTGTTTCCCGACTATGTGGAGAGTGCCACCATTGCCTACCTTAGCGTTTCAATCTCCTATGACGAATAATACATTATTTTGTGGAACCTCAGCAATTACTAAATATTATCGTAAACATTCTCGATCTGTCTCATTTACATCTACCGGAGGTGCACAGAAATGGAAATGGAGCTTTATTTATGGGCGCTCTTTAACTGATATGGTGCTCAACGTCCCACTATATTGAGTGGGAAAGACCACTTAATATCGCTCAGAGGCGTCTTTACCATGCTTGAGGTTCTTTTACGTACCGTACATCTACAACTTGGAACCAAATCGTTTACTTCCCTTCCGAAGGAGCCATGCTAAGTGGTTTTGCGCCCGAAAAAGTCCATCGTCCTCCGCCGAATTTGAACCTACGACCTTGGGTGTATGAGGCTAGCATAGAAACCACTACATTACGGAGAGCGCTATAATGAAAAGATTTTCTGGTGTGACTTTGATGCGTATACACACAATTCTGCTGGTTATTGCTTTGTAACCTAACACTACTTTAGTTATGTGTTACTTAACAATTGCACCTATTCCTTTCTGTTCATTACCTGCAAAGTATATTATAAAATTATAAGGGTTCAAGTTACCTTCTCCGGTCCATCTCATTTCACGATTTCTAAAATATCAATATTGCTTTTTTCTATTTCTTGTTTTATTGTTGTTTGTATACTTGCTTCTTACGTTCCATGTAATTATAATGAATTCTCTTGTTAAGTTAGGGTATGCTCGAACATTTGTAGTCTTTAGTGGTGTATTATGCACTCTTCCTACTGTTCTGCATCCTTCACTTCTTCACTACTATCTTCGATACCTAGGCCTAAATTGCTAGGGGCTCCGAAAGAGCCGATAGACAACTCCTAGTGGCCAAAATTCGCTTTGGTATACTTGATCAGCGTGCGTTTGATCTATGCGTATTTTATATACTTCGCTGAATATCTCGTTACTCACTTCTTGAAAGCAAATATCTCTTGTTATTCTATTTTTTGGAGGTAGTTTACTATGTCTCCTTCCTTTGTCTTCTGTTTAACTTTTGCTATATAGATCAACACTTTCTTTCCTGCTGCTTTCAATCTAGTATTTGTCCTTTTTCTTCCTTTCTACCATTTGCCACTCTTCTTCACTCTTAATTCTCCATTCTCTTGAATGTGTGTTCTGCCATCTTGTTCCCCATCCGTTCCTTCCCTCTCCAATGTTAGGTTTTTTTCATATGGTTCTTTTGGTCGGCCATATCAAATTGTTGGTCAGTTTCTTAAATATCTATCCTGTTTTTCTTTTCTCCTCTTGCGTCATTACATTGCAGTTTGATTCGTTTTTTGAAGTTTCCATTTTTTTTGTTTTTGTTTTGGTGTATTGGTTCCTTGTTTATGCTGGTTTATTTATTTTGCTTCTCTGGGGGTTTTGTTATTCTTCTATTCTCTTTTACCGCTGTCTCTTACGAACTTACTTCGGTTATTTTTTTTTTATTATTATTATTATTTTACACTATTTATTGGGGCATCAGTGGTGTCATGGGGCCCGTTACCGCCGAAGCAAACCGAGTGATTGTGGGTAACTGTATTGTGAAGCGTGGGGTGTAGGGGCAAACGGCATGGCGCAATGCCCTGACGTCGACCTACAAAAATTGAGGTGCATAATTTTACCAAGAAGGCATGTTATTGGGGTGATGGAGCTCTTCCCATGTGAGTTCTGGGTGACGTAGCCATAGCTCCAAAACTTAGCGCGTTCGGTCGATGATGTATTGCTGAGGTTAGTTGCTGTGCCATATCTTGCAGTCTTATTTTCAGTCCTCGAGTCTGTTGCTGAAGCAGCTCGTCGAGTTGCTTGTGGACCTTGTAGATTCGGGAATTGTTGAAGTAGTCCACCACCTTCTCGAGGCTCCTGTTGAAGGTTATCGTCTTATTCGGAGTCTTTATAACTGTCCATCTAGTGTTCAGTGTTGCTGCAGGGATTTAAAAAACCACGGCTTACTTGCAGCAGTTGTGTACAATCACTCTGCTTACCCGGGTCCAGATCAATCGGTAGAGCACTTCTTGAGAACTCATTCTCAAGGCGCGTACAAGGTGTAGGAATTTACTTGTTGCAAGGAACATTTTCTTTTGTTTGAAACAAGGCTCGCCTTTATTCAAAACTTTTCAACGCAGTTTCAAATTTGAAAGATAGCTTTCTTTCTTTTAAAACTGAAAATCGTCTGTAATTTAACGATTGTATTCCCGACGAAATGTCTCTATCACCGTAGAAAATATTCACTTTACTACATATATTTTCCTTGAATGAAATGTGCTTCCTTTCTAGGCTATAATTTTCTTAATTCCCCGGAAAATCAACTATCTCGGCGAAAATTATAGCTTATCTATTCTCCGACGTAATATTACTTCGAAGCAAAAATTCTTTTATAACATAAATCTTCTTGCCTGGCGAGGAATGTTATCCGTCAGGACCTCCTTCCCCTACCAAATTAGAGGGAGAAAATGTAAAAGTTTTAAAATTTTCCTTGGTTACTGCAAACATTTTCCATTGCTAAAACAGGTCATTCATACAAAATTAAACAACTCGTCGCCATAATAAAAAATCGACTGACGAAAATAAAACCGCAACTAAAGTCTATCTTCTCAAAAAAAAAAAAAAAAAAGGTAACCGAGGAGTTTTTTTTTTGTAGTGTTTAACGCCCGCTTTTACTGCTCTGGCACCGCAGGTGATGACGCTGATGATACATGAAGATGGAGCCCCGGTGGAATGAGATGGCGGGGGAAACCGGAGAACCCGGAGAAAACCTGCCCCTGCGCCGCTTTGTCCAGTTACCAAGGATTAATAACACAAAATGGACGAAACAGAAGTATTCTTACAAATAAAGCTATCAAAAATACAAATAAAAATGAAATAACATGGATATTAGTCCGCAATGCTAGATCTTGGTTTTGCGTTAACTTATTCATGACAGTTAACATTCATTTAGCTTTTCAATTATCTCTATTCTCATCTCTTTTATTTGTATTTCCATTCGTTTGCCTGCTGTATACAGGTTGAAGTCTTGCTCAAATTCGTAACATAACCACATTAACCTTGGCTTTCGTTTATTTGTGGGTTTCAAGGCGTTAAATTGTCTCTGTTGTAGTTCTGTGTAATTTAAATGGTACAATTTTTAGCATGTGCCGTCGCACTCATTTGGTGTGGTGTTTTCTTCCACTGTATCAGCAGATCACATACCGGCATATATCTTCTTTTTTTCCATGATTTTTGTTCTGTATTTGATTTCCTTTGTTTTTGAAGCAGGGCTTTTTTTTTTTTTTTTTTTTGGAGGGGGGAGATTGCCATATGCCTTGTTTCGCTTGGTCTTCCAGCCCTTTTGAATTGCTTCCAACGGACTGATTCCATATCACGATCTCAAGTTAATACTTTATCTCCTGTTTTTCTAGCAATTACGCCACTTTCTTGAGTAAAGACTTTCGATCTTTATCACACTTGCTGAGGGCGCTTATGACCTCGGCAGTTGAGCGCCCTTAAACACCATTATCATCATCATCATCATCACACTTGCTGTGCCACTGCGCATTTGGACACTAATATCCAGTTAATTCATCTCACTATATTTTGCGCACATACATAGATGCCTATAAGTATTTGCAAGAGGCAGAATTCGAAATTGGTTAGGATATATGAAAGAAGTTTACACTGAGATGGAAAAATACAACTTATAGGACTACTGAAAAGGACTCGCATCTCTTATTCGTAATTACATACTTATATCGAGCTTTCTTCCATATAATACTTCATTGCAAATAAATAAAAATCATAGATAACTATAAACGAATAGATGGTTAACTCAATGTTAAAAAATTGGACTCGCATCCACTTCCGGCGATCGACGCGACTCCTAGTGTTCTCACACGGCAGGGCACAGATACGTGACCGACTACGGAAGCTCAATCTCCAAAGTAGCGCCCTGCCCCGCCCGTTCACCAAACCATCCACAACAGGATTTCGGCCAGTTTTCTCGAGTTAACAGCCAGGTCAGAAATTTTCGAGCGGTTTTTGCTTTTCCTCAAGAAATCTATGTACCGCTCTAAAGCTTCTGATCTGACTGCAGCCTCGAGAAAAACTTTATATGCCATTATCATTTCATTGTTTATTTGAGAATTCTTGGTTTGTTTGCCAGTTGCCTTTTATTCTTATGTGCAATATATATATATATATATATATATATATATATATATATATATATATATATATATATATACACAACTGCCATCAGTGGTGACGAGAGCCTATTTAACAAATAGACTTCCTACACATTTGTTATTCTTTTTCTTTCCTTATTTATTTATCTTTAAAAATGGAGAGTGCATGGAAGAATAATTTACCAAAATTAATTACTGTACAGTAATGATAAAGCAATATATTTCGAAAGTTAATGACAGAACTAACAATATTATTTTAAAGCTATGCATGACAGGGAAAATTATACAACTTTAGGAATTGATTGCATCCAAGTTCGAGTGGTTAGCGAGCTGACTCCTCATCCAGAGGTCCCAGGTTCGATTCCCGGCTGGGGTGGGCAATTTTTCTTTAACAGGAATCATTCCCTATCCCCCAGAATATCTGAAAGAATGTGTGTGTGTGTGATTTTGAAGAAAAGAAAATCCAACGTTTATGAACCTACAATCAACGAGTTGTTTCCTAAGTTAAAGCCCCAATATCACAATAGATGTTAAATGGGGCTACATAAATGAGACAGTTAAAATAAAACTTTAGGAATTACTGATATGTAAAATATAAGAAGAAAGGAATATAAATTACCTGCTCGCAGCACAAATAACATCAAACGAACAGTTTAAAACCGAAATAAACTCAATACAACCACTTGTGGTTTTCATCTGCAGATATCTTTATGTTAACACGATAAATTTAAATAGTTACTGTTATGAATTATACACTATCATTTTATCATTTGAATTGCGGAATTTATGTGTCTGTAAATTTAATTCAGAAAATCTGTATTTGTGTACAGTATTGTAAACATACCTTCACGCCAGATGATTATTCATGTTTTACAGCTAAATAAAATTGAGTGAAAATGATATTATGATCACAAGTACCACTGGGGAGTAAAGGATTAACATTATGCACTACAAGAGATTTCTTAAGTATACAACTACCAGAATAATTGATGTATTATGAGAAAAGTTGCACTATTGTAAACATTGTACCATTTTTACTTTCTCTAAACTTACTATATACATAGTATATAAAGAAGGAATTGTAATATATCCAAAATTCGATACCGAGAATTCACCGGAAATACATGTTTTGGATACCCTGAATCCAAAAAAGACATTTTTGGAAAAAGGTCCATGTCTGTGTGTGGTGTGTGTGTGTGTTTCTGTGGACAGCATAGCTCAAAAACGAAAAGACCGTTGAATTCCAAATTTGGTGTTTATGTTTGCTATCTGCCAAGGATGCGACTCGCAGATTTTCAAGGAAATCCCCTCCACCTCCAACTACCCTTTATATGGAACTTTTTTCGAAAATGTTTATTCTGGATAAATTTCAGGAATTTTGCATAACTGCTAAATCGTAAGAGATGGACAAAAACTTACCATACAAAAAATGTAGAGCAAGTTAAAACACACAATTTATGTCATATACATTTTTTCGTGGGGTTGAACGTTTTTGAGATATTCCTTAATTTTTTGTTTCAGCTTTAAAAAAGCTTATACTTTTTAATTTCTCTACACGTACTATTTACATAATGTATAGAGAAGGTATTGGATTCCACCCAAAAGTTCGATACCGAGATTTCGCTGGAAATACATGTTTTGGGTCCCCCTGAATCAAAAAAAAAAAAAAAAAAAAAAAGCATTTTTACTTCAAGGTCCGTGTGTGTGTTTTTTTTTTATGTGGACAGCATGGCTCAAAAACGAAAAGACCTTTGAATATCAAACGGTATCTTCCAAGGATGCAGTATGTTCTACTTTATTCTGGATGAATTTTACGGAATTTTGCTTAACTGCTAAACCGTAAGAGATGGACCAAACCTACTACACAGAAAATATAATAAAGTAGTCTTAAGAGGCTATTCCCAGAAAATTTAAAATATACATTTTAGTGGTCAAGTAAATATCTTAAGTATACGAGATTTTAATCAAAATCGTTTGAGCCATTTTTAAGAAAACCAAAATTTTCGAAATTTTTTCCATGTAAAGGGTAGTTTGGGGTGGGGGAATTTTCTTGAAAATCTTCGTGTCGCATCCTTGGAAGATACCACATTTAAATACCAAGTTTGGTTTTTAACGGTCTTTTCATTTTTGAGCTATACTGCCCACGGACACACAAACACAGACAGAGACAGACAGACAAACACACGGACATTTTTGTAAAAGTGTTTTTTTTTATTCAGGGGCCTCAAAACATATTTCCGGCGAAATCTCGGTATCGAATTTTTGGGTGCAATACAATAGCTTGTTTATCTATACACTACGTACATAGTACATACAGAGAAAGTAATGCCATACATAAACTCGAAAAAAGTGTTTTTTGTAGTGGTGTTTAACGCCCGCTTATACTCCTTGTGGCATCGCAGGCGAGAAAAATGTGTCATTCATTCGGATTTTGTGCAGCAGAAAAAAAAATCTGATGTGTTACACTCACATGACTTTCTCTAGCTGTTCTACAAATTTCTTATATAAGATAATTCTTTCTGAGCCTTGCTAACCGAGGTACTCATTAGCATAATGTTCTTATTACTTAGTTCCTTATAAGTAGGAATAAAATAAGGGATTACACTAGGCTAAACCAATAGTCAAATGTTTTAAAAGCTGTCGTTACGCGATTGTCATTAAAAATCGCTTCTTTTCTTGGCCAGGAGTAGAACAAAAGAAAAGGCACTCCCGTCTGAGAAAAGCATAAGTACCTCACAACTGAAACTAATAACAATGAGTACCTCGAAAACGGTAAGCTCCACGAGAAACATGTATATGACATAACTCGTGTATTTTAAAAGAACCTACATTTTTTTTTTTTTATAGCAAGTTTTTGTCTACCTCTTACGGTTTACTAGTTATGCCAAATTAAGCAAAATTCATCCAGAATAAACAGGTCTTCAGAAGCTATTCCCACAAAAATCGAGATATACATTTTATTTGTCAAGTAAATATCTTTAATATACGATATTTTAATTAAAATCGTTAGAGCCATTTTTAAGAAAATAAAAATTTTCGAAAAAAGTTCCATGTAAAGGGTAGTTTGGGGTGGGAGGATTTTTCTCAAAATCTTCGTGGAAGATACTAAACTTAAGTTCCAAGTTTGGTATTTTAGCTACTATTCGTTTTTGAGTTATCGTGTTCACAGACACGCGGACACACGGACACACACAGACCTTTTTCTGAAAATGCTTTTATGGATACAGGGTGTCCTAAAACATGTATTTCCGGTGAAATCTCGGTATCGAATTTTTGGGTGGAATACAATACTTCTCTATCCCTATGTACATTGTACATACGGGGCTAGAGAAAGTTAAAAAGAAAGAAAAAGAAAAAGGCTTTGGAAAAAGCAAATCCTAGAAACGTGTTCAATAAATACTCGTGAGCTACACTTAAAAATCGAAAGGAAAAATCAAATGCCACTATTAAGGTGTTACGATCAAAAAGAGAATGAGTTTTCGTGACCATCCAAAACTTATACAGCTACAAATTGCGAATGGCGTGGACGTGAGCAGCACATCTTCATACAGATAAGATCGTAGCAGCAACGTCTAATGTTGTTGCTGCACAATTACTTTTAAAGTTAGCTAATTGTTTGAAATCAACTGACTTTTTTTTTTTTTTTTTTTCATTTCTGTGGATGAGTCAACCGATAGGTTTTCTGAAGAAAGAAGAAAAAAAAAACACTTTATTTTATATGGTAAGTATGAGACCGAGCAAATTAACGCATGCTGATGTTTCTATAAACTATTACCAGTGGAAAATGCAGATGCAAAGACCCTTGAAGAAAAAGTTATGCAAGCTTTCTCAGAAGACTGCATTGGTGTGGAAAAGCTTGTATGATGTGGTTCAGAGGGAGCGACATTGTTTACTGGTAAAAAGGGTCTTGCAGCCAGAATTAGGAGAAACATATCTCCACACCTGATTATATTACATTATATGGCTAATAGGATGGACTTTGTTTCTGAATAAGCTTTTAGTAATGTCAGTGCTGTTCATTATTTTGAATGCTTGCTAACTAAACTTCATAAAATTTTCAGTAAATCACATTCAGCTGCAAAACTTAAAAATCTGATGTGCTACACTCACATGACTTTCTCTAGCTGTTCTACAAACTTCATACATAAGATTCTTCTGCTTTCTACACCTTGCTAATCGTGGTACTCATTAGCACAATGTTCTTATTATTTAGTTCCGTATAAGTAGGAAAAAAATAAGGGAATACACTAGGCTAAACCAATAGTCAAATGTTTTAAAAGTTGTCGTTATGCGATTGTCATTACAAATCGCTTCTTTTCTTGGCCAGGAATAGAACAAAAGAAAAACGGATATTCCCGTCTGAGAAAAATATAAGTACTTCACAACTGAAACTAATAACAATGAACACCTCGAAAACGGTAAGCTCCACGAAAAAAATGTATATGACGTAAATTGTGTATTTTAACAAGGCCTTCATTTTTTTGTATAGTAAGTTTTTGTCTATCTCTTACAGTTCATTAGTTATGCCAAATTAAGCAAAATTCTTCCAGAATAAGCAGGTCTTTATAAGCTATTCCCAGAAAATTCAAGATATACATTTTATTTGTCATGTAAATATCCTTAATATACGATGTTTTAATCAAAATCGTTACAGCCATTTTTAAGAAAATCAAAATTTTCGAAAAAAAGTTCCATGTAAGCAGTAGTTTGGGGTGGGGTTTTTTTTTCTCAAAATCTTGTCGCATCCCTGGAAGATATTGAACTTAAATACCAAGTTTGGTATTTTAGCTACTTTTCGTTTTGAGTTATCGTGTTCACAGGCACACGGACACCCGGACACACACACACACACACACACACACACACACACACCCACACGGACCTTTTTCTGGAAAGCTTTTTTTGGATACAGGGCGTCCTAAAACATGTATTTCCGGTGAAATCTCGGTATCGAATTTTTGGGTGGAATACAATACTTCTCTATCCCTATGTACTTTGTAGAGAAAGTAAAACTACTATGGCAGTTATATGCATCACGGATTATCTGAAAGTTAAAATGCTGTTTCAAATTCGTTGGATTTCTAATGAGAAAGATGCTTTCTTGGCAGTGTTCAATGATTTTCGTTGTATCATGCAGCTCCTAAACGTAACTGTGAACTATTAAGAGAGATCATTGTAAATTGGTAGGACTTTATAAAAACTTTCACCGAGAAAAAAATTCTATTGCTGGGTTTCTTATTAGATATCTATATCATGTGCTCTTTCTCTAATTTAGTACAACAATGCAAACAGAGTCTGTTTCTTTCATGAAGTAGAAAATAGCATTTATTCCGCAACGCAAAGTCTTAAAGAAATATTTTTTAAGGATGATCGTTATTTGAGCCCTTGCAAAGAAAATTACTTAGCATACTATAAACTTCAACCTGAAGAGGAAGGTGAAAAGTTTGAGAGTTTGAAAAACTAAGAGGACAAATAATTACAGGATTAATTAATGGACTTGAAAGAAGGTTTCCTTCAAATGGAGTGATAAAGTGTTTCTCAGTTTTTGAAGAGAATAAAACTAGAAAACTAGAAAATAAAAGCTGTTTGTACGGTAAAAATTCAGCAGTTTAGCTGCTTGGTTTGAATAGTGACACTGCTATCACAATGGAGAGAATATAAGCTTTGGCTATTCTGGAAAAATTAATACGGAAAATCCGTTCAGTGGCTGTCAACTGCCGCATGTGAATGAGGCTTCCGCGTTGCTTATAGCATCAAAACAACCGAAAGAAATCGTTTGTTGGTGAAAACTTTACAGTCTATAATGAGAATTAAACTTCATGGGCCACTTTTCAATTTATGGGATGCCTTTGCTGTCGCAGAGAGATGGGTCACCTCCGGACATCATTCGGTAGATCAGTCTTGCTCGCTAAAGGAAAAGAGGGAGGGGTACCACCTGAAAAGGTTTCCTTAAGGTAAGCTTAATAAGCTTTATTTAGTAGGTGAAGGTATGCAACGAAGCCAAGTCCAGAATTTGCATAATCATAGTCAATTACCTCACCTAATACACCCCGTGAACCGCAACGGGTTTTATTTGACATATTTTAACACCCATTTGTCTTTTAAAATGGCAATTTTTATGTTTCCTCCCCACCAACTTTTAATGATTTCGCACCCTGAATTTCCGTGCCTTCAAAAAGCATTCTCAAATTCAACCACATAAGAATTGGATAGGCAGAGTTAGACTGAAAAATTCAATGCCATAGCCGGGCTTTGAACCACGGATCTTCCGGTGCTCTACCACTGAGCTACCATGGCAACATACCGGCATAGCATTTAATTTCTCAACTGACTCGCATATTTCCCGGTAAACCACGAGATGACAACCCCAATAGCGACTTACAGTGTTGTAAGTACTTTAAGTCCCAGTCTCATAGTATAGCCAACTTTATGGACAAGTGTGATAATTTTAATTATTTTATCACAGAAACCATGTGTAGGACAGGAGTTGGATGGATGGAGTCAGACTGAAAAATCCAATGTCATTGGACTGACTTCTGTCCTACACACGGTTTCTGTGAGAAAATAATTAAAAGTATCACAATTGTCCATAATAGTTTGCCATACTTTGAATCCTGGGACTTAAAGTGCTTGCAACATTGTTCAAATCCTGGCTATGGCATTGCATTTTTCAGTCTGACTCTACATATCCAACTCCTGTCATACACACAGTTTCTATGAGAAAATAATTAAAATTATCACAATTGTCCAAGTTACTCGAAATTCGTCTTCTCAGGATAAGGGATAACCCCGAAAAAAACCTTATCTGTGCAACTCATCCTAAGCGAGATTTGAACTCACGACCTTTTGATTTTGTAATTTAGGTGTACAAGTTATCTTAAATGTGGATCCAATTAGAAGTCTTTGCCTTACCATTGCTTGTTTTGAACTTATGTCAATGTCTTGTATGGTATGGGAATAATGTTTCTGATATTCCTTTTATTAATCCTTTTAGAACAATTTACATTGTTAATCGGACATGTCAATGGTATAAATATTCCACTAACTTTATACATGTGTACAGTATTACTGTAGCTAAATGATAAGACAATAAACAATTTTCAATTACTCATCATTAAGTTATTAAGAGCCAGTAATTCACATTATATTTTGAAAACACATTATAACCAGATTTATTAACTCATGGTATTTGTACAATATGATACGTACTCATCTATGGAATAAAATGTATGTAGTAGTAGGAACGATTTTAAACGTTTTTTAAAACGGTGAATTTTAATAACTACTTTGATATTCTGAGGCAATATGTTAAATAGTCTAATACCCAAATTCTTTACCTATTTTTAAGTTTTGTTAGTTCTACAGAACTGAACATGTTGTGCATCCTTTTGTCGAGTGCTATATTGATGGAGGTTTTGATTTATTTCAAGCTGATTGTACATTCTTTTAATATAAGTTAATGTCTCCAATATCAATATGCAAGTAAGAGGTAATGTTTTTGTTCTTTGAAAAGAGCTCTACATGAGCACCGACTATCCTTGCTACTTATTATTCTAATTGACCTTTTCTGTAGTTTAAATATTTGTTCACTCTCATAACATGTTCCCCAGAAAATTATGCCATAGCACATTAGGCTGTGAACATTTGCATAGTAAACATTCCTTTGGATATTTAAGTTTACTTTATTTTTAATAGATCTTCATAAGTAGCAAGCTGAGCTCAATTTAGACGCTAACTTTTCAATATGGTTCTTCCTCTTTAGGTTCCCATTTAAAATGTTTCCCAGAAACTGTGTATCTTTCCTATATTTAATGTTGAGATTGTTATAATAAATTTGGGGTTCAAGATGTACTTTATTTTGGTATGTGTGGAAGGATATTGCAGTAGTTTTGCTTTCATTTATTACTAGTTTGTTAACTTGAAACCAGGAGTATAATTCTGCCATTACCTGATTTACTGTTTTTTGTAAACTAACTTGATTGTTACCCTGTATCAGCACATTGGTATCATCAGCAAAAAGAATTATTCTGTTTGTTTGACAGATGATGGCATGTCATTTATATAAATTAAAAATAATAATGGACCAAGAGTAGAGCCTTGTGGCACGCCTATATTAATTTCCCTGTCTTTTGATATATATCTGCTCATTTTATTACCTTTCAAGAATTCCAATTCCACAATTTGTTTTCTATTTGTTAAATATGATTTTAATAACTCATTTATTTTTCCACGAAAACCGTATTTTCTAATTTTGATAACAATATATTGTGGTCCAAAACATCATAAGCTTTGGATAAATCTAAGAAAACTCCAATGCTTGGAAGTTTTCTGTCAACCGACTCTTCTACTATATCTAATAATTGGTAAATTACTGATTCTGTTGACCTGTTTTTTCTAAAGCCGAACTGTGCATCTGAACGAATATTATATTTGGACAAAAAAGAGACCATATTCCTCTCAAAAATCTTAGAAAATATTGATAATAAGGATATGGGACTGTAATTCTCCATTTCTAAGACCTTACTTCAGCAATTTTTAGCTTGTGAGGAAATTTCTCAGATTTAATTGATAAATTGTACATATTTGCTAATTGACAATTTATGTAAGTAATGCATTTTTTAATTATCCAGTCTGGTATGTCATCCATTCCCGATGACTGTTTATTTTTCATATATCCTACTACTTTTATTATTTCTAATTCTGTAATTGGTTATAAAAACATACTATTTACTCGTTGCATATTATCAGTTACATTTTCATAGTTTGTGTGATATGTATTAGCTTCAGTTAATTTGCTAGCTATTTCTGAAAAATACAAATTGAATGAATCTACAATTAATTGAGGTTCTGTTACGTTCCCTTTTGTGCTCTTTATTTCCTGTATTACCTCCTTGTCAGTAATTTTCCCAATTTCTTTGTTTACCATTTGCCAAGCGGCTCTAACTTTATTATTTGACGTTACTGTAAACTTGTCATTTTCCATTTCCTTTGCCTGTCTTATAACTTGTCTATATATCTTTTTATATTTGTTCACATAATCTTGTTGACTAAACCATGTTTTTGAAGAGCATTTAATTGTCTCAGCCTCCTACTAGATATAGTTATTCCTTGAGTTACCCAACCTTTTTTTATTATGTTTGAGATTCTTACTTCATAATGGAAAGGCTATATTAAACCAATACAAAAAGATATTTTGAAATGAATTAAACCTACTATCTATATCATTTCCCTGGTATACACTTTCCCATTTTTCAGTTTTCAGTAGATTCCTAAAATTAAATATATCCTCCTCTCTAAATTCTTTTCTCAAAACTCTAAGATTTGTAATTTGATTCGGTTTTTTAATCTTAAGTTCTAATAATTGTGCACAATGATCTGAGAAACCTGTATCAATAATTTTTGCTTGGTCCTGTTCGGTAGATTTTACGATTATTACATCTAATAAAGATTATTTTCTCTCAGTAATTCTGGTGGCCGCAGTCACTGTATTTATAAACCCATATAGACTTAACAGATTTTGTATATAACCAATTTCTCATTATTTACCAACAAATCAATATTCCAGTCCCCGCAGTTCTTTGTTTTTCATTGTATAGAATTCCATTACCCTCTCCAGTTTTCCCAAAAATAAATCAAAATCTCCATCTGGGGATCTATATATAATGCAATTATTACATTTTTATATTGTATTTCTGTTATTGACAATTCAAAATTTTTGTCCTCTCTTAAGGAGTTAAATGCATTAACACTTTTTGTTTGTATATGCGATCGCACAAATATGCTTGATTCCGCACACTGGTATCGTACCCTAGAATATGCGCTTACTAATTTAAATTGATTGATGCAACATAGTGGAATCTGTGCATCTAATAACTAGTGTTCAGTGATACACAATATATCACGGATCTGTAGGTTTTCAGAAATTTAACTTATCTAATGAGTTAGTGAAAATATGATTAATAACTTAGGCAATAAATTTTGTACGGGGTAACATTCTCTCAGAGTAGTGACAACTTTGATACTAGTTACTATGAAGCATTGCAAATGAGGCCTGTCACAAATATGAGTTATTTCCCAAGTCTTTGTTTTGCGTGGTTCTATCAACCTACTATACATATTCTGTTTGGTATAACGCTTTAAAATACATTTTCTTGTGTTATTTTGCAATCAACTACCTTCAAAACACTGTTCCCTCTATCAAAAAAATTCACGTAGTTTCAGTCTTTCTATGAAGTCATCACTCAGTGATTTACAATGTGCATCCCTATTTTATAGAACACATAACTATTCCAGCTCAATGTGTATATTTCCTTTTAATAAATTAAAACTCTGTGTTAAGAACCGTGTAAGCAGCATTTTTACATTCTCAACTGCTATTATTGACATTTTCTCAAATGTGGCAAAATCGTACTGATTTAGAAAAAATCTGATGTGTACCATTCACATGACTTTCTCCATATCCCTGCAACAAATAATTCTTAAAAAGCTTATACTTCTATTTACTTTGTGCTAATCAGAAAAAATTAGCAGAAATAGTCTTATTACTCGCTTCCTTGTAAGTAGAAGCGAAATAAGGGACAACCGTAGGTTAAAGTGATAGTCAAAAGCTGGTTGCTATGTCAATGAAGTTCCTTTGTTTATATGGATAGGAGTTGACAAGTTCCTGTATGAGAAAAGTATACGTTTTTCACAGCAGAAACCAAAAATAAGGAATGTCACAAAAACGACCAACTCCACGAAAAAAATGTATATAACATAAATTGTGTGTTTTAAAGTGCTCTACATTTTTTATGTAGTAAGTTTTTGTCCACCCCTCAGGGGCTCACCTTGGTGAGTACGGGGAGTAGCGCCCCCGAGGTGCCTGAGCTACCCAGTGTTCGGGGGTATAACCGGACCACCCTGCTTCCTGGGGACATAAATAAGGAAGCCTGGTCCTCCAGGTTGGGGGTTAAGCATTAGGTTAACAACCTAATCTTGTAAAAAAGCTATTGTTACGAAACCTGCAAAAAAGCCTCGGAATGATTTAATGTTGGCGACCTGGAACGTAAGGACAATGCTGAAACCTGGGAAAATGAAAGAAATAGCAAATGAAGTATTAAAATATAAATTAGATGTGGTAGCGCTCCAAGAAATAAGATGGGCAGGGGAAGGTAGAATAGATAAGAAAGAATACACGGTATTATATAGTGGACCTAAAAAAGCTGGACTTAATGG
This sequence comes from Hymenopus coronatus, assembly GCA_030762935.1. Taxonomy (NCBI): domain Eukaryota; kingdom Metazoa; phylum Arthropoda; class Insecta; order Mantodea; family Hymenopodidae; genus Hymenopus; species Hymenopus coronatus. The sequence goes on from CM060898.1 coordinate 54,755,396, forward strand.
TACAGGATTTATTATCTCAAAGGAAATCAAAAAGAGCCTAATAGAATTTAAATCAATTAGTGAACGAATCTGTAAAATACGCCTTAAAGGTAAATTCAGAAATATAACTATATTATCTATATATGCACCTACAGAAGAGAAAGATGAGATAAACAAGGAAGAGTTTTACGAAAGCTTAGAAAATACATGTAATTCAGTAGGAACTTATGATACATTGGTGATACTAGGAGATTTTAATGCCCAAGTGGGGAAAGAAGACTATTTAAATGGAGTGGCAGGGAAACATTCACTACATCAAATAAGTAATGAAAATGGTAATCTACTTGGACAATTCGCAGTTAGAAATAATATGATTATTAAAAGTACCTGCTTCCCTCACAAAGAAATACATAAAGGAACGTGGAAAATGCCAGGCTCAGATATAGTAAATCAAATTGATCATGTGCTAATTAAAGCAAGACATACATCATCAATTATAGATGTAAGAAGTTGTAGAGGCCCAAATTGTGATTCAGATCACTTTTTGGTTAAAGTGAGAATGAGAATAAAAATAAAGAAGATGGAGAGGGTTCAAGAGAACAAACATATACGATGGGATAGAGAAAAAATAAAAGATAAAGAAGAAAAAAAGAAATATCAAAAGTTAATGAGCAGCAAATTAAATGAAAAAGGAACAGAAGAAGGTGTAGAAGAACAATGGGAGGTAATAAAGGAGACAGTAAAAGAGGTAGCAAAAATAAGTATAGGTGAAAAGAAAATGGAAAGAAACATAGAATGGTATGATAAAGAGTGTGAGCAAGCTATAGAAAAAAAGAACATGGCTAGGAAAAAAATGCTCCAGAAAGAAACTAGAAATAACTATGAAGAATACCGTCAAAGAAGAAGAGACGCTAATAACATATGTAAGAAAAAGAAAAGAGAATATTGGAAAATGCAAACCCAAGAAATAGAAACGCTGATTCAACAGAGTGAGATAAAGAAATTCTATATGGCATTAAAGCAAATGAAACAAGGGAAACAGAATAAAATGAAAGAATGTCTAAGCAAGGAAGGTAATGTTCTTGGAGAAGATAAAGATATACTGGAAAGATGGGCTGAGTACTACAAGGAATTGTTAAATAAACGACAATCAATAAATAATCAGGAACAAGGAGAGAATGAAAATGGAAATGAACAAAAAATGGAAGAAGAAGAAGAAGAACCGGATATTTGGGATGTTAAAATAGCAATACAGAGCCTAAAGAATAATAAAGCACCAGGAGAAGATGACATAATCGCTGAGCTAATTAAATATGGTGGGAATGAAATTATGAAAGCAATACATAAGTTAATATTAGAAATATGGAGGAAGGAACAGATGCCTGAAAGCTGGAAGACAGGCATAATATGCCCAATATATAAAAAGGGTAATAAATATCAATGCCATAATTATAGGGGAATTACATTGCTAAATGTAGCATATAAAATATTTTCAAGTATTTTAAATAATAGAGTGAAAAAATATGTGGAAAATGTATTAGGCGAGTATCAATGTGGATTTAGAAGTGACAAGAGTACGATAGACCAGATATTTGTAATACGACAAATAATGGAAAAATTCTATGAGCATGGCATAGATTTATGCTTTCTGTTTATTGACTTTAAGTTTGCATTTGACTCAATTGACAGAGAAGTTCTCTATAACACCTTACAATGTTTTAAAGTGCAACCGAAAATAATAAGACTAATAAAAATGACAATGGAAAATACAAAAGCCAAAGTGAAAGTAATGAATAAATTAAGTCCGGATTTTGATTATAACACAGGAGTAAGACAAGGTGATGGACTATCGACGACTCTATTCAACCTAGCCCTGCACAGAGCAGTAGAAAAAATAAATACTAAAGGAACAATATTTTTTAAGTCTAGTCAGATATGTGCATATGTAGATGACATATTGATTGTGGCAAGAGATAGGAAAATGTTAGTTGAAGTTTATGAAGAATTAGAAAGAAGGTCAAAAAAAATAGGATTAGAAGTAAATGAAAAAAAAACTAAATACCTGAAAATGACAGCAGACAAAAGCAAAAGAATAATTGAAAATCTAGTAGTTGGAGACAAAACATTTGAAGGGGTATCCAAATTTAGATATTTAGGAGCGCTTGTAAATAATGATAACAATTTAAACGAGTGCATAAAAGAAAGAATTCAAGGTGGAAATGCAGCCTATTATGCAAATTTAAATCTATTAAAAAATAGGCTTATTAGTACAGGGACAAAATACAATATCTATAAAACACTAATAAGACCAATAGTAACGTATTCTGCAGAAACCTGGACCCTAAACAATGTAGATGAAGAAATACTACGAAGATTTGAACGGAAAATACTTAGACGAATCTTTGGACCTGTAAAGGATAAAGACCAATGGAGAATAAGATATAATTATGAGATAGAAGAACTAATTAAGCAGCAAAATATTGTGAAATTTATAAAGGCACAAAGAATAAGATGGCTAGGACACATAGAGAGAATGACAGAAGATAGAATGCCAAAAAGAATATTGAAAGGAAGACTGTACGCTAGAAGAAAAAAAGGAAGACCAAAAACAAGATGGTTAGATGATGTGATGGAAGACCTAAGAAAAATTGGAATCAGAGGGTGGAAAAGTAAAGCAGAAGATAGAGATATGTGGAGGAGGATTGTGCAGGAGGCCAAAGCTCACCAAGGGCTGTAGAGCCAGAAGAGAAGAAGTTTTTGTCCATCTGTTACGGTTTAGCAGTCATTCAAAATTTAGTAAAATTCATCCAGAATAAACTACTCTTCAGAGGCTATTCCCAGAAAATTCAAGATATACATTTCATTTGTCAGGTAAATATGTTTAACATCCGAAATTTTAATCAAAATCGTTAGAGCCATTTTTGAGAAAATCAAAATTTTCGAAAAAAGTTCCATGTAAAGGGTAGTTGGGGGTGGGGGGATTTTTCTCAAAATAATCGTGTCGCATCCCTGGAAGATACTAAACTTAAATACCAAGTTTGGTATTTTACCGACTTTTCGTTTTTGAGTTATCGTGTTCACACACACACACACACACACACGGACCTTTTTGTGAAAATGCTTTTTTTGGATATTGGGGACCCTAAAACATATATTTCCGGTGAAATCTCGGTATCGAATTTTCGGTGGAATGCAATACTTTCTCTATACACTATTTACATAGTGCATATGGAGAAAGTAAAAATGCGTTTTGTATGACTGTTTTGCTATGCGCGCACTCTCTTGAAAAACATTTAAACTGCATCAATGATTCTATTGGATGACTGGTGGGGAGCAGAGAAAACATCACAGTGAGGTGAGCACATGATTCAACAATTCCAAATACAAATTGTGGCGTTAGCCAATGTTAACATGGTAAGAGCTTTATTTTTAAATCGGTGGTTTTCTTATATTAAACCTTCAGGGCATAAATGAAAAATTTCGAGCTAGTGAGAGTAAATGTGAACGCTACGTTGTGTCGTCGCAGGTAACTGAAGCACGTCTAAATTGATTCATTCGTTTATCAGCTGTGCAACAAGTCATGCCCATTTGTAGTGCTAGCAATTTATTAGGAATTTTATATATATTTATTTATTGTAGGATATATAACTGATAGAACAAATTTCATATTTTCACAGGTTGTTGAAGCAGTTGCATAATGTTGCAAGATGTTTTTTAAGTGATCAGAAAATGTTTTGTCATCTTCAACAACCCTAATGGAATTGACACTGAGCAGGAAAACTGCATTAAACAGAAGGTTGGAAGCGACATCTCCAGCAATAATGGAATCGGTTGACAGCATGTCGCTACTTGCACACGAAACATACTCAGAAGTCAGCAATAAATCTTTGGGTAGTATGCCTCCGGATGTCACTCTTACTACAGCTGAATTCACATCCTTGAAACTTAGTACAAGAAATGAGACTAATGGAAGTTGTTTCCTTCTGTTAGATGGCAAAGAAAATCTTAAGGTAGGTTGATGTGAAAACGATTATAATTCCGTCTGATGGGTATTGTGGATTTGAAGATGAAAGCAGCATAGAAACAACAAAACGTATCATTGTTACGGTATTCTATGATAAATGTAATAGGCTGTTATTTATGGACGCTCTTTAACTACTGAAGTTCTCAGCGTCCCATTCTATATTAGGTGTGAAAGACCACTTAATTTTGCTTAGAGTCCTCTCTATTAGGCTAGAGGTTCTTTTACGTGCCGTAAATGTACGACGTGGGACCAGCGGCTTTACTTCCCTTTCGAAAGAAGCCATGCTAAGGATTTTTACACCGAAAGAATCCATCGTCCTCCGCCGAGTTTGTACTCGTGACCTTGGGTGTATGAAGTTAGCATGGTAACCATTATACCACGGAGGGTGACAGTCTATGATACTTGTGTTTTCTGGAGAGCAACAGAACTACTACATTAGATGCAGCATAGTGTTAAGTGTCTAAGTTGCAAAGTGTAAATGAGGATTTAGCCCACAAAAACCAAAAAGACTTTCTTTGCTTTAGTTTCTTATTACAATTTCCATTGTTTCACTAACTATTGGACAGGCAACTTGTTAATTATCCAGAACTTGGGCCGCTCTAAAAATCAAATAAAACCAAGTGTGATTGATTGTTTTTGTATTTCTGAAGATGATTTCAAAGGTTTTATTTGCCAAAAAAGATGTTTTTTATGTTATAGACAAATTTGTGTGAATGCTGGAACAGTTGGTATTTTGCATGTATGGTGGATATTTATGAAATAATTATATATAAACAGTTTTATAATATTCTGAAACATATTTCTCTGCCAAGTACTACCACAATAAAAACTTAGAAATACAAATTTATATACACATACCTTAATGGATTTGAACCTAACCTCGCGTTAAATAAGAAAACCACCAGTCCCATGGGTTTTGCCTACAGAAACAGATTAAAAAAAAAAACTCCCAGAAACATACTTCATCCTACTACTAACCGGTGAATTATTCCTATGGGTTCTCATGACACGGTAATCCTGTCAAGAGCGACATATGCTGTTCTAGCATACCAATAGATACAGTGTCTTCTGCTAGCAACGAAACCAAGCTTTTTCATTATAAATCCAATATTTCAGCATATACCTACACATTATAAAACCATTATATTCATATAATACTCCCTTATATATAATTATTTGGTAAATGTGCTTCATATACACAAAATACCAACCATTCCAGCATGCACACGAATTCGTCTATAATAAAAAAACAAGCTTTTCTGACAAATAAAACCCTTGAAATCATCATCAGAAATACAAAATCAATCAATCACACTTAGTTTCATTCGATTTTTAGAGCAGCTGAAGTTCTGCATAATAACCAGCTTGTTTTGTTTGTTTATTTGGTCTTCTTGCGAGCAAGAGTTCAAGGACATTGAACATGCATCATGACCATGCAACCACCACTGCAAGAGTAAAACTACATAACATGCTGTAAATTACCATCATGATTCATCTGCCATACCTTTAATATTTACTTGTAGGGATATTAAGGAATTCCTCAACACTATATGGGGAGTGAGTGTATAAGAAAATTTTTAAAATTTTTATGTTGGCTATGATTGCCTAATAGCTTGAGATAACTTGGAAGGCCATTATATATATTTTACTGCAGAGTATTTACATCCTTTTTTAAGCAGTTTTTAAGTTATTTATTGGTCTATGTAAATCACCTTGTACTGTAATCATGCACATCAAGGTGGTTGTGAAGTTATAATTATCTGCAAGATAGTTCAGCAGAGAATATATGTATTCACCTGCAACAGTAAGAATTTTTTGCATTCTAAGTAATGGCCTACAAGAATGACGGGAAGCAATGTCACAAATAATGCGTATGGCCCTTTTTTGTAATATAAACACTTGCCTGCTAAGTGCTGAAGTGCCCCAGAAAATAATTGCATATTTCATCACTGAGTGGAAGTAGGCAAAATATGCTGCTCTTAAGGTGTTTTCATTAAGCAGATTCTTAAAATTTCTTAATGCAAAGCCAAGTTTTGGTAATATTATTTTTATCTGATTTCTCCAGCTGAGCTCTTCATCTATTTGGAGCCCTGGAAATTTAGTATCTGATACTTTGCTTATAATATAATTGTTGAATCTGATTTATAATTCTAGTACTTGCTTATGCTTAGTTTTAAATTGAATGAAACTTGTTTTATCATAGTTGAATGGTAGTATATTTGCCTCAAATCCAATGTTGAACTGTTCAAAAGCTTTATTGACTGAATCTCTCAGCTGTTAATGTGACCTTTCATACACAATCACACTAATGCCCTTTGCGAAAAGTAAAGCCACTGACTCTTGCCAAGATTACATGGCAGGTCATTTATAAATATTAAAAGCAACAAAGGTCCAAGTATAGAACCTTGAGGGACCCTTTTGGTAGTGACACCTGGTTCAGAATCATAGCTATTTACCATGTTGTTGTTGTTGTTGTTTTTTTTTTTAATTTTTTTTTTTTTATTTTAATATATTCTATTTGTTAATTAAGATCTGAACTGATTTATTGTGGTCTCACTAAAACCATAAAATTTTAACTTTGACAATAATTGGTTATGATCAATGCTATCAAAATCCTTCGCTAAATCACAGAATACACCTAATGGTAATTCTTTTTTTATCCAAGGCTGTTATTACTTTAGAAGTTAGCATTTATGTGGAATTTACAGTTGATATTTTTTTTCCTAAATCCAAACGGGGATGATGAAAGAATATTGTTTAACTCCATGCATCTTAGAACCTGATTATATATTGCTTTCTCCATTAATTTAGAAAAGGCTGTTAAAAGTGAGATGGGTCTATAATTAGTTGTCAGGGTTTTATCTTCTTTTTTTATATAAAGGCTTAACAATGGAGTATTGCATTTTTTCTGGAAATATTCTTGACTACAAGGAATAATTACATATATGACTAAGAGGCTCGCTCAACTCTTGCAGGCAACATTTTAATAATGTGAGGGTTTGATTTTTAATGAGAATAATATTTTCTATCTCTCTGGGAGTTGTGTGGTGCAATTTCAATCTACAAGTTTATTGGGATATGCTCTTTCTAGCATTTCTAGTGCACTGGGGTTTTCATTGGATCTGTTTGATATGTTTTTTGCTACATTAAGGTAGTAAGTGTTGAAGGTATTAGCAATGGCACAGTGATTACTAACTTCTTCATTTCCAGAGTCATGTGAGCTATATCATTGTTTCAGTTTCCTGTCCCAATTTTAATTTTTATTATGCCTCACATTGTTTTAATTTTCTTATTTGATTGCTAGTGAGTAATGCCTTCCTTTAGCTTCATTAATTACTTTTTTATATATTTTACAGTATGCTTTAATGTTTAGGTCATTACTTGTGGAACAGAATTCTTTTGCTTGCACAGGACGTTCTTATACCAGAAGTAATCCAAGGTTTGACCTTTTTAACCTGTAATGAGTTTACATTTATTTTTCTAGGTGAAAGTAGCTTTAAATGCTAATAGCACAGTTTTGAGAAATTCATAAAAATTTATCATGGCATAGACTTTAGACCATTTTTCAACATTAATAAACATTTTTGATGTGCTCCTCATTAATTATTCTTGTTGTGATGATGCTAATGATCATGTATTCATATCATTCATATTGTAATATTCAGAATTACCAATACTTGAATACAACCTATTACTAGCCATTAAAAGATTGTAGAACCAAAATTTGTAGTTTGTTATTCAGCTGCAAGAGCTGGTTTGTAGTTCATTATAAGGTCTATGTACATCATGGCGTTGATTGCCAATATTGATACAAATAATACTGTGCCAATTTGAAAGCAATTGTGTGGATTTAAAGTTCTGAATTTGTTATTACTTGCATAAATAAGTGATTTTCCTGTAATATTTTTTTGGTAATTTCCAGTGGTTTTACCAAAGCATGCGAACAAAGCAATCATGCACTGTGTTGGGTCTAGTCTGTGTCAATAAACTGAACTCCTCAGACTTTAGTTTTAATAATTTCCACTGTTTCACCAAAGAGTGCGAGCAAAGAGAGCATGTGCTGTGCTATGTAGATTAGATGTGTGTTAATGAAATAATTTTTGTGCGTTTAATTTTTGGAATTATGTACTGCTTTCACCAAAGCATGTGGGCAAAGTGAATATGTGCAGTATTAGGTCCAAGTTGAGAGTGAGTATTCCTTGAGTTGCAGCAGACTCGTGGAGATCCTATTGAATATTCATTGCAAGAAGAGGGTCTTGGCAACCAAATTAGTGTGTTGAGCCTCCGTTGGTTTTCCACGGTCTTTCTTGTTTCTGCTCTCCATTGGTTCCTGTCTTGTGTTGCGTTGATTAGTTCTTCCCATTCCATTCCCATAGTTTCTTTTATACCTTGTATCCATCTTGTATGTTGCATGCCTGGTTTCCTTATTCCCTCCATGAGTCCTAACATCAGCTCCTTCTCCATTGAGTCATTTATGTCCAAAATATGCTATTTTTATTTTTTAGCCATTGTCTCCAAGGAATGTTTAGTTTAATCTTGTCTATCACTGATGCATTGATTCTATTTTCAATCCAGGAGTGTTTTAACAATCTTCTCCAGGTCCATAACTCAAAACTGTCTAATTTTCTCCTGTCCTGTTTGGTCAAAATCCAACTTTCACATCTGTATAATACTATAGCAAACACCATTGCCCGAATTAGTTGATTTTTCGTCTTCTTGTGTATTTGGGAATTTTTGAGGAATTACTTCATCTTGCCCAATGTTGCTCTATCTAGATGTATCTCCTATGTTAGTATCTGTGTAAATAAACTGATTTTCCTCTATTTATGTGTTAATAATTTCCTCTATTTTAACCAAAGCATGACTGTGTTAGATCTAGGTTAGTGTCTGTGTAAATAAACTGGATTTCCATACTTTGGTTTTAATATTTCCCCTGGTTTCACCAAAGCATGCACTATGTTATATCTGGGTTAATGTATGTGTGTGTGCAGTGTGATTTTCCTACACTTTGCTTTTAACAATTTCCACTTGTGTCATCAAAGTATGCGAGCGAAACAAGCATGCACTGTGCTAGATCTAGGTTAGTGTGTGAGTAAATAAATAGATTTTCCTGTACTTTGGTTTAAAGATTTCCACTAATTTCACCAAAGCCCACAAACAAAGCAAGCATGTGCTGTGTTTGGTCTAGAATAGCATGTGTAAATTAAACTGGTTTTCCTGTATTTTGGATTTAAGTTTCCCACTGGTTTCACCAAAGTTTGTGAGCAAAGTGAGCATGCATTGTTTTAGTTCTAGGTTAATTTGTGTATCAATAAATTGTTTTTATGTGTTTAATAATTTCTACTGGTTTACCAATGTTTGCAAGCTAACAACATGCCTTGTAATAGGTCAATGTTAGTGTGTGTGTGTGTGTGTGTAAATAAGCTGGTTTTTCTGTACTTAGTGATTTCCAGTAATTGTGCATGTGCTGTGTTAGTCTAGGATTGTGTGTGTGTGTGTGTCTAAGTAAACAAACTGATTTTCCTTTAACCACTTTTTAGCACTTTCCATTGGTTTTGTGTAAGCATGGCAACAAATGATTAATTATGCACTCTAGTTCAAGGTTTGTGTTTTTGTGTCTGTAAACAAATTCATTTTTGTCTAATTAATTTTATTTGATGTAAATTCTATAGTGAAAAATTGCTTGCCTTGTGGCTGTCTTAAAAGTTGGTGCATTTGTTTTTCACGTGGTTGAAAGTGCCAAAATCAAGTACCTTCTTGAGTTTGTAGATAACCTTAAATTTTTTATATAAGCTCAAGTTTCTTATTGAAAAGGTTAGGTTTAGTTTCTTTCTATATAAGGTTAGAGTTAGTTTATATGCTCTTATCCTAAGGAAAATCTTGGGCCAGATTTCCATTTTGTCTTGAAGATCTTCCAAATTGCCTTTTATCCGCTATTAAGGGTGTTTTTTCACATTACCAATTCTAAAAGAATGAAGGGTGCAACATTGTCATTTTATTGCTGAGAAAACATGATAGTTTGTGCTGAGTGTTCTTAAAATTGCCCACTGTCAAACATTTTCTGCTACATACACTAACCTTGAAAGAATGAAGAGAACATGATTGAAAGAATATAGGCTTCTCTGTGCTAATAAACACATCCAAATATCTTCATAACAAATGCTTTCTGCCATAACTTCTGTTAGACATAGTCTTTAGCAATAGCATCCCAGTAATATCTTTACCGTTGTCCCAAAATATATGTCTGTTATATTTCCCATTTACATTGAAAATTCTCCAAAGTTATTGTCTCCTGCCAAACATTTTCCCAGCCTTTTATTGTTGGGGATGGTGTTTTGTTATATCACTGCAGTAATTTTACTCTTGTCCTAAAGAATGTACATAATATGTAACAATAGCAGTTGGTCTTGAAGATAAGAACAAAAGGTAGTTCTTGAAACTGGTCAAACAAAGAAACATTGTAAGTGATGAGTGTTGCTATTCTGCATGTTTACATTATGATTTTTATTACTTTGAAACATATGTCAAATATTTATTGTTCATACCTTGATTCTCAATTCTGATTTAAGAAAAATTTCCCTGCTTCTTCTGGATTCTCTGGATTTAGAAACAGTATGCTACTACCACACCTTAGAGGCAGTTTTTGTACTGTTTGTTTAACGTTATATAACAAGCTAGAATCTAGGTTCTTTATTATCTCAGTATTGTGCTGAAAAAATTGATATGTCTAATGTGCTATTCCTATTATGTGTTTTGAAGGTTTCCTCTGCAGAGCAGTTCTTGGGGCGTCTTAGCTGTGATGCATCTACCCGAGTGAAGGTTGTGTCAGTGTTTGGCAATACAGGAGATGGAAAATCTCATACTCTTAATCATACCTTCTTTGGTGGAGCTGAAGTCTTTCCTACATCTTCAGAACAAGATTCTTGTACTCTTGGGGTTTGGGCTGCATTTGACCCAAATTTCCGTGTCATTTGTCTGGATACTGAAGGCTTACTTGGTACCACAAGCCATGAAAATCAGCGGACCAGACTTTTGCTCAAAGTAAGTACATGAGCCTTCCATGCAGAAAGTAGTACAGCTTTTATTCAAGCTCTAATGCAGCAAAAATTAATGAGGTACATTTTACTGCATGGTTTGACTGTAATCATTCCTTCCTACTTTCTCTACTGTTAAAATAAGTACTGTACATATTTTATTAACGAAAGTTCAATATGCAGATTTCACTAGAAATATACTTTACAGGAATCTCTGAATAAAAATCTAATGTGTTCAATTCACGTAACTTTCTCTATTTGTTCTGCAAACAAACTATTCTTATAAAACATTCTTTTATCTTCATCATGCTAATCAAGATAAACTTTGATGGATGAGCACCTGTGCGCTCTCCGCCAGAATTACGCCTAAAGGACCAGCAGTTTACGTATTCTTCAGAGGCTATTCCCAGAAAATTTAAGATATACATTTTATTTGTCATGTATATATCTTTAATGTACAGTACTTTATTCAAAATTGTTAGAGCCATTTTTGAGAAACTAAAAATTTTCAAAATTTTTCCATGTAAAGTAGTTTGAGGTGGGGGGGGATTTTTCTCAAAATCTTAATGCTGTATCCTTGGAAGATACTAAATTTAAATGTCAAGTTTGGTATTTTACAGACCATTCATTTTTGAGTTATTGTGTTCACTGACACACACACACACACGCACATGCACCTTTTTCATAAAATGCTCTTTTTTTTATACAGATGTTCCTAAAATTTGTTTTTCTGGTGAAATCTCAGTATAAAATTTTTGGCTGGAGTGCAATACCTTCTCTACCTATGTACCGTATACTATTAACAACTCCTTAATTTATTACTTTATTGAATGAGTTTTACAGAATATCATTTCCAAGCTTATTATTAATAATGCAATCTAGTTGAATTTTCAATGTCACTTCACTCTTCCTTGTGATAAAGTGGCATCATGAAACATGTGTTAAGCAGGCTCTTCTGTTTCGTTTATTTCCTGGAGTGTTGAACACAAGACATCTCTAATCTCTTACAGTAGTAGCATTCACTGTGTGTCACAACCTCACTGGTAGAAGCAACACACTATCATATTAAGAACAGCTCATTATCTCTCTTGCCTTATCCGCTTACTGTTGTGAGCATGCACATAAACAGCCATTGGGGTTAATAATGATTCTTAGGAATCAGATCTCTCTTAATACGGCTGCATATAGAGTTTATATCAGAGGTAGAGGGCTATTTATCTCCTCAATTGGGCAGCTGGATGGCATCATCAATGGAATAGGTCTGACACATAGTTGGGTCACAAAATTAAGAGAAAAATTGTTTACAGACCAAATCGCTATAATATTTCAGACCATACTCAGGAATGCATCAAAATGTAAAAATCCTGGTTTTAATGGAAAATCTTAAACTTCATAAATAAAATCATGTAATTCTAATCACAAATTTTACATATCCCTAACAGCTACCTCTTTAAACCTTGAGGCTTTTATGGCCTGATCATGTGTAAAGCTTTGAAGTATAAATTTTTTAATGTACTACTTCTGATGCTAATGCCATTTATGAATATTGACAAAACCTGCTTGTAAAGTGTCACCTGTATTTAAAATTCTAGTGAAATACAATGTAAAACAGTATTTTCAGGCTCAAATGTGAAAAATACAAGTCACTACTACTAGGCATTGAATAAGTATTACTGTTGACTCTTAAAATTAATGCCACTTAGTTTGAATCATTGCAAGTTATCAAAATGTTTCCATAACTTTTGATGTAATGTGCCAAAATATGGTTGGTATCTAATTTTAAACAGTTGACAGTGAACCCATTCGCTCTCTTGCATTCCAATATTTTGGTGTCATATTATCATGTTGACTAAAGGTTGGGCAGCGCAGTAGATGGTTTCCATCCATACCTTCTTTAAGTGTGCAGAAAGGACACAGAGGAGATCTCACTATACCTGTTAGGAGTCTAAAAGTTGCTACAGAGGATTTTCTTGGTAATGTGATTCTGGTCATGTTACTACATAAATTTTCCCATGGTTTTCCTTTTGTTTATAATACATTATCTTTGTTAATTTTGTTATTATATGTTGATATGATGATTCTTTTGATAGAGTGATAACTTATTGGATCAGATGAATTTCATGTAATTTTACTGCCTTTCTTGGCTAGAAAGTCAGCTTTTTCATTACTCTGTATTCCGCAATGTGCTGGCATCCATTGAAGTATTAATCTTTTATTTAAATTCATTAGTTGTTTTATGATTTTGCGGCATTCTGCAATATTTAAGTTATTAGGTATACTATACTGCTAGGGCTCAGAAGTTGATGACCTAAAATAACTGAAAAAAATCTGATGTGTTCCATTCACATGACTTTCTCTACATTGCTGTAACAAATTTTTGATAAAAAGCATATTATTCTATGTGCTTTATGATAACCGAGACAAACGTTAGCAGAAATTGTCTTAATTACTTACTTCCTTGTAACTAGGAGGAAAATAAGGGAATACACTAAGCTAAAAACAATGTTGCCATATGATTGAGATCCATTTCCATGCAGAGCCAGGAATTTACAACTTTCCGTGTGAGAATCTTTTTTTAAATCTGAAACAGTTAACTTAAAATATCTTAGAAATGGTCAGTTTCATGAAAAAAACATGACATAAATTGTGTGTTTTAACGTGATCTACATTTTTTGTGTAGTAATATCTTTATAGGCTATTCCCAGAAAATTCAAGATATGCATTTTATTTAACATATAAATATCTCTTCAAGATGGCAGCAAATGGCGTAGTGACTAGAGGCATGCAGCAGAAATCTGGCAATAATAGTGATAAATATGCATACATAATACTTGCAGAAAGTGTTAAATCAAATGATATTAGTGATGGAAAATATGTAAATAAAGGGAATGCGAGGAATCAAACCAATGCCGAGAAACAACCAAATGAATGGTACATGCTGGAGCCGAACACTCAAAGCGTACGCGAGAAGGAAATGGCATCGTCACTTCTTACAATCATCGACATCCTAAACAAGGAATTAAAAGATGCAAAAAAGGAAATAGAATGGCTCAGAAGTGAAAACCATTCTTTGAAAACGAAACACAGTGCAAGAAATGAATTCAAAACAGATGCTAGCACAATGCAAAGAGAAATTCAAGATCTGGAGAAAGAAAATAAAGAATTAAAGGAGACAAACGCCGTGCTCAAAACCAAGATGGAATCTATGGGCCATGGATATACCGAGGTATCATATAACCACAAAAGAAGCTACTTGGAAGCCACATAAAATAATAGAATGCAGCATTCAAACAGTAGCTGGGGAATAGAGCTGAAAATAGATTTCATGTTCTGGAAGATAACAAAAAGCGGAATGCAACGAGAGCAGAAAACCCCAGGATTGATGCTATAGAAAGAAGAAAAACACCAAACGTCTTAGTAGTAGTGACTCAATGATCAAGTTTTCAGGACAACTTTACAAAAATCAAGGATACGACGTGAGATGCTTCCCAGGCTTTAAGACAAATGAACTGCAACACCAAGTAGAAAGACTTAACCTAATAGAATGCAATCCTAGCGTTGTTGTTGTACATGCTGGGTTCAACAAAATAAAACCAGGTATATATGCCGAAGAAATCATGGGGATTCTATGGGCCTCATAAATTATGTAAGAAAAATGAAATGGCATTTTATTTATGGACGCTCTTTAACTGCTGTGGTTCTCAGCGTCCCAATCTATATTGGGCATGAAATACCACTTAATTTTGCTCAGAAGCCTCTCTATCAGGCTTGAGGTATTTTTACGTGCTGTAAATCTACGACATGGGACCCACAGCTTTACTTGCCTTCCAAAGGAAGCCATGCTAAGGATTTTTACGCCGGAAAAAATCCATCGTCCTCCGCCGGATTTGAACCCATGACCTGTATATGAAGTCAGCATGGTAACCATTACACCACGGAGGGCGACAATTATGTAAGAGCTGAGTCACCTGAAGTCAATATAGTTATCAGTGGCATGCTTAGAAGACGTGACACAACTTAAAAAAAAAGGGTAATGCGAATAAACAAGAGTTAAATTGGCTGTGCTCTACTAAACAGTGACTTTTGTAGATGGGAACTTCTGGCTGGCAGATCATGAGTTTGGCCGAGATGGAATCCCCTTCAATCACAGAGGATCCCACAAATTTGGAGAACTACGGTGTGATGTAATTAAATCAACTTGTGGGGGAAACTAATAAACTGTGTGGTGGGTGGCATTACAGTGATCAAAGTGTACCAGAGCTCAAGAAGACTTGCAGAGGATCTGCTGTTCCATTAGGAACCAGTTTTAGAAAGGCAGATCCTTCTAAGAATCAACATGCTGTAGACCCAGAACAAGGGCAACAAGCAAATAGGATAAAGGAAAAGGTATGTGGTTACTTAGCTGTGCCTAAAAATCAAATATTTCTCATCCATCAGAATGTTCAATCGCTAGGCAACAAAACTAATGAGCTAGACATTCTACTCTAAACACAATTAAAAGAAGAAAATATTCTTTGCTTTACTGAACACTGGCTCAAGGAGGATAGTCGAAAATTAACAAAGCTATCTGGCTTTACATTAGCAGCATTTTCATGCAGAGCCATTTTTAATGGAGGGGGAACCTGTATTTTTGTAAAAAATGGTTTAGAATTTAAGGCCCTCAATAACCTACAAAATATCCTAATAGAAAAAAAATTTGAGTGTTCAGGCATCCAACTGTTAAATCCCAATTTCACAATCATTAGCATATATAGAACCCCTAGCAATGATACTAAAGCCTTCCTAAACAAACTGACACAATACTAGAGCAAAATATTAATAAAAGCACTAAAGCAATCATCTGTGGTGACTTTAATATAGATCTGAACAGCAAATCAAACTCTACATCAGCGCTAGTAAACCTCTCAGCAACCTACAATTAAAACAAACTATATTCCAAGCTACACAAATCACACAACACTCCTCCCTAATAGATCAAATTTTTGCAAACTTTGACATGTATAAGTGTAAGAGTGAGGTTCTTGATCTAGGATTTAGTGATCATAATGTGCAAACAATAATGCTACCTATTCATATAGTCTGATTCAATCCCCAGAGGTCACAAAGAAAAGGACAGTAAATGATCATAACATCCACTACTTTATGCATTTACTTAGCAAAGAATCTTGGAGCAAAATGTACGATGGAAATGTTTAAAATAAATTTAAGACCTTCATACAAACAGTTCAGTTCGATCTACACACTGCATTTCTATTGAAAACCATTAAGAAACAACCTGGTTATAATAGCAAACACTGAATTACTTCTGGAATAACAAAATCATGTGCCACTAAATGCTACTTACATAGTTTATTAAAATCTCACTCTTCCAGCCTCACACTAAAAACTATTACAATAACTATAAAAAAATTCTAGCTAGGGTCATAACAGAAGCCAAACGGCAGGCAAATGACAAATTAATTAAAAGGGCAGGCAACAGATCAAAGGCTATGTGGAAAGTAATGAAAAAAGAAACTACAGGTACCATACCCCAGGTCAGTACTATTACCCTAAAGGAGAACTCAAATTATATCTCACACCCTATCGATGTAGCTAATTCTTTCAATATCTACTTTGTCAACATAGCAACAAACAAATGACAAACACATGCTCGACTGTTAATGAAACCAGAAGTCTAATTAATGATATGTTTCTTGCCCCAACAAATGAATTAGAAATTTTGAAAATAATAAAGGACTTAAGCCAAAACACTCAGCAGGAATAGATGATGCACCAGACTTTCTAGTCAAAAAATGTGCTCACCTAATTGTTCAACCATTAACATACTTCTATAATGAGTCTTTTAACAATGGCACTTTTTCCATCTTGTCTCAAAACAGCCATTGTTAAGCCACAATTCAAAAAACGGGGAAAAAAGCAATATGTCAAACTACTGACCCATTGCAATACTATCAGTCTTCTCAAAAATTTTAGAAAAACTTTTCTACAAGCGGCTCTTGAGTTTCCTAGAAAGGAACAGTCTTCTATCTAGAGACCAGAATGGCTTTTGAAACAACCGTTCCACTGGATCAACAATATTCCACTTGTATGCAAGTTCCTCAGGGCTATTGAAAAACAAGATCATGTCTCAGTAATATTCTTAGATTTATCAAAAGCTTTCGATACGATTGACCATACAAAATTATTAGTAAAGCTAGAAAGACGTGGAATTAGAGGGCTATCTCACCAGTGGATAAATTCATATTTGAGGAATAGGAAGCAATTTGTAGAAATTAAGCACAAAGATAAGTTAGAATTCAACAGCTATAGATCTAGTCCTCTAGTGATTAATTATGGAGTACCTCAGGGCTCCATACTAGGCCCTATCCTATTCCTACTCTTTATCAATGACTTCAGTTTAGATGATCCTCATGCTAAGTCACTTCTCTTTGCTGATGATACAAATGTCTTTGTGAGAGCAAATAATAAGGAAAGCTTCTTAAAATGAATTCATCAAATCTCAGATAAAATAGTTAATTATTTCATTAACAACAACCTTTTAATAAACGTTGATAAGACTGTTGCCATGGACATCCATGCAAAACAAAACAAAGATTATCTGGCACCACAAATCCAACTCCTCAATCAGACAATTGAGAAGGTAGAAACCATCAAATTTCTTGGCCTTTGGGTCCAAAACAATTTAAAATGGGAAACCCACATAAGCCATATAAACAAAAAAGTAAGTACATCCTGCTATATGATATGGGCACTAGCAGGGTGCACAAGGTAGCAGACCGTTAGAATGGCTTACTTTGCACATGCCCACTTTTTCCTTAGGTGTGGCATAATATTTTGGGGGGCGTCACATGCAACTAAGGTATGCTTTATTATGCAGAAGAAAATAGTTTGAGCTATGGTAGGGGCAAGCCCAAGCACATCATGCAAACCTCTGTTTAAAAAACTAGGCATTCTTCCCCTCGCATTTATTTGTATGAAATAATAATGTTTATCCATAAAAACAACAAAACAGATTCACCCTTCATTAAGAATAAATCTGTGCATCAGTACAATACAAGGCAAATCACAAATCTACATGTTGATCAACATAACACTTCCCTATTTCAAAGAACCATATTGCACTCCGGTATAAAGGCCTTCCAAAATTCTTAAAGGAAATACAGCAAGAAAAAAATATTTAAACTTTCCTTAAAGGCACATCTAATTAACCACTGCTTTTATTCCATTCAAGAATTCCTAGCTAATAATTGTAATTAACTGCCTTTATATATGTATATATTCTTCATTTAAGTTCATATATTCCTATTTCTTATAAAACGGTCTATTGTATTAGGCTTCCTACATTTTTAATATTACAAATATTATATCTTTTCCATTTTGACATGACGCACACTGATTATACTAATTGTTTTCATTACTTTGTTTTTTTATCGCTAATGTTTATCTTTATGTAAAGCCTATACCAGTATTTTAGTTTTTTGTCATTTTTATATTTTAAGCTGCACAATAAAATTTTGTAAATTACTAAAAACACAATCATCTAATCATATGGCTTAAGATTAATCTTAAATATTCATAAATGTAATATTGTAAGTAATCAAGACAACAAGAATTTTGTAAATAATTGTAAATACAGTTTTTATATAGTATTGACTTATCCTATATCATGGTACCCATGTGCATATGTATCATCTACAGGACGAATAAAATGTCTATATACAGTAATTTAATCAAAATCGAGCCATTTTTTAAAAAAATCAAAATTTTTCGAAATTTTTTACATGTAAAGGGTAGTTTGGGAGGGGGAATTTTTCTCAAAATCTTTATGTCGCATCCCTGGAAGGTATGAAAGTTAAATATCAAGTTTGGTATTTTGCCGACTTCGTTTTTGAGTTATTGTGTTCACAGACACACCATACACATAGAAACCTTTTTCTGAAAATACTTTTTTTTTTTTTTTTTTAAATACACAAGACCCTAAAATGACTATTTGCGGTGAGATCTCGGTATCAAATTTTTGGGTGGAGTGCAATATCTTCTCTATACACTATGTACATAGTACGTGTAAAGAAAGTAAAAATAATTTATATAATCTTATAATTATAAAATTATGACAAAACTACTAAAAAAATTATCTATAGGGATCTGCAAAAAAGGCGAGTTTAATTTTTGGGTAAAATATTATATTTTTACCTAAAAGTGAGGTTATGTTTTGCAAAAAAGCGATGTTATTTTTCAAATGGTTTGTTTGGACATTTATTAACATAAACAGTGTGCCCTTTGGTATACCCATTGCACTTAGCTTTTAAATGCAAAAGCAGATATTATGTACAAATTAGTTTAAGCAGATTTGTCCGCATATCTGTCAGAAGAGCATTATGACAAGAGAAGAAATGTTCATGAATCCACATTTGCATAAGTAAAAATAGAAGTTGCCTAGATTTCACATAATTTTTTTATGAAAAACTCTTATGTAATGTGGTAAAAATCATATTACCTCACATACTCTAAAAATTCTTGCAAGTAAGAACTAGACAAAAAGTTACTACACAAAATATGTAAATCTTGTTAAAATACATAATTTATGCCATTACAGTCTTTTTGTGTAGTTGACCATTTCCAAGATATTCCATTTTATTGGTTTCAGTATTAAAATATGAGGTTTGTTTCATAAGTTCTCTGAATAAAACCCAAAATAACTGACCTGATTCAAACTATTTTTATTTGACAATGTAGTCTCCCTGTACTCTAATGCAGTTGATCCATCAATGTTCTAATGCCATTATTCCATCTTGCGAATGAGATTCCTTTAAGGCTGCAAAATACTTGTCAACTCCAACTACCAGTTCTTTATTTGAAGAGAATCTTCGTCCACTGAGGAAACTCTTGAGCTTAGGATAGGGATGGAAGTCTGGTGGAGCTGTTTCAGGCAGGTAGGGCAACAAATCATACCTAGATCATTTACTTTTCTCATTATAATGACATGTGTGGAGACACAAATTGTCCTGATGGAAGATTGTGATCTTCCTTGCTAAACCTAGCCTTTTTCTGACAAACCTTTTGCTGTAGTTGGTCCAAGAGGCTAACATAGTATTCTGCTGTAACCATTGACCATTAGGAAGGTAATCTATCAGCAGAATCCCTTTCCCATCCCAGAAAATTGATGCAATGACCTTTCCAACCAACTGTATTGCCTTTGCTTTCTTTGGAGAGGGAGAATCAGCATGCTTACACCATTTTGATTGTTGTTTTGCTTATGCTGTATAGTAATGGACCCATACTCATCTGTGGTCACCAACTGACAAAACATTGTGTGGGGACTTTTTCTGTAAATGGGCCAAACATTGTTCAGAAAATTGAAATTGCACTCCGATGTGTTTTTGATCTGGTGTTAAGAGTGCAGCACCCATCTGGAAGATAATTTTTTCATACCTAAATCCTAAGTCAAAATGTGTTATGCCCTTTCACATGAAATTGCAACTGCTTTAGCAAAATCTCACACTTTCAGTTGGCAATCCTCGAGCCATTTTGAGAATTTTTGTAACCATTTTTGGGGTGGTGACACATCTTGGCCAGCCACTTGTATATCATCTCTGCTCTCCCAACCAAATTTAAATTTGTTGGTCCATTTGGCAACAGTTGAATGTGAAGGATCAGTCTCCCAATGTGTTCAGCAAGCTGGCATGAATTTAATTTACTTTCATACATTTCTTTACAAAATACTTTATCACTACTTGAATCTCAGTTTTTTCCTGTTCAGAATTTCTTAAACGGAAACAACAAGTCTGCAAGACAGTTGTCCACCTAGAGCACTGAAACATCACCTGTGCACTCATAAAGGTTGACTAATTATTGGGTCAGAACTGAGTGCATTAGCAATGACAATTTTTGGTGATTCTGAAAACTTATCAAATGATCCCTGTATTTAAACTTTTCTCAAAAGTGAATTTCTCATTCCTTTTTCATTTGTTTTACTCCTGGCCATGCAAAGAGAACAAAGTTTTCAGTCCCATAGCAACCAGCTTTTAAAAGATAAGACTCTCGCTTTAGCTGGTTTATTCCCTTAATCCTTTCTACTAATAAGGAACTAAGTAATAAGATCATTACCTCAATTAGCATGAAGTAGATAAAAGAATAAGCTTTTGTGAGAATAGTTTGTTACAGTTTAAGTAGAGAAAGTCATATGAATGGAACACATCAGTATTTTTACTTGTATTATGAAGTTTTTATGTACATAAATACCCTTGACTGTTGTTAGAAGTGAATTGCTTGGTCTTTTCTTATACATATGTTGCAGATTGACAAGCTTGTTTTTTTATTCTTTCTAAACAAGAATTACTCCAGTTATTTTTAATAAACCTTTGACCCTTCTATATAATAGCTTTAATCTTCTTATAATATTTACATTTATCAAGTAAACCCATTAAAGTTTGAAAAAAGTATTTCCTTTAGTTACTTTTTGAACTTTTTGTGACATTTGTTTTTATGTAAATACTTGAAAGAATAACTTAACTCTAGCACATTTATTGAGTGACACTGTTGTATAAAATTTGTCATGATATTGTGCAGACCTGCAGATCCTTGAGTAGGAGACTTACTTCCACAATAACCCAATTGTTGCAGTAAATTTTGAAAGGGGTTGTTGTCTTATTATTATTTTTTTTATTTGCATCAAAGTGAGTATTTATGTCCTCAAACAAGTACAATAGTGACAGAAAGTTTACTTACCTTACAAAAATGGTGCTGTTTATGTAAACATAGTTAAGAGTAAATACTTATTTTATTCTGCAGCAAACCTCAGAGCATATACTATGAGCTAAACAAAAATATTCTAACTAAACATGTTTATGTACTGTAGTCTTTTTTTTTTTTCTTCTATGGAATAAAGAAATTGCTCAAAGTTTTTGTTCGTCAAAATGAGCACCTCTTGCTTTGATGGTAACTTTTCAAATTTGAGCTTCCTTGCAGTCAGTTTTTGTAGCATGCTATATTTGCTCCAAAGTATAATTCTGTTGTCCTCAACTGCCAATGTTTTTCTTGGTCATCCACTTGCCTCTCACCAAGGTGGCCCAGATTTGATCCCAGGCGACTGCACCTGGAATTTGTGGTGGACAAAGTGATCCAGGGGCAGGTTTGCATTTCACTGGCTTCATTCTTTGTATATCAGTGTCATTGCGTGCAGTGCAATACAGAGTAAAAGTCTTAACCATGTTGCTAAGAATGAATTTTAATGTCTTTTAATGTTAATAAGCAGTAAATATTTTAAATGGAATCGTGGATATAATGATAAAAACGCTTTATCAGAAATTAGGCCAAAATTAAGGTTGCTGATAAGTAAGAATTAGGTACTCCTTTGTATGAAGTAATAATGAATTGTGAAGAGGTTTATGTTTCTTATTCAAGAATTTAAGGTATTTATTCAATTATTCATAGTTGAAAGAAGTTGATTGAGCTTTTACAAAAACTATAAATTTCATCTAGTCCTTATGTGGCATGACCTCCATAAGTTTATTGCAGTTATATGCAGTTGTTAAATTATAAGGTAACCCTGTCGTGGCCTCTCTCCACTGCACAAGAGATCCGAGGGTTGCCGGGAAAGTGGTGCTGGCAAAGGCACTCTAAAATATGTATCTTAAGATAAATTATGGAAATGTTGAACTTCTGCTCTCATACAGGCAGTACAGTTTGCAAAAATATTCTTGCTACTCATCTAAGCTTAGCAACAGGAATTCTTGTGATTTCTTGCATAATGTTATCACTAAGTTTCTGTAGATTACACAGGGATTTCTGCTGCTGAGCTTAGGTAAATGAGCGAGTACACCTTTAACTTTTATCTGCCTATTTGGGAGCAGATGGTCAATATTTTTGGCATTTATTTAAGGTGCACCTTTACTGGTACCATCTCCTGGCGACTCTAGAATTTCTCACGCAGTGGAGAGAGGATGCAAGAGGTGTTACCTTATAGTTTAATGACCCTATATTATGTTAATGTACTTAGTTGGGTTTAAGCAAAGCAAATGTATTTTCATTTTTAAATCAATGAAATGTTTGGACCTTACAGAACTAATAGTTCATGTAGCTTAAACTTCTCTAATGTCACTGAAAAGTTGAAAGCATAAGCTTGTTTGCTTTATAAAATCAGCAATTTGGTTACCACCTTAGGACATTTTTAATTTCAGCTAATTATAGGTATATCACTAGCTGACATATTTTTATAATACATATTAATACAGCTCACCCCCCTTTTTTTGTCAAGGTTCTTGCTGTGTCTGATATAGTAATATATCGAACACGATCAGAACGCCTTCATCATGATTTGTTTACATTCCTGGGATCAGCTTCACGTGCATATACTCAGCACTTCCAGACAGCCCTGCAAGCTGTGGGTCAGCGGAGTGAATTTGGAGGACCCCTGTCAGCTCTTGGACCAGCTGTGATCATTTTCCATGAAACAAGACATACACATACTTTGCAGGCTTGTATGTACATCTGTTTTTTGTTTTATATATTTTTTGTTGCTTCATAAATAAGAAAGGTAATTAAAACACTCAAAAAAAAACAACATATATTTAACACATTGAAGCCCATGCCCGAGCATAGCTCAGGCTATGTGAAATGTTCAGGTGGCCCACGCCCATGCATAAATCAGGAGGTATTTCTAATGCTTTTAATGCAATTCCATGGTGGTGAATCGGTTTTGGGCTATGCGGCAAAGGTCATGCATACTTTAAAGTTAGTTGAGTCGATTTTGTAACACATCACTTACTTTTTATTTTGGAAAACATGTTTCAGAAGCCATGTGCTTCCATTGTCAATTCCTTTGGTCGACTGCCAGTATTGCTTGCTGTGGTGGTTGTCTCTGTTCCTGGTGGTGGTTTGATGAACCTCTGAATCAGTAGATCGCCTGGCGGGATTTCAAAATTGAAAACGCAAGAAAAGTCTATAAAGTTCACAATGGAGAAGGAATGTGATGGACAACTACCATTCCTCGACCTAAAAATCATCAAAAATAATAAGCACCTTACATTTGGCATCTATAGAAAACCTACCCACACCAACAGCTATATAAAACAAAAGAGTTATAATCCCATTCCCCATCAGCATGCTTTACTCAACAGCCTTACACTCAGATTGGTAAATGTACCAATGGGCAAAACAAAATACCAATGTGAACTTACTAAAATATTGGACATAGCTACAGAGAATGGATTCCGGGCAGAACTGGTGTACAAAAAAGTTAATAAGGCCAAAATAGGAACAGAATTAAAGAAGTCAGCACACTCACTCAAAACCAGAAAGAAAACAAGATCTACAAGAAGTTTACATACCACCCTACAACTTTCTACAAATTCCAGAGAATCTTCAGCCGCGCCATGGCCGAGTGGTCAGACCATTTGCCTCTCACCTAGACTGCCCGGGTTCGATCCCAAACGACCGCACATGAGATTTGTGGTGGACAAAGCGGTGCAGGGGCGGGTTTTCTCCAGGTTCTCTGGTTTCCCCCGCCATCTCATATATCATCAGTTTCATCACCTGCGGTGCCAGAGCAGTAAAAACGGGCATTAAACACTACCAGAGGATCTTCAAACGACATAACATCATTCTAGCCCCAAAAAACAATTACTCTATAAAAAACATTTTAAATTCTAAATTAAAAGATGATATCCCACAAGAAAACAAACCAGGAATATATCAGTCCAGCTGTAATGACTGTGAAAAAATCTACATCGGCCAAACAAAAAGAAATATAAAAACAAGGGCAAAAGAACACCACAGAAATATTAAACTCAAACAAGAAACAAATCTGCAGTAGCTTGGCATTTTTGGAAAGAGAAAAACACTATAAATAGAAGCCCAAAAATCCTCAAAAACATCACAAGGAAGACAGAATTAAAAGTTTGGGAAAACATATATATTTGGAAAAACAAGAACCATGTTTTCAATTTTAAAATCCCGCCAGGCGATCTACTGATTCAGAGGCTCGTCAAACCACCACCAGGGACAGACAACCACCACAGCAAGCAATGCCTGCAGTCGACCAAAGGAATTGAAAATGGAAGCACATGGCTTCTGAAACTTGTTTTCCAAAATAAAAAGTAAGTGATGTAGTGTTACAAAATTGACTCAACTAACTTTCAATTGTTAAAACACATCACTGTCACAAAGTCCACCATATATCAGGATCATGCATAGTTATTGTTTAGTTGTCCGAGTTATTCTGCCATCTGATGTTGCTTTAGTCAACTATTAGGAAATTTAGGGGAGTTGGTAATATTGGCTGCTCTCGGATCACTCGTGCTATTTTCCTTGATTATGATGTGTTTGTTAATTTTGGTGTTCTTAAATATTAAAATGGAATGTTTTCTTGTTTTCTGAAGCTGAAACTCAGTATGCAGTAAGTGAAGTTTTGGAAAATTCCAATTCTGAGGGAGAGATTTTTGAGCTATCAATGAATGTAGTATAAGCTGATTTATGCAGATTTTTTCAAACTCAAATTTGAGACTTGTTGAACATTTAAAATAAATACAGAAGCTATGACTATTTTCTCATTTGTTGAGAAATCCTTGAAAATCACAGTTTTAGATTGTACCAAGGTGTTTTAGCAGATTTCATTGATGCACTGTAAATAATAATTCAAAATAGGTTTAAAAACCCTAGGTTTCTTGGCTCTTCAACTAAAGAAATGCTAGGCTTCAATGTGTTAAATAAAAAAAAAAGAAACAAATATAACTTCAGCATTTTTATGCCTAAATTCTCTGGAGTGAAGACTGCCAAAGCTCATTTAATGCTGTGATTTTAAAATAAAGTAAATTAAAACGAAGTTAACTGTCTCATTTAATTTGATTCAAAGTAAGCAAACAAGAACAGTTCATCTTTGCAGAAATCATTATCAGCACCTTGAGAAATATTTGGTGTATAAACTCTAAAGTGAAGTAAAGTATTGGAACTGTGAGGCATGTAACAGAGAATTGATATACTGCATCTATTCTATGTATAATAAAATATAACCTAAATACAGTAGATTAAAATACGAGGTACGTCCAGAAAGTAAGTTCTGTTTCAATTTATCTCCACAGCAGCGCTGCGATCGCAGTTCCGCACGTGTGCGGTAGATGCTCTGGATCAAGGAGAAGAAATGTGCGCCATTTTGAGATCGCTGTCAGCCACTTACGCTTTGTTGTACTCGTTTACAATGTCGGTGTTGATTGAAAATCCTGCTGCTTGTGAAATCAGATCTGTGATTCGTTTTCTGAATGCTAGGAAAGTGAAACCAATTGAAATTTATCGGCAAATTTGCGAAGTTTACGGACAAAATGCGATGAGTGATTCAATGGTGAGAAGATGGATCCAACAGTTCAATGAAGGACATAGAGAAGTGCAAGATGAAGAGCAAAGTGGGCATCCATCTTTGGTTACAGAAGAACTGGTTCACGTGATTGATGACAAGATCCAGGAAAACCATAAGTTTACAATTAGTGCTCTCGCTATGGAATTTCCCCAAAGCTCACGATCACTAATTCATGAAATTGTTACCAAAAAACTGAAATTTCGTAAACTTTGGGTACCAAAGATTCTTACTGAGCAACACAAAACAGAATGGATGGGCAGTGCACTTCAGTTTTTAACCCGTTATGATGAAGACAGCAAAAAATTTCTGACACAGATAGTCACAGGAGATGAGCCTTGGGTTTCTTATGACATCCCTGAAAGTAAGCGGCAATCAATGGAATGGAGGCACACTTCATCCCCAGCAAAGGTTAAGCCGAAACAAATCTTGACACCTTGAAAAATGATGTGCACAGTGTTCTGGGACTGGAAAGGCATCTTACTCATTGATTTCTTACTGTGTGGTCAAACAATCAAAGCAGATGTTAATTGCGCCGCGCAATACAGAATAAGCGTCGAGGATTGCTGTCAAAAGGTGTTGTTTTTCTTCACGACAACACACGACCACACACTGCAAATGTGACGAAAAACCTCCTACAGGGATTTGGCTAGGACGTGTTTGACCATCCTCCATACAGCCCTGACTTCGCTCGTAGTGACTTTCATCGGTTCTTACATCTCAAGTCTTTCCTTGGCGGTCAACACTTCAACAATGACGAAGAGCTGAAAGAAAATGCTTCCAACTTTTTGAAGACACAGGTGGCAAACTTCTATGAAGAAGGTATACAAAAACTTGTGCCTCGCTATGACAAATGCCTGCAAAATTTCAGCAGTTATGTGGAAAACTGGTTTAAGAGTTGTAGAATTTTGTGCAATAAATAATTATTCTGTATCTGTACACAATTTAATTTTATTACCAAACGGAACTTACTTTCTGGACGTACCTCGTAAATTTCACAGCTTCTAACAATGTTTAGAGTTGACAGAACAATGCAATCCATAATATGTGCAAGTTTTTGAAATGTTCCATTTAGAAAGATAAAGGTAATACAGTTTTCACTTTCCTCTGGATTTGGAACTTTGAATGGCAAATAAATTAGAAGTGGGAGAAGACTGTACATTTGAAAGATGTTCTGATCCCATGTACCAATATAAAGAAACTTTCTCTGCTTTGAAAATATACACCAGTTACAGATCACAAGTGATAATCATTTCAAGGGTACTTTGGTCTCCATTCAAGTAGGTCTATTGCTTCTGATATTTCATGCCTCATTATAAGACAAAAAAGTAATACAACTCCATACTGTTTTTATTTAACAAGTATTTCACATTGATGTTATTTCTGTGTATGTAAAAGCAAAGAAATATTACATTTTGTTTCATATGTGCAGCTTTGTTTTTGAATTTTCATGTACATATGTAGTTATTTGTTGCTTTTACTAATACCATTATTCAGATGTAACACGTTAATTAACTAATTACTTTTGGCACTAGTAATAGTACACCCATTTATTTTAAAATAGAAAGTACAGTGCAAAGACTAAAACAAATTATGTGATTGCATCTGCCACTACATCTCATTCCTTTATGTGCCTCTGTTCATTTGCTGCAAGAACCCTAGCGCGGGGCAGAGTGTCAGAGCAAGTGATGAAATTTATCGTGTAAATAAAGGTGATTTGTTTCTACTCTTAGTATAACATTTACATGGAACATTATTAAAAAGTTTATAGAGCAGTAATTCATTGACTATACTAGAATCTTGGAAATTATGCTATTCACAATCTAATCTTATATAATTTTATTAAGACAATAGGCACTTGCCAATTAAAAAGAAAGAAAAAAAAAAAACAGTGCATTATCATACAGATAATAGTTGGAATGGTTTTATAACTTGCATTTGAGCCTTTGCCTGAGCATAATTTTTTTAGTAACCAAGCATCACCTCTCATTTCAGGAATGTTCATGGGGATAGTTTTAATATGAAGCAGCTCTTGGCTAGCACAAGCCCTTGGGTAGTTTGTTTAAAAGCAGAACAAGTAAGGGAAATCCTTACACAAATAGAAGCAATGGCTTTGTTTTGTTTTGTTTTGTTTTTTACTTAAATTTTCTAGTTTATATAGTAAGAAGGGAAATTACTGTATTACACCCAAAAATTTGGTGTAGAGGTTTACCAGAAGTGTATGTTTTGAGGCTCCCTGAACCCAAAAAGACACTTTTATAAAAAGATATGTGTGTGTCTAAACAGCATAACTCAAAAAATCTGATGTGTTCCATTCACATGATTTTCTCTACATCTCTGCAAGAAATTATTGTTAAAAAGTTTATGCTTCTATTTACTTCATGCTAATCAAGAAAAAATTAGTACAAATAGTCTTATTACTTGCTTCCTTGTAAGTAGAAGCAAAATAAAGGAGTACTATAGGTTAATGTAATAGTCAATAGCTGGTTGCTATGTGACTGAAGTTTCTTTGTTTCTATGGACAGGAGTTGACAAATTCCTGTATGAGAAAAGTATAAGTTTTTACAAGCTTGAATCAAAACAAGGAATATCTCAAAAACGATCAACTCCACGAAAAAAATGTATTTTAACATAAATTGTGTGTTTTAATGTGCTCTACATTTTTTGTGTGGTAAGGTTTTGTCCGTCTCTTACGATTTAACAGTTGTGCAAAATTCCATAAAATTTATCCAGAATAAAATAATCTTCAGAGTCTATTCCCTGAAAATTCAAGATATACATTTTATTTGTCAGGTAAATATCTTTAATATACAATATTTTAATCAAAATCACTAGAGCCATTTTTGAAAAAATCAAAATTTTTGAAAAAAGTTCCATGTAAAGGGTAGTTTGGGGTGGGGGTATTTTCTCAAAACCTACATGTTACAACCCTGGAAGATACTAAACTTAATACCAAGTTTGGTATTTTACTGGTTTTTCAGTTATCTTGTTCACAGACACACGGACACACATACGCAGACCTTTTTCTGAAAATGCTTTTTTTTTTTTCATACAGTGGACCTTAAAACATATATTTCCAGTGAAATCTCTGTATCAAATTTTTGAATGAAATGCTATACTTTCTCTTTACACTATGTACATAGTTCGTGTAGAGAAAGTAAAAATTAAAGATTGAATAAAGACGAAACTTGGTACTTACATTCTGCATCTTCCAAGGATGCACCATGAATAGAAAATCCCCTCCATCCCAAACTACCCTTTATATAAAAAATGTTTTTGAAAATTTTGATTTACTCAAAAAGGAATTTTGATTTGATACCATGTGTTTAAGATATTTTCATTAAAAATTGAAATGTGTATCTTGAATTTTCTGAGAATAATCTCTGAATTCCTCTTCTTTCTGATTGACTTTAAAACTATTGGTATTTAAGTTCAGTATCTTCCAAGGATGTGACAGATTTTCAAGGGAATCTCCCACCCCCAACTATAATTTACATGGAACATTTTTCGAAAATGTTGATTTTCTCAAAAATGGCTAACAATTTTGATTAAAATACCATATACTAAAGATATTTACATGCCAAATAAAATATATTTCTGAATTTTTTGGGGACACCCTCTGAAGACCTCTTTATTCTCAGTGTTTTGCAGAACTTGTAAACTGTGAGAGAAAAACTTACCATACAAAGAATGTAGAGCTCATTAAAACACACAATTTATGCTATATATTTTTTTTTCATGGAGTTGACTATTTTTCAGATATTCTTTGGGCTTCAGTAATAAAATACTTTTCTCATACAGGAATTTGTCAGATTCTGGCCATCAAAGGAATTTCAATCACATAGCAACCAGCTTTTAAAAGATTTGAATATCACTTTAGTCTATGGAACTCCCTTATTTCTCTTCTACTTACGAGGAAGCAATAAGACTATATCTGCTAATCTAAGCATGAAGTAGATAAAAGAATAACCTTTTAAATAATAATTTCTTACAGAGATGTAGAGAGTCATGTGAATGAAACACATCAGATTTTTCTACATAGATGGATCCAATTTGATATCAGCAAATTCCAAAAAAGAAAAGAAAGAAAAACCTTTATTACAGAAAAATCATAACATTACAAAACTTTATAACAGATAGATTTAAAAACCTGTTACTTACATTTAAAGCTAGTTAAGGGACTGATTACATTATTTGGAGATTTTTGAAACAACTACTTTGATTTATGTTTTCTTCTATATACCTTTTATGAGGAGTATTGTGTCAAATTATATTATGTCCACCTCTGGACAAAATAAATTTTACATGAATTCACATAGTTTCTAGCATGCGCTTTCATGCTGTGAACTCTGTTCGCGTGAAATCACATTTTGTCCCTACATAATTGGAATGCGAATGACTAGTGGCTTTTGTTGCAAACCATATTGTGCCCATGTTTGCAGTTGTAGCAATATCCAAATCCATCTTTCTCAGGATGGGTACCTGAAGGTCATTGGCTGGTTAAACTGATATCTTGATCAGTATTCTCTGTAAGAAATATTCTATTAGTTTATATTGTGGATTCTGTTCGTTTGTGATGCAAATGAATTTTTTTTTTGCAATGAAATTGTGGGAGCAAAGTCCAGAGGAAGCTGAAGGAAACAGAAGCAGCAAAAGTAGCCAATCTGAGGAAAGGTAGATGTTGAATAACATAACAACATTAGTAATCTTTTTGTCTTCAAGTTATTGTAATGTGTCACCACCACTAGTGTATTATAATCATGAATCATATTTTTTCCCGAAAATAAATCTAAGCAGCTATACACTGTAGGCAAATAGCAACATGTGTGAGGTGAAACTGAAGGCTTGTCTAGAACATACACACCTATCATATGAGTTGCATATAGTTTGTTATAAAATATATTATGTATTATTGCTTTTACTGTACTAACATAAAACTTTCACACAATAGTGGTGGTGCTGAGTGAATAGTTATTAATTTTTCTTCAGGGATTGTGATGAAGACTTGGATTTGACTAAAGTTAGAGCTCTAGCCAGCACAGAGAGAGGGGGGAGAGGGAGAGGGTGGGGGGATTTTTATTTATGTTTTCTTAACATTCACTATTCATTATAGTGAATTATAATTAAAATCAATAGAAGATCTTTCATTAAATGATTCACTTCACTCTTTTTTTTTTTTTTTTTCTCCTTTTTTCCCGCTTATTCCATTACATGTTAATTTCACTTTTTCAGTTGATATTAATCACTTTAACATATGTATTTTAATAATTTAACATTTTTACATACTTATACAGTATGTATGTTACAAAACTTGAGCACAAGGAGCACGGCCTGTGTGACCTTCACTGCATTTCTCTGCACGTGCATCCTACATCCGTTTGTCGTCAGATGTGCGAAGGTCTTACTTCTGTCCTAGTCCAGTTCACACGCGAATAAATTAGGAATGTTTAGAAGTGTTTAGTTTTTGCTTGAAGTGCTTTCAAAATGCAGTATGCAGTACCACAGAGAGTGTTTATGTATGAATATGTATGTGCTTACATTGTGTTGTAAGGAAGTTGTAGGATGAAACTAAATTTAGTGTACATATTCTGAGAAGAAAGGCTGTTCGTACGCTTGTAAATAAATTCGGGAGGCAGGATCAAAGGAAAAGAAAGGTAAACATGCATGCTCTTAAGGTGCAGAAATTAGATGAAATCAGAGAAAGGTTAGATTGATCACCTCAAAAATCGCTTAAGTGCCATGTATAAGAACCCAACATTTCTAAAGCTTAAATATGGAAAGTAGTAACAAGACTTTTAAACCTCAAATTACACAAGGTTACTGTTGTCCACGAATTGCTACCATATGACCTTCAGGACTTTAAGGAATGTTAATGATCGAACAATTGATCCACGATTAATACTGTTCAGTAATGAAGCATGGTTTCATTTACATGGTCATGTGTCATCACAGCATAACTGCTTTATGCTCAGACAAACCCAATTTTGTTCATGAAATTCCTTTGCATGTTCAAAAAATTAAGGTCTGGTGCTGCGCGATAAATGGATACAGAATAATAGGACCTATTTTTATGAGTGTATCATAAATGCAGAAAGATACAGAAACAATATATTGGCATCATGTTTCGAACAGCCGATAGACATTGAATGTTAGTCCGGATATTTCCAGCAGGATTCTGCCACCGTGCTTACAGCTGATTGTGCAGTTTATTCTGGAAATTTTTGAGGATAGAATCATTAGTAAGGGTTCATGGCCCGCTCAGTCACCTGATCTTATGGCATACAATTTTTACTTTCTCTATACACACTATGTACATAGTGTATAGAGAAGGTATTGCACTCCACCCAAAAATTCGATACCGAGATTTCACCGGAAATGTTTTAGGGTTCCCAATATCCAAAAAAAGCATTTTCACAAAAAGGTGTGTGTGTGTGTGTCTGTGTCTGTGAACATGATAACTCAAAAACGAAAAGTCGGTAAAATACCAAACTTGGTATTTAAGTTTAGTATGTTCCAGGGATGCAACACAAAGATTTTGAGAAAAATCCCCCACCCCAAACTACCCTTTACATGGAACTTTTTTTGAAAATTTTGATTTTGTCAAAAATGGCTCTAACGATTTTGATTAAAATTTTGTATATTAAAGATATTTACCTGACGAATAAAATGTAAATCTTGAATTTTCTGGGAATAGCCTCTGAAGAGTAGTTTATTCTGGATGAATTTTACTGAATTTTGAATAACTGCTAAACAATAAGTGATGGGCAAAAACTTACTACACAAAAAATGTAGAGCACGTTAAAACACACAATTTATGTTACATAAATTTTTTTCGTGAGTTCGTCGTTTTTGAGACATTCCTTATTTTTGGTTTCTGCTATGAAAAACATATTTTTCTCATACAGGAACTTGTCAACTCTTATCCATATAAACAAAGGAACTTCATTGACTTAGCAACTAGCTTTTGACTATCATTTTAACCTATGGCAGTCCCTTATTTCGCTTCTACTTACAAGGAAGCAAGTAATAAGATCATTTCTGCTCATTTTTTCTGATTAACATAAAGTAAATAGAAGTATAAGCTTTTGAACAATAATTTGTTCCAGAGATGTAGAGAAGATCATGTGAATGGAGCACATCAGATTTTTATTAATGGGGCAACTTGAAAAATAAAGTATTCAAAACTAACTCCCACATATTACAAGAATTTAAACAAAATATGAGAAAAGAAATTAACACTTTCAGAAGCTGAGCTAATGCGTGTGAATAAAATTTCTCAGAAGATGCCGTAGATGTATTGATGCAGATGGATGGCATTTCCATCTCTATGATAAGATATGTTTTGTTTTTATTGTGATAATTGTTAATATGATTTTAGATTTTCATTTTCTCTCCACGCATGTGTGACTGGCTGTGGGCTGTGCGGCTGCCAGCTAAGTATACAGTACGTGATCAAGAGACGGACCGTGCAACCAATGGCCAAGTTTTATAGCACACTGTATTATCTATGCAAGATACGCTTACATTTTTCTTTTTAACACAGTACAACACTTTGCTAACATCCACATTATTTTTGCCCCCTTCGCTGATACCATTCCACCTCCAGTTGCCCATAATCCTCCATTTTCTGGATTTCATTCTTTTGCTTCTTTCTTTTGAACTACTATACACAGGCATCTTCCTCTACACCTCCTTCTGCTCCATGCCATCTTCTATTCCATAAAATATCTAATTTTTGGAGTACCTTTCTAAGCAATGTTTGCACATTTAAAACATCTGATATATTGCATTCACATAACTTTCTGTACATCTCTGTAACAATTTTTTTTTTGTGGCTTAACAATGAATAAATTGGTGAAATGATGCTCAAATGATCTCGGGGTCTAAGGAGCTTAAAGTTACTCGACATTCATCTTCTCAGGATAAGAGAAAACCCCGAAAAAAAAACCTTATCTGGGTAACTCACCCTAAGCAAGATTCCAACTCATGACCTTTTGAATATGAGGCAGACACACTACCACCTCACTACCCAGGCGGGCTAACAAATTGTTGTTGAAAACCTTATTCATCCATCTACTTCATGCTAATCAAATAAACCTTAGCAGAAAAGGTCTTTTTAATTGCTTCCTTGTAAGTAGTAGGAAAATAACAGAGTATATCAGGTTAAAGTGTTGTGAAATCTTTTAAAAGCCGGTTGCTATGAGGTTGAAATCCATTTCTTTGCATGACCAGAAGTTGACAAAAACCCTTGTGAGAGAAGTTTGAGCATTTTAAAACTGAAACCAATAACAAGGAATATCTTTAAAATAGTCATTTCTACGAAAAAGATGTGTACAACATAAATTGTGTATTTTAACAAGATCTACATACATGTTTTCTGCAGTAAGATTTTGTCTATCTGTTACATTTTATAAGTTATGCTAAATTCAGCAATTGTAGTCAAAATTGTTAGAACCATTTTTAATAAAATCAACATTTTAGAAAATGTTTTCCGTATAAAGGCAATTTGGGATGGAGGGGGCGTTTGAAAATGTTTGTGCTGCATCCATGGGAGCCACTAAATTTCAATACTAACCTTGGTATTTAATGACCTTTTCCTTTTTGAGGTATACTGTCCAGACACACATCTGACCTTTTTCCATTTTTTTTACTCGGGGGTCTCAAAACATGTATTTGTGGTGAAAT
This sequence comes from Hymenopus coronatus, assembly GCA_030762935.1. NCBI lineage: Eukaryota > Metazoa > Arthropoda > Insecta > Mantodea > Hymenopodidae > Hymenopus > Hymenopus coronatus. The sequence continues at coordinate 54,790,464 of CM060898.1, forward strand.
CTCGGTATCAAATTTTGGGTGGAATACAATACCTTCTCTCTACACTATTTACATGCTTATGCTTATGAATATTTTTATTTGTGCAACTTCTTTTACATAGTGTTTACATTTTTCTTTCTCTAACTTTAACAAATTTTAATTGCCTTATTGCTTCCTTGGTTTGCATGGCTCTTGTCAACCCTTTATCTTAATTATTTCTCTCCTCCACTCTGGCTTCTTCTTTTGCACTCCTTACTTTATTTGCCCATTTTTCTCTTGCATTCTGCAAGAACCCACCAATACTTATTTTCTATTCTTCCTTTCCTGTTAGCATTTTTATAGCTATAATTTTCCCTTCTATTTTTTCAATTTATTCTCCCAAATCTTGTTTCTCCATATTGTTAATTCTACACATTCTATCAAATAATGCACATATTCACACATCTTTCACTGTATCTTATCCCTCTTAAAAAATTATTCTTGTTCTCATCCAAGCTAGTCCATTTTTACTTTCTCTACTCATACTATGTATATAGTGTGTAGAGAAGGTATTGTAATGCACCCAAATATTGGAAACCGAGATTTCACCTGAAATACATGTTTTGGGTCCCCCTGAATCCAAAAAAGCATTTTAGAAAAGGTCCATGTGTGTGTGTGTGTGTGTGTGTGTGTGTGTGTGTGTGTGTCTATGGACAACATAGCTCAAAAACGAAAAGACCGTTAAATACCAAACTTGGTATTTAAGTTTGGTAACTTCCAAGGATGTGACACAAAGATTTTCAAAAAAAATCCCTCCCCACCTCAAACTACCCTTTACATGGAACATTTTTCGAACATTTTGATTTTCTCAAAAATGGCTCTAACAATTTTGATTAAAATACCTTGTGTAAAATACCTTTCTGGATGTCTTTTAAACAACTGGCAAACCATAAAAGATATACAAAAACTTACTGCACAAAAAACGTAGATCTCATTTAAACATACGATTTATATCATATACTTTTTTTTTTTGTGCAACTTAGTGTTTTCGAGATATTTGGGATTATTGGTTTCAATTTTAGCCACTTAAACTTTTCTCAAATGGGAAAACATCGTTCTTCTCATTTCTTGTTTGTTTATTCATGGTAAGTAAAGAGATAGAAATTTTAATTGTTTCACATAGCAACTGGCTTTTAGCCCATGAATTTTCTGATTTTCTTCTACTTACAAGGAAGCTAAGTAATAAGACTAATTCTGCTTATGTTTATCTTGATTGGCATGATGTATATAACAGATTGTTTTGAATAAAAGGTTTGTTTACCAAACAGCTAGAGGATATGTGATTGGAACACAATAGATTTTTTTCCCTTGTACTTACAAGGAACCAAGCGATAAGGATGATTTCTGCTAATGCTTATCACAATTAACATGAAGTAGATAGAATAATGAGCTTTTTAAGAATAATTTGTTACAGAGATGTAGAGAAAGACTTGTGAATGGAGCATATCAGATTTTTCTTGCCTGTTACAGTAAGTTGTATATGGTTCTTATCCCCAATCTCTTCTTATTTGTTTATAAAATTGTACCAATTTCTTGTTTTCTAAACTTCCCCATATCTCCTGTCTTTCTGTCTTCTACCCTGCATTTTACTAGCTTATCTAAATTACTTTCATTTCTTTCTTCAAGCCTCCATATATCTCCCATTCCTATTTTCTCCATAATTTTCTCAATCCCTGCCCACCAACTATTTGTGCTCTCTAGATATTTCTGTTGCTTCATACATAAATTTAAGATTTCTCCATCTTCTTTTACCAACATTCATACCAAAATTGTATTATTCTCTCCATTATTGTTCCATTCCTTCTTGTTTTCCTAAGTTCTACCAAGGCAACTTCTCTTGGCGCCGATCTTGGTAACTCCAATAATTCTTTGCTGAACATTCTGTTCATATGATCTTCCACCTTGTTTAAGTCTGTGGCCCCCAGATCTCCATAAAGCATTCTTGATTCCACTAACACCTCATGCATTCTTTCCAGCCACTTGGCTGCTATCTCTAACTTGTATTTACAAATTCTAAATCCTGACATTGCAGCCCTTCTTTTTGCTTTAATTTTTTCCCCATGTGCCTCTCATTCCCTCTGCTATTCAACCTCACTCCCAAGTATTCAAATTCTTTGGCCACTTCTAATCTTTTCCCATTTAATACCCATATCTCTTCTTTTCTCAATTTAGATCCTTTTTTGAAAACCATAATTTTAGACTTGTTTATATTTATTTTCATTCCACATTCCTCACAAAATTTTTGGATCTCATTTATTGCCCTTTGTAATGCGACAATTGATATGGATTCTATCATTAAATTGTCAGCTTATAGCAAGCATGGAATTTCCTTATTCCTTATTATTGGACAGTATTGGATTTCTTTTTGGATTTTTTCTAATAAATCTATAAATATATTAAATAATATTGGACTCAGTTTACATCCTTGTCTCAGACCAATTGTTTGCTCTGTCATTTCTGTGATTTCATTTTTTCCCCATCTTATACAGAACTTTACACCATTATATATATTTTTTCCACTTCTTTTATGTAGTTTTCATCCCCCCCCCCATTTTCTCTTAATTTTCATGATAAAGCTTTTCAGTTTAGCACTATGTATATAGTATGTGTAGAGAAAGTAAAAATTCACAAAATTATATTTTATATTTTTCATATGAAGTGTTCACATTGCTTCCTATCTCAGCAAGGGAAAGAAACAAGCATTCATAGTTAGATTTTCTGTGCTGGTGACAGTGAAAAAACAAAATGCAATCACATAGCACATACATTTTTGATTAGTCACTCCAGTTGGCTGACAACCTGCAAGAAAGCAAATATTTAAGGTAACAAATGAATTACAGAATGCCAAATATCAGCACATTTATAAGAGCAGTTTTTTAAGGTTAACAAGTAATTGCAGATGAAATAACTCAGAAGTTTGAAACAAGCGAAGTAATTATACACAAAAAGTTCACTTAACACCCAACAAAAGATAAAAAATTAAATTTTTTTTTCGAGACATACAACATAAGTTTAGCTTCAAGTAACCAATTCAACATAAAAATGCACTGAAAACAAAGACCCCATCCATGCCTATGAACCAGTGATCAGAAACCTACAAAATTGATTGTAAGAACTGCAAATTATATAACATTGGACAAACAAAAAGAGGACTGGAAATAAGGTTAAAAGAGCATTTCATACACATCATTTCATTGTAAGAACTGCAAATTATATAACATTGGACAAACAAAAAGAAGACTGGAAATAAGGTTAAAAGATCATTTCAGACACATCAAACAAAAATAAACAGATAAGTTGACAGTAGCACACCATTTTTGGACATCGCAGCATGAAATAGAAAATAACATAAAGTTGTTTAAACCTGTAAACAACCCAGCAGCACTCACTTGGGAGAATATTTTCATCACACAACACAAAGACCGGCTCATGAATTTTTAATACAAATTCCTCTGAGAGAACCAGATGTCTCCACCATAATAGACCACAGAGCAGAACTCCCAGCCATCAGTCAGACTTCAACTGAAGAAGAGGGCAAATGCCCTTGAAACTGTGTTTTGTAAATTCCATTTTAAGTGAGGTGAGTGTCACTATCCCAACTCATATTATTATAAGTAATTGCAGCCTTTTTCTTGACAACAAAGTTACAGAATGCCCCTATATATCTGCCCAGATAAATTTGTAATCTGCATCTCAAATACAAGACTGAATGTTGTTTATAATTGTAATACACATATAATGTTCCTAATTTTCAAGAAAACTAAATTTCCAATGCATAAGTGCCACCAGCATCAAACCACATTGCAAAGTTGAACTGCTCTTGTTCATCCCTGTCTTTGGCATGCAACTGAAAAGCAACTATTACCTCAAACAGCAAAAACTACAAACAATAAAAATAACAGCAACAAACTGTAGATATTAATGAGCAATAAAGAACAATAAATAAGTGTGATGACTTTATTAATAAAAGGATGGTTGCTAACATATTTTCTCTAGAGGAATAGGAAATGGCAATGGTTATGCTTTAGAACACCATCTAACAGAATTCGACATTGACTAACCTGTGTTATGTTGACTGAGTGGAGAGCAGGTAATAAGGTTCTATTGGATTGTTGGTCAATAAAAAATAAGTGACATCCTAAAAATGCATTCATGTTCTTGTTTCCATTCTGGTTACCATTACTGGATGTTTGTGTACCAGCCTTCATTTGTTTTAAATTTTCAAAAAATTATACTTTTCTCAAATGGGAAGTTTTTTTGTTTGTTTTTTATTTTCCCCTCACCTGGTCATTCAAACAGAATAGAATTTTCAAGCCATACATAGTGACCAGCTCATAAAAGATTTTAATACTGCTTAGCCTATTTCCATTCTACCTTTATTTAGTTTATATATTAAATAATTATTTTTAATTGTAAATTAAATATTATTTTTCTGTTTTATTTAAATTTCTTTTGATTAGTAATTGTAGTAGCAGTAGTGGTTTTTTATCTGTAGAATAATTGTATAAAAAATTGTAGGCAAAAAATTATATATTTTTTTGCCCTTAATCCAAAGAGTAATAAAACCATTTCTACAAAATATGTTTTCTCAATAAATAAAAATTAAGAATAAGCAAATTTTTAAATTCTGTTATCTGCAATTGAAGAGAGATATGTGTGTAAAATCTGAATATTTAGCAGGACCTTAGTAATTTTATTGCTGAAACATTATTAAAAACGTTAAATACAGTGCATGTACCTGTTGAAATGTGTTAAGAGAGATGTTCTATTTTTCAGCAGCAACAGAAAGTGCAGAAGATTTTCTTCGAAATCGTTTTGCTCAGTGTAAATTAGAGATTGAAGCATTTAGCTCTTTGAAATATGTTGGTGTGCAGACTCTTGTACCTCCAACTGATTTTTCAGAGTTCCGAAAATCTGTTCAGAATGAGCTTGAGAATACAACAGTACGATCTGCAAGACAACCACAGCTTGTATACCACACATTAAAGGTATATAATTCTCCCAAATTTTCTCTTTTTTCCTAAAGTGCACCTTAAGAATAGGAATGTTAAATCAGTCCAGTTTGAAGTTTACCTAAAATTTGACAGTTCTGTCTATTAGTCAGAAAAATGAGTTCATAGACATAATACTGTGTAAAAATACATTGTTATGTTCTTTATTGCAGATTTTAAATGATAAATTTAGTGGCGAAATAGAAAATGTTTCTCCATTGTTATTCCCAGATCAGTACTTCACTTGTCCTGTCAGATGTTTGTCTTGTGAAAGACGGTGTGAAAGTAGCATGGGGCATCTTAAAGAAGGATTGCCCCATTCTTGTGCTTCTCGTTGCAGGTATGTGGTTTATACAAAACCAATTTCTCAAATTTAGAAACTTGGCTAAAACAATCTAAGCAGAGTAGGTACATGTGTGTTATTCTGAACACTCTGAGACATTGCATATTATAAATTGTGGTATGAAAGGGCTGATATAGCTTTAAGTTAAGGAGAGTGCAGATTATTTTATTTTTCTTTCTAATTTGTACTTAGATTCCAATAAAAGTCACTTCAAGGAACATTTATTTTAAAATATCTTCAAACATCTTAAAACATGAACAAGTTTTTTGAAAGTACAACAAAATTACAATTCTTGCTTAAATTTTTATGACTTTCGGGAGATATTTTGTTGTGAAACTGTGACAAGTAAAGCACTAGAATTTATGACTTTGCATGTGAGCTCATTGATAATTATCTTAAAACATCTTGTATGTGGAGGTTCTGAACAATAAGTATCACTTATAATATGTAAAAATGAAGTAGTAGATTGAAGTCACACAGATATCAATATAAAAATGAATAATTTGTAATAAAACTTGACTCATCTTTTTTAAATTCCAAGAACTAGTTTGAATTAAATTTTTATTGCATCTTCAGCATAACTTTTTGTACTTGCTACTGTTGTTTATTTACATTGTTATGTTACTGCTGCTAGGTGATGGATTGTATAGATAGATATTTATTCACCAAAAGTATTACATGCTTATACAAGATTTTGTCAATTTCCTAATCCTAATAAAATACTATATTGAATGATTAATGATAATACTATGTGATGAAACAAAAGCAAAAATTAAAAGGACGTTCATGTATTCAACTGCATAAGTATATTTTTAAGTTTTTTCCTGAACAAATTGGCTTTTAAAGCTTTAATTCCATTAAACAGGTTGTTATAAAGCTTAACACTTTTGAGACAGAATTTATGCTCTTACTGAGCCTATGTTGTTGCAGATGTATAGAGTTGGATGTTCTAATATTGTATAAATGGCAATCTTTGCATGTATAAATGATACTGTCTCTAAAATATAAACACAAGGTAGTGGTAAAATCTTTAGTGCTGAAAAGATTGATTTGCTTGGAGTACATGAGTGAGTTTGCTTAATTATTCTCAAAATTATTTTTTGTATCTTAAATATGTTTACAGAGGCACTAGAACATCCCCAGAATGTTACACCATATACTGAATACACATAGCCAAAATAAACAATTCTAAGAACATCCACGGTACAAGCTTTAACCAGCACTCATACTGCATAACGTACACAACTTAAATTCTCAGCCAGAAAGTTGATATTATCTGTCCAGCAAAGCTGAGAGTCAATTATTACTCCTAAAAACTTAGTTGAGTGACTTTCTTTAACTAATGTATTACTAATTACAATCTAGATTGGATTACAAGCAGACATTAGTTGTGTAAAGTTGAAATATACAGTTTTATTAATGATAAGATTAAGTTTATTATCATTCATTCACATCTGTAGTTCTGAAGTAGTACAATTGGTACTATCCTGCATAATTTATCTATTACTGCTTTTAGAAATAAGATTTGTGATGTCTGCAAAAAGAACATTCTTTACAGATGAAATACATGAAGGTAGATCATTAAGAAAAGGACTGGCTCTAATATTGATCCGTGGGGCACAACTGAATTTATGGCAGTAGGTTCAGAAAAAACACCTCTATTTCAATAATGAATTTATCTATTAGCAAGAAAAGAAACAAACCATTTATTGGTCAATCCTCTGATACCATAAACATCTAATGATAAGGTATTGCCAACTTTCCTTGGAGTTTAAAAAAAATAAGTAAATTTTTGCTACAAATTATTAATTGTAATATTAATAATAAGCATCATGTTTATAAACAGGAGAGTTTGAAGTCACTGTAGCTTATCCTTCCTCCTAGGGGTGGTGGCTGCATTAAATCTTCCTTAGGTTGCAGTGTGCAAGGTATCCCACTATGTTGCAGACTCTATAATAAAGATGATTAAGTAGTACAGTCATCTGTCAAGTATGTTTTCATTTTGTGCATTTTTTAATTACGTGGGAAATATTGAACATTTTTAGTTTGACTTTGCCTATTTTTTTTAACCTTAGCTCAGAGCAATCTCGTTCTTTTATCATTTAATATAATTCAAGAAAGATTTCTTGAATTATATTTATTAACCAGCCATGGAAGTATATATCAGGTGGCCCACGTAAGCTGTTCTTTTTTGCATTAGTTTATAGCACAGTTTGTCTTAGCAAAACTATAAAGGGAACTTCATACTGACAAAGAGAAGGCCTTGCTAAATGAAAGACCAGTGCTTTTAAACAAACACTAACTGCTTTAAAAATGAGTTGGAGTAGTGACACTGATCTCACTTAAAATGAAATTTTTAAGACATGTTTCAAGGGCATTTGCCCTCTTCTTCATTAGTCGGACCTCAACTGAAGAAGGAGGTGAATGCCCTTGAAACATGTCTTGAAAATTTCATTTTAAGTGAGGTGAGTGTCACTATTCAGACTCATTTTTAATATTATACATGAACTACTTCACTTGTCTCAAACTTCTGAGTTTTTTTGACTGGCCATAGTTCATAGCACTTGCTGCTATGTGAGGTTCAAGATTTGATTCCCTGCTGGGAAGAGAAACGATGTTTAAACAATTTGGAAATTACTCCCATAAAGCTGTTAGTATTAGTGCACTTTGTAGGTATATGTTATTTTCGTTCCTTCAAAATCTGTTGTGTTTAAATGCTCAAGCCCCTGGGTCAGCTGCAGCTCTTTTTATGTCCTATTTATGATAATAAATATTAAAAGTAGGAAATAATAGTATCTGTAATGATCCATCAGCTTTTAATTCCATATCTGTATTTGAAATAATGCGAGTAGCAATAGATATTACTAGAAAACATACAGAATAAAACTTTTGGGTCTGTCACATTTTTGTGTATCTTCCCTAACTGTATTTGTGTATTTTCTTGGTGAAAATCACCTCTTTGCCTGCTGAATGACCTGGCTCAAAATGAAACAGGTGATTCTGTGATACCTATCAGTACAAAACTAGCAAGTAAACACATGCAGAGAGCACTTTTTGCTTTGTAACTGCACTTCTCCTTTGAAAATCAGTGACACTGCAACAACTTTTGCACTTATGTATGCCGAAAACATAAAACTGCAAAGAACGACTTCTTTGGGCCACCTGATATGTAAACATGGTGAAAAAGTACTCATGAAGGATTAATATTGCAGACAAAGAGTAGTGAGAGAGGTGGCACTTGCAATTATTGCATGGAAGGCAAAATTCCTCGAGCCAGCCCTGGTTATTGCAAAGCAAATCAAAATAATCCAATTTTAATATCATCTATTTTGCATCTTGCTGGTAAAATTCATTTTTTTTTAAAACTATGTATGATGAAAGACATTGAAAAATGTTATATCTAAGGTATATTGAGATCTTCTGAAATATGCTTTTAGGCAAGTGCTTCCACTGTGCTCAAATAATTGTTGCATTGTACTAAGTTTTCTTTATATATCTAATGAGTAATAAGAGCATTTCATTGTATATGTCTTTATTTTTATAGATATCAACATCAGTATGAAAACTGTACATATATATGTAAAATATGTCATAGCAATGGAAAAGAAGTTATTGTTAATCCAAAGCTAACATCTTCTATGGATACCTCTTGGTTTGGCATTGCCAAGTATGCATGGTCAGGGTAAGTTTTTAAAGTAATCGGTAATTATTTCACATGATAGGTGTATAAAGTCTTAGGTAAAGTGAAAATAGCAGATATAATATGAAGAATAATTCATTAACGACTGTGTGCACAATTTCCAATTAAAACCGTTACCAGGTTAATGTAACTGATCAGTGCATCAAACACAATAATGTTTGATTTGAGAGATGAACATGGTAACAGCTACACACTAATTAATGTTGATTAACTTTGTAGCAGCAGAAAATAAAATGACAGTGCAAAGTGGATTGAGAGATGAGTCCCTGTTATGAATTTATCTTATGCAAGATATAGATTTATTGTGTTGACATGTTAATATTTATGTACAGAAATAGCATGCATGATATTAAAAATCTTTTAAATACTAAGCTTTTTTGTCAATACTTCTGGTCACAAAAATGAAATAGTTTGATTCTGAATTGTTTTTTTTTTCTTTCTTTCTTGCTTTTCTCTCTGTGTGCTAATATTTAAATTATATTGTGAATGTGACTGATTTTATTATACAAAGGCCAAGCCATGTAACTCCTTCCCGCAGAAAAATGAGTGGTACTGTTAAAATGGATGAATTCAATCCACATTTGCATATAACATAATATTTTAAAATAAATCTTTTTGTTATAAGTGGTGAAATAGAGGATATATGATCCTGCTTATTTGTAGACGACTTTGCCATTTTTTTACTTCTCCGCATGTGCCATTTTTGGAGTGCCTTCTCCATCATTGCTTGGACAATCTTTCTGCTCGGACTTCTAAAAATGACTTTCATTTCTCAACTGAAAAGTTGCTCTGCATTAACTTCTGGCGCCATAGGAGGCAATTGTTGCCTTCTCAAGCTAGTTTTAATTCCCTTTGCGGATGAGGCAAGATTCCTTGGGTTGATATTTGATCAGAAACTTTACTGGTCACCACATATAGCACAGCTGAAAGCACATTGCGACCTTTCTTATATATTATATGGATACTAAATTGCCAATCTTGGGGAGTGGATGGGACACTGTTGCATCTTTATTGAGCACTGATCCGATCCAAATTAGACTATGGATGCATGGTTTATTCTTTAGTACAACTATCCATGGTGAGAAGGTAAGACCCTGTCCATAATCAGGGCATCCGTGTGGCTGTTTGGCCTTTCCAATCAGCCCAGTAGTGAACCTCTAGGCTGAAGCAGGTGTAATGTTCTGCTGTAAAATTACTTAACTGCATTCGTTCGCATCAAACTGTTACCCCTTTTATGTGTACTGGACTGAACAACTGATATCGCAACCTCTCTCTTAGTCCAAAGCCTGCAGGTTTTTGTTTCAGAGAGCTTCTTTAGAACCATAGTATTGAAATGCTTAGCATGTTTCCCAAGAGGGAGATGGTGCACCGATCTTGGTTATGTTCCACATTTAACACTGATCTTGCATGATGGCATACAGGAAGTCCACCATGCCCTTATCTAGTAACCGTGCTTGCATTGTGGAATTTTTATCTCATTACAAAGACCGCAATTTTATATATAGCAATGGGAGTAGGAGCACTGAAGGTGTTGGATGTGCCTTTGTCCATGGAACTGATCCATATATATTTGGTTGACATAGTAGCACATCCATTTTTATTGCATATACCAAGCATGCCATATACCAAGATGTTCTCTATGTTCGCTGTCACAACTTGGATGACTCCCTTATTACGAGTGATTCCCTTAGTGCTCCTCAGAGCGTACGTGCACTCTACAATTATCATCCACTCGTGCAGTAAATTCAGGATGCCCTCCTCTTTTTGCACAATTCTGGTGTTAATGTGGAATGTGCATGGATTCCTGGACACATTGGATTGCCTGGAAATGAACTGGCAAATTTGATAGTGAAGTGAAGATGGCAACCAATGAACCCAGGGTGGCCATTATGTGTGTAACTGCTGACGACTGGCTTGTAATGCGGCGAGCAGTATCTTTGCATTGACATGAACAGCTCTCCACTGGAATAAACCTAGGGAGGTGAAGGGCCTCCCTGTACCCTGGGTAACCTCTTGGCTCTCATCGGGAGGTGATCTTGGCTCAGTTGTGTATTGGCCACTGCAATTTTACCCATAGTTACCTTTTTAAATAAACTCCTGCTCCCCTTTGTGTGCTGTGTATCAAAGCATTGTCAATCCATCGACAGATGATTGGGTGTGCCCCTTTAAAACACTGGAACTGCCGGGCAGTCTTGTGCAGATTCTGTGATGAGAATGATGCACTAAGCAAAGTTTTTAGATATTTTTACCAATGGTGGCTGTTTCCAGTATCTATTTAGCAATTTATTTATTATCACGATAACGAAGTAGTTGCTGAGTTTCTTTTTTTAACTTTCTATCCATAGTGTTTTTTAATGTCAGCAATTGGTTGTTTTATTTCCCCTAACTGGTGTATTGACTGAGTAGTTTGATTTTACTTTGTAGTTTTATTTGTCTTTTTACCTGATAGTTTTCTGAGGGCACTAATTCCCATGTAGCTGAGTGCCCTTTGACTACACTCGTCTTCATGTGGCTTTTACCCTATAGGTATTTTTATGCTGGTTTTATAAATGAATTATTTTATTCTTTATTACTCTCTCTACCTGTACAATGCACATAGTGTATAGAGAAGGTATTGTATTGCACCCAAAATTTGATACCAAGATTTCACCAGAAATACATGTTTTGGAAGCCCCTGATAAAAAAAAAAAACATTTTTAGAAAAAGATCTGTATGTGTGTGTCTGTGTATAGCTCAAAATGAAAAGTCTGTTAAATATCAAACTTGATATTTGAGTTCAGTATGTTCCATGGAGATTTTGATTAAAATATTGCACATTAAAGCTATTTACATCACAAAAGGTCTGTATGTGTGTGTGTGCATAGCTCAAAATGAAAAGTCTGTTAAATACCAAACTTGATATTTAAGTTCAGTATCTCCCATGGATGTGACACGAAGATTTTCAAGAAAATCCCCCCACCCCCAACTACCCTTTAAATGGAAAAAATTATGAAATATTTGATTTTCTCAAAATTGGTTCTAATGATTTTGATTAAAATCTCTTATATTTAAGGTATTTACAAGGCAGATAAAATGTACTGCCTGTCTGATGAAAGAGTAGAGGTGTTAGGGAAAGTTGTTGGTGTAGCATGACATGGTTAAGTCTGAGAAGGTAGGAATATAATGCAGTGCAGTCTGACCATCAAAACATCAGCACAGCATATGTAAATAGGAATAAACCAAACTATTCACAACAGGTTAAACTTGTTGTTTTCTTTATCATTGAGAATATTAATTTTCTACATTGTGAGCGTATGAGTATGCATGGCGGTGTTTGCATTTTGACTTGATTCAAACCTGTCCACTATAATAGATTCAACTGCTGTATTCCAGTATTGGCGAACTGTACATGGCATGCACCAGGAGTGAGGATGTAATACAGCTTATATGTTTGTGCTCGCGCAAGCTTCCACTCATGGCCTTCTGCATTCATTCTTTGGGCATGTAATCTATCTTGAATTTTCTGGGAATAGCCTTTAAAGACACTTTTATTCTAGATGCATTTTTTTTAACTTTGCATAGCCAGTAAACCGTAAGAGATAGACAAAAACTTACTACTCAAAACATGCTTAGAGACTTATAAATGTAAAAAGAAGCTAGTAACAGTGAAGAATAACACAAATATTAATATAAAAATAATAGTTGCAACAAATCTTCACTTATCTTTTGGAATCCTTGCCTGGACTAGTTTCGCAACGATTTCATTGCATTATCAACATATCCTTTTGGTCTCTTTTTTGATGTTGTTTATTTACACTGTTATGGTTACTGCTACTAGGTGGATTGTGTACTAATGCATTGCTAACTACTGGAATCAAAACAAATTTGGTAAGAGCGTCAATTGGAGGTATATCAAAATTCATTGCATGATTTCTATACTTTAATATAAATATTTTCTCCCAAACCATTAAATCTATGGGCCCATTTCAGTGTTTTAATAATTTAACATCTGGATTTATTTCATGATTAAATTTCCAAAAGTGTTCTTTTACTCTGGTTTCCAAATGACGTTTAGTCTTACCAATATAAACAAGGTCACAATTTAAACAGTTTAATTGATAAATGCCAGATTTTTTATTTTTTGAAATTTAGAAAAGCCTAACAAATTTTTTATACTATATTTATTTTGAGGAACCAATATTATGCCATGCTCTTTGAAAATATTTGTGAATTTTTTATTTGCCCAAGGGTGATAAGTACATTTTTTAAAAATGTAATTATCTTTTATTTTCTTAAGCGTAGAAATATCTTTAATAGCTTTTTGATATTTAAACTTCTCAATTTTTTTATTTATAAAATCAGTATTAAAACCATTAATTAAAGCAGTGTTAATAATGTGTTTATATTCTTTATAGAATTCATCTTTATTAAGGGGTAAATTAGTTAACCTATAAATTAAACTATTAAAAACAGCAAATTTATGTGAAAAAGGGTTAAAGCCATTATTTTTTATATAATTATCAGTGTGGGTTTGCTTTCTGTATATTCCAAAATTCAATTTATTGTCTTTTTTTATTATTTTTAAATCCAGGAAAGGGAAATAGCCATCACTTTCAGTTTCTAATGTGAATTTTATAGCCTTATCTTGTAAATTTAAAAGTTTTAAAGCATCATTTATATGTTTATCAGGAACAATAGCAAATATATCATCTACATATCTATACCAAGTTTTAAAAATTAGAGGGAATGCTTTAGTGACCTGTATTTCAAAATAGCTCATGAAAAGACCAGCAAGAAAAGGTGATAGTGGACTACCCATTGCTAAACCAGAAGTTTGTTGATAGAATTTGTCATTAAAGCTGAAAAAATTTTGATCCAAACAAAGATTAGTAAGGATAACAAAATCATTTATTAAATTTTCATTCAGTTCTATAGAACTTAACCATTTTTTTAAAAATGTCAAAAGTTTTTCTCTAGGAATGCTTGGAAACAAAGCAGTTACATCAAAAGAAGCAAGTTTATCATTAGTAGACAATGTAATATTGCTGATCCTTTCAACTAGCTCAAAAGAATTTTTAATACTTAAACTCTCAAATTTTTCAAAATTAGTGAATTTTTTATTTAACCATTTAGCTAGGCTGTAAGTAGGTGAATTTATGCAATTTACAATAGGTCTCATTTTATTTCCAGGTTTATGAATTTTGGGAAGAGCATATATTCTGGGTAAAATTGGATCACTGATTTTTATAATTTGCTTTTCTTTATTTATAATACTTTTAATTTCATTAAGGGTCTTATTATAAATTGAAATGCAGGATTTTAAAGGGTTAATATCAATGCTTTTGTAATCTTCACCTTGAAGTAAGAGTTCCATTCTGTTAATGTAATCAATTTTATTTAAAATTACAATATAGTTACATTTAAAACACACTCTTTATTTGAAATAACGTTTTGTGCCACCAGCTCTTTCCGAGATGTCCTTCTAAAATCCTGTCGTCACTTGTTTCTCGCAATGCCATGGAAAGTGTATGACATTTTGAAGACATAGATAGACTGACGATTGGTTCAGTTTCTTCCTAGAAAGACCGAAACCTCTTGTACCTATCTACAACAAAATATGTAATGAAATTGTCTGCAAATGTTTTATCTCGGTAAAATAGGAGCAGATTAAAAAAAAAAAACTTCTGTGTTCCATTCACTTGATTCTCTAACTGTTCTGCAAACAAACTATTCTTACAAAATATTACTCTTTTATCTACAGCATGCTAAACAAGATAATCATCACCTGAAATGGTCTTATTATTGCTTGTAAGTAGAGGGAATAGGCTAAAATGAATCAATGACAATGCATAGCAATTGTCATTTAAGTTCTGTTATCTTTCTATAGCGGAGTAAAACAAAAGAAAGATGAAATAAATAACTGCTTACCTTTGAGAAAAGTTTTAAGTGTTTTAAAATTGAAACTATATCAGAGAATATCTCTGAAATAGTTAGCTCTATGAAATAAAGTTTGTCTTTAAACGAGATCTACATTTTTTCTGCATTATTGTCTGTCTTTTACGGTTTACCAGTTATACAACAGTCATTCAGAATGAAGAGGACCTTAGGGAATGGATACTCTGAAGAAATTTAGGATATACATTTTATTTCCTGTGTAAATATCTTTAATATACAATATTTTAATCAAAACCATATCTATTTTTAGAAAATTGAACATTTCACAAAATTTTGCATCTAAAGGTGGTGGATTTTTCCTGAAAATCTTTGTGTTGTATTCTTGGAAGATACTGAAGATACTGAGCTTAAATAGAAAAGTTTGGTATTCAAGCAGTTTTTGTTTTTGAGTAATGCTGCTCGCGCGCGACACACACGCACACACACTTTTGCAAAAATGACTTTATTTATTCAGAGGCCCTTAAAACATGTATTTTCTGTATATAGAATCTTTGGGTGGAATACAATACCTTTTTTCCTATTGTGTACATTGCACATACGTGCTAGAGAAATTAATAAGCTTGCATAAGATTAGTTTTGTAAAAGCTGTATGAAAATAAACTGCAGTGGGCAGAGAAAATGATGTGAATGTAAAATATCAAATTTTGTTTTATATATGACTTTTAACCTTCTTTGCTGCCATTTTGTTTTAGAAGGGCGCTTATGACCTTATAGCAGTTTAGCGCCCTTAAACACCAACATCATCATCCTTTGCTACAGTGAAATACTGGTATGATGAGTTTAATCATGGCCACTGTTTGCTCATTGATGAAACTTGTGAAGGTCGTCCAATACCAATTGTTGTGCCAAAAAGCATTGATGCTGTGTGAAAACTTATGCTGCAAGATTGTCATGACACATACTGTGAGATAGAGGCAAACCTAAGCATTAGTTCCTTCAACATAGATCAAACATTGCATGATCATTTAGCCATTAAAAAGTTTTGCTCTCGTTGGATCCCACACAAATCTTAAAAGGATGCTTGTGTCGATTAGAGCACACAAATGCTCAAGAAATACAAATGTGGGGTTTCAAAAGATTGCAACAGGTGATGAATCATGGATCTATGCATATGAGCTGGAACGTAAACTGCAGCTGACTGTATGGATGTTTCAAGATAAACCAAATACAATGAAAGTTGTTCGCACTCGAAGCACTTTGAAACAAATGTTTTTTTTTTTTTTCTCCAGAAAGCTGGTCCCGTGTTCACAGTGCCTTTAGAGGAATGTAAAACAGTTCATTTCTGAAAGGTACAGAACCATTTGATTGCTGGAAGTGTTTGGTGAAATAAGGAAAACAAACAAGTGCCGTTGGATCATTCTTCATCAAGACAATGCAAGCGCTTACATCTCGTCTAACAGTTGACTACTTGAACACTCAAAAAATTCAATTGGTGACTCATCCGCCATACTGTCCTGATTTGACACCCAATGATTTTTTTCTTCCTGAATATCTAGAATACAGTGTATGAATAATGACGGAGAAGTCATTAATGCATTAAAAAACCATGTTTTGGAGATGGCTGAGGCAAATTTGAAAAAAATACTATGACAAATGGTTCCAATGCATGCAAAAGCATATTGATCATAAAGGAGAATAGTTTGAGAAACAGTAAAGCAATTTTCAATGACAAATTACTATTTTTTTATTATTAGGCTTAAGATATAAATATTGCCCCTCGTAATCATACTCCCTGGGAAAAAAGCCTGTAAACCATTTCTTACTATTTTTCATGGCTGTTCTAAAGTTTAAATTGTATGTATTTCAAAATTAGATTTTGGACTGAGTGACTTCCGCCTGAACGCCAACACTATACTTTCTTCTCCATACATATCTAGCTTCTCAGGTCATTCAGATGGACTTAACAGTGTTAGATGGCAGAGGAGATCATTATTAGCATTAAAAGATGTTTAATTGCATTAATTCAAATGCTCAGCACAATAAACATGTTCATTTATATTCTGATATGAATTCTCCCTCTTAGAAAACATTGTTTTTGTAATATATACTTATTTAATTGCTGCTACTTTGCATATCCACGATTTGTTTTCGTTAAAGTGCTTCATCTTTGTGATAACTGATAAATAAATTCATTGTGTATGGTACAAGCAATATCTCAGCTTTTTTCATAGTTGAGCACAATAGCAATGTGAATTGGTGCTACAATTCTGTTATGAGTACCTTATCAACAATGAATGTGGTTAGCTGTTGTTTAACAATAATTTAACTTCTTTATTATAGTAATGCAGAATTGTTGCTCAGATTGTTGATGCCATGCTTCTTTTCTGTTGTACTTTCTAACTTATGTTTCTCAGCATTCTCTTTACTCTTTAACTCATAAAAATTTCAAGTAAAACTGAAGCATAATATAGTTGTTAAACAACTTATATATCCTAAAGTTAAGAGCAGTTAAGCCTGCTTTAATCACAGATGGAATATGTAGAGCTGCTGAACTGTTAAGGTACCACTTTTATTTGTTTACTACCTATTATTGTTGCCCTCCTTGGTGTAGTGGTTACCATGCTAGCCTCTAAAACCCTAGATAGTAGGTTCAAACCTGGAGGAGGGAGGAGGATTTTTTCAGATGCAAAAATGCTTAACATTGTTTCCTTCAGAAGGTAAGTAAAGCAGGTAGTTACATGTAATGTTCATTTGCACGTAAAAGAACCTCATATCTTGAAAGAAGAAAGTTCCTGGGCAAAATTCTGACATTTCACATCCACAAAATGTGATTTCATCCTACACTGCCATCTGTGGGCAACGAACTGATCCCTCGTTACCATGGCGCATAGCAGCGAAACAAACTAGAAATTAAAATATGATCACAGAGAAACATCATAATGATGCCCTATGCTTTGCTTAGGAGATACAGGAATTAATAACCTATTATATAAGTTTAGTGTGTGAGGTAAAATATAGGAAGGAATAAGACGTGCTGTGGAATGTGCATCACCCCATACTTAGGCAATCTATTCTTACGACTACTAGGTTCCTGCCATATCTCCATTTGGTGCTGCCATGTGCTCAGCAGAGTGATATAATTAGAGTTTGTTTACTTCTACTTTGAACTTAGTGTGAAAAAACAATAGTCTGTGGTTGTTGAATGCCAGATTGTGATTGAGAGAAATACAGTTTTAAGTTTCTGCCTATCATTGTTGAGGTACTATCATGTGATAAACTTATAAGACATTCTTTTAAATATTCTTCACTTATTCCAAAGAAGTTGAGTTTTTTAAAAAATGTAGTACTAGTACAAGGTTGATTCAATAAATAACCAGAAAAGTTGTATAAAAAATGCAAAACTTCGACAAAGCATGTGCCTCTTTATTATATTATGGTTGTGTCCTAGAGCTATTATCAGATGGCTTGGCACCCTTGTCTTGCTGGTATTCAGTGAAGGCATATTACAGGTTTGCACCAGCATGGAGCAGTGAGTAGAAGGATTGAAACCAATCAAAATTCACCGTCAGATGGCAGTGCATTATGGTGAAAGTTAGTTGAGTTGAACACAAGTGTATGAGTGGACAGATAAGTTCCAAAACCAAAGTTGGTGCGATGTGAAAGTGCTGGTATGGTCATGTTGGGACCATAAGGGAATAATTACATGTCGAGAGCTCAAAATATAACAGTGAGATGCACACCAACCTTATGTGTCAAAATTTGCTACCAACCATTTTGAGAAAATGGTATGGACGATATCCAGTGGCATACTGTTACTGCATGACAATACAAGGCCCCACTGCTAGAGTCACATTAGATACCATCAAAGACCTGAAGTTCCTCTGCTTGCTCCACCCCTGTATTCTCAGATCTGGCATCTTTTTAACCACTGAAAGAAGCTCTTAGTTGCCCAAGGTTTGCAGATGATGAAGTCTAGGTGGCAGTGCATAACTGTTTGCACACACACCCCCAAGAATTCTTTTCATGAGGAACTGAGAAGTTTATCCAACACTGACAGAAGTGCATAGAACTTGGGGGAGGATTACGTTGAAAAATAATAATTGTCTTATTCCATTCTCGTAACAAAAGAAAAGTTTTTTTTTAAATAATTCCGGTTATTTATCGACTTTCCACTCTAAATTCAAAAAGCAGTTTGACAACTGGCAGTGTTCTTCATAGACCATTTTAAACATACAACTAATGTCTGCTTTTTGCCTAGTGTGGTAGATTAATCATTGTAGGACACCTGATATGATCATTTTGAGTAAATTATATTTCATTTAGTAAGAGGTAATGTTGCACCAATTTCAGCAATCGATATGTGACGAGATGTTAAAATGCTGATATACTTGTGCCCTCCTAAAGCAATTCTGGCATAAACATGGGTTTTATTATAAAAGCTTAAATTGGCAGTTCAGAAGAGCCTTGTTCATCTGAGCTGCTTACATTGTGAGACATACTGGTCGAAGGCATAGTTTTATTTTAAAGAGTAATCTGCAATACCTTTGATATACCAGGTGAGTTGAATGGAGTTTGGGTAACCCTTGGGTTCTCTCACACCTAACCACACCTTATTTCTTAACAGTAAAAGCAGTCTCCTCGCACCCTTGCATATTTAATTATGGCTACCGATATTTCTAACCGAAAGTACACCCTCCTGCACTTCAAACCTGAGGCCACCTGCTTCCCTCTCACAGGAGCTCACAACTCTACCTCTGAAACTACTACCCCTAGTATGCATAGTGTAAGGATAACTCCTATCCCACACTGGGTATGCTACACTAGTAATATATTTATTTTCCATTTGTGTTTTTACGATGTATTTCATGATGCTTTCAATCATACTTTTACTGATAAGAGATGTGTTATTAGTGCAAGAGAAATTTATGTGAAGGATTCTTCTTATATTGAGCCTGTTAAGGTATTGGAGATTTATATCAACTGGCATATCAATAGAAGGTGTCTGAAATTTTGCAATTTTGTTCTAAATGTTCTAAAATGAGCAGTGGTTTCAACTTCTTATTGCATTGTTCTAACTGCTTGTTCTAAGTAATTCTTTTTGCTTAATTCTGCTATTTCTGACACAGATGTGTGAGATTTACTTAATTCAATTCACAAATTTTTCCTCAAACTCTGTTGTTGAGCTTTTATATCACTTTATAGCAATTTATTTTCCCCTGCATCCATTCCTGCAAAATTCCTGTGAAGTTCTTGAGGCTTGTTAGGAATAAAGTTTTCTTCTGAGCATATTTTACATCCTAAGTTACTTTTATTAATAATTATCCATAGATTCCCAGTACTAAAATAATTCCACTGATTTGAGGCAAAAGAGTGGTGTCATTGAATGAACCCGTTAAACAATTTAATGCAGAGCTTTTAGAGCTAGGTACTTACTGCACTTTCCAATGCAACAGATATTTTCACTGCACTTTTGGCACTATCAGGATCTTCATTCAACCTTTTTGCAATATTACTTTCACCTTCACTGGTTTCACCATGTATTTATTTTATTGTAACCACTTTAGTACACCCATCTTGCTTGTTATTTCAAACATACATCTTCTACATGCATTACATCTTACTCCTAATTAGTCAACAGTATCTACTGCTCAGATAAGTATACTGCTACCAAGCACTGGACTAGCTTCCCCCCCCCTTTTATTTCCCAGAAAATTATGTTTGCATTTCTTCATGTCTCTCCCCGTGAATATGCCCATTATACTATATCAGTCAGTCAAGCTATTCCCACCTGAGAAGTCATGCTGCATTAGATTGTGAATAGAATCAGTTAAATTGCAAGGAGCCAATTTTATGTTGTCACAGTAGGCCAGGATACAAACCGCTAACAGATTGGAATGAATTCTTCATTATTTATAAATTAAATATAAATTCTTTCTTCACAAATTTATTGGGCTTCGCAACTAGCCTAGCTAGTCCATGAAATATGATCCTGTTATTGCTATTTCAATCGAGTATCTGTTTCATATGTAACCTAATGCTACGTATGAGTCTCGTTAACATAGAACATAGATTAAGTTTTTGTTTCAGTGCTAAGCAATAAGGTATTGTATTAACTTACTGATTAACATTTAACTTGATTTGGAATAAGTAGACACAATGGTTAACATCAGATGAACTATCTCATTGTTGAAGCACAATTTTCTTTGTAGACCTTTGTGTCTGCGACAAGAGAAAGAAATATGTTTCTTCATATTGTCTCGCCCATCATTATACGTATTGAATGAGATTTTGTATTACCTGACCAATTCAAAAAATTTATAGAATTTTTAAACATTTATAGGATTAAAAAGAGCCGGTTCATACCTTCATAGTTTTGCAGGTTTTAGTACTTCTAGTACTTAATTTGGGAAATTCTATTACTACCAGTATCGAGTGCTGGTGAGACCAGCCCAACTTAAGCTTTGTGGCACACTTTATTGGTCTGATGCTTTTCAGATGTTTAATTTTCCTGATTTTGATAGCATTTACTACATTAGCTATGTGCACAGGATTGCATTGACATCTACTACCTGGCCCAAATTTTGTTGTTTTATTTGTTGTGCTTCTTCAAGGTCATCAGATTCAACCTAATGTTAGATAAGCTACCATTAAAATGAAACAGATTTTAATAACTATAGTTACTGATGTTGGCTTAAGAAATATGAATGAAATTGAATATGTTGAAACCTATAGCTGATGAGGAGAGACAAGAGCAAAACTGTAAGTTGCGCAGTGGCAACTCTCGCCTGAATGGTTGATAGTGGGAAAAGCTGCATCAACATGCATGTGCAGAAGTCATAATGTTTCTGTTCACGATGGAAGCTCTAGCTCTAGTGCGATATTCTTTAGTGTTTATGCAAATAAACGATAGCAGATTGTTTTAATTTGGAAGAAGACAGTGATGCCAACGATATAGCGATGCTGGTTATAAGGACAAAGATGATGGTGCAATTAGCAGGGTTGAGCTGTAGAAACTTGTGAATATAGTAATATTGTTTATTGCCTGGCTATGTTCATGGTTGTCAGCTCATTGTGTGATAAGCTGGATTGCAACCAAAAATAAACATTGACATTTTTTCAAGCAAAATACTCTGTCTCGTACTTTACATGTTGATAATCAGCTTTATAATAAATAAAATGACTTGGCTATTACCATGGCTAGGTACCAACAATTACTTTCATGTAAACTGCAATTATTTCACTTTGTGCACTGTTTTGTGGCAAGCTGGCACATCTATCACCCCTCTCAACTGTTGCAGAGAAGGAGGGAAGGAAAGCAACCTCCTCTTAGCACAATATTTGTTCATGTCTCACCTATATCATGTCATCTAACAGCGATGAAATGTACTGCAGATTATCACAAGAAACCTTACTTCCACCACTCTTCCACGCACATTTGACTTTGCTAATGGAAAAATGATAGCATGTCTGACATAACACTGTTCTATTCTAAATTTATTCTCATTTCAAACACATGATCTAATAATTAACTTCAAATAATGTTTCTAGTATTCATTTTTGTTTTCCGCATAAAAGCAGAAACACTCTGAACTGCCTGCCTATATCAGATTTATGCAATTTTAAGTAACTTTTCCATTTTATATTTATAATCTTTAGTATATTTCTTTAAAGATTACTTAGAAAAAATTAAGTTTATACTCAAATTAAATACAGTAGTGAAAACCAAACTACAACAAACGCTGGTAGCTGAGGCTGGTAAGGTACAAACTCATGAACCAGAGGGTTTGGTTTAAATTCTGCCACGACTATCCTCCCTGACTGATGTTTTATTTTCATCCCAGGTTTGTTTCTCATAACTGACTTCTTAAACCTGAAACGTTTTATTCCTAAATTTTATTTCAATTATCATTTCATGAAGCCAATGTTAAATGTCTGTGGGTGCCTTGTGTAGTAAGAACCTGAAATGTTTTCTTCCTAAATTTCATTTCAATTATCATTTCATGATGCCATTGTTGAATGTCTGTGGTGTTTTTGTAGTAAAAGCAGGCATTAAACACAATTTAAAAAATATGTGTTCCATTCACATGACTTTCTCTATATCTCTGTAACAAATTATTGTTAGTAAGCTTATCTTTTATCTATTTCATGCTAATCAAGAAATATTAGCAGAAATAGTCTTATTTCTTGCTTTATTGTAAGTAGAAGCGAATAAGGGAGTACCATAAGTTAAAGTGAAAGCCAAAAGCTGGTTGCTATGTGACTGATGTTCCTTTGTTTGCATGGACAGGAATTGACAAATTCCTGTATGAGAAAAGTATAAGTTTTTCAAAGCTGAAACCAAGAAAAAGGAATATCTCAAAAACGATCAACTCCACGAAAAAATGTATATAATATAAATTGTGTGTTTTAACGTGCTCTACATTTTTTGTGTGTTAAGATTTTATCCATCTTTTACGGTTTAGTAGTTATGCAAAATTCATCCAGAATAATGTAGTCTTCAGAGGCTATTCCCAGAAAATTCAAAATATACATTTTATTTGTCAGGTAAATATCTTTAATATATGATATTTTAATCAAAATTGTTAGCCATTTTTTAGAAAATCAAAATTTTCGAAAAAAGTTCCATGTAAAGGGTAGTTTGGAGTGGGGGGATTTTTTCTCAAAATCTTCATGTCGCATCCCTGGAAGATACTGAACTTAAATACCAAGTTTGCTATTTTATTGACTATTCGTTTTTGAGTTATCGTGTTCACACACATACACACAGACCTTTTTCTGAAAATACTTTTTTTGGATACAGGGGACCCTAAAACACATATTTCCAGTGAAATCTCGGTGTCGAATTTTTTGGTGGAGTGCAATACCTTCTCTATACACTATGTACATAGTACGTATAGAGAAAGTAAAAATTACAAAATTCATCATGAGGAAACATCCATTCACCAGCTAAAATCAAGTTAGACAATATGTTATTTACTTCATTTTCATTGTTTTCTTTTGTATCAATAAAATGAAATAATTAAGCTGATCACAGTCAATTGACCGGAGGTTATTCTAAAGAACCACAAAAGTATTTTATCCATGCTCAACTTTTTACGTGACACTTAGTCATTTTAGATTTTGATCAAGAAGGGTGCACTTTGGCTATAAGTTTAATTGAAACAAATCACCTTCCAGTTAGAAGGATAGAATACCAACCGTAACTTTTATGTCCCTTAAGTAATTATTCAACATAATGATAAGCCCCTTTGTCACTAATGCGAAGCAAATATTAGCCCAAAAAATAATTTCACTTACATTAAAAACACAGTATGTACAAATTAAATATTTAATGGAGTTTATGCTATCAGCATCAGCTGTCAGAGCTGGCGGCCTTTTCAGTTTTCTTAGGTAGCTACAAAGATTTTTGCTCAGAATTTTGTTGATCACCAGTGTAAAATCATGTCTCAGATTCCATATAATCTTGATATTTTGTATGATAATTAGCATTCCTCCTCTTAATATGTACAGTTCAGTTGAAATGTTTAATATTGATGATAATTTTGTCTTTGTTGCTAGGTATGTAATTGAATGTCCTCATTGTGGAGAAATTTACAGAAGCCGGCAATATTGGTATGGAAACAAAAATCCAGAAGACTCAGCAGTGCGTACAGAAATAAGACATGTTTGGCCAGGGGTTAGTAAGAGTAATACAAACTTATAAATTAGAAATTGCTTGGAGATTGAATTGATAACACTTAAACATATATATTAGTGATTATCATCAGCATTCCTGAAGCAAACAAGCTTAAAAAAATGCCCAAGTAAAATTACCTATTAGTGATGATTTAGTGTTTCTAATTCCAACTCGGAATGATTTCTAATTCAAATACCGATCACAATATTGAGATCCTCAACAATATTCAGATTATCCAAGTGATTATACTTCGGCAAATATTGTATTACTATACACTATTTTTATTAAGCTTACAAAATTGATGGAAAATTTTGTTTTATTCCCTATCTGAAATTATTGCTTGTGCAACATACAATTATATGTGGCAGTATTTGACCTGTTATGTTAAGTGATATATCTTCCTACATAAGCTTCTGAAGAAAATGTTTTATTTTTCATTTGCATCCATTGATTGACATAATTTCTGCAGATTATTCTTGTAAACATTTTGGTACTTAGTTTATATTAATAATGGCAAACTTATGCATAAAAGCAGTCAGTCTCAGTCATGAGCATAAAGGGTGAACGACAGTTGCAAGGAGGTGAAGGAATTTTTTTTTTTTATTATTATTATTAGTGTTTAACACCCGCTTTAACTGCTTATGGCACCGCAGGCAGTGACACTAATGATACATGAATGAAAATGGAGCACCGGTGGAATGTGATGGCGGGGGAAACTGGAGAACCCTGAGAAAACCCGCCCCAGCGCCACTTTGTCCACCACAAATCTCACATGCGGTCGCTTGGGATCGAACCCAGGCTGTCTAGATGAGAGGCTAGTGGTCTAACCACTCGGCCACAGCGCAGTCGGTGAAGGAATAGTGACACGAACTAGATCATACATTACATTATTAAACATTAACATATTGTATAATTTTTTGTCATACCTTATGCTTCATGTTGAATTACATAGACATGTTGTGTTGCTTTAAAGGTTTTAATGTATTTATTTTGCTTGCAGAATAACTGTTCCCTAATCACAAATCAAAATGCAGCCCAAAGGGTTTTGGATGGCGTTAGCTACATTTCAGAAGCAGTAGCCAGTGTTGGTTCTCCCCCGACACGCATAATTTCCTCATGGGTAGCAGATCAAATTGCTCCAAAATACTGGCGACCCAATCATGAAATAAAGGTTTGTAGTCCTGTTTATGCCACCTATACATTTGGTATAATATATACATATTTCTCTCCATTAAAATTGGAAGAGAGCGCTAAACAATATACTTATAATTAAAATTTATTTGGTGAAAAAGCATTCATGACACTGCAGACAATGTGATTAAGGGCAATATACAATGTAACTATATACCAACTAAATGTTCTGTAATGTCAAAGAGTAAGTCAGCTTGCTTGCACCTCTGGAAAAGGAAGTTGTTGAGAAGTATAAGTAGGTGAGCAAGGGAAAAAGCAATACTACTATCCCTCAGGGATAAAAAAATCAGGTGGAGAGGCATTATGAAATATGTATTTCAGCTTTTGGGATATATGAAAATTCCTATTCTGTTTTGCATCGGGGGCCACAAACCCTTGAAGTAGAAACTGTACAAATATTGACTTTACATATTAACTGCAATGCAATTTATATTGTGCTATTAAAATTGATACTACTAAATCCTGTTGCTGTTGCATATTTGGTGAATTTTAAAAGGAAAGGAAATTTTGAAAGAAGTTATGAATATTCATATTTTATCAATATTGAATTTTATTCATATACAATTCCTCAAAATAAACTTAATTTTTATAACATCAAACTTTTTTGAAGTTAATCAAACAACTTTACCATTAAAAATACATGAACACAAATATTAATTACATTTGAGGTAATCTCCCCTATACTCATACAAAAAAGCAGTGAAATTAACTGTATATGAAAAATAAAAGAGTTTAAATCAGAACAAAGAAAAATTACACATTAATATTCTTATAATTAAAATTCTTGAATATTCACTTAAAGGTAGTGGAAACCCCCATTTACCATACTCAACATTAACCCTTTGCATAACTATGGCTCTGGGTGGAAGAAAATTCTTAAAATCTAAAAACTGTTTGAAAGTTATCAAATACATAGTAATATAAGTAAAACAAATTTTTACCTTGTTCTGGGACAGTTGTGATGTTACATCCTTTGTTATATTGCAATAAGAACTTCCAAAGAGGAATTTTTTTTTGCAAGAATAACATAAATCAATTTGTACATTGACCTATTTTGAAACAAAGCACTTTTATGAGTTCTCTGTCTTGACATACTCATATTTTCATTTATGAAACTAGAAATTTGGGTTCAAAAATGCTATATAGATGCATTGTAGAGAACAAGTAGAAATGTACTCCTAATATTGCATTCCTTTTGTTTGTATCACAACAGATTGATTATTTTGCATAAAATTGAATTGCTAGCTACCAGCTTCAATAATAATAATAATAAAAAATAATACTAATAAAAGTTCCTTTACAGCTTGAAAAAAATAGTTGACTTTAGAAACTTGCACTGATTTAATGTTTCTACCACTATCACATAAATGGAATGCTTTTTAAAGTTCATAAAGTTGCAGCAGTGTTTTGATGTGTTGTTAGTGGTGATGCACGTTATGTGCCATATGCGGGAGTATTTTAGTTTGTTGATTTTTACACCTCCCTTTGGGTGCTTGTGTGCAGTGTAACTAAGTGTCACTTCCAATCAACTCCACTAAACTCACGTACCTGGTACTGAAGCTCTTCTGGGATGGGTTGCCACGGCGTTGCTCAGTCTTACATGAACATTGACTCTCCCAGACGAGGATTTGGCTAGTGGGAGGAGTTGTAGGAGTGATCTTGTAATTGTTAAGAAAACACTTATAACCTTTTACTGCTGTTTATTCTAAAGGAGTTTTGAAGACAACCACCTGGTTATACACTTTTATACTGCTGACTGATGTTCTTTAACACTTACTCACAAGTACTTTCAATTACACTGTTTTAGTTGAGTACATGGCACAATTCACTTTCACCTAACCACGAGCTGACTGTTAAATAGGTGAGCGACGTTACTTTACTTCACATACAGTTTCTTATTATAATAATCCTACTTCGCGAACTTCTTAACAAACAACCTTGCCTCACACACGGGCAAATTCTTAACATGCGATGACGCTGCCTCTCTCATGGGTGAATTCTTAGCAAAACGACCTCCATGTGCCAAACCTTATATATATATATAAAAAACAACAAAAAAAAACGGTGTCATGGTGGCTTCTTTGTGATTGG
The DNA here is from genome assembly GCA_030762935.1 of Hymenopus coronatus. NCBI lineage: Eukaryota > Metazoa > Arthropoda > Insecta > Mantodea > Hymenopodidae > Hymenopus > Hymenopus coronatus. The sequence continues at coordinate 54,818,348 of CM060898.1, forward strand.
TTGGAAGGTCCGCCAAAATGACACCATCGTTACCCAAAAACCATTGCAAATCTCCCAGAATGTGTCATAATAATCATGTGATACCATGAATATAAAGAAGAAGTCCCCTTGTGTGCTTTAAACTGTGGTTTCCCCTTATAATAAACTTGAACGTGACTTTCACAAAAGAAGCAACTTCTCACCCCTCTATCCAGTCTGGCGTCATGATTCTGAGTAACTTTTAAGTAAACAACTGGCTTCTTGGTTCCTATGCATACAACTTATTAAATATTAACTTTCTTTACATACATTTAGATAATTAATAAAAATGATTTTTATTATTATCACTAGGCTAATTAACGGTCTCAAAGTTATAAAAAAGATATGTATAGTTTGCAAAAATAAATATATAAAAAGTATTCACATGTCCAGGGACTCTGCTTTATATGTTCCTGAGTATGAACACTTTGAAACAGGTGCCAGGATGGAGATAGGTTTTATAATGCATACTTCACAGTAATATCTGGCCAGAGTCCTCTTCCCTACAGCATGCACATTGCACATGAACTAGAGCCCTTAGTCATTGTATGTATGAAATGCTCCATCCCTGAAAGTCTATCATTACAGGGGCCTGCTTCTGTCAGCCATGTTTTCCTTTGTTGTATTTTGCATTATATCTTACAAGAGCTATCAGCACAGATGTTCAGAAAATTTTCACTCATGGGGAATTTTTTTTTTCCCCCACCTTTATGTAGAGGAGGAAGGAATCATTATTACTACCTCCAGGAGCCAGGAGAACATTGTTCTATACCTTTTTCGTGTCTTCATGAGAAACTGGTAGGAAGCAGTATGTGATTAGTCTTATAACCCCGCCCGTTTTCTTAGTGTAATAGGATTACATCAGGTTTTGGAGAAATTTTATTTGGGTATTTGTAAGGGATGTTGGTTACCCTAATTTTATCCCCTTTGTGGCTTATGCTTAGCATGTTTACTATCCTTTTTTTCTTTCCATGCTAGTGCAAGTTTATCTTGTTTTGAAATTATGTCCTTTTTTGTCTTTTTCAGATTTTAAACTGTTCTGGCATTCCTTTCCTGTTTACCATTACTGTCCCAATTGTTACCATGTGCATATTCAACAAAGTTCAACAAGCTGTGGTGTTGTGTAGTACCTATCATTGCGAACATGGTGACCAGATTGTAGGGATCCTTTATCAAGATGCACATAAGTTTTTCTCCACCTGTGTGGTTTTCAGAAGGTCAGAGTTTAAATTATCTTGTTTTCCCATCCAAAGCTCAAAATTGTATATTATCCCATTGGTGCTATCAGAGTGTGCAAACATTTTTTCGTGGGTTATTGAGGTTGTAAACTTGGACAGACACTCTTCCCTTGGAAGTTATTGTGCTTTCATTCACAGATATACTTTTACCTGGTGAGTAAAACAGTTGACACTTTTGCCTTATTTTTTCAACAACATTAGAATCTGTCATCGCTATGCACAAAATGTAATTCCAAAAATTAGCAAAATTCATCTCTGGGAAAAACATCCCTGAAGAAAGATATTTGGTGAGACCATAACGTAGAGAAATAATCTTTTAAGTCTGGGATGGGGTTGGGTTGAAATCCAGACCAGACTGATGGTTTTTAAATGTGCTTAAAAGCGACAGCCCATGTCAGTAGATTTACCAGGCATGTTAAAGAAGAACTCTTGCGGGACAAAGTTCTGGCACAGTGGTGGCACTGATATGATCTGATCCTGGCAATTGATGGCATCATTAACAAACAAACAAACAAAAATTGGGATGAGGAGGAGATCCATATTAATTAGTACCCCTAAAAATGCTCTGATATCAGCATTAGTGGGTGGGTTCCAAGCAGTCAGTCTTGCGTTTTATCAGTAGGTTGGCCTGTATTCCTTTCTGCCTGTATTATTGTTGCCTGTGTTATGGAATCAATGCGTTTATCAAAAACTAGTTTTTGAGAAATATTCACAATAGGAACACTACTTGGTCCTGCATCACTTGCACTTACATCCATCCATGTATCTGGAGAGACGGCTGCAGCTGTCGGAACATTGCAACATCATCATCACTTGAGAGGTTGCACTCACTTCACTCTGGATTGAAAATTTCCTCCTCAGAGTCCGAAAACTCCAAGGAACTCAAATCCTCTTCTAAATCTAGCAATATTGCCATTGCTTCCTCATATGACAAATGCTTTTTATCTGCCTTCATGCAACACTACTGTACAAATAAATAAAAACTGAACTTCACTACACGTACCAACTCACACTTGATGTTAATCATGACACTAAAACATAAATAGCTTTGGGGCAGGAATTGCCCTTTTCAGGGACCTAGGAAATGGAATGATGTAGCATTGAGGCATGTTTTGTGGACCACTTGACACATTAAAATAAGAGAACCATGCTGGATCACAGTGTTCAAACTAATTTGACGGTCACATGTTAGTGTAGATAGCATGCTGTAAATTTATTTGTTTTCTGCTCGTTAAAATTAAATAAAAAAAATAATTCAAATTCTCCTCCAGAAAAACCAGAAGGACTCTGATTAGATTAAGGCAAGACATGATGCACCTTGTACTTCTAAATGGAATTTAAGGTTTTGAAAAAAAGCTGAGCTACTTTAGATTACCTTAAGTATGCTGTGTACAACAATACATTTTCAGTTTAGAAGTTAGAATTCTTAAAAATAAAATACAGATAAAGTAAATATGTTTGTGTAATAGCTAGATTTGCAAGACTCACTTATTCTTGTATGTTTACTGCAGGCTGTTTTCAATTTGGCCTCTAAAGCTAATTCTTGTTTGCTTAAGCAATTTCAGTTACAAGTTCAAAAACGACCCATTTAATTGAACCTTTTCATGTACTGAATAACAAAGAGGACATGGGATAATAGCAATAGAGAAGGCACAGATGAGGCAACGGGTGCAACATAGAATAGGGAAAAAAAATTACAAATGATGACTAAATTGAGGTTATGGTTAGGTAAGAAGAAGTGAAGATGGAGATCCTAGAGAAAAGAGAAGAATGTGAGGTTAAAGGAGGTGAAACAAGTGAGGTGAACAGAGAACAACATAATGAAATAGTTATGAAGTGTAAGGACAGTAAAGAAAGCAAAGAAAGATAGAAGGAAAGAAAAAAAGGAAATGGAGATAAGATAAATAGGCAAAACAAACAGTGGGAAGCATTCACAGATAATAGTGATGAAGGGAATAGGGCCATCATAAACAATATAACCAGGGAGTTGAGTGGTATTATGGCCTTATGGAGAAATAAACACACAGACAAAGGAAATTTATGGAGTTTGTAAAATTGTAATTGTAGTAATGTATTGGAGGAAGGAAAATAATTCATTTAATTGTACTGAATAAACAGTAACCTTGGATTTTCCATAAGGACATCAGGAATTGTATTTCTGTTAAAATTCGAAGGCTTTCACGGCCGTTGTTAGAATCACTTATAGAAAACAAAACCGGGCTTGTAGGCCGTGGTCCACTGGGCTGCTCCCCTCGTTCCCCAGACGTTTTGCCTGCGTCTGCGGCAGGCGTCATCAGTGGCGTGTACATCTCCGTGGTCTCCGCATTTCTGTTGTTTAGAAATATGTTGAACTGTAATTGGCATATTTTCAAATCTTTGTGTTTATTCAGAGCGTGCATTATATTCTTGAAATTTGAGAATCCCCTTATTCCATGCATTTGATTGTTGCTACATAGCAATCAGCACCAGCGAAATATTTGTTGTAAATAGGTACTGCTAACAGCTATGAACATTTAAAAGCCAAGTTGCTATGAAATTAGAATAAGACTCGCCATTTTTTCTTCCTCACATTAGTATTGTGGTGTGGTAGGTACCCAGTCTCCATTGAGAAAATGGTGCCCCCAATAAATTATAGGCACTGTGACTAATTGAATTCATTTTGCTTCATTTGATACCAGCACTAACACGTCTTCACTTAAAACATAATTTACTAACAATAGGAGTTTTAATGGTAGCGTTTGCGCCTTTTGTGTGGTATGAGGGTTTCATCTCTGTATAGCAGCTGAGGTGGTAGCAACATGATTTTTCTCTTCACTAGTGTACTAAAGGCACAGATATTTAAGAATATGATGTCAAAGTGTCATGGCAGCCACTTGTTTGCATCTTCCCTTTCCTCTGCTCCCAATACCTACAAATCTTTGAAATAGTGTTATGTCAAGCAGTTGTGTTACGTATCATGTAATCAAACTAGTTGACTGGTATAGATTATATGAGTGGTCTGCAAACTGCTATTTTCAACATTGTTTCTCATAGAAAAAACTCCTACTCAGGTCACCTAAGGTAAATAACAAAACTCCACCTAGCTATCCTGCTCTGTATTCACTATCTCCAACTCTTCACCGTGGAATTGTGGTGAATTATTAACAGGGCAATGAAACACAAAAAGCAGAATGTGTTGTTTAACTTAAGATTAGCTAAAGAGAACTTAAATATTATCCCAAATGATTTTCTGTTTGCAGCACTGTTATTCATGTAAAAAATGGTTTGCTACAACAGAAAGTAAACATCACTGTAGAGCATGTGGAGAAGGATTCTGTGAGACCTGTTCCGGTAATTCAATGGCTGTCCCAGAAAAAGGTTGGCTGTCTCCTGTTCGTGTATGTGATCCATGTTATAAAAAAGGTGAGATCCCCTCTTCCCCATAGTTCATTTTTTAAAGTTGCATCAAATATTTGAAAATGTTAAAATTCTGAGAAACCCTTCGAACAGGTACGGTTATGCATGAAAAAAATTAAAACAAGATTCTGCTGATATTGCATTCCAAGAAATAAATATTAGATGACCACAATATATACTTTAACAATGCCAAAATATTTTAACAACCCTTATATAAGAATATTTTGCTTTGTCTTCTTAGTACTTAATCAACTTTGTTAGCATGGCATGCTAAATAACTAAGGGAAAAATTTGCTACTAACCGTAGTGCAAATTGTTAACAGTGAACCAGTGTTTTTTAACTAAAGCTTAATTGAAGCTTTTTCATCAATGGATATAAATGATCTCAAAACTGAATGGCCAGCTCCAAAATTAATTGGTTGAAGGGAAACTTATAACAGTGAAGCAAATGAATAAATGAAAGATTTGTATAATTTGTTACCCAGTACTTCACTTACTTGATTTACCCATACAAATTAGTTACTTCCATCATCAGCTACAGGTTAACTGCTAGGCAAAATTGTTTGTACAAGATTCCAAAATGAACTTGTTCCAGTTGCTTGAAGATGGTGTGGTGAGCTTACTTAGCTTCTCCATTGGCGGAATTTAGAAATTCATTACTCAATATAAACTTTGGCTTTCACAGCCAGCATCCAAATTAATAAAATGAGTTTTGTTTGCTGGGCTATGGTCTAGAAGACATCTAAGATACCAAGTTTCTCCAAGGACTGCGCTTGTATCTTCAGGGTAAGGTGATCTATGGTCTGTGCAGATCAGAGCTTGAATGCCAAAGACCAGGCGAGAGCCCTCTTATATAGAGAGGGTGGGTGGGGCTGCTTTGTGTTCATGTGTGCTGATTGGGTCACATCTGTTAGAGGGGTTGGAATACTTGAAGTGTTCTCTGGTTTTTGGCTAAGCTATTTTCCAAATTGTTTGAACGACTTTTGCTCTTTCACCTTAAAAAACAAATTTCAGAGATGCAAGAGATCTCCTCAGCACAGTTTGGTTTTAGAAAAGGACATTATACCGACTTAAAGCTTTTGAGGCTTGTTGATGACATCACCAAATAATTCAACAATGGGGCTTCAACATTGCACTATTTTTGGACATAGAAGCTACATTCCACCAGTGCAGGCACGTTTTTATAAACTGCACCGTAACTTTCCCGGGTTTCAAAATTATGTGTTCATAATACACAGCTTTTTAGAAAACTGGGACTTCTATGTCAGGTGGACGGTTCCTCTTCACGTGAGCAAGCTATGCGGGCTGGCATGCCACAAGGGGCAATCATGTCCCCACTGTTGTATATACTATTCGCAAATGACTTTCCAGTGGATGCCAGATGCATAGTGCCATGCATGCTGATGGCACTGCAATCTACATCCACCATAGTAATCATAATTTGTCCTCATTGTGATGCAGCAGTACACTTTCCATGGCTTCATGATTGGAACATTTTAATTAAAATAAATGTCAGCTCTTTTATTTTTCAAAGAAGCTGCAACTTCTGCGATAGACCTCACAGTCAGCTGGCAAAGGTTGCACTGCCATCAGCATTGGACTGACTACTTGTCTGGAATGCTCATCTTACAAATACTGCCAATAGAATGCTGCAACATTTAAAGTTATGCTATGTGCCCCTGTGTTCGGGATAAGAAACTTCAGATCTGCTCAAAACTTATCCTGTACAAATCCTTCATCCTTTCCCTAATGATATACACGTGTGTGCCCTGGGCAAACACCGCCAAAACAACGCTACAAAAATTCAAACAATACAGAACTTCAGCCTCCAAAAAATTCTCCGTTGCCCCTTTACTAACTTCAAACCATCAAATCTACATAAAGCTTTCCGTGCTCCCATCACCGAGGCCATTTAAAAAAGAGGAACCTCCATGTGGGCATGCATCAGAAGCTTTCAAAACAATGTAATCTCCAACATAGGTGGCGATGAGCTCAAGCACCACAAACATAACAGATAAAATTGTTTTAATTCGGTCCATCGCTCCATGCATCCACAGCCTCAGGGCCACGCACATCTATACAGGGGTCGCCCCTCACCACCCAATGCCAGTGACAGCTGATTGCGCAGCAATGCAATGGAAAGTTATGTATTGTAAATAGTGTGGGTGTGTATGAGTCAGTAGGTGGTATGAATAAAAATGAGTTTATACTAGAAGGTGTTAAGCATCTGAGCGTTTTATTTAAGTTTAAACTCAGAAACGTATGAATAAAAGTTACCTGAGTATAAACTCATGCTCTGAGTGTATACTCTGTAATCAATTAATCAATATAGTTTAAACTCGCATAGCCAACTAGAAGTGCATTGTTGCGCATCTTTGTTAGCGCTGCGGTTTTATTCTTGTTGTAATATTGGTATACTACTATTGGTTTAGTGTAAACAAACAACTGGTGTTAACATGTCAGATACGAGTATTGAGGATGTCAGTGAATTTAATTTAACTGATGCAGCTTTCGTGAGCATGCTTAAAAAACATTCTGTGACATTTGCTAAAACACAAACCACAGCAGTAAGGGAAGAAAAGAAAACTGCATTAAATAGTATTTGACATGAATTGATGTTGCAATGGAAAGGATATAGCAGAAAAATCAGATGGTAAAAAATTAACATAAAACACATGTAAAGAAGAAGACAGATGTTAAACAAACTGGCACCGGAGGATTGTCTTAAATGATTGGGAGCAAGCTCTGTTTGACCTTTTGCAAGCAGAAGCTAATCCTACAATCTCACATGTAAAAGGTAAGGAATCATTTTGTTTTAATACCATTTAATGGTATGACCTTTATGTGGGCAAATGAGATTAATGTTCATAATAATTAATATACGTGTAATTGAAATTTAAGGTTACACATGATTTTTTAGGATTATTCTGTCGAATAGTGAACAGTAATATCATTTTTCACTGGTAAAATAACTGTCTTTTAGAAAAGAACAAAAAACACTTTTTAACAATTTAGTATGTCCAATTTTTATTCAAAGTGGCAAGAGGATTTTTAAAATTTGATATGGAAAACATTTGTTTTATAGCTTTGATATTACTATTTGTATGGCGCCTCCTTACAATTATGCTATTAGCCAAGTAATTAAAAATTGCAGATAAACATTACCATAATTGTAATTATAGGCATTTGAATTATAATTGTTGACAATTTCAGACAGTTTGAAAAAGGAAACCAAGTCATAATCAAGTACATTATTTTTCTGTTATAAAGACTGCAAACGTTTGTTCATTCAAATGTTACTTTTATATAGCAAAAATAATGTTATAAATTAGAATTATGTCAGCAATTAAGTAACTCAAACTGAATTATTAAATTAGCACAAATGTATTAATTCTTTTCTGTTTTTGGTCAGAGGAGCCGTTTCTTAGGTAACTTCATCCTGTTAGATAGAAACGTCCACAGATATCATTGAGATATCAGCATTAATTCTGGAGAATGCAGCAACAAAGATAGTTGGGCAGTACAGACACTGCCTGTAAAGAGAAGGAAAAGCTGCAACGACAGAGGGACAGAAGAAACAGTGCACCTCTCTAATATGGAGCTGCAAAGATTGGTGCTTCTGGAACAACTCCAAGTATATCGACTGAAAAAAGAAAAATTGTGTGAATGTGAACTTAGAAATAGTGACGCCAACTGAAATGCTATTTACGACGATAATTGCTCATACTAAACTATTTAATAACTGGATTGCTTTCTTGCAGTAATTAAGATTTGAAAAGAACTAAATTAAATAATAATAAATATTAGTAAACATGTAAAATAAGTATCTTTCAAAAATAAGTTTAATGTTTTGATTCAAAATCAATACAACAAAAATTACAAAAAATTATAGGGAATATAAAAGCAAACCTTTTATTTTTATCATGCATGATGTCTTTCTAACCGAAGTGATAGACAATGTTGGTAATTTCATCCCTCTTAACATGCATGTTCCAATACTCTTCCTTCCTCTGGTGAATTTCATCTTCAGTAATGTGAAATTAAAAATCATTGTCATTACATAACAGCGTTATGTAATATAAAACATCATGTGATCATCGAACAGATTTTTTTCAGTTGCAATTCTCATGTTAGGTTGCAAAATGGTAAATCGTTATTTCATTTGGCCAAAACCTTTCTATAACGATCCTTTCCTTCTTATGCAGTGTATTATATATACGTTGCTGTGGAGTAGTGGGAGTTTTAAAAGGTGTCATTAGGCATGGAGCTGAACCAAACCCTTGATCACCCAGAAGAAGAGTATGTGCTGGGTTCTCTTTAATCACTGCACACATGTGAATTCTATCAAATTCAAGAATCGTGCAGTGATCTTGGCCAAGAGACATAAATGTTTATAAACATCTCTTTAGTATTACAAATAGTCGTTATGTTGATGCTCCTTAATTGCTTCCTGTTTATGAATTCATTTCTATGATTCGATGGCTTTCTGATGGGAATATGCGTTCAGTCCATGACACGTATAGCACTTGGAAAAGAATATTTCCTTTGCCACTCCAATTTGGCATTTTCAATAGGCTCGGCTGTGTTTGGAAATTTAATCCACATATTAGCTTTAGCAAGGATACTGTCCATTACCATAGAAATAGTTTTACATACGGTTGATTGATGTATACCTAAATCTTCTCCAACACTCATCTGAAACCCTGAGTCATCCACATATCTGAGAAAAGTGCATAGGCGTTGTTCAGATGAAACAGCTCCTCCCCTGGTTTCCCTGTTTTCATCCAAAAAATGTTCTGCCAGCCACCTAACGTTCTCTTTTTCAAACCTATACAAACTCTTGTAATTATGATAATTTTGATAGTGACGCACTGGATATACTTTTCTAGTATGCACGTCATGCATAAATTCTGCCATTATGGCAAACACAACGCAAGGTTGAGTCTGCTGCTGACCATGCTCAGCCTAAGAGAAGTATAACCTCACCACTCTTTTATTTATTCAATTTTCTGAGTTCATACTCCTTCTTGAGTATATATTCCAAAGTTAAGTTTATACTCTCAACTAAGTTTATACTCCAAACTTTTATTCATTTCATTCTAATATATACTTCAAATTTGTTGAGCAAGAGCACGTGCTCACTTTTATTCATACCATCTAGTGAGTTAATGTCCGAGTGAGTTGGCTTTTCATAAATGGAACAAGGATACCTTGATTTAGACTCTTATCCTAAATCTCCTTTTTCTCAACAATGCCATCGACTGTAAAAATGGAATAAACACTCCTGTCAAAGATTTCAAAGGCATTACTGAGGAGTTAGAAGAAATTAGATCTGATATGAAAAGAAAATTTAAGACACAAAAGTATCTGGATAAGGAGGGAAAATGGTTACACCAGCAGGTAAAGGAAAACAAGAGATGATACATGCCATAATGGAAAAAGTGTTCCATGACCTATAAGCCAAAGTTGTAGAAGGTTTCACTAGCTAATGCTAAAATGGTGAAGCCTTGAACATTTAATAGCACTTTGTGGCGCTTAGGCTATTGCTACCAACAGCGGACTGATACTGGTAGAGAATGTAACAGCTTTCAGTAGTGGTTGCCATGTTCTTGGTTGTTGAGAGGGAGGGAAGTACTCTGAACTGTCTGGAACTTCAATCAGGATGCAGGTAGAAATTTCTAGAACTCCCCTTCATTTTTGGTGTGAATGAAGTCTTGGAAAATCTGTTTTTGGGTATAAAAGGGAGATGATTATTGGCCTGGGAGTTCTGAGTTTTTCCTACATGAGGGGGCAAGCCCTGGTTTTGGCATGTTAGAAAGTGACCAGAAGAAAGAAAAGGCTTATTTGCATTAATTGAAGTGCCAAGTAGAGAGCAAATCTAAAGAATGTCCACAGAGAGAGAAAGTGAACAAAAACTCTGTATTTGGAAGTTTTTACATGAACACCAACTAAACATCAAACAAGAGATTTCACATTTTGCAAAACTTATTGCTACAAAATATTCCAATACCTGGCTATCAGTTATGACAAATGAAAGTCATATGTCTATATATGTAGCAGATCATGGATGTACCCCTTTGCTGATTGGTTAATGCAACCCTTGAAATTAGTTTTGTTTCTTCTACTCAGTATATTGTAATTTCCTGACAAGATAACATCAAATGAAAATTTGCATAATTAGCAGAAATGTTACAAAGGGTGGAATCTCTCTAGCGAATGTATTACTATGTTTCATACGTAAATGGTACATACACACAATTATTTATTCTTGCAGGTATATGGAAGTAACTTTTCTGTACAAAGTTTGCCATAAACAATGTAATATGCATACTTAAGACATAAATTATCTTACTAAAGCAAAACACTATTTCATTTATTTTTAGCTTCTTCAGGTGAAAATTCTGATGTCGCAGAAGAGATTGATGATACAGAAGTAAGAGCAAGGAAATATGGTGAAGCAGTGGTCAGTACACTGAGCACTGTAGCCTCAGTTCTGGAATATCCAAGAGGTAAATATAGTTATAATTGGATGGAAAGTTGAAGAATCTCCTGATCTTTAGTCTACAGATGTGAATAAGAGTAATTTCTACAATTTATTTGTATTTTAATGTTTAACATTAATGCTTATGATCTGTATTGGGGCCTCACATTGCATTGGATTAGAAGCATTGAATATTTAATAATGTTAACTACTGTACAGATAGCATAATACTTTGTTGCTACACTTTTTGGCATAAATGTTTGAAAATCTTGGTATTATAGATAAACAAATTTTCTTACTTTTTTTACAGGAGAGCCAAAAAAACTGTGTATGTTTGCATACTATTAAATCTCTCCTCACCCTGCCCCAGAGAATTCCCCCTTCCCAATTTAACTTTACATAGAAAGACACTCATTCATTATTCATTTATTTGTATTTACTCAAAAATGGTTCAGAATTGATACAGTGTGTTTAGATATTGATATGTATATCATCAATGTTCAATAAATTGCCAGTAAGTCTTTATTCCACTATCTGAGAAATTATAAAAGTTGGGAAAAGCTTGCTATAGAAGAAATGTACGTTCTCTTAAATGAAAAATATCTATAGTTCATGTTTGTTGCATTAATCAATTCCAAAGTATTTATTGCAGTCCATGTATATTTTTCAGTACTTTAAGCAGATCTAATAGTGTAAACTTCCATTGCCAATTTTAACTTGCCCAATGCTAAGAATGTGTATACAGTTATGCATATTGAAGTAAGAAACAAAAATATAACTTTGACAAAGATTTCTATATATCTGGTGCTGCTCTCTTGAATAGAATATTTTAGGGTCTATGCAATGCTTCTGTGGTTGCACTATGAGCAATGCAGGCTTGGTAACACATGAAGGGGGGGTGGGGAATTACCTGATTTTAAGGCTTCCACAAGCAAAGCAGGACATGTTTGGGTGATGAACTATTAGAGGCATTTAATGCGTCATCAGATTTTTTGGACTCAAGTGACAGTGAAAATGATCAATTGCAAGTGGAGTGGAGACAGTTAAACTCTTTTATGCTTCACTAATCTGTTTTTTATTCTGCAACTTGTTGGCATCTTCAGCTGTGCTGACTTGAGTTCTGAATTAAAAGAGTCACTTTGAATGGAGTTATACTTTGGTGGCCATTGAATGAAGCTGAAGAGCAGGTTTTCTTTCTAGTTAAGAGGATTTAAATGATTTCAAATTAATAACTTAAAATCATATATAATAGTTGAAAGTGAGTCGGAATAGTGACACTCACCTCACTTAAAATGAATTTTTTTTCCAAAACATATGTTTCAAGGACGTTTGCCCTCTTCTTCAGTTGAAGTCCGACCAATGGATGGAATTTTTGCTCTTTGGTCTGTTATGGTGGAGACGTATGGTGTTCTCAGCAGAAGTTCATAATCATGTGGCAGTATTTCAGAATTCATCAGTTGTCTTTGTGTTGTGTAATGAGAATATTCTCCCAAACTGTAAGTGCTGCCAGGTTGTTTACAGGTTTTAGCAAGTTTATGTCATTTTCTGTTTCGTGATGTGATGTCCAAAAATGGTGTGCTACTGCCAATGTATCTGGATGTCTGTTTGATGTGTCTGAAATGTTCTTTTAACCTTGTTTCTAGTCTTCTTTTTGTTTGACCAATGCAACATAATTTACAGTCCTTCAGTCAATTCTGTAGATGCCTGATCTCTGGTTTGTAGGTATGGGGTCTTTAATTTCTGTTTTCAGTGCATTTTTACTTTCTCTATACATGCTATGTATATAGTGTATAGAGAAGGTATTGCACTCCACCAAAAAATTTGATACAGAGATTTCATCGGAAATATATGTTTTAGGGTCTCCTGTATCCAAAAAAAAGTATTTTCAGAAAAAGGTCTGTGTGTGTGTGTGTGTGTGTGTGTGTGTGTGTGTGTTTGTGCGCCTGTGTGTCTGAGAACATGATAACTCAAAAACGAAAAGTCGGTAAAATACCAAACTTGGTATTTAAGTTTAGTATCTTCCAGGGATGCGATAACGAAAATTTTGAGAAAAATCCCCCCCACACCAAACTACCCTTTACATGGAACTTTTTTCGAAAATTTTGATTTTCTAAAAAATGGCTAATGATTTTGATTAAAATATTGTATATTAAAGATATTTACATGACAAATAAAATGTATATTTTGAATTTTCTGGGAATAGCCTCTGAAGACTACTTTATTCTCGGTCAATTTTGCATAACTGCTAAACCGTAAGAGATGAACAAAAACTTACCACACAACAAATGTAGAGCACCTTAAAACACACAATTTATGTTATATACATTTTTTTCGTGGAGTTGATTGTTTTTGAGATATTCCTTTTTTTTTTTTTTCAGCTTTAAAGACATACTTTTCTCATACAGGACTTTGTGAACTCGTGTCCATACAAACAAAGGAACTTCAGTTGCAGAGCAACCAGCTTTTGACTATCACTTTAACCTATGGTACCCCCTTATTTCGCTTCTACTAACAAGGAAGCAAGTAATAAGACTATTTCTGCTAATTTTTGCACCATTAGATGAAGTAAATAGAATAATTTGTTGCAGCAATATAGAGAAAGTCATGTGAATGGAACACATCAGATTTTTTATGTTGAAATGGTTACTTGAAGCTAAACATATATTGTATTTCTTGAAACATTTTTTGAATTTTCTATTTGCTGTTGGGTGATAAGTGAATTTTTATATGTAACTTTTGGTTTTTGTGCGGACAAAGTGATGATTTAATGTTAATTTCTCCTTATGTTTTTCAATTTTTTGGTCAATGATGTCTGGGTTAAAACCATTGGCTGAGGCTATGTGTCTTAATTGGAGGTATTCTGTGTTGTGTACTTCTGGGTCGAGTGGGATGCTGAGGAGCCTATGTACTGAGCTGTTGAAGATTGCCTGTTTGTGAGGTTCTGGGTTGAAACTTTTCCGTTTTATGTAATTGTCTGTATGTGTGGTCTTCCTGTAGATGCCATAAGTGATCTTTTGTTCTTTCCCTGTTAGTTTTAGGTCCAGGTATGGCAGAATTTGGTCATTTTCTGTTTCCATTGTGTATTGTATATGCCTGACCTGTAGATTTAATGATTTTAGAGAGTCTTCTGCTAATTTTTTGGGGACACCGCAAAAACATTGTTAACATATCTAAAACACTTTTTGAACACATTTGGAAAACTGGAGGTTATGTGAACTTCAACTTGTCCCATGTAGAGATTTGCTAAAAAGGGCAAAAGTGGGTTATCCATTGCCAAGCCTGATGATTGTAAAATCTGCCATTGAATTGGAAATAATTCTGGTTGGTGCATAGTTCTGTTAAAGTATAGAAGTCTTCTATTTCTTCCTTGTTTAAGCCTATGTCTGTGAGCCATGCTTTGAAGGTTTCAAGCAACTTTTCAACTGGAATGCTGGTCAATAATGATTTCATATCAAACGAGACTAAGAACTCATTGTTTGAAATTTTGTAATGTTCTAGATGTTCTATTAGTTTTAAGGAATTTTTAATGGAAAGATTGTTGTGTTCCGGGAAGCTATTGAATTTGTTGACTAACCACTTAGATAATTTGTAGGTTGGAGAGTTTATGCAATTGACTATTGGTCTCGTGGGTTTGTGGATTTTTGGCAAAGCATAAAGACGTGGTAGAGTTGGGTTTACTTCTTTCATTCTGAATTTGTCTAGTTTTGGTATAATTTCTGTTTTATCTATTGTCTGTTTTAAGGCTGTTGTCAGTGTGTTTAATGGATTTTTACTTATTTTTGCATATTCTTTATTCTCTAAAAGGGTTTCTATTTTTGAAATGTAACCTTTTTTGTTCATTATGACTGTTGTGTTTCCCTTATCTGCTTTTAAATATACTACCAGATTTTTGTTTAAGAACCTGATTTATTTTATTTTTTTATTTATTTATTTTTTTTTAAGTATAGGTGCACATTCATTCTTTATTGAGATTTGATCGACACGGTTTAGTTCTTTTGTGGCCAGTTCTATGTCTGCTACATAATTTTGGACGTTGGTCGAGAATTGAGTGCACGTTTTGAAGCCCTTGTTTAAAAAATCCATTTCTTCGTTACGGAAGGTTTCTTCAGAAAGATTAACTACATTCCCGTTAGTTTGGTTGTTGGACTGTATATTGCTTTGGATTTAGCATTTCCACGTCTGTTTGCTGATTAATTTTTCAAATTTCTTTTTAAGTTTCAAAGTTTTTTTGTGCATTATTCTATTGAGTTTCTCTAAAAGATTTTGTTGAATGTTTTTCCAAATGGTGTCTCCTACATTTTGCGAGAGTTTCATGTGTGACGCATATAGCATAGAGTTGCGTTGCATAGTGTTTGATTTTTGCAAGTGTAATAGCAGCAAATAGAAAATTCAAAAAAAAAAATTTCAAGAAATACAATATATGTTTAGCTTCAAGTAACCAATTCAACATAAAAAATGCACTGACAACAGACATTAAAGACCCTATACCTACAAACCAGAGATCAGGCATCTACAGAATTGACTGCAAGGACTGTAAATTATGTTACAGTGGCCAAACAAAAAGAAGACTGGAAACAAGGTTAAAAGAACATTTCATACAAATCAAACAGAAAAGGACAAAGAAATTGGCATTAGCTCACCATTTTTGGACATCACATCACAAATAGAAAATGACATAAAGTTGCTAAAACCTGTAAATAACCCGGCAGCACTTACAGTTTGGGAGAATATTCTCATTACACAACACAAAGACCAACTGATGAATTTTGAAATACCACCACATGATTATGAACTTCTGCTGAGAATACTAGATGTCTCCACCATGACAGACTACAGAGCAAAAATTCCAGCCATTAGTCAGACCTCAACTAAAGAAGAGGGCAAATGCCCTTGAAACATATGTTTTGGAAAAACATTTCATTTTAAGTAAATAAATAAATAATAAATAAAAATATTTTATTGTCATTAAACTTAACAAAGCAATAGACGTCAACAAATTGTACAGTTTGTATGCAATGGGATATTCCAGCTTGTCTAGATATGTCATAAACAATAATAATAAATTAATATGATACATACAATGTGGATGTCAAGGTGATAAGTTAAATACAATTACATAGTTGTAGATAAAAATTATACACTTCACGTAATGTGGATGTCAACAGTGATAAGTGGCTAAGTAAATTACAATAATTTTGTGAATAACAATAATATAAAGTTATTATAAATATAATATATCAGTATAAAATGGCCCAGTTCACATACCTAATGAATGTTATCATTTAATATAATATAATACAAATACATTAGATATAAATAAAAATGGTATACTTTACATGCAGTGTGTCATTCATATGACAGCTATAACATAGAAGTTAAATACTACAATAATACAGATTAAAATATATACATACATATTACATTAAACAGTAGTGAAACAGCAATGGTACTATTTGACCCAGGTGTTACCCTAACAAATGATGATGATACATTTATATATTTTCTATCCTACAGCTAAATACTGGCATAATAGGAATATCATAAGCTACCTTAGTTATATGTTTTATTAATTTGTTGCGTTGGTTTTTTAACACTACGTCACTTACATTGTTATTATGAGGGACTAGTTTCGAAAGCCTATGCTTTCATTTTCAACCTCACGGGTCCCTAGTATTATAGTTATGTATGTCCTGTCTATGTAGAAGGTCAGGTAAGTTACTTTTTACATAAACAAGTGTTATGTAAATATATAGGTTTATTACCGTCATTACTTTTAATTTCTTGAATAAAGGCTTGCAGTGTGTTAATTTTTCGGAATTAGTAATAAATTATTTTTTTCTGTATATTAGTAACATGACTGCTACTTCCACCGAGTAAAATACCATATGAGATTGAGCTGTGAAATATGCAGATCTTATGTAGGGGTCGGGTATTTGGTTTTTCAATTTTTTTATTAAATATATAACTCTAGAAAGCTTTGTTGAAATATAATTGATGAGTGGAGCCCATGATAGTTTGTGTCCACCACCACTCCTAAAAATTTAACATCCACTGTATAATTTTTTATAGGGATTTCTCTTAGGCTAAATAAAAGTCGTTGGGTTTTGCTATCATTTAGTAAAAAACCATTTGCTCTAAACCATGTATTGGCATGAGTTAAAGTATCTTCCGTTATTGCTTTAAGATTTTGGTAATCAGTACTTGTGTTAAGAAAAGCTGTGTCATCAGCGTATAGTATAATTTGTGACGTTACAAAGGCAGGTAAATTGTTGATCATTAATGAAAATAATAATGGCCCAAGTATGGAACCTTGGACTAGTTTTGGAAGCCTATACTTTCATTTTCAACCTCACAGGTCCAACTGCTGTTGCACAAGCAAACGCAACCAGCAATGGCAGTAGGACCCGTGAGGTTGAAAATGAAAGCATAGGCTTTCGAAATTTAGTTCCTCATAATAAAAATGTAAGTGACGTAGTGTTAAAAAACCAACTCAACAAATTAATACCACATATAATTTGACCGTCACTGTTACTAAATTCCTCCAAACATCAATAATCTCTTGAATGTTTTAATCGTGCTGTCCACCATTTCTTTGTTTAATCCATTATTGTGTGCTGATTTTATTATATGCTGGTATTCTTCCAAATATTCATTCTTGCTCAATGGAATTTTAATTAATCTATTTATCATTCTATTGTAGGCTGCTTCCTTGTATGATTTGGAAGTCTGATTGTAAGCTTTTATATATTTGTCATGCGTGAGTTTGTGGTAAATAACAAATTCCAGTTTATCATTATTTTGTCTACAGGTACTATGTACATAGTGTATAGAGAAGGTGTTGTAATGCACCCAAAAATTTGATACCGAGACTAAGTATTTAAGTTTGGTATCTTCTAAGGATGCGACGCAGAGATTTTCAAGAAAATCCCCCGTACCCCAAAGTACCTTTACATGGAAAATTTTTTTAAAATTTTGATTTTCTCAAAAATGGCTTTTAAGAATTTTAATTAAAATACCTTTTAATAATAAACTTTGTTGCAGGATTAAAATAAGAATACATTTAAATTTAAATTTTTGCATTTTCGCATATTGTCTTTGTTCTTCTTGTGCGTAACTCAATATGATATTGGTCACATGTCCTTTCACATAGCTCAATCTATATTGGGTTCATGGAATTTTGTGCTCTTGCATATCAGGTAGTAGAATCCGTGGACTGTCAACCTATTAATGACATGTCTCATTTAAAATTTTCCTTTGTCCACGCACAGTCCACCATGTAGAATTTATGTGTGTTTCTTCTCTTTTCTATTCAGTGTTGCTAGCAGCTTCTATGATGCGCTGGTGCTGGGTAGGAGTATGCATGTTTTGAGATCATTGATGAGGAAAGTTTTCTTTGCCAGGAGGTATGAGAGTCTTGACTTTGTTACTTTGGACTCTCCTTATACTTCTTTTATATATCTCACTTTCACCCTTTCTAGAAAGGAAAGATTTGTCATTGTTAAATGTGTCCAGATGTTTTCTATACCATACGTCAGTCATATGTTTTCTATACTCTGAACAACAAAATTGCTGTCTCTAGTGTGAGGGATCTTATGTTTCTTATTTCATGCATTACCATTATTGCTTGGGTTGTCTTTTCTGTGATATGTTTTTTAAAGCTTTTTGCACTTGTTTGTAGCGAGATGCTTAGGTATTTGAAGAGTGGTACTATTTTCAGTTTTGTTTCCCTTATGTATATCTCTTCGTTTGTGGCTACTCTTCCTCATTGTGTCTGTGTTTCATATGTTAATGTCCAGCTTGTTCTTGGAGCACCATTTTTCCACTTTGTTTATTGTTTCCTGGAGTTTTATGTCATGTCTTTGGATTTGATTACGATGTCATCTGCATAAGCACATGAGAAGATTCCCTCTTTTTGGTTAATTCTAAGGTTTTCTTTGGTTGCTAGTATAAACAGCAAGGAGCTTAGTGGTTAAAATACCTTTTGTATAAGATGTTTTTATGACAAACAAAATGTGTAACTTGAATTTTCTGGGAATAGCCTCTGAAGACCTGTTCATTTTGGGTAACTTGTATGTAACTGGCAAACCTTAAGAGACATTAAAAACTTAATATCCAAAAAATGTAGATCTCATTAAAACATACAATTTATGCTATATACTTTTTACTTTCTCTATAGGCACTATGTACATAGTGTATAGAGAATGTATTGCACTCCACCAAAAAATTCGATACGGAGATTTCACCGGAAATATATGTTTTAGGGTCCCCTTTAAAAAAAGCATTTTCAGAAAAAGGTCCGTGTGTGTGTATGTCAGTGTATCTGTGAACACGATAACTCAAAAATGAAAATTAGGTAAAATACCAAACTTGGTATTTAAGTTTAGTATCTTCCAGGGATGCGACACGAAGATTTTGAGAAAAATCCCCCCACCCCAAACTACCCTTTACATGGAACTTTTTTCGAAAATTTTGATTTTCTAAAAAATGGCTCTAACGATTTTGATTAAAATTTCGTATATTAAAGATATTTACATGACAAATAAAATGTATATCTTGAATTTTCTGGGAATAGCCTCTGAAGAGTAGTTTATTCTGGATGAATTTTACTAAATTTTGAATAACTGCTAAACCGTAAGAGATGGACAAAAACTTACTACACAAAAATGTAGAGCACGTTAAAACACACAATTTATGTTATATACATTTTTTTCGTGGAGTTCGTCATTTTTGTGACATTCCTTATTTTTGGTTTCTGCTATGAAAAACTTATACATTTCTCATACAGCAATTTGTCAACTGCTGTCCATACAAACAAAGGAACTTCATTGACATAGCAACCAGCGTTTGATTATCACTTTAACCTATGGTACTCCCTTATTTCACCTCTACTTACAAGGAAGCAAGTAATATGGCTATTTCTGCTAATGTTTTACTAATTAGTATGAAGTTAATAGAAGTATAAGCTTTTTAAGAATAATTTGTTGCAGGGATATAGAGAAAGTCATGTGAATGGTATACATCAGATTTTTTTTCTTGGAGTTAATCTTTTTTTAGATATTCCTTGTTTTTGTCTTCAGGGTCGAAAATCTTAACTTTTCTCATACAGGAATTTGTCAACTCATGTCCGTACAAACAATAGTAACCAGCTTTTGACTATCGCTTTAATCTATGCTACTCCCTTATTTCCTTTCTACTTACAAGGAAGAAAGTAATAAGACTATTTCTGCCATTTTTTCTAGATTAGCATGAGGTAAATAGAAGCATAAGCTTTTTAAGAATAATTTGTCACAGGGATATAGAGAAAGTCATGTGAATGGTGCACATCAGATTTTTTAAAGAACTAACTGTTTTTGAGATATTCCAGATTATTGATTTCAATTTTAAACTACTTAAACTTTTCTCAAATGGAAAGACACCTTTTTTCTCATTTCTTATTTGTTTACTCTTGCTAAGCAGAGAGATTAGAATTTCAATTGTTTCACATAGCGACCGGCTTTTATTGGATTATTGCTTTAGCCCATGCATTTTCTTATTTCCCTTCTACTTACTAGGAAGATAGTAATAAGACTAATTCTGCTTAGGTTTATTTTGATTAGCATAATGTAGATAACATATTAATGTTTTCAATAACAGGTTTGTTTACTGAATAGCTAAGAGGACAACATCACGTGAATGGAACACATTAGAGTTTTTCTCTTCTACTTACAAGGAACTAAGTAAAAAGGAAATTTCTGCTAATGTTTATCTCGATTATCATGAAGCATAAGCTTTTCAAAATAATTTGTTACAGAGATGTAAACAAAGTCATGTAAACGGAACACATCAGATTTTTTTTTTATGATTTTCAGGTCTAAGAAAGGCAGTATGTATCTTTTTCTGTTTCATTGGTGAACTGAATGAATGGCTCCTGTAAATTAACTAGACAAACATTTTAAAAAACAGGTGTGGATACTAGCCACAGGCATCATGGACTTCTGGTATGCATCTCTCAAGATCTATTTGATGTCGCATATAACCAAGGGGGTGCAATCTCCCTTAGGAAAAATGAAAAACATTTCAAAATCATGCTTCTCGGAAACAAAAAACTGCAGGCTTTGTTCTAAGTTATAACATGTTTCTATAGCATTCGTATAGCATGGTGGTTAAAAAAGGACTGAACATTGGATGATTAGGCATATATTTAACTTGTATTCTAAATCTTCACAAGATTAAAAATTTCCTAATTGTTTGACATTCTTCATGAGTACGTTCATAATTTGTATTAATGTTATACAAGTTGGCCAACAGTTTAACAGCATGAGACGAACAAAATATTATTCATCAATATTTGGTATTACAGGAATGGCTAAATCAAAAAGATTCTTGGCTAAATAAAATAAAGAAAATTATGTTACAAATTGGCTTTGGGGATATGTGAAACGCTAGGGAATCACTACACAATGGGTTCTGGAATGAAATGAGGTTAAGAATGGAGGATTTTGAAAGACAAGAAATAATAACAAGTTTTAATTCAAAAAGCTCATTGGCATGATACAGAAAGATAAAAGTGGTCTGGAACAGGGAGAATTACATTGATATTTGTGATAAAGCAACAAGAGAAGGCTTTGCTTGGGCTAGAACAGGGGTTGTGAAATTGAAAGGCTTGAAAGGAGAGAGTGATATAGAGAAATGCTCATGGTTGCACCTGAAGGATAAAGAATAGCATATAGCTTTAGAATGTGAAGAAACTCCAAGCGAGAAAGTTAATGAAGGTAAAATCTAGGAAAAACTTAATTGAAATTGTTAACTTTTTGGAGTGAAGCCAAATGGATAAGGAAAATTAGTAAGCAGGATGGAAAAGAAGAAAATTAAACACTAAGAGTAGATGTCATAGTAGGACCCAATAGCTCAGCAATGACAGGGTTTGAACTGTTCTCTCAGTGGAGAGAAAAAATGTAAGGAAATGTATAATAATTTGTAACATTTGTGAAAATAAATATTCATTCATTGAACAGCATTGTTGAAATCCATACTGGCTGTTCATCAGCCACCATACCAACTGTCCATTGATCCTGCACTCCATCACCTTGCAAATGCAACTGGTGAAGGAAATAGGTGGGAAGATGGCAGTCCTTTCCAGCTTTCACTCTAGGTATAATGATGGCCTCCTGCTGCTTTGCTGGGAGAGTGGCATCAACACTAACCTGATTATAGACTTTGAGCAAGAAAGCCTTACCTTCATGTGGGAGATGTTGCAAAATTTGCATGTGGGTCCCGTCTAGTCCTGGTCCAGAAAGATGCAAAGAAGATAGTGCATGCTAACTGTGCTATGGTTAAAAGTTGATTACAACCTTCAAGAATTCCAGAACAAAACAAACTTTGAGATTCCACTGAGTCTTAACTGGAAGAAGCTCTGGCTATCTTATCTAGACTCCTCTGCAAAAGCTATGCTGAAGTTTTTAAGATACATCAAATATATCGACAGCCACTCCTGCAGCTGTTTTTAGACTGGTGATTGACATATGGGTTGATTTTCCAATTGGAAAACTGCCACATATCTTAGCATCCCATACAACAGAGGAACATATACATTAATTAAATGAAACTACAAACTTGTTCCATTGTGTCTTTATGCTAACCTTAATAACTTACCTAGATTTGGCACCTATCTTCTTGTAGTGTTTCATATTATCCAGTGTAGGATGATGCTGAAAAACCCTGATAACATACCTGCAAGAAGCTTGAATGGCCTTCCAGCATATATCCTTCCAAGGGACCAAAAATCGATCTCATTAATTATACCTTATCTATTCATTTTGTCCATTTCATACCAACTCTTCATAAGAATTCCTTTAAGTCTTTAGCTGCCCTTAGTCCTTATAGATCTTTATATGTACCTCATTATCTCTTCCTAACCATTTTCGTTTAATCAACTCCATTCTCCATTCATTTGTCCCCTTACATTTAAACATTGTGTGTGCTGTTCATCCCCCTCCCTATAAATTAGACATAGGTCCCTGCCTCATCCACCACTCAGACTTCCAGTTTTCAGATCCCTAGTCAAAACCATGCCACTGTGATCTCTCATTTCTATTGCAAACTTTAAATTTATTCTTCTTTTCGTACATTTTCCTTCACCTCCTACTATTGCAACAATTTTTTCTTTCTCTGTGTACATAAATCCTGACTATCCATATCCTTTAATCTTTCTTTCACTTCTCTCCAAGACCATCTATTAAAATTATCCATTCTGTACCACAATCTCCTAAACTATTCCTGGTTAGTTGCTCTTTAATCTTACCCAGGCACAATCTTACCCTGTTCCCTTGAGCTTAAATATACCTTTAGAATATCTATCTTTGGCAGTTTGTGAAAAAAACTACTTGAAAACCCTTTCCCTTTTCTTTCCTCTGACCTAAGCCTCTCTAATTCTGCCAGCACTGTTTCATTGACTGTAAACTGTGGTACTGCAAAATTAACATAAAAAATGTTTACAACAAAAAATTCTATCCTTCCCACCCTTTCTCAATCTCCTAAATATCTGCTTCATCTAAACTCAAGCAATGCACAATATGTTCTCTCAAACCACTCTACACTCATTGTTGATGCTATGTGCAAATACTGCCATCTCTTCTTGTTCCATCTTTGTGCGCTAGATAACTTCACCCCCATGAAAACTTCCTAACAATTTGAACTTCTCTACTTTTAGCAAATCACCATAATTTTGGTTTTCATATGGTTCATTTTAGCCACCATTTATTACACCAATGGCCAATTTTAAACCCCTTACTATTATTGAATCCCATCATTAAGTTATCTGCAAACAGTAGACCTGGCATTTCCACATTATTAATCACTTTGCTAGCTTAACCTCTTCCAAGATGTTATCAATAAATGTTAAACCATTGAACTGAGTTTACACTCTTGTTTTAGACTTCTTTCATATACAACTTCCTTTGTCACTTCATTCCTACACTTCTTACACAAAATCTCTTCTTGCAATACAGCTCTCTCAACAATTCTATCATTCCATTACTCATTCCTCACTTTGTTGTTTGTACCAATATGTTTCTCTTATCGCCTGTCATAGACTTTCTCCAAATCTACAAAAATAGCATAAAGCTTATCTCCTTTCCTTGTTAAATGTTTACCTATATGTAGCAATCACCAGTATGTTATCAATTGTTGTTCTACCCCTTCTAAAACCAGTCTGAAGTGTGAAAGCCTGTTATTTTTTTCTAACTACTCCTCTATTCTTTCTGCCTACATACCTGTAAAAGTTTTTCCCACATTGGTCAATATCAATATCCCTCTGTAATTACTTAGATTTAACTCACTACCTTTAACTTTATAATTATTGGAGCTATAATCACTGTTCTCCAGTTCTTAGACACCCTCCCATTGTCCATCATTGGTTCAGTAGCCTTGTTAAACAAATCTTTCTTAATCATCACATCTAACTTTAAACATTTCTATGGGTAATTTGAGCTCTTTCCTTCTTTTGAATTTCTGAACCTTCTTCAATTACTCCTGTTCCTCAAATAACATCCAGTTCCTCCTCATATATATTTTGTTATTCCATCCTCCACCCGTTCTTGTCTTTCAAACAAACTGAAAAAATTGTAACAGATGTCTTTATTGACTCAAAATGTATTTACTCCTGCAAATAATTCACTAGACACATATACAGTTTGTGACTTCATGCATCCTGGTTTGCACTCCACTGCGTTCTATCACTCCAGTTGCCTATGATTCAGTATAACTAACAACACATCCACACTATATTGCAATTCTTTCTCCTTTTATAGCTGGAAAATAATGTCAAGGAACTTCCTGGAAGCCGAGAAGAATTGAGAGTCATGTTCCCAAAGGCTCCTATTACCATTGCATCATTTTTCTTTTGTTTATATATCCAACTGCGATGTCTCGTCACCCTCCGTAGTATAATGGTTACCATGCTAACTTCCTATACCCAAGGTTGCGGGTTCAAACCTGGCGGAGTACGATGGATTTTTTTCAGGCGTAAAAATCCTTAGCATGGCTTCCTTCGGAAGGGAAGTAAAGCCGTTGGTCCCATGTCATAGATTTATGGCATGTAAAAGAAACTCAAGTCTAACAGAGAGGCCTCTGAGCAAAATGAAGTGGTCTTTCACACCCAATTTAGAATGGAATGCTGAAAACCACAGTAGTTATAGAGCATCCATAAATAACACACTTTTTTTTTTTTTGCGATGTCTCATTTTGCAGCTCCAGTGCCACATACCAGAGCAAACGTGAGCGGTGTCGCATACATGGACAGCATTGTAACACTGCTCCCTCCTCAGGGCTGGTCATCCTGACCATCGCCATTGTAGTGTCTAAACAATCCAAATGTACTCCTGTTTCTTCCTGTCAGGTGCTGTTGATTACTTCTTTGAACCTCTCCACCACATGGCACAGTTCTGCTACACTCCTTGGCCCGAGTTTGGCATCAAACCGCACCTGAGCTTCCTGCTGGGAACCCTCCCTGTTTGGCTTGTCCAAAACAGTTTACTATCTTGCTGCAAGCTGGGTATATTGACAAATCGGATGATTCATGAGATTCTTCAACAGTTGGTCTGCCAGGCATGCCCCAGCAGTCACTACACCCTTCTTCAGGGTCACCATGCAAACTCCAGGATGTACATCAGACTCTGGAGCACCACCTTATCTTCGCAAGTTGTAAGACCCTCCTGCCAATGTCAAATGTCATATCATGGCTCCTAAGCACATCCAGCACATATCATTTCTTCAGCCACCCTCGCAACAAACACAAACTTATGGTATGCCATCCCTTGGTCAACTCAAAAAGACCTCCTTCTCCAGTGGCAAGGTCATGATGTCATCTCATAGGTCCGAACTTATTTCCTTGTCGGCAAACCCGCTGCCGTGTTTGGTTGGATTATGGTCACAGCTGTACCAGTGTCCACTAGTACCCAGCACAGCTCCCTCATACTCAGCCATCCACGATAAGGCTGTCTTCCATTCCTCTGTGTAAGGCACACAGCACCAAGTAAGGAGAAGGCGATGATGACTCAGGTGTACCCCTCACTATGTCAGGTTTTATTCTTGTTCCACATGCCACTGCACTAGATTGTGGACAGTATTTCACTTGGGTAGATGCATACCCAACATACACTGCCTGACACTTGTCTCAGTTTCATGCAGTCGTTCACCAGGTGCAGGAGTCTGCCAAATCCCCAACACACACCTCTTGAAGGTAATTTTCTTCGTCCTTGGGTTGATCCCTTCTCTACATAGCACCAAGTACTCCTGATATTCTGGGTTACCCCAGCCAACTGCTCCCTTCTCAGGCCCACACTTTTCCTGTCTATGTGCAGGTGCTGCCTGGTCAACTTCTTGATATGGACAGTTACGCGCTAGGCGTCCCAGCTGACTACACCCCCAACACTAACCATTGAAAGATCTTTGCCAACGTCCTTGGGCTGAGCCTCTGTTCCCACCATAGTACCGAAAACTCCTAATCCTCCATACCTGCTGTAACCTTGGTCACCTCCATTCTAAGTTCTCTGTAGCACCTTTGGATCGTCTTATAGTCACCAAGCATCAGGGGCTATCGTAGCTTGGCATGACGCACCCTGTCTACGAATGTGTAGGCAGCTTACTGGGATACATAACTAGATGGTAGATTCACCATGGCTTTGTTCACAACTAGCCTTCGCAGCTTCTCATTTAGAAAGTAGAATCCAAAGTGGTGTGTTGAACATGCGCACCTTCCCTGGTAACTGATGAAACAGAAATGCCCAGGCTCAGATATGTAGCTCTCAACCAACCAGGATATTCCTTTTCACTGACAACTCTCCATGCACAGCCCACACATGTGGGTGGTCATTTGGATGACTCTTTTACCATAAACATTAACCCACACTAATGAAATCATTTGCTCAGGATCTCAGATGTTCCAAACCCAAAGCTACAGACATAGGACCCCATGGGGGGTTTGATAAACTGGATGAACTTTTTCCAGGTGAGAAACAAATGCAATTGGCAGAATGATTTATGTCTAAACCACCTAAACATTTTTATTTAGTTTAATAATGCATTTTGTCCTTAATGAATTCCATATCTCCAGAAGAAAAACCTCATTTTCAAAAGATTTTAAAAAATGTTGAAAAAGATTTGAGAAGCAGAATCACTTACTATCATTGATCACATTATAGTAGAGATTTCTGAGATAACTATAGTTTCTCATTTGTTTTGTGAAGAGCTGAAGCCAAAGCTAATTGTTGTGATATTGCAGAGAGGGAGTACATTATTGAGCTTATCAGTGCACCAAAACAGCAATATTATAGTTTTAGTTAAATTTGAAGCATATTATCTTCAAATGCATTCACAGAGAGAGTTTTCTCTGTTATGAAAATGAGATGAGTGAAACAGAGGAACAGTTGATCTAATAAAAAATTAGTGCACACTTCAACTACAATGACAGCTGTGGTGATTTTATACCAGTACTACCTGATAAATTGTTTTTAATTTGTGTTAAGCTAATACATACTTGAGTATGACAGGCATTTAGCCTAAGCTCTTAGCTCATCATACCCACTTACATAATTACCTTTACTCACATTTTAGTTCCTTTAAACTATCAAAACATTAATAACTAACAAGAAATTATGTTAATTCTAGTTCCTTTGCACAGACTAGTTCTAAGTTTTCTTAACTTTGCTTAAAAACTTACCTAAATTTCTGCCATCCTTTATAAAAAATCCCCTTAATATTGTTCTCCTATCCATCTTGTCCCACTTCAACTCCAGGAATTCTTTCTTTCATACATCTGTTTCTTGGCATTCAAATTCTATATGCTCTAGATCTTCCTTCCCTCCCTCCACAAATGGGACGCCAACTCTGTGGGATGCAATAAATTATTGAAAAGTGTACATTTAACAAGTAATAATTTATTTTATGTATTAAAAGATCAAAGGCCTTACCATATGTTTAATAACTCAAGAATATCTAGTATGTTTGTATTGTATTCCAATATACAATTTCAGTATCAATTTGTGTTCTTATTTCTCTTCCCTAAAATATGGTAACCTTAACTGGACAACCCTTGGTCATGTGGTTTACTTACAAGAAGTAGATAAGTTTTGTAGAACATGTACTTCAATTTTAAGCATTGTAATATGTACCATATTTTTTAGACCATAAGATGCAGTCATGATTTTGTTAAGAAAATTTTGGAATAAAAATAATAATGGTTCTGTTCTATGCTAGTTGCCTGTCCTGGCTTCACACGGATGGTGTACCTAATGAAAAAACCGAAACAAAATCTTCCGTTTACAATACGACCATACAATGAAATAAAACTACAATTAAATAATTTGACAATACTTTATTGTAATG
The DNA here is from genome assembly GCA_030762935.1 of Hymenopus coronatus. Lineage (NCBI taxonomy): Eukaryota > Metazoa > Arthropoda > Insecta > Mantodea > Hymenopodidae > Hymenopus > Hymenopus coronatus. The sequence goes on from CM060898.1 coordinate 54,846,842, forward strand.
CCTTGTAATGTACAGTTTTCTTTCCGGAGAGAAAATAAATAGCGCTGTTGGTTTGCCGACTTTTGAGCACGCAACGTATAACTGCCCTTGCAAAAAACATGGCGATTCAAGGTATATTTCACACATTTCTAACGATTGACCTTGGGATTTATTGTCATTGCAGATGCAAGATGCACAGGAAATTGAACACACTTGAATTCAAAAGGAGAGTTTGTTGGCATTAGTAGTATTCTTGGAATAAGCACATTCTTGCCTTAGAACTTTCCTATGATTATAGCAGCCTAAATGAAATTTTTCATAATTTTTATTTTGGCTGATTGGTAATGGAATGAATGCATTTGTACATAAATTTTACTCTGATTTTTTATATTCAAATCATCTATGTTCTTATTAGTTGCTGCTAAGTTGCTACTTATTAGTTTGCTCAACCAAGCATAGTTTTTGTAATTTATACCAATATTTGGGATCACTTTTGATATTAATTTTTCCTTTGACGTGAGGTGACAAAAATTTGGTGGAAATGAAATGAGGCAAGTAGAAGTATCAGGAATTTTCCCATTGCCAATGTCTAATAATGCCTTTGAATCTGCAAAGTGCAATGATCTGCACAATGTAGTATATATTTTAGGTATTGCAAAAAGGACAATATCAGCGCACCCATAAGATAGTGTGAAAAGGATGACACATGCAGTAACAGCGTGGGTAAGCAAGGATGTTGTTGGCATAACAATAATGACAGCACTTTCATAGTGTGGTTGGTAAACATGAAATAGGTAACGAATTATATTAAGGAGAAAGTCACAAAGTAACATTCATACTTCTTCCGAATTTCTTTCTTTCCTTTACTCCTAATTTTTTTCATCTTTCTTTGTTTTTTTCTATGTCAAAACAGCCATTTTTAAGGCTAACAATGGCATAATTAAAGAGCTAGTAGATCTGGTTAGGCAAGTGATAAGTTTTTATTTGATGATTACTTTGTGTATTAAATTTATCCATTTAACCCAAAATATTACTTGATCAAATGTATTAAGAGCACCGCAATTGCAGTGTGATGGTGATGGGGGTATCTTCATGTTTTGATGAAATCACCTTTAGCTAGCTCATGTACCATATAACCAACATCTGCAATAGGAAGTTAACCTAAAATGGTTTACTATCTGGGTCCCATCATTTCTCTGCCATTTTCAGATTCCAAGAAGGGTTATTGGTTATGTGCATAGTTTATAACTTGTTCATTTTAAAGAATTACAACAAAAATACTTATTTCTTTATTTAAACGATGTGACCAAGGAAATATAGTACATAAGAAATATATTTGATTTTGTGTTCGTCGTCAGGAAAGCTTCTTTACTTTATTTTAAACGATAGGAGTAAGGAAAGGACAGTTATAACTTAAAAACGTATTTTAATTTCACTGCTGTGTTGCATCATTTTCTCGCTAATTTGGTGCATTACCTTAACATTGGATGGGGAGGAAAAATACTACTACGGCCATCTATCTAGCTGCAAATTATTAAGTACTTACTCTAGGTGTTCGTCACCAGGAAAGCTTCTCTGCTTCTTTATTTTAAATGATAGGAATTAGGAAAGGACAGTTAATGCATAAAAATGTATTTGAATTTCATTGCTGCCTTGTATCATTGTCTCAATAAACTGTTGTATTACCTTAACATTGAATGGAGAGAAAAAAATTGAGCAGTACTTTGGTCATCTAGCAGCAAATAAATATTTACTCTAGGTGTTCTTCACCAGGAAAGCTTCTTTGCTTCTTTATTTTAAATGATAGTAAGGAAAGGACAGTTGATACATAAAAATGTATTTGAATTTCACTGCTGCCTTGTATCATTGTCTCAATAAACTGTCCATTATCTTAACATTGATAGGGAGGTAAAAATATAGCAGTACTACGATATTTAGCAACAAATAACCATGGTATCACTGACATCTGGTGGCTATTAACCAAAATGCGTTTAGATGTAATGCACATACATACATTTCAGCAATTCATTTTTATATATATAGATTACCTAAATGATTTGGGTATCCATACATTTCCCTCTGTTTTGAAGTACAATAAAAAGTACCTTTAGATTTTATTTGCATCTTCACTCATCTAAATTTTCACTTTCACTAGTAATTCCTTCAAATAGTGTATCGTCTTTTGGTCTGCTGCTCCATCAAGTGCATTACTAATCCTATATTTATTAAAGGATTTCCCTATAACGTCTTTCTTCACAGATTGCCGCAATGTTTTTACCCATTCACAAATTTATGTGATCATTGGTCTCTTCATTCGGCCTGTAAGTTAATGGTTCCCCTCACCCATTCATTTTGATCATTCTTCTTGCATTGCAACCTTGAAAGGTTTTTAATAGAGACATCTAATGACTGCAATTGACTTGTAAGACCACCAGGAATAGCTGCTGACTGTGACTTCAAGTCCTTAACCTTCCTTTTTGTAGCTTGTGTTATTTTTTTTTTGGTAGTGTTTAACGCCCGCTTTAACTACTAATGGCACCGCAGGTGGTATATAGTAGCTTGTGTTACATGAGCTTTAAACTGGTCATATACAAGAAGAGGTGGTTTACTTAAAAGCCACCAGGTCGCGTACCCTACACATTCCTCAACCACATTTTATCCCATTCTCGTCCATCCAACCTTTTTCTCGAACATGGAGAAGAATACCAGGTGGAATGTTACTTCAATATGACCATTGGAGGCAGTTTTGTGCCATCAGCACAGCAGGACAGGTTTTTGAACCTTTGCTGTCTACCATTCTATTTGATGGAACGTCAAAAGCTAGGGGAACTTTGTCCACATTTCCAATATGACCAAGTTCAAATTGAAATTTCTTCCTTGCATTAATAACAAATTTATGAAATGCCAGAATTTTAGATTCGTTCTTGGCTGGCATATTTTGCGCAATTTTTGTACAAGTGTGTATGGAAAGTAGTTCTTTCTTCATAAAATAGTAGCACCAAAAATGCAGATCCTGCAAAATCTGTAATGTTGTTTGCAACAGCATGTTTTCTTGTGTCACAGATGATCATTTTTGTAGACACTGTGATGCCATTATTCCTACGATCTGTCACCCAATTCTTTAATTTGATTTCTAACTTTGCTGCATGCATGTGAAACAATGTTTGCATCATCAATTGATCCTCCTGTTTTCTGTCACTCACAAATCATTTTCTCAGTTGGTAGGAGCCCAAACTGCCTTTATGCTGCCCAATTACCATGCTCTTTTGCTCATGCACACTTCTGATTTGAATGCAACACTGTATGAGAATCTCTTTTGTTTAGGTGACACCTTATACAGACACGAGAGATTAGAAAAATTCACAACTGAATGCTGCTTTCACAATGGTACACTTGCTACTGGCAACTGAACTAACAGAAATGGGCCATGAGAGAAAATTTCCCTTGCTATCGCATTCTTTAACCCGTTATAGGGCAAAACTGCTAATAGGTATATCTTTTATTAAGACTCATATTCTTGTAATAGTGCTTTATGCTATGTTGAAATTTGAACCTTAATTAAGTAGCAAGTGTACACTCCACAATGCTCACAGTCCCTTGCTAATGATCCATGTGTTGTTGAAACTACCAGTAAATTTAGCTAGTTTTTACATGTTAACTTGGACCATAAGATACAGTTAAGTTTTAGACAGTATTTTATAATGAAAAAAGTAATTCTTATGGTCCGAAAAATACGGTAATCATAAATTGCAAAATGAGTTGCCTTTACACTTGAGATGCTTTACTAAGTAATAAATTACCTGAACATGTTTTATATGTGATGTTGCCTTGCTCATCGACATATTATGACTGTTAGACTTGTGTGATATCCTGATATCCTCTGTGGACTTCCTGAGTTTGTCTGTCAGTCGATTGGTGTACTTGTAAAGTGATTGATGTTGAGTAATCTCTGTAGTAAACCGTGGAGATTGCATGCTTGTGGCTAGTTGAGTCTGCTTGCTTTAATGTGGTTATCCATACTTGTGCATGCGTGCATACTTGTGTGCAGTGGGTGGGATTTTCCTTCTTTTTTCTCCTGAAAATTCCAAATTTTAGTTTCCTGTTGTTTCTGATAATCTTAAGGTTAAAAAACAATAGGGCGTTTTGCTTCCTAGTTTCCACTGTGAATTTTATCGCTCTTGTATTTACAAGTTTGTGTTTCAACCTGCTTTACAAGTACATATATCGACTGACAGAAGTGCAGTAAGTCCACAGAGGATATCAGCAACAGGTTCAACAGTCAAAATCTGCTGCTGATGTAGGCAACATTACCTATGACAAATGTTCAGTTAATTTGCTGCTTAATAAAGCAACGCAAGCAAAAAGTTGTTTCATTTTGCAATTTATGATTTTAATTTGCACTTCATTTTTATTTTGTTGTTGTTTTAATGCATATTTAAGAGAATTTAGTTATTGCAAAACTACTTTATGGGGGTTAGGAAGTTGAAAATGATGTAGAAATGAAAGGGTAAAAAATGCCGCCATCTATTGGCACAATGTATAAAACTAAATAAAGTACCACATAGGTAAATGCTTCCAGTACTGATGGTAGTCACGTTTTCCCTGCATTTCGCAAATGTTTTTGTATTTTGTGAAATTTCATACCGAAGGCTAATCTTTTTGTGAAAATACAATTTCAAAATATTGATTTACCAGGTGTGATGTATGTTACCTAGTAAAACACATTTTTCAGGTCTTATCAAGGACACAGCACGTCCTGCTTATTGGGTTCCTGATAATGAAGTAACAAATTGCTGCTGCTGTGATGTCCAGTTTTCTCCAACAGTAACACTCCACCATTGCCGAGACTGTGGGCAAGGGGTATGTAACGATTGTTCTACAGGCAGACGGCCAGTTCTACACAGAGGATGGGAAAATCCGGTTCGTGTCTGCAACAAATGTATGAAAAAAGACTGATCCATTAATAAGCCAAAGATCCAAATATCTTAGGGCACAAACCAATAAAAGGCTACAAACAAGGTTTTACTATTAAACAAAATGTTTAAATAAATAAATTATGGAAACTTGAGGTTTTATGTGTGAATACATTTAATTTTGTAATATTTTTAAATGTTATTGTTTCCTTACTCTTTTGTAATCAAATGATATATTCTTTTAGAGAACTAAATATATATGAAAATAGAACTAAGACAATACTGTTTATATACATGTACATAAGTGTACATTTAGGAATACATAAATATTGAACATGGAGGTTATTGTACTCACTATGCAAAGGAGTTAGAAAAGGAAAGTTGAATATGTAGTGTTCCTATGCTGTGAAAAAAAAAGAGAAATAATATTACAAAAAGTTTACTTAAGGGCAGTATTTTAAAGTAAAACAATTTTAGACTTTTATCTGGGAAAATAGAACAGCATCATTAAGCAAGAGAAATTTGGATATTTGTATTATAAAGCTGATAATGGTTATATTTGTTAATGGAGTACAGTAACAGTTACTTGTCTACAGCTTAAGACACACTGCCTAGTTTAATGGCATTAAGTTAGTTACCAATTGCCATTCTTTAGTGTTCAGACGGTATTTAGCCATACTGTCAAGCTAAAACATTAATTGGACAGAAGAGACATGGATCTTTCTGTGTACTTGACATTGATTTCCACTAATTAAAATTATGAATTGATGCAAACGATACCAAACAGGTATTTGAATTATTTTTTCTACAGAAATTATGCTTAAAAATTTACGAAATATTTAAATTTACCTTGTTATCTGATATCAAGGATTATGATGTGGTGGAGAGCAAAGCATTTATTTATTTATTTTTTTTTGGTAGTGTTTAATGCCCGCTTTAACTACTAATGGCATCGCAGGCGGTGACACTGATGATACATGAATGATGATGGAGCACCGGTGGAATGCGATGGCGGGGGAAACCAGAGTACCGGTCGCTTGGGATCGAACCCCGGCCGTCTAGGTGAGAGGCTAGTGGTCTAACCACTCGGCCACGGCAAAGCATTTATCAGTAGATTAGAGAATTAAAGTCAACTAGACAAAAAAACAATGGAAGCTTTCAATGTAGTTTTATACATATCTTAACACACATGCACGCGCGTGCACACACGCATGCACGCACACACACACACACACACACACACACACACACACACACACACACACAAAATAGGATGTGAGGTTAGTGCAGTTCTAGCATTTTATTCAACATAGTTATATGCAATTCTTGACAAAAATTATTTTTGCTGGAAGGTATGGTGTTGTAATCTCCCATGCATATTAAATATTTTTTTCTTTAATTTGTGCATACCTACAGTATTGTTATGATCTATCACTACATGCCACATAACCTGTATTAACTTCTGAGTTAGTAATATTTTCCAGTTACTCTTCCAAAAGGTCAGTGACTCTTCTGTTCAGGTAAACAAGTGACAAGTTTGAAGGCTTAAATCTTATTGATAGGGACATGCAAAAAGAGGGTACTTAATTTGGTCAAAAGCAGTGCTATTTTCTTCAATTTCTTTCCCCAAAATCTGTAATTCATGTTGATCCAAAGCAGACATTTATATATATATATATAAAACAAAGAAGTAAACACTGCAAATCCGGGCACAACATAGATACCACAATTTATATACATCTACAAACAAAACTCAGAAGTAGAATATTAGATCAGAGCACAGCATTGAACTATACACTTCAGACAATTGCAGTTGAACACCAACAAAACAAGCATTCAACTCAGGTCTTATGTTATTTAACTTTCAAATGAAAAAATATTCATCATAATCAAATTTCCCTCTTTCAAGTTTGTTCTCCAATCATTTGATAGCATGTTTATAAGAGGAAATAAACCTTTCAGAATCACATTTGAACATAGCCTCCATATTGCTTTAAGATGCTTTTCTGTGAACAGAGAATGTGATAGGTTTCCCACCCATAGGGCTTCCAGTATTATCAATGGTATTTTGTGACATCTACGGCAAAGAATATCTTTCAAATTACTAAATCCTGAGTGCCTACATCTGTTTGATTAGGAACCTTTTAGAAGCTTTATAAGCTCACTAAAGTTCACATGTTTTAATTAAGTACTCTGAAATCAAAGATGCCGAGCTCACATATTTTACATAGGTACTCTGAAATCAAAGATACTAAGCCCCTCAAAAATGAATCTGCTTGGATCTGCTGCTGCTAAAAAGTTCAGTTTTATTTCATTCTTCATTTCTTCCTTTATACTCTTCATTTCAGTTCCCATTCCAGATTCTCCATTCTGGAATTTACACTTTCCATTGTACTGTCCATTTTTTGTATTTTAGATTTAATTTCCAGCTAATAATTTTGAAGCATTTTCTTCATCAAGGCACTTAATTCCCACTTCTGAAACAGTGTGGCTTAATTTAGTCACTACTATGTGATCAAGTTCAATTTTCACTGGCACTTTACTCATGATGTAGAGTTACAATGAAACATGTGCATCTCTTTCCTCTGCTTCTGATGCTGGAGCGCCAAACACAAGACCTCTGTAATCTCTCCCAGTAGCAGTACTGCTTATGTCACGACAGATTGTCAGTCTCTTATGTAGAACCAGCACTTTGTCACATCAAATACACACTATCACTCTGTCTCACTTAATCACTGTTGCATGCATGTGCATTGATGTACTTAGCTGCTGGAATTTCAACGGAATTTTCAGGTTTTAGGGTGAGAAGCTACCAGAAAAGAATCTGTTCTGGAATTTACATATGGATGAGAGAGCACTTCGCCTTATCCTTAATTATCTTTCCAACTGGACAGTTGGTCAGTGCCATGTGTAGCTGCTTCACAATATGTAGTGAAAACTTTGTTTGCAGACCAAATTATCAAAGTATTTTACTCAGGAATGCATCAAAATGCAAAAATTGTGGTTCCAGTGAAAACATGTTAAAATTCACAAATAAAATTGTATCATTAATTATGCGTGTCTCTAGTGATTACCATTTTAAACCTCAGGACTTTTACAGCCTGATCATATGTAAAGCTTTGAAGTATCGATTCTCAGAGTATTACTGTCTGTGCTTACATCTTCTGAGTACACCATCAAAACCTTTTGTTTGTAAAATAGCTCAGCTATTGAAATTCAAGGTAAAATACATTGCCAAACAGTATTTCAGGCTCAAAAAACCAAATATACATTATTTTATGAAAACACTCAAATTGCATAAAACTGGCCAAAAAAGGAGCTCCCTAGTTAGTTGGTTCTCCTGTCTTGCAGAGAAGTGACCATATTTAAGGTTGAAATATGCTTCCCACAAACAGAAGTATTTATTTATTTAATTTTTTTTTACTTAATTTTTTTCTTAATTTAACATCCTGAATGTGGAGGTCATATCAGATGATGAATGAAATGTGTGAAATAGAGCTCAAATGAGTTCGGGGACTGTAAAGCTTAAATTTTCATTCATGTTCTCGTGTTGTACCGAGATTCAAACTCAAGACCTCATGACTCTGAGGCAGACACACTGCCCCACACCACAGAGGCTGAAATTTGTGTTCATTTTTTTTTTTTTTTCCAAAATATTTTGTCTTCTGCTTTTGTTAGCAATCACTTGGTTGCCGCAAAGAATGAACTATATTTCTCAGTGATTTTCATTCCATATTATTCCCATGGTTTTTATATTAGTATGTAAAATGACTTTCTTTGAGAATCTAGTTCTCTTAGAGTTAAATTAACAGCAAGTAATTTTTCTCCAATTAAATACTTTGCTTAGCCAATCATTGTTTGCTATATGTGGGACTCCATAGGGCAATCAATGCAACTTAATCTCAGAAACTGGCCATAAAAACTGTTTAACTTCCTCTCCAAAATTGCAGTATGCTTGGAATTTGGGAAGGCAATATAGCCATCCATGATAAACTATGACGGATCTGAAATTGTATATAAGTATTATCATTTGATGCTAAGTATCCGTACAGTGCACACTCCAGAGTTTCAGCAAAAAGATGGCTAACATTCATCACATTGATAGAGTATATAATTTAACCTATATTGTCTTCCAAGGGTATGGGGGAGGAAAAAAAACACTGAATGCGGAAAGCAAAGGAAACTGAAGTGAATTGATCATGCACACACACGCACGCACACCCACACGCACACACATCCACACACACATGCACACACACACACGTGCACACACACAGAGAGAGAGAGGAGGAGGTAGTCAATAAATATTGTCAAACACTATACTTGCATCAAGTTTTGGTTACACATTTTATTTATTTGCCATTTTCTTTTAAAAGAGCTTTTGATTTTAGGCTGTTTCCCTTTTCATGCAAAATAACAAACTTTCCATGTCACGTATATTGCTTCATTATGGCACTGTCATGAGTATAGGTAAATATCTATATAGTTTAATAGGTACTGAAAGCTTCTGCAAAAATCAGAACTTCTTTGGCTGCTGCAACATTTTTCCTTTCATCCTCACTCTTCACTCACAAGCACATGTGCCTCTCTTCTCTTGTTGAACACTTCATCTTACGCTTTTAATCTTACATGTAAGGACATCATTATTCACTGCCATATAGGTGTAAAAATGATGACACCTGCAATTTCAGCCCATTATTGACTTTGGCTGTCATCCTCCTGCGCAACGTCAGATAGCACACTATATGATGTAGCTGCTACATTTAGTGAGGCTATTTCTGAAGTGATAAAATGTATTGCATGAAGAAGAGTAATCATCATTTTTTTCAGCATCAAACAAGCACACCACCCTCTGAACAAGCTGCTTGCGGTAGTGCAGCTTAAATGAGTATTCTAACAGCTGCAGTTTGGTGGTGCAATTAGAAGATTGAAAATTATCTTGATATTCTTCAGGATGGTCTGTCCAACACAACTACCAATGAATAACAGGATTTTTCTGTTCTTCAGGTTTATTGATAGTGAAAATATCATTGGCCCACCAGCTTTTTGTTTGTGTAATATTGAACTGGGAGCTTCTTTATGGTTTTGGCATGCTGTCCATTCTTGGGACCCATTTTTCTGCTTCATCAGCCAGTGTACAGAACAATAATCCTATTTTTGGCATCATGCAAGCCTTTTTGTGCTTGCATCAGCTTCAATATATCTGATGGCATATGTGTTGCTGGCAATTATCCATACACTCCACCTAAGTCAACTGAATGTACATGAACATTGCTATTTGAATTCCTCTTTCTGGCCTAGCTGCTCTAAAAATATCGACAACTGTGTGCATATTGCAATTGCTGCTCTAATTATTTCTACTTAAAAACAATTGTGTGAGGTTAGAATTTGTTTTGGACTGAAGTTTATTAATGAATAATGGGGAAAACACCATTGAAGAACAATTAGATCATCCTTCATCTTATTCTACTTATTCATTTTAAAGATAATTGATAAATTATATGCTTATTACTAAATTATTCTCATATAATTATAAACTTCTATGCCAATATTTCAGAATTCTTTCACATAATTTAACCTTTTCTTGATACTCATCCCATTTCTGTTTGAGCAATCTCTTTCATTGTTAAAATTAGCAAGTCAATAACTTCTCTACAGAATGATCTGTGTACTGAATCTATACTATATCATCCTTTTGCAGACCTCACATTTCAATAACAAATAACATTCAAAACTTGTGTCATTTGCAGCTGATCCCCAATTGCTAGCTGTTCCTCACTATTAATATCCATGTCTAATCAGTGGAAATTTATTGACAAGCATGATTTGTGAATATCTCATGCAAGATCTAGGATTCAAACACAGATAAAGCAACGATTTCTTTGATGACATTCTAGAGTGAGTTCTTGATTATATTTCATTCAATTTTTCATTTCTCCAGCAGAGAATATTCTAATCTCCTTCTCTTCTGTCTATATCATGTGACTTCTAATAGCATTGTAATTTGTCCCCCACTTTTGTAAAGTCTGGAAAATATGCCTTCCCACTTCCTTGAGAGATTTGATGTTTTCTAACCATTTAGGGTTATCGTCCTGTTTACTGTGTGGTTCTCCTTAAGCTTGAAGAGCTCTTTGTTCTCGACTTTTGTGTATGGCATCTTTTTTCTATTGTGGGAAGTCCCATTATTCCTTACAACTACATCTGCAAGCAAGGGGATGGCATTTCCAGTTACAGGTAAAATAAAAGGCCACAATATTTTTGTGTTCTTCATATAGACATTTTCTCTTGGCTATAACAATATTTCCACCTGATATTTATTATTATTATTGAAGTAACACTTAGTCAATTTATTTTTTTAGTTTTTATATATGTACTGTTAATAATTTTTTTAATATCAGATGGTCAGTTACACGTTATATTAAACATTCAGAACTCATATAGTTCAGAACTGTCCCCATAATGTAACTTTGTCTTAATACTCATCACATTTCTTTCGTTGTTAAAATTGGTAAGCCAATAGCTTCTCTGCTGACTGATCTATGCACTGAATCAATGATTTTTCATCCATTATCCATACTTCATTATTAGAGCCTGGGTTATATGTAATTACATATTCTGGTACTGTATGTGAAGTCATAAGAAAAGTTAAAATGTTGACAAATTACACTGAAAGAACCCTTATTCCACAGATTAAAGTTGCATTTTTTGAGGCATATTTCACACCATATAAGCTTACATTATATTGATAGGACAGGCCCAAGACACTCTAAAACACCCAGGGAAAAATATTCATAGACTACAACAGAGCCTTTGACACTATTAACAGAAGAACGTTCATTCAGAAACTCTGCCTAATAATAACAAAAGAACTATTAGATATTCTAAGATATAACCAAACCAAAGCATCTAATGATGTCCCCCCCCCCCATCCAAGATTTTAACTCAAACAAATGGATCAACTGGACATTGTTAACATCATGACAGCAGACATCATAGGTATCATTAGGGATAGCTCGGCAACACTCATACTTTACACTGATGACAGGTAATAGTTTCAGAAGACAAAGAAGAACTGCAAAAGGTAATAAACAGACTCACATCATGGGCCTTGGAAATTTATATTATATTATGGGGAAAGGGTATCAATGAATTACATCTTATCAAACAGAAAGCAAAAGGTTATAATAAATACTTCAAATAATAGCATTGCATATTCTGAATAGTCTGAAATTATCAAACAGAAAGCAAAAGGTTATAATAAATACTTCAAATAATAGCAGTGCATATTCTGAATGGTCTGAAACAAAACATAGTGTCCCATAAGGTCAGTTCTACCTGCAGTAATAAACAACAATGCCTCTCCAGCTCTTTTTGCAGATGACACAAGTATTATAATTAAAGAACACAATGTCAGTCAGCTCCCAGATTCATCTAATAAAATCAACACACTAAATACTTGGTTTGAAAGTAACAAAATTCACAAAACTTTGAAAAAACTAACATTAATTTTTGCACTAAGCATAAAAACATTGCAGACCTAAGAATAGAATACGAAAATAACCAGATTGCAGAAGCATGTAATGCAAAATTCTGGGAGAAACTAAAGTCAACAACCTCACAACTTTAGAAACAGTCAAAGTTTGCTTCATGAAACAAATCCTGGAAATTGGGAAGGCAGCATTGTCAGGATTGACCTATGTCTTAACAAAAGAAACTTTCTTCATAGAAGACATCAGAATGCAGATACTCCTGCCAAATACCATGGCCTATGAGAACACATGCCAAATGCTTGTAGGAAAAAAGAAATCTATCTGGAGTCACTTCTATTCTACTGATGCCATGACAGCAGAATAATGGAAGCATTAAGCTTGACATATACTAATCAATATGCAACACACGGCTTCCACCACAAGATCTGCCAAAACAAGAGATGTCACCAACCAGATGAATACTGTGTCTGTGAACTGTGCAACAAACATTGTGAAAGATATCATCCAGAAAACTACAAAAAAAGTCAAATGTCAATAATAAAACTAGGATTAGAGTAATGCAATTTAGTTTATACACTTGCGCATTGTGCACATTTCATTTATAATAATAACTTATAATAATAAGTTTACATATTTTAATATTATTGCAGAATTATACATTTCTCCTTATAAACCAAGAAAGGAAAAAAAAATTGTAAGTTTTATATATGTGCTTCGTGTGCATTGATGTCAGTCCCATACATTACCATTACATTCAAAGCTATATTGCACAAGTTTGATATTGGCAACATGACTGGTTTAAACAGTTACCTTTCTTGTTCTCAAACTCCTCAGAATTTTTAACGGTCAGTTGAATTTAGGTTAACAATGGCACCGGTTGCTCCTTTGTTGTCATTAAATCTGGAAACTGGATTTATATTGCAGTCCTTTAACCACAATTGTAAAATAGTCCTCTGCCAAACTTGTGATAAAGGTATAGGATGTATGACGAAATCTCAAATTGAAAAGCATTTACGAAGTAATTCACATATAGGAATAAACAATAGGTTTCTTCAAAGAAACAGGCATTACTTGCACACTTGTAGGGGGAACCTACTAGTGAATTTTACAAAGAACTGTACATGGCATTGGTTGCAGGGAACATATCATGGAACAAACTTCAGATACCTGAATTTAAACATTTCTTACATAAATATTGCAACCGAAACATTCATGAGAATCCAGTCTCAGAAAGAATTAGTTGGGTTCTTGTTATGTTGACATATTAGAAATTATCAGGGCTGACATAGATAAATCATCTTTTTGGATTTCTGTTGGTGAGACAGTGGATGCTGTAGGCTGTTCCAGCGCTGAACTAATTGTGGACGAGTTGAACTCTGAAGCTGCATCTAAACCCTATTTAATTTATTGCAACTTCTCCAGAAGATGAACACATTGTGAAGCTTCCTCCCCTCAGCCTTGCCTGGACTCCAGAGCTAGATTCTACCCTGATGATGCTGATCTTAGCTTTTGGCGAAACGTCAGTTATACCAACAATTGGACCATGACCAACAAGCCCGGCAAACTTAGACAATAAGGTTGATAATGCCGGCTGTGAAAGCCTAAGCCTCTACATAAAACGCCTCTATGGGGAGGAAGCTTCACAACGTGTTCGTCTTTTGGAGAAGTTACACAAGAAGAAGGTCCATCTGCGGTCTTCATTGACTTTTTTGTTACATTGCCGTGACACAGGAACTATTCCAAGGTTCCTAAGGATGAAAAGATTGTTCACTTCTGCACAAGCACATTGCATTTATAATCGGATAGAAAATGCTCTTCTGAGGGACCAGATTCACTCAACATAAGCAGCTAGCTATCACTGACAAGTCACTATACAAATTACACCTACAGTTTAGCACCAGTATGACGCATAATGACTGAAGCAAGATAGACAGAATCACATATCAATCCATGATGGTCACTTATGAACAAACCGTGAACCAGCAAAAGAAGAAATTCCAAAACTGTGTCAAAACTCTCAACACTCCCAGGTTGGATCCATCACGCATTTTTGTCAACTTGACGGATCGCCAACTCACAGACAGAAATGTCACTTTGGTCCAAAGGAGGTAACTTTGCGGTCACCCCAGCTCATATTCCCATGGAAGACATAGCTAATGTGGAACTTGCATTACGACTGCTACTGCCATATCATGCAGAAGAAATAAGGGGTGAAATGGCACGGATTCTACAGAGGGCCACACTCCCCAAAAGCAATCTCTTCACTTCAGAGAAGAAGTCCATCAAGACATTGAATGATGATGGCAGCATCATCATTCTCGTGACAGACAAGAGGAATGCCACTGTCATCATGTCGAAGGAGGCATATAGCACAAAAATTGCAGAACTACTTGACCTGCATACCTACAGGAAACTTCAAAAGGATCCAACTACTTGGATTCTAAGGACCACCAACAACCTCATAAAGAGCTCGTCACTGGCAGACAACAAAACATCGGAGCTGCAAGAGTGAAGCACTATTGCCAAGACTCTATGGACTGCCAAAAATCCATAAAGAAAACGTTCCACTGAGTCCTTTTATTAGTCCTATTGGATCTCCCACATACAATATATCCAAATGTTTGGCTACTCTATTACAAGAACACATTGGTAATGTTCCTACCGCCGAGACCCTGCAGCACATTGCCAAAATTTTCCCTTCTGACATCACCAACCTTTCTCGCCACTGCCTGACAACGAGCTATTTCCAGTGGAATAATACTTTCTATGAACAAATGGACGATGTCGCGATGGGCAGCCCATTGAGTCCAGCGATTGCTAATTACTTCATGGGGAAGTTTGAAGACAGCACAGCAACACATAAACCAAAAGTTTGGTTTAGGTATGTGGACGACACAAAAGTGGAGCTATGGAGATGAAAAGCTGGAAGCTTCATTCGCCACCTGAACACTCAAAATCACATCTTACAGTTCACCATGGAAAAAGAAAAAGATGGTAGTCTTCCATTTCTGGACGTCATGGTAACAAGAGAAAGTGGATCATGTTTGGGACACACTGTTTACTGGAAACCCACTCACACTGATAGATATCTGCATAAGACCGCTAACCATCATCCCAACAAAAATTCAGCATAATTAAGACACTCAATGAACAAGCCAAGATCTGTGAGTCACAAAAACTGGAGAAAGAAATCTGGCATTTAATTGAGGCCTTTAGCAACAACGGCTACACATGCAAAGAAATAACAAGAGCCACCGTATGTTTACCATACATTAACAAAGTCACGGACCGTATAGGAAAACTGCTTAAATCACACAACATAAGGACCATTTATAAACCAACAAGAAAACTGAGGAACCTACTCAACTCTGTAAAAGATAAGCAACACCCACATTGCACAGCAGGAGTTTACAAAATACCATGTAGTTGCGGACAGGTATACTTAGGTACCACGATGTGGAGCATCAGCACACGTCTAAAAGAGCATGAAAGAGCTGGTTAGGACAGCCAGAAACAGAACATTCATTATTATTTGGCCACGACATTAGCTACAGAGATACTGCGGTGCTTGCAAGAACCAATCGGTACCAGGCTTGCTTGACACGAGAAGCAATTGAAGTATTCAAACACAAAAACGTTTTCAATCGAAAAGAAGAAAGACACCAAATAAGCAAAGCTTGGATTCCGGCTCTGGAAAGAGCGAGAGTGAAACCTGAGCAAAGGGAAGCTCATCGCTTTATACACGAAGCGGAGACAGCCCTCGGACAGGTGGCAGCCAATGACCAATCGACCTCCACCCCCTAACTGGCCATGCCCTCCTTTGGCACACGGCTATATATACAGCAGCATTTTCTAGCGCTCCAGTCTTGCCTAGACTTTGGAGTTGGATTCTATCCTAATGATGCCAAATGCAGCTTTAGCAAAACATCAGTTATACCAACAACTGGATCATGGCCAACAAGCATGGCAAACTTAGATAATAAGGTTGATGTGTTAGGTGTATTTAATAAAACTTAAAAACATGACACTAGTACTAGTGAAAAGAGGAAGTCAAAAAGTTTTGGTTATAGTATCACAGCAACTAGAATGAATAATCGTACTACAACATTGCACATGAAAGTTAAAAATAGCTGGAATAAAGGAATGAATATGTTCTCAATTACCATGCTAGTCAATCTGTTATTTGTTCAGTGAATTTTTAAATATTTGGTGTAGATTCACCAAATGGGCTTTCAATTTGTAAGTAGTACTCTGATTTTCATAATGAAGTTAGATTGAAGCTCAATACCGGATTATCAAACAGAACGATTGATGATGACAGAGAACTTTTTAGTTGGCCTGGCACCCCTTGAGTTTTTTATGGGGTTATGTTAAAGAGCTTGTGCATACACCATCCCTTCCACAGACAATCTTTGACCTAAAAGCATAAATCACAGTAGCATTCAATTTTTAAATATTTGGTGTAGATTCACCAAATGGGCTTTCAATTTGTAAGTAGTACTCTGATTTTCATAATGAAGTTAGATTGAAGCTCAATACCGGATTATCAAACAGAACGATTGATGATGACAGAGAACTTTTTAGTTGGCCTGGCACCTCTTGAGTTTTTTATGGGGTTATGTTAAAGAGCTTGTGCACACACCATCCCTTCCACAGACAATCTTTGACCTAAAAGCATAAATCACAGTAGCATTCACATCAGTTGACCATCATATGCTAGAATATACCTAGGCAGAAAGTGACTACATGATTGACGTGTGCCAAGTTAACAAAGGAGCTAACATTGAACGCCTGTAAGGTACTGTAACAAAACTTTTTTGAGTTTCTCTTTCCATTTATACTAGTTTCATGTTTCTAAGTTGCATTAAACACAAGTTATATATGTTTGAAACCTGAAAGGTTAGTTTTGTGAACTCTGTAGTTAAATCATTTTACCTCCTGCTGTGCTGTTTTGTTTATAAGCATCCTTTAAAAACTAATATAGCTACTTTTTCATTTGCAAATGTAAATTTTTTTTCTTTGCCCCATCAACCTGCTCCATCCATTTTAATCCCAAAGTAAATTCGGTTTCATGCATCTCGTACTTCAAAAGTGTATAGAGCTGATATTTCTACTTTACTTTTTATATTATTATTATTGTTAATAATAATAAGTTGGTATTGATTATTGTATTGCTTAACTTTGCAATTGTTGTACCTACCTTTCTTGCCCTGAAATGTCTGCTCATATTAAGTAATTTGCACTTGAATATGATGTTTTTCTGTGTACACTGATTCCAAATGTTCAGCAGGCTCTGTTGACACAAATGCTGTCCTATGCAATTTTATCAGCAATGGTATTTGAGTATTGTTTAAGAGGCTTTAACTTTAAATAAAATTTGACATGCTGTACATTATTTGAACAGTACATATTAAACCAAATATCTACCAATTTTTTTTTTTTTTTTCATGCGTCAGATATGAAATAATTGTTAGCAAGGGAAGTTGTTGCATGTATGGTCTTTATGATGTTTAGTAAATGTTAATTTTATTTTTATGCCTATCTGGCCAAGTAACAGGATTTAAGAAGTATAATAATCTATAAAAAATACATAAGAAAAGCATAATATTTAGAAATCAAATAAAACATTCAGTAAGACATGTAAACTAGGTACAAAAAAGCAGTACACCTGAGAAAATTGCTATTTTATTAACTTGAATTGAAGCACTTTAAGAAGTTCATTTCATTCATTCAATTCATGACTATTTCTTCTACTTTTATTCCGATATGACAAGAATAGGTCAAATGCCTAATTCACCAGCCTCATTTGTTTACATATTGATCTAAAGCAGCAATTTCCACTGTGCTGATGGAACAAAGCAAACAGTCATCCAAAGAGTCAAAACAGAACTTGAAAGCCATCTTGTGAATTTGAAGAATTGGTTTAAAATTTTGGATAGCTTAGATCACAGTTTTCTTAGAGAAGGAAACCAAGTTGCACATTATCTAAAAAAGAGAAACAGCATTCAGTGATTACATTTTTAGTAGTTCCAGAAGTTCAAGAACAGAAAGCCTATGGTCTATTGCAAGAAACATTTGGAGAAGAATCCTTTAAATCTCATGCCCGTAGTAAACCTGGAGGTGATTCAGCTCTAGTCAATGTAGAGGCAAATGCAACGAGGCAAAGCATGCATTTAAAAATGTTTAAACTTCACCTACTGGTTTTGATCACAGCATGTTTTGAGCATTTTGCTCTCATCAGTTGCGGACCTACTGACGGGCGAGCTTGAAGGAGCTTTTCTCAATGTGCTACATGTCTATGAGAGTTCCAAAAGAATGTTGATGCACTTTATTAAGTCAAGGACTAAAAACTAAATTGTGAACATTTAAAAAGAAATTCTTCATTTTTAGTGCTCAAAAACTTAAGTCTCCAAGAAAATGTTATCTATCAACAAGGCAATGATGCCAAATATACAAGAGAAAAAGTTTCCGTATCATGGCTCTACATTCAAAATAACTTAAGACCTTTGATGGATTGACCAGTTCTTTCATAGGAACTACGTCATAGCTATGTACACTCTACAACCAATTCAGGATCAAAACACCTGTATCCATGGTATGAGGGTAGCATAATCTTCCTCTGATTCACACGTTTCTGAGTTTGAATCTTGGTTAGGGTGTTTTTCCCATGTTCTCAGAAAATAAATGACAAGTAACTCTAAGCTGTAGGAGTACCAAGCCCATTGAATATTTTGTACATTCACTATTCAATTATGGCCTATGTGGTTAAAGGATATTACATTTTAAGAGGCCACCCCCCACCCAAATAGAAATGATCACATAAACACATTTCTATTGATTTTTCCACATTCTATGCCTTGATGCCTGTTGCTTAATAAACAAGTAGTATGGGTAATATTTCAATTGCATAATTGATTGAAAAGAAGTTACAAATTAAAAGAAAAAACACATTAATGAATATTACAAAATTCTAATATTTTTATGCAAGATTTTGATTAGAAACATTTGAAAGGATTTGCATTCAATTATTAAAAAGTTTGACCTTGCTTCAAAACAAAACTTTAGGAAAGTAATAGAAATAAGAAAAATGTATTGCTAGAATCATATCATACATTTTCAACCAATTTCTCCATAGTAAGTTTTATTTCTATCAATTATATAATGTTTCATTGAAGCAGCTAAATATTTAGGAATTATTACAGCCGCACTTTTACTAACTTCTTCCTACAACCAAGGTGTATTCAAGGCTGCTGGGTAGCCAGGGTCAGTGAAACTGCAGTGAACATTGGAGCATCATGTGATGATTGCCGGGATCAAATTCTTACCTTGATAAGTGAAGGTCCCAGGGTTTGTTTGGTAAGGGTGTTTCACAAATTTTAATTATTTAGGATAGTGTGTTTTATTTATTTTTATATATATATATATAGAAAAGCCTGAGCTATAATTAAGATATTTAAGGATAATCAAAGGATGCAGGATATATGGTAAAATAAAAAAAAACAATGTTATAAGAAGAATGTGTTATTATTATCATGGAAAAAACATAAAAATATATGGAAGGAGCATATACGATGGATGCATAAAATGCTGCTTTTCAGAGCTAGGCCATAGTTCCAAATTGGTAAAAAAAAAAAAATGGTAGAAGACGTGATATAGGATGGAAATGGAAAACATGGGCTGGAATAGGGGAAATACTAATATGTGATGAGATGACCATAAGTGACCCCAAATGAGTAGGAAGTAAAAGTTATGGAAGAAACTTCTAATTAGTAGTGGAGTGAAATTTCTTGAACTACCAGTTGATTAAAAAGAAGTGGATTACTCCACAATTTCAAGGGATAAAACATTCCTTTGGAACAAATTCCTCACTTGTCACATGTTTCATACAGACTTTCATTTGCCGGATGTGAGCATATATGGTCACTTGTAAAAAGCAAGGATTTTTCAATAATGAAGGTCTGAAACAGACACTCTAGAAAGAGTGGGTTTTAATTACCAAAGCTACATCACAGCTGGATCAAATCAATGCACTAGAGACAGGAAACAATGAGGATAGCAAAAGGCCAAGCTGCAAAATAGTAAAAGAGTGCATATATCTTATTCACATTTTGCAAGCACAAAAGAGAAATAATTCTATCTGTTAACAGTAAGGAAAAGACTCAGTATTTTTATTTATGATATGTAGGATTAACATTTAAATCATCCATCATAATTTTGTTACATGTATATATTTGTTTTTGCTACTTATATATTTTCTAACATCCTATTACTATTCCTCAACTGTTTTTTTTTTCCTTCCCAGTTTTCTTGGTGTACAAATACATTTGCACTCACTGCATAAGGTCTATTCATCAACATTTCTAGTTTCTGTGTATTGTTAAGGAACCACTAAAATATACATGTTGTAACTTATCAGAAAGTGTGTTATTTTACATGTTTGGTTGCATAGTTTCTGGAGGCCCATTAAGATCTAATGACATTTTGTAAAACATATTACCTTTGTAAGCATTAGTTAATTGGTAAGCTGTACATTAAATTGTAATGCTTTTACACTTAATTGATTAATAATTTTTCACGTTTAACATTTGTTATGTTACATTTTAGCTTTACAAGCATGTTTGATTGGGAAAGGAGATGTATTAGCAAAATGACATATAATTTGTATAGAGCATGCATTACTTGAGGTTAGGTTTTTGAATAGCATAACTTCAAATATGATTCTCCAATGCTGGACAACAGGGCATACCTTAAAACGCTGTTTCACAGAATCTACATATTGTTACAAACTATTTGTAAACAGAAGTTATGTATTTGAATTAGATGTTATTTTTTCTGTGGAACAGCATTTCTTACAAGGAAGTGGAGAGTGTATGTATGCTGAAGCCTTGACTGAAACTTTGCTTGCACAGTCAACGCATCATTAGTAGAACATACACCAAATTTCAGCTGCCACTGTGAGCAGAAGTGGCCACATCAATATTAGTATTTCCATTTAAATAACATGCAAATAAAGTTTCCTCCTCTACTTGGCCATAATTCCTTTGTCTTTGGCTATGCCTAAAAATAACAGGTGTGTTGGTCATGCTTAGTACAATAATCTTG
This sequence comes from Hymenopus coronatus, assembly GCA_030762935.1. NCBI lineage: Eukaryota > Metazoa > Arthropoda > Insecta > Mantodea > Hymenopodidae > Hymenopus > Hymenopus coronatus. Next base: position 54,868,326 of record CM060898.1, read on the forward strand.
ATGACTGCTGTAAGGATTAATTATAGTGCATCACATATCTCTGAGGTTTTAACTATATTGCATATCAATTTCTTTTATCCCCTCCCCCATGTAACATATTTTATACTTCACTTTTTTACTTTACTGTTTGGGAATTAAATTTTGTGTATAATTTTGTTCCTTTTGGTATTTTGTATGCAACTCTTTGGTACTTTTAAGACAAGCAAAATGTAACTTCCTGCAGGATTGTAACATATTTTTAATAAATCGTAGTGCACATTACATTATATTTTTTTAAAATGCAGGCAGCACTGAAAATCATAAAGAGGGAAGTTTCCTGTTTATTATGCCATGTTTTTAAACAACTCCTAATTCAGTTTTCCTTGTCAAACTTTCTCTGGCTTATGGAAATAAGATTATACATGTACTCATACATAACCATCTTAATATTTTTCAGAATAATTATTAACCAAATCAAAGAATTGTCTTTTGTTAAGTTATAACAGTATATTTAAACAAAAGAAGAACATGAGTGTGCTAGAGTTTTAAGGGGAGGAATATACAGTGTGTCCCAAAATTCAACTGCACAAATTGGCAGGATTGTAGAGGGGTCTTAGATAAACAGTTTGGGATAGGGAACCTATTGTCCCTTTTGCCAAATGTCAAATTATGGAATGTTTTCTGGATTGCTCAGCAATGGCCGTAAATTAAAATAATGTGGACATGTGTGACCTAATTTTGTTCAGAATGCCTCATTTGTATTCCAGTATTTAAAGGATTGGTGCACAATCCATACAATATTTAAAATTATTGGGCTTGCAACTTTGACAAAATTGTCTGTTTCTTTAGGGTGTGCACGCCACTGATAACAGGTCAGTTGATTTTAAATCATATGCAGTTAGCAAGAGCTGTCAGCTCTAAATTGCAGCTGGGTGGACAGTATAGTGCTAGCCATCAAATTTTAGTATACGAAGTTTGCACTGCTCAATGAAGTTCCCATTTTTTAACTTTCTTGTTTTTCCCAAAGAGGTACACAAGAGCAACACTAATACGCTTAGTTTACATTTCTGAAGCCAAGACAATAAACCCTCCAGTAAAATTACTTTCAAAGACAGTGAAAAAAATGGCGTGTTATTTATGGACGCTTTTTAACTACTGCAGTTCTTAGCATCCCATTCTAAATTGGGCATGAAAGACTGTTTCATTTTGCTCAGAGACCTCTCTATCAGGCTTGAGGTTAAATCTACGACACGGGACCAACGGCTTTTCTTCCCTTCCAAAGGAAGCCATGCTAAGGATTTTTATGCCCGAAAAAATCCATCGTCCTCTGCCGGGTTTGAACCCATGACCTTGGGTATATAAAGTTAGCATGGTAACCATTACACCACGGAGGGCGACTCAAAGACAGTGATATCCACATAGCATTCAATATTAAGTGCAGTAATCGTCAAAGAACTTGCATAGATTAATGCAATAAAACAATTAAATTTGTTGAAAACATTTATGTAATATGTGCTTTGAAACATAGTAACTGAACTATGTTTTTGATGTGGAATAAAAAAGCCTGATTATAGTTTAAATTTGAACAGTGATATTTTGGATTTATCCATATGTAGGTATGCCATGTTAACCACTTGAGCTATTGTAGTCCTGTGATAGTGTGAAAATATTGTCTAATGGCTACAAGTGACTACTGTGAGAACCATGAATTGCTAAATATTGTGTTAACATTGTAAATGTATACACATTATGTGCAAGGAAAGAAATTGTTTCAAAGAGGTGCGAAACTGAGATACCACAGACTAACATCTAGTATAACAGCTAATCTAAGCTGCAAACTTCTGAGTTCATGTGCTTTTTGATACCATGGGTACCATTGCATGTGTTTAAGAACTTCGCTTACCAGGTGCCCATTGAATCAAATGAACAATTACTGACTCAAAGTGAGTTGCATGTGGTGAGATTTCACAACACTCCTGGAATTTTTGAAAGGGTACGAGATTCATTTCTTTCTAGATGTAGCCTCTGCAGGGATGTTGTAGGTTATCACATTGAACAGTTTCTCTGGTGGTCTGTTATATTTTGTGCTTCGGTTATTGTAGTATTTCTCGAAGCCTCTTTTCTATTTGCCTTTCATGTAAAGATGAACTGGTTAAATGCACTTTCCTGAATAGTGCATAGTACTTAATTAGTATTATGTAGGTACTTGTTTTACTACAGAGCTAGTTGGTCATTTTTATTTAATTTGACACAATGATAATATTGTTTCATAAATTGTGAATTTTGAGTACAATTGTAATGTGTATGTACAAAACACATTCATGTATGATACACTGTATTTTAGAAACTCTTTCGAGGGGTATGGAGAACTGAGAACACCCTTCAGGTATTAAATGCAATTGTTATTGAAAGTTTTTCGTTGCACCTACATGCTGAATAAATCATATTACATAATGCAGCAAAATAGGAATGTCATATTATAAAATACTAACAAAAGAGAACAACATAAAAATAAATGTCTCCATGGAGGCTTGAACTCCCTGAACATCTTGAACCAATGCTCACACGCTTACCATAGTGTTAAATGTTGCCACTATGTCTACGCGCTCTGAAATCTGGTTGTTCACACACATAGTCTACAGCAGTTTGAACAGTGGCATGCTAACCCTTAATACATTTTATGCTGTAGCAAGAACTTAGAACTCATAGACCATGGGTTCCCTAACTCAAAATGTTTATCTTGGACCCCTCTACAATCTATTCAATTTTTTGAGGTCGAATTCTGGGACATTATATATATTTAGATGGTGGAGAGACACATTTTGAAAATCCTTGATATTTTCACATGCCGGCATTCCTATGTGATCACCAGCCATGGATTTGTTGTCAACTCTGGTTAACTGCTGGGCCATCAATCTCAGCTTCTACATATAAAAAAGACAACTAATTTTGGGGAGGTCTAATACTGTAAGCAAGTGTCATTTTCATGTCATCTGTGATCCACAGGCTGTGCAGAGAAACAGAACAAAAATTGAATGATATTAAAATAATAAACGAAAAGTAAATTCAAATTAAGGAACATAATGTATACAAGGCATATAACAAGACGAAGTGGCTCCATCTTAGAAATTGATTCCAAAAAGAGCTCTAGAAATAGTCAAGAAGCCTGGGAACTCTGGATGCAAGGTCTAAACATTAGTGCATGATTCGTTGAAAAGTTTTATTAAAAATTTCAGACAGTCAATGCGTAGATTTTTGTGGGCGGTTAGCTTTAATGATTAGTTCAACACAGTCATAGAAATAGATACATATTAGTATTGTGCTGTGATAAAACCTTCTTTTAAAAAAAAAGTGAATTGAGTCCCTGGTACATACTGTGCAGAAGGAAGTTTATGGGTACTCCACACCAACAACCAAATAAATTTATGCTGGTGAACATTTAAACATGGACATATGAATACTGCAGACTCTGCACTTTCTGGGTGCCTGATTAAGTGTCTTCTGAAGAGATGATGAATAAAATTCATAGTACCAAGATAAAATACTGCTCCATTAAAAATAGTAAGATAATGGGAATGGTAGGCATCTGTTAAGAACAGATTCAATGCCCTGCATGAAGTTCTGCACATGAAGAAGCTAAGTGCATGATGAGTGCAGCAGTTTTTGTTTCCAGACTCAAGGAAAGAAATTTGAAAGTCATGTCTAAGTTGCAGGATAATCTGAAGGACATCTGGCATGTTTTGTAACTGTAGACCAAATCTGGATTCACCATTACTTCCAGAAATAAAATAGCAGTCCAAACAGTGGATTGGTGAACTGAAAGTGATGATAACAGTATGTTGGGCCTTGCAGGATATCATCACTGACTATTTAAAAAAGGGTAAAATAGTTGCCCAACCACCCTTTTCCTAAAAAATATGAGGGGGGGGGAGACATTTTTATTAAACGAGGAATGTAAATTATTTTTATGCATAGTTATACATTCCCCAAGGAGGAAAAAGAAAATATGAGCTCAAGGCAGATTATGTTAGAAGTAAACATTTGATTTTGCAGAAAAATGTTATCTATCTTACCAGGCTTATCAATCCACCCTTATATTAACTGTTCATTTCTCATACCTTAAAATACCTCTCTGAACAAAAAATGTTTTTGGAAAGATGGACTGAAGTAATGGATACAGACTTATCTGATCTCTATTACTTCTTAGCAGGAATGTTGTACTGTGTTTCTATTTCTTGTTTGTCTTTATCTAGCTAAAGATTTAATACCTTTTTTTCTTAACATACTTGGAATATGCTTTGAACTTTATTATAGCTTAGGGTAGGGATGGAAGGAACAGTAGAATATGTGACTTTATATTCACAAGGGACTGTTTACCTTTTTGTATTTTACAGACTGCAAATGAAATGTACTACAGTGGAACCTTGATTACAATCAACCTACAAATTGTCATCTGTAGAATGTTATGTGTGCCTTATGTAAAAATTGTCATAATTTTTAATATTTAATTAGCACCAGATACATTTTAAAGTCTTCTTGCATAATTAAATTGCAACAATAGTTTTACTTATTACTTACAGTGTATGGATGGAACTCACCTCATACACATTATAAGACATTCAGTGTGTATTGCACAGCTGTGAGTTGGCTCTACTATGTATATGAGTATCAAGCAGCAATGGAAATGTAGCAAAGATGAAAGCAAATACACAGTGTAAAATACTTGTGAAAAGAATTTTAAGGGTACCTTGTAGTCAATCAGATAAGAAAATATCCTTTTTTTTTCTTTCTTTCTTTATTTTCACTAGTTAAATCTCCATTCTTTTCTGAATCCATTGATAAATAATCTATGGTTGGTGCATGTTATGGCTGCCTAACTCACATTTAAACATACTGTTTTACATACCCCAGCTTATAAAACTGCTAAATTCTCATTTTTCCGTAACTTAGCATTTTCTACATTAAGGTATCAGTATCTCCAAAACTATTGCACCCAGTAAGCTGAAATTTTCTGATATGGTAAAGCATCTTGTGAACTTTAAATTACATATAAACTGTTATTTTTATTACAAAGTTGAATATTAAAAACCAATCCATACATTTTGTCAGAAATCCTATTTTCTGGGAAATACTATTTTAGACTCATTAGAACAGAGTTGTTTAATCATTGATCCCAAACAAATATCTGTAATCACAACATTTTTTCCTGATCCCAAACAAACATCTGTGATCCAACATTTTTTCTACATGTTATATTGCCTCTCTTTGGACCTACCAAATTGATTTTAATACGTCTTACGTCCCAAATAGTGTAGAAAGTGCAGTGAAAACATAATGCTTGTAGTATCGGTGGTTTAGGTGGTATTCTCATTACAATATTGATATATTGCTCACACACGAATGGATGTATGTCACTATGAGGTGGCCTTAAAGAAGGGAGAAACATATTTTATCATCTTAAAAATGATCTGTATCTCCTAACAATTTTAATAATTTGAAATAATATCTTAATTCATTACATACTTTTAGTTCATTTGAGTGAATAATTAAGGTTCTACTGCATTTGTCCTTTTTTTTTCTCTCTCTCTGAATGTGCTGCATGGATTCATGCTATATGAACATTATTATTATTATAGAAGTTCTTATATCACTTACAAGGAAGTACCATGCACAAGATATGCTTTTAACATTTGTTTTATTTTGCTTTTAGTACACATTTGCATGTTTAATGTGATGAAACAATTTTTAGATATCTCCATTACTTCAATAACTGTGTATATTGCATACTGTAAGACTAACTTTATTACAGCTTCTTCTCATTTTCCATAAATTTGATCACATTTTTCATCATTAAGAACCTACCGAAAATATTTTTATGAAACTTTCTGGATAGTATATGTTATTTTTAAAAATGTGTCTGTTTGTTTTTGCACAAGTAATTTTACAATTTAAAAAATAACCTGTTCGCTAAAGGCAATTTATACGCATATGTTAAAGTTAATTTTTCTTGTGAAAGAAGAAAAACAGTAGTGCTGGGAAAAGTAAATTTATACAAACTGATCCATAAGATAGTAATTAAGAAATAAAACTTTTTCTTAAGGACATTCAGTCAGGTGCTGAAAAAATTATGTAAGTCATTCCTATAACTCTCTGTATCTATTGTTTATTAAAAAATATTGGTCCTTTTATTCTGCATCCATTTACTGCATACCACACCCCAAAATCTGCATCATGCAAGGGAATCTAATGTAAAATCAGGTGTCTCTGTACTTCAATATCTATAGAAATTTTCAAAGAGATGTTCTGAACATTCTACAAAATTATAAGTATGGTCATGTCGAGGTATTATGGAAAAGTTTGCAAGCACTGATAGCACTCCTAACTTGATTAACACTGTTAAATGTATGAATATGGAACAGGGAAAAGCAAACCAGACAATGACTAAGTGAGACTTGTTCATCACACATCCTGCTATTGCAAGATACAGACATGTACTAATCAGTGTGCATGAGTAGCAGGAATTTCCAGCAGCCTATGCAGTAGCCAGAGTATGAAACAAAAGCACTCGTATTTTTAATCCAAACATTTGGAAGCAAAAGTTTAGTACACAAATATGATAAAAATAATTAGGCTATTTTGTATTCTGAATATCATTTTAGTACATTTTGTACTTTCTGAGCTATAAATATTTGAATTTTAAAAAGCTTAAGCCAGTAAAAGATATATCCAATTAGTATCAGGTCAGTCAGAAACATATCATGTTTAATGAGATACTAAGATTTATGCCACTTGAACTAGTTGGTGTTGATGCTTTTGTTAAAAATGTATTTTTCTATAAAGCATCCTTGTGGTTAACATATATGAAGCCAATAGGCATATGATATAAAATACCAGAGACAATTTCTTCTTGTAATTTCACTGAAACTACAAATTAATGAATGGAAAAGATCAGGATTGAGGATATAAGAAGTGAACTAGATGTTATATCACTGGAAGAAAGGATACATAATTAAAAAAAAACAAATGTGGATTGAACAACTGGAAAGAATAGATTTCATCCATATCCCTAAGAAAATATTAATATATGGACTAAAAGGAAGGTGAGACCAAGAGAGACCAGGAAATGCTGGAAGCAATTTTTGAAAAGCTGGAACAGACTAAAAGCATAATCCTTGAAATGAACTACAAATTCAAATACTGCTTTAATGTTTACCTTATTTATAGTAATAACAATTTAAAATTAAGTGATCAGGACATAGTGCTTATGCACATATCTTATGATGGTTATTCTTCATATTCCTCTTTACAACATTCATAATTTTCAACTATGAATACAGATTCAAAGATATAAAAACATAATATTTGTTCTTCTGTGATATACTGCTATATGTCAATAGATGACAGGAATGGTGTACTGCTACAGAATATGTGTTCATTGTTACAAAGTTATGCCCAAAACACACGTTTCATTTTTGGATTACACTTTTATGTTGTCTAAATTCAAATTAGTTTGCTTGTCAATATATTAAGGATACAACATGGTGTAACAGAACACTGCTACAACAGGTCATCAGCTGCTAACTAATTATTAATTTGATAGAATAGTGTCATATGTACAGCAAGTTTGGTTTTGTTGAAGACAGTCGAACAAATACTGTATTTCTGAATTGTGAAGTCTAGAATCAAAGAAGTAAATTTCAATTTCTGGGCTTGTTGCTACCGGTATAGCAAATTGCTCTTCCAAACATGAGAAGTGGTCAGAACAACTGAAAAAACAATCTCAGCTAGATTATGCCCTGCAAGTCAGGAAATTGAAACTTAGTCAGTTTTCTTATTGACCTAAAAGTAGTTTATCAATTCTTAGAAATTTGGACATCCTTGGGTGGAGTACTTGTGAAATGGATATGCAGTGATGAAGCAGTTAACTGATTATTTTAATTCAGTTTGGTACTAATTGCTTTTATTTTGACTTTCGTTCTTTGTTTTCATTTGAGGCAAAACAATGGTACTGTGAGGATTATGCTGCAGAAGTATTTCTCAACCTGAAAAGCATGTACCATGCTTAAACCGGAAATGTATATTTCAAAGTATTTGTGAACACTTTTGCAATTGTCATAGATGATAGTACACTGCTGGGCGGAGGGGGACGAGAAGAAAAAAATCTTTTGATAATCATGCTCTTTTCTACAGGTGAGAGAAAATTTGCACATGAGGGGAGCATTGATAGTTGCCACCGTCGATGTGTGCTGAGTTTCTAAAGACGATCACATTTATTGCATTCCAAAAAAAGAAATGTTATTTATTTCTTGAGTGCTTATGTCTATTTGCAGCAAAATGTTAATTTAAGCAATTAAAGTTGAAATAATTTTATTTAGTTTTGAATAAACACTGTAAAAAAAAAATTCAAAGGTTTTGCTTAAACATATAATAAAAGAAAAAAAATAACCTACACATTCAGTGTGCAACATCACTGAGGCCAATTCTTTGTCCATGGATCAGATACACGTACAATGACTACACAACACAAAAGAAGTGTACAGAAAGCAGAAATGAAGCTTCTGAATTTACCTTTAGTCAGTTATACAAAATTAACAAAAACAAAATGAAATAACACATTTAAGCAGAAGAGTTAAGCAATGAGTAATAGCATATGGAACAAACTGAAAAGGACATTTAAACAAAATGGTAAAAAATAGAATGCCAAAGTCCTCACATTTCTACCAACTACAAGGACGAAGATTTCCAGGGTAACTCAGAAAAAGATGAAAGGAACAAGACTTAGAAGTTAGAACAAGCCAAAATTTCCTAAACTGTGTTGAAGACATTTTAAAGTGATGGGAAGAGAAAGATAATTTAAAAGGCCAAAATTGCCTAAACTGTGTTGAAGACATTTTAAAGTGATGGGAAGAGAAAGATAATTTAAAAGCTAAAAGTTCAAAACAAAAAAACCCATTAATTGGTCATATTTTGCTCGTTTTCAATGATCCTGCCTTTGATTCCTTGATAAAGTGAATTGATGGGTTGTGTTAAAAAAAATTGATGTAATTAAATAGTAAGTTTCTATATTTTATTTTTCATGTTTTACAGTTTTTTCAGTGATCCTGCCTTAAATTCTTTAGATAAGATGAATTGACTAGTTGTGTGGGTAATTAATTTAGCAAGGTTAAAACAAAAATTCTGTATGCTGCATTTGCTGGAAGAGCTCTAGCCTAAGGCTCCAACCTGTCAGCTTCTCTCTCTTATTTTAAAAAATTTGGTGCTTAGGGGAGGGTAATGTAACATTACAATGAGGGGTGGCCCATGAAATTAAGAAATTGGGGTGCTATAATATAGTTAGCTCATCCAAAAATGTACTAAAAAAAAAGAAAGAAAAGAAGACGCAAAAAGAGGGCATAATTATGCTTACATCCCAACATTCACAAAAACAGTAGATTAGCTGTTAAAACTTCCTTACACATGGAATACTTTGGCTGAACCAGGTTTGAATAAGGATTAACTCAGATAATAAACTATTTTTAACTTGATTATGATCATCAAAAGGGAAGAATAGGGAAAACTAATGATGTTTGCAAATGCTCATGCTAACAGCATGACGGTAAATTATAAGCTGTCACACCAAATAAATAAACAATACTAAAACATAAGTAACTAACTGATGGTTGTGTAGAAAATTTACAAAGTTGGATGCAGGTTCTTCACATTCTACATAGAACCTATATTAGAAGGATTCGCTTGCACAATCATATTCAATAAAGGCACATTTTTCTCTGATTGAAATAACAGAAGACATTAACTAGGGTACAGTAATATGGCAATCTTCTACTACACTGCTTATCTGATATCTTAACAAATATATGCCATTTGATTTTAAGAAAATGAATCCACTTTATGTGCATTATATCATTAAGACTGCAAATGAGTTGTAAAATGTGAGAAACATTATTTTTTCTCTCGGATCTTTAAGTAACCAGTCCTCCTAGAGTTGTAATTTTGAGCACCTGCTTTCTGCCACAGCCACATCCTGCTCCTCCCACTTAACCATCCAAATACAGATGCTAAGATTTGCGTATGGCTGCAGTATCAGAAACAGCCAAATAATCCTTAGTTTCAGTACGCCGATTGTTGGTATGCAAAATGTTTCAGGTAACAGGATATACTCAGTCATATAAGAAAATAATGTAATCTATCAAATGAAAATATAGCACCTCATCTAAAAGATACAAAACAAATTGTATTTTAATTGTCAAAGTAGAAATGCTGCATTTCTTATGGACAAGCCACAAGCATCACAAATAGATATTATATTACACTTGTTTTAATATAAAGTTCTTTACCTGTGCAAAGAAATTTCATTCTGAACATCTGTACAGTAAAATAAAATCCAATAGTGGTGATTAAAATATTTTAACTTTATGGTTGCATAAATAATATTTTTAGTAGTTAAAGTTTTAGCACATTATTTCTCTTGAAAACATATCTTTATTTTAAGGAAAAAATGAATTCATTTAACTATTTTGCAATTGAAAATCTGTAACATCCAGAATAGTAAATATAAATAATTTTCAATCATTTGCCATGTGAATACTTATAGGAAGTTATTCTACTGCTTGTTGTAGCATTATTGTATAGGTTTTTGTATTTTTTTATACATACAATTGATTTCTCAAATTCCAGAAATAACACCTTTTTAAAGGATGTAACATTCACATTGAAAAGGAATGGTGGTTAAAAAAACAGGGTGAATTTTTAAACAAAATTGCATATGCAGATTATTTTGGAATGCTGGTTTTTTTAGTGCTTTGAATCATTACATTCTTTTTATGACAAGAAGACATGCATTAATGACATACATTAGGCTAAAAGGGGCTTCTGTTCTCAAGTTTCCTATTTGTTTAAAAAAATGTAAATTGCATAGTTTTACTTTTTTGCTTTCTTGTCTCTTCTGCATTCTTTGTCATAGAATGTACTGAAATATGTTTCATGTTATACGAGGGCCGTTCAGAAAGTAGCCTCCGGTTGATTGCAAGAAATTCACCAAGTTAAATAAAAATATTTTAATATATACATCTTACAACTACATCTTTGCACTATTTTTCTACATAGTTTCCATAACGATTGAGGCACTTATCATATCTGTTCACAAGCTTTGAAATTCCTTCTGCATAAAAATCACCCGCTTGTGCCTGGAGCCAGCCTGTGACCGCATCTTTGAGCTCTTCGTCGTCATCAAACTGCTGGGACCCGAGCCATTTCTTCATATGCATGAAGAGGTGATAATCGCTTGGCGCCAGATCTGGGCTGTAAGGTGGATGGTTGACAACGTCCCACTTGAAGGACTCAAGAAGGGCTGTTGTTCTGCGAGCAGAGTGAGGACGGGCGTTTTCGTGCAAAAAAACGATACCTGAAGTCAGCATACCACAGCGTTTGTTCTGTATAGCCCGTCGTAATTGTTTTAGTGTTTCACAGTACACGTCTTGATTAATGGTCGTCCCACGTTCCATGAATTCAACCAACAACACCCCTTTTGCATCCCAAAACACCGTTGCCATCAATTTTCGGGCAGAAAAATCTTGCCGGGCTTTTATTGGTTTGGTAGGCGAATTTGAATGTTCTTTTGCCTCAGGGTTCACGTACTTAATCCAGGTTTCGTCCCCGGTCACGATTCTGTTTAACAATGGTTCACCTTCGGCCTCATACTTTCTGACAGAAAGTCTAATGCAGAGGCCATTCTTTGAGTTTTGTGGTGGTCGGGAAGAATTTTGGGCACCCATCGTGCACAGAACTTACGGTAACCCAATCTTGCTGTCACTATCTCGTACAAGAGAGTCTTAGAAATCTGTGGAAAATCAATAGACAACTCCGACATTGTGAAACGTCGGTTTTCACGAACTTTTGCATCAACTGTCTGAACGAGTTCGTCCATGACCAATGATGGTCTACCACTCCTCTCTTCATCATGAACGTTTTCTCGTCCACTTTTAAATAAACGTACCCATTCACGGACCACTCCTTCACTCATAACTCTTGGTCCGTACACGGCACAAAGCTCACGATGAATAGCTGCTGCAGAATATCCTTTGACTGTAAAAAACCCTTATAACAGCACGCACTTCACATTTGGCGGGGTTTTCTATTGCAGTACACATTTCAAACGGCCACAAACACTAAACTAGCGCAGGTACGACTTTCACTCGACCACGGCTTGATGCCGACTGACCTGCTGAGTGCGTGAATGCACAGATGGCGTCGCTACTCCCCCCACTACCCGCACTGTGACCGATCGGAGGCTACTTTCTGAACGGCCCTCGTATATTAGTTTTCATGCAAAATTACAACAAATTGTTTGAATATATATCAATTGATTTTTTGGCCTGAATTTCTTATTTAGATTTCAATTACCAGAATAATTTCTTGATTAAAACTTTAGTTTTGTTGTGATTTATGCATATTGTAACAAAAACACTTTATTACAATATCTGCTGATTACAATAAAAGTCTTTAATTCAATACAACAGTACAATTACATCTCTCATCTCTAAAACACTTGTTCGGCTCTTCAGCAGTCTCTCTAATCCAGTGTGTGCTCCAAAGTTGCTATCAGAACAGTAACTCTGGAGCCCGGCAGCTCTATTTTTATACTTGCCGATTGCATAGCAAGAAACTTTGAGAACCAGGGATCATTATTGCATGAATACATTATATGTGGGTGCAACAATGCAATCAAATTATGGAATGGATACCACCGGTGCACATGCAATAATTCAGGGTGGCAAGCTAAGGTGCATGCATTTGGCATGTCGTCACTCTGCTCCATTTTAAGGACTGGCCATCCTGACCAGCATTGTAGCAGGGTAGACAATCTAGATCAGTGTTTCCCAATCTTTTGAAGTTCACAGCACCCTTGGGAATAAAATTAAACACCTGGGGCACCCTTCCTTGAATTAAAAGAAAATTAAGCTTAATATGTTAATTTATTGAAATATTATATAATAATAATAACGTACACCATTACATAATACAGTAAAACGTTACTACAATCACTGAGTAAAATACATAAATAAATTTTGTTCGATTAATGATTAATGTGAAACTTGTGATTGATGCTTAGAGCACAGATATGTGATGTCGGGTCTTACAGTTGACAGTGAAACACGCAAATCATCCTCAAGGTTATTCAGTCTATTTCTTGTTTTGCATTTTATTGTCACCATAGCAGAGAAGGCTTGCTCACATAGGATGTTGAAAAGGGCAAAAATGCGTTAATTGCTTTCTTCATTAGGTTAGGGTACTCCTCTCTCCGTTGAAGCCAAAAACTAGTCACCGACTTACCTTTGAGTGTGGAATCAGCGCAAAGATCAATAAATTCATCTCGTTCGCAAGCAGTGAAATCTATTTCCTCTGCACTATCTACGAAATCAAATGGTAAGACAACCCAGTCAAGATTCGTAGTGGAAATAGTTGGAAAGTACGCATCTATTGCATCTTGCAATCTTGATAAGTGATCACAAATGCAGTCTTTCAGTTTACCCAGATCTTTATCTCCTGCCACATTAAGAAGAGATGGAAAGTTCGACAAATCTCCTTTTTGAACTGCAGACTTCCAAGAACTAAGTTTTCTTTTAAAACCTTTCATTTTATTGGTTGAGGAGATTATTGTTTCATGTCGACCCTGCATCGAAACATTCAGTTCATTCAGCTTATGAAAAATATCTGCAAGATTCGACAGTTCAAAACACCAAGAATCACTTAGTAAGAGCTCATGAAATGTGTCTTGATTTTCATCCTTAAAAAAAGATTTTAGCTGTTCTTTAAGTTCGAGAAACTGGTTCAATACATGACCCCGCGACAACCACCTTACTTCTGTGTGAAGTAACAAAGAGGTATGAGCTGCATCCGTTGCGCGACATGACTGTTCAAAAATTCTGCACTTTAAAGGTCGTGACTTCATATAGTTCACCATTTTCACAACTTGGTTAAACACTTCAGCAAAATGTTCATTACACGCTTTCACAACTAATGCCTCTCTATGCAGAAATAATAATGGATGGATTTTCATTGAGAGCTCTGGCAGTAAAACCTTTAATTTTCCCAGACATAGATGGTGCACCATCTGTACATATACCACAACAGTTTTTCCATGAAAGATCATGGTCATTGAGATAGGAATTAATAGAAACGAAAATATCATGGCCTGTGGTTGTAGTCTCCAGCGGTCTACAGAACAGAAACTGTTCACTAATATCTTTTTCATCAATATATATGATAAAACCAAGGAGTTGCGGTTTGTCACCAATATCGAGACTCTCATCTACGTGCAAAGCAAATGTTTTATAAGTTTTTATTTTCTCTGTGACTTGTTCGTTGATATTGCATGACATTTCAGATATCCTGCGGCTGATTGTGTTGTTGGACAGAGGAACTTTCGAAATTTTATTAGCTGCTCCTTCGCCAAGTATTGTTGAAACTATAACTTGACATGCAGGGCCAATGATTTCCTCTCCAAGAGTATGAGGTTTGTTTTTTTTTTAGCTATCAGTTCTACTACTTTAAATGAGGCTTCAAGAGCAGTATCACCTATGGTCATTCTCTTTACCATTCGCACAGCTGTTTTCTTCTCCCCTTCTAATATATGTGAAAAATACATTACACTTTTCTGTGACACACTAGGATGCTTTGTTGTAAGATGCCGCTTCAGTTTGCTAGGTAACATGGCCTCGTTGCTAAGTGTGTCGCCACAAACTAAACACAGGGATAGGGTTTTCCTCGTTGTTATTCCACTTAAATCCATACGCTAAGTAACTGTCCTGGTATGTTCTTTTCTTTCGTTTGTCTTCTTTATGTGGTGAATTTGACGGTCCGGGAGAAACTGTAAGATTTAACTTCTTAAAGCAAGCAGTAGGAGCCGACTGTTCACTTTCACTGTCCTGGCGTTTACGTTTAACAATGAACTTATCCATAGCTAAACACTGTGAATCAACGCGAGGAAGACAACTGAAAGCGCCAAGCAGCGTACACTTTTATATATTCATCTGTCGAAGTCTCGGGAATGTTCATGAGGAAGCGAGTAGTCTTGGGAATGTTCGGCAGGGTATAGCTGTAATGCCATCTGTGGGATACTAGTATAACTGAATTATTGAAATGAATCGACCACTATCACCATCTGCCGTGCATGAGAGTAATTGATTTGACTTATTCTATTTCAAGACCTTACAAGACTTAAGGCTTCAGTAGAAGGTATTTATTTTTGTTTATCTCGCGGCACCCCTTAGCCAATCACATGGCACCCTAGGGTGCCGGGGCACACCAGTTGGGAACCGTTGATCTAGATGTACCGTCAGCCTCTTCCCTTGGGGCAGCTTCTTTCTGGATATGGTAGAGGACAGCATTAATCCTCCTCACCATAAGGTATGCTCCTTACCATAGTTGTTGAAGGTTGGGGCAGTGCCCCTTGATCCAGGTTGGGTAATATAACCACACCAGGTCACCCTACTGAAAACCTTGGCTGTTGGTGTGCCAGTTGTAACAGGTCTTCATCTAGTCGCCTGCTGCTGGGGTGTATTGATGGACCATGTAATGCTGTCTTGAAGTCAGTTCCATGTAGTCGACTGCTGGAGTCCCCAGGGGTACTCCTAAACATTAAGTTGCAAGGCAAATGCAGATTCCTGCCAAAGTCCAGGCATGGCTTAGAAAGGAGCAATAGGCCAACAAGTTAAGCAGCATTGTGACATCCCAGTCTTTCTGGTGATTTGTCATGCTCTTTCACAAATGTTCTTCTAGAGTCTTGATATACCACTCACTCATGTCATCTGACTGTAAATGAAGAGGTGCTGTGCAGGTCTTGTGCACTCAGTCACATTAGTGTTTCGCTCATCATGTTTAACTCCGCTCCGTGGTTCCAATAGTAGCCCAAAGTTGCAGAACAATTCTTTGCAATGGTCTTGGTCCCACTGTTTAGGAATGGCTACTTGTTAAAGTAATCCATTAACCACCAATAAATACATTTTCCCCTGTTGGACCCAGGAAATGGCCTAGCTATGTCAGTGGCAGCAGCATGCAATTACTGCTGCATGCAACCTTGGCTACAGGTCTTAAGGTCTGCAACCTGCTGCACACCTATGACATTGGCAGAAGCACCTCTGTGTATCTGTTAAAACTGTATGAATTAGAGAGGGGCATTTCTTTATTGTGCAGCAATAGAGCCTGGCTCCCAGACTGGGTAGGCCTGGACTTAAACCTCACTCAAAGTATTGAACTTTTTTATTACTTCCTCTACACATACTATGTACATAGTGTATAGAGAAGGTATTGCATTCCACCCAAAAATTTGATACCAAGATTTCACCAGAAATACACATTTTGGGTCCCCTGAATCCAAAAAAAGCATTTTTAGAAAAAGGTCCCTGTGTGTGTGTGTAGCTCAAAAATGAAAAGATTGTTGAATACCAAACTTTGTATTTAAGTTTGGTACCTTCCAAGGATGCAACACAAAGATTTTCAACCAAATCCCCCCCCCCCAACTAAGCTTTACTTGGACAAATTTTAGAAAATTTTGATTTTCTCAAAAATGGCTCTAACGATTTTGATTAAAATATCATATATTATAGATATTTACTGACAAATAAAATGTATATCTTGAATTTTCTGGGAATAGCCTCTGAAGATTACTTTATTCTGAATGAATTTTACGGAATTTAGTATAACTGGCAAACCGTAAGAGATAGAGAAAAATATACATAACAGAAAATGTAAAGCTCTTTAAAACACACAATTTATGTTATATACCTTTTTTTGGGAAGTGGATTGTTTTGAGATATTCCATGTTATTGGTTTCAACTTAAACATACTTTTCTCACACAGGAATTTGTTAACTCCTGTCCATAGAAACAAAGGAACTTCAGTCACATAGCAACCAGCTTTTGACTAATAATTCAGCCTATGCTACTCCCTTATTTCCCTTCTACTTGCATGCAAACAAGTAATAAGACTATTTCTACTAATTTTTCTTGATTAGCATGAAGTAAAAAGAAGCATAGGCTTTTAACAAAAATTTGATGCAGAAATGAAGAGAAAGTCATGTAAATGGAACACATCAGATTTTTTTCCCCAAGCACGTGAATGGTGTATGGGTGGACTGAACCCAATTTTCATTATTAGTATTTCTTTACAACTTGAATTGATTTTATGGAGGTGCTTACATGCTATGTTGTAACATATTGCATAGGAAAAAGGAAAAATCTTACAGTTCTTCCAAAGTATGTTTTTAATATGGTTTGCCAGTATCAGGTATGCAGATATGAATGTGTATTTTAAAAGTGCTTTAAGACTAATAGTATATGTATTCACTACTTCTGTTACTGTTATTCGATGTAGATTACTTGTCTGCAGTGGTGCAGTTAGTAGCGAGTTCTGCTTTCATTAAATGGTGTAGGGTCCAAACCATGTCAAACTGTCAATTTCTTTTATTCTTTTTCCCCTAAATCAGGTGAATGGTATAAATTTGGGGTGAACCCAATTTTCATTTATGGTATTTTTTTCAAAATGTAAGTAAGGTACTCTCATGGTACATGTAAATATATTGTACATAGGATGCATTACTGCATTTTGCTTGAGCATGCATTGTAGCAGGAGTTAATGAGCAGGTATCATGTTTGTGAAGGTCCTCCTAATATCTGCACATGCATACTTTCAAGGTCATTCAACTAATAGCACATTTGTAGCATTACTGCTCTGTCTGCTACTGGAACTCTTTTTTGAAGTTAACGGATGTGCATTTTGTTTATAGGGAGGTAACTTAGAGAAGCAGCATGGCTCTATGCAATCAGGTACCCTCAACATCAACAGCATCATTCAACCTTCCAGTCTATTCACCAGTGCCTTGCAGAAAACAGATCCCTGGCTGTGCATAGGCTTAACACTAGTGAAGATGAACCCATCACACACCAGATTTCAAGGAAGAGGTACTTGAAAGGGTTCACAACAGCCATTCAACCAATACCCATGCTATTGCACATACTATGCGCACAAATCATGTCAGCATTTGGTGAGCGATACAGGAAGATAGACTCCATCCCTTCCATCTTCTGACACCAGCTATATTCCCTGAGTGCAATTTTGTAACTGGGTCTCTGAGGGGCATGGTGAACAGCCGGACTTCCTTTCCCAAGTGCAGTTTACCAATGAGCGTTGTTTCTTAAGGGAAGAAATGGCATTAAACCAAAGAAACAGCCATGTCTGGGTACATGTAAATCTGCATGCAATTGTTGAAAAAAATTATCAACACAAGTTCGGAGTGAACATATGGGCTGGCATAGTTTCAATTTACATTATTGGCTTGTATCTTTTTTTCACCAAGGGTAAATAGGAAGTGTACTGCCTGTTCATAGTTGCTGTACTACCTGGGAGTTTCTGGAAGATATACAATGCCAGATGTAATTCCAGCATGATGGAGTTTCTGCTCACTTCCAAAGGGATGTCAGGGATCATTTAAATAATATGTTTCCAGGATGTTGGATTGGACGCAATACTAATATTACTTGGCCACCATGTTCCCCTGATCTCACACCTCCTGATTATTTTCTGTGAGGACACATCAAGAGCCTCAAGTAAGAGACTCCTGTAAACTCTGATGAGGAATTGCTGGCAAGGATATTGGCTGCATGTGCCATGATTTGTAACCCTCCAGGAATCTTTGAAAGGGTATAAGACAGTTTTATTTAAAGATGCAGACTCTGAGTGCATGTTAGAGGATGTCACTTTGAACAATTTCTTTAGTTCACCTTTGCTCAAAAGTAGGAGTTACAAGTTTGCTTTCATTATGTTTATCCAATTTATTCCCAACTTCCTTAATTCAAGGACTGATTATTATTATTATTATTATTATTATTATTATTATTATTATTATTATTATTATTATTATTATTATTATTATTATTATTATTATCATCATCATCATTATCATCATCATCATCATCATCATCATCATTATTATTATATGTTCTCCAATTCAAGGCATGAATAAAAAGCTTGCTTTTCTTTATTCTTTTGTGAGAATCAGAAATGTCCTTAACTTGTATGAATTATGATTCTAAATTTGATTTTTCCTTTGTTATGCCAAAGTTTCTTCCATTCTGAGCATTCTGAGGTGCGAACAACAAATTTGATTTTCTGTTATTCGCTTTTCTTCTTCCTTGTTGTGTACATCCCTACAAATTAGAGGAGTGAATAGAAAAATTAATTTTCTTATTGTTTCTGACATTTTATCTTGTATCTATGACATACATATTTTTTTTTTATTAATGAGTAAAAACTTTATTTCTGTGTGATGTTCCTTCGTACTTCCTCTGTCCTGAGGCAAATGAAAGCACAACTTTAATGTTGTCTTTTCTTTCTCCAGTATCACCTTTTTGCACCAATAAACAAAGACTGTGGTGTTCATTGCTCTTTAAAATTATTGATTATTATTATAATCTGTTAAATTTAACACTGGTCAGCACATGAAATAGATTGTGTTTGATGTCGCATGATACATAAATCAAAATATGGATAAAAAAATAAACAATCCTGTTGCGCTTTGAATCTCTGACCTATTAACCATGTGAATGACATTATGGTCTCTTTAATTTTACCACTCTGCTATCTTGTCCTTCACCTTGCATATCTATGATTACCTGCAGTTAGCAGCAACTCAGAGAAGTTTTATAAGTGGCGTACTGGCTCATTATTGATTTTGATCTATTGCAACAAAGACTATAAGTGTCCTTTATCAAAATGCTCACCTAACATTTCTCTACAATCCCCGATGGTTTGTCAATTGAATTTTTTAACATCCTGTATATGACTGACTGTGTGTACTTGTTTGTTTTCTTCCATTTTTTTTAAAGATTTAATTACAAATAGCCTTAATTCTTCTTATATTTAGAAAGACATTCACCTAATAATTAAAACATTATTAAAATCTAAAATAAATAATAACCTGAATATACATGTACATCTTCCAACATCTAGTCAAAACTTAATGAATTATTGCCTTATTATGTAAAATAAAATACTTTAGATTGTGCATATTTTAAGTTTTAATGCATAATTTCTTAAATTTTGAACATATTTTCATGAATTTTAGTGTATATCTGCAGCATAATGATAATCAACTGTAATTTGTTGAAATGTTGCTTTTGTACAATCTGTTTTTGTTCTTTCAGTAGCTTTGTCTTTTATTTGTAATAAATCACATAGGTATAAAATTATGCATCAAAACTACCTGTCTTACAGTAAATGTTATTAATTTATTCTATAGTGTCATAACAAGTTTGTTCTCTGCACTTCATGTGACACAATTCATAGGGCTGTATAACTTTGGTCTCTACTTCTTTTCCTTTCTGAGTAGTATAACCTTTTTCCACTGTTTCTTTCACAACTCCTTTCTTGCCTGGCTTTTCTCATATACTCTTTCAAGTCTTGCTTCTTCACTACAGGTCTGATATCTTCATCTGCTAATGTTGCTCCACTTCATTTATTTTATACTCAGTAATAGTCAAATCATTTTCAACTTCATGCTTTCCATCTTACAGTTTATGTCCATCAGCACTTACATCACTAGATTTGTTGGTTGAATTAGTATACTCTTCAGTTTCAAAGTCTGGATCTTAAAAGTTGCCATCTGAATCCTCTATAGCAGCTAGTATAATACCCAAGGGTAGCAACAAGCCTTTTCTGAAAGAAAAAAGAAATTAATCTAGGATTCTAGGTTGTACCACATTTGAGACAGCTATAAGGACTATTATAATTAGTGGCATCCTTAGTAGCTAAGTGTTTCCCACTGTTTGAGCATCTCATTTCACAAGATTTACAATAATAATAATAATAATAATAATAATAATCCACCAATATCTTAAGTATACAGAGCAAATGTCACCAGTGTCAATGCTACATTAATGGAATAGAAATTATTGTTGAGATTTAGTTGGAAACATTTTTACTGAAATAATGTATAGCTCCAATCACTTATTTTAGTCATATGTATTGTAAATAAGTCATTGTAAGTTGTTTTATATTGCCTATGTTCACATTACAACAATGAAAATAAATACCCAGTATAGTGTCCAGTAGGGCATGTCATTTAAATTGGTAGTGCACAATATTATTAAATTTTTGTGTAGTTTTTCTTTATATTTTATGGTTTACCAGCTATACAAAATTCATCCAGAATAAAGTGATCTTCAGAGGTTAATCCCAGAAAATTCAAGATATATATTTTATTTGCCATGTAAATATCTGTAATATATACTATTTTAATCAAAATCATTGGAGCCTATTTTGATAAAATCAAAATGAACCAACATTTTTCAATGTAAAGGGTAATTGTGAGAGGGGGGATTTTCTTGAAAGTCTTTGTGTTACCTCCTTGGGAGATGCTAAACTTAAATACTTTGGTATTCAATGGACTTTTCATTTTTGAGCTATGCTGTCCACAGGCTAATATATTCTTTATTTCCCTTCTACCTAAAAGGAAGCAAGTAATAAGACCAATTATGCTAATATTTATCGTGATTAGCATGATGTAGATAAAAGAATAATCTTTTTGAAGAATAGTTTGTATATGAAACAGCTAGAGAAAGTCATGTGAATTAAATATAAATTCAGTGCAGTCAGCAAGTTATGAGATACCTCTCTCCTGTTCAAATGACATTAATCAGATTATGCTGCAAAATATACAATGCATGAAAAATAAATTGATAGATCTTGACCTAATGTTAAACCAGGAATATACAAATGTAGATATAGTATGTATGACGGAACACTGCTCAAAGATCATGAATGTGCATTGTATACAATTCCTAACTATTGCATGGTAAACGCATACTGTAGGTTAGATCATAAAAATGGGGGTGTAGGTATTATTCTAAGATCTGATCTGCAATACAAAAATATTAATCATACATCATATTTAAATGAAATTAATTTTGAACATGTTGTATGTGAAATCATATACCCTAATTTTAAATTCCTGGTCATCTGTATATATAGATCCCCTGATGGTAATATTGATACATTCTTAGATAAACTTGATATGATGTTGGGTATCTTACAAAATATAAAGCTTCCTATAATATTGTGTGGAGATTTTAATATAGATTTTTTACTTGATTACCCTCTAAGAATGAAAATCCTCATGGTTACTGACTCCTATAACCTCAAGCTACTAATACAAAATGCAATGCGTATCACTAGCTCTTCAAAAACATGCTTAGATCAGGTCTTTGCCAGCTGCAATTTTCCTTATTGTACAATCAAAAACATTAATACAGGAATCTCTGATCATAACTCAATATTTGTAAGCCCGGAACTACCGGAGAAGAGTAATAAAATTTCATCTAAGGAAAACAAAACCATTTACAAGCGGGTATTTAATGAGCAAAATATAGACTATTTTAAGCATCTTTTAAGTATAGAGTCTTGGGATACTTTAGATAAAAAATGAGTTAACAAAAAAGCAGCAGATTTTTTTAACATAATCTCCCATTATCGGGACGTAGCATTTCCATTAAAGAAAGTGAGACCCTACTCTAATTTCTCGTCTAATTGTAAAAGTTGGCTAACAAAAGGAATTATTTTATCATGTAAAAGAAAGAGGGTGCTTAGGGAAGTTAATAAAATGACAGAGGATCCCAAATTTAAAGAATATTTTAAAAAGTACTGTAACACTTTATATAAAGTTGTAATTGCAGCAAAGAAATTACATAATGACAATTATATTAATAGTCACCAGAATAAGGGCAAGGCTATTTGGAACATAATAAAAAAAGAAACTAATAGTAAACAAAAAAATGATAAAATAACATTAACTGTGAATAACAACACAATATTAAATAAAAAAATCATCACTGACACATTTAATAATTACTTTACAGTAGTGGCTAAGAATTTAACTAAAACCATGCCTCCACTATCTGATAATATAGCCTCACCACAGATTATAAATAATTATGCCTCACTTTATTTATTTCCAACTACAGAAAAAGAAATAGAACTAACTATTAATAGTCTGAAAAATAAAAAATGTAGTGGATATGACTATATACCTGATGCTCTCGTAAAGGAATGTGGAACTTATTTACTCAAACCATTATCAGATATCTGCAATATACCGGCTGCTTTCCGGATGTTTTCAAAATTGCTAAAATTGTGCCCATTTATAAGAAAGGTGATAAAACCTGTGTGGAAAATTATAGACCCATTTTTTACTCTGTGTGTTTGCTAAAATACTCGAAAAAATAATGTACAATAGATTAGTACCCTTTTTATTAAAGTACAATATAATATCTGAATCACAGTTTGGGTTTCAAAAGGATAAGTCAATAAATATGGCTATTTTCTCCTTTTTAGAAGAAATATTTAGTGCAAAAGACAAGAATGAACATGCCTTAGGGTTGTTTGTCGATCTATCTAAGGCATTCGACACAGTAGACCACAACATTTTATTAAATAAGCTTGAAAATTATGGCATCAGAGGAGTTGCTAACGACTGGTTTAGATCATACCTTACAAATAGAGCCCATTTAGTCTAAATTGATGGTATGCAGCCAAATTTACAAATAGCTGAGTGTGCCGTACCACAAGGCTCCATATTAGGGCCAGTTCTCTTCCTTATTTATATAAATGACTTACCATTACACATGACTCCCGTTAATACTGTTCTTTTTGCAGATGATGCAATCTTTGTGTTCAAAAGTCATTGCCAAAATTCGCTACAATGGACTATACATGACTCAATGTCAAAATTGTGTAACTTGTTAAATTATAATAAAGTATTGTTAAATGTTGATAACTCAAGCTACTTAAATTTTGAAAAGTATCCAAACCTCACAAATCAATTCCAAATACTTGTAGAAAATAGCCCAATAAGTCACCAACATTCTACTAAATTCCTTAGTATTACAATTGACAACACATTAACATGGAAAGATCACATTCTCAATCTTAGTAATAAATTGAATCGTTTAACTTACGCAATAAGAGTGTTAAGCAAAGTTTGTAGTAAAGAGGTAATGAGAGTGGTATACTTTGGATATATACATTCAATAATTTCATTTGGAATACTCTTTTGGGGGAACTCGACCCAATCAAATATAGTATTTAAAATACAAAAGAAAATATTAAGAATAATGGATCAGGAACCACCCCATGCTCCAAGTAAACCTATCTTTGAAGAGCTTAACATACTCCCTCTACCATGTATATATATCCTAGAAACAGTCTCCTTCATTCATAATAATATGCAATATTTTAAGAGAAACAAGGATTATCATGCCCATAATACCCGAACAGCTGAAGCAATACATCTACAGTGTCATCAACTTAATAAAACTCTCAATAGTGTATCCCACAAAGGAATAATTTTATATAATAAGATATCCAAATCTTTAAAAGCTGTGCCAGGAAAATTCTTTAAATCTAAAATGTATAAATGGTTATTAAAACACAAATTTTATAGCATAAATGAATTTCTTAACTTAGATATTTAACTACTTAACTGTATTCTGTCCACCTGTATATTGTATATTTATATTTCTTGTAATAATTAGTTTGTAAGTCTTGACAAAGCCATATGTACAAATTGTATATCCTCGGTGAATAAAAAATTGAATTGAATTGAATTGAACACATCAGATTTGTTTATATAGTAAGATTTTGTCTTTCAATTTGCTAATTACACAAAAGTCATTCAAAGTGAAGAGATCTTCACAAGCTTTTTGCAGAAAGTTCAAGATATACATTTTACTTGTGATGCAAATATAAGCATGTGGTATTTTAATCAAAATCATTAGTCGCATTGAGAAAATGTAAAATAATGAAATTTTTTGCATGTAAAGAGTAGTTTTGGGGTGAACATTTTTCCATAAAAAGGGTAGGTATGAAGCTGCATCTGAGCAGGTATTCTCTGGGTTCTCTAATTTCCCCCATCATGCATTCCACCAATTGCTCCATCAACACTTTTCCTACATCCACTTCACTTGCATTTCGACTCATCCACTTCCTCATGTTCATGCCTGGCTATAGGTTGACTACTCGTTCCATGTTCTCCATTGTGTGGTTTTGTGCCATTGGCTCCCCAACAGGCTTACCCTTATGCATCCACTTGTAAGTCCTAGGGGAGGTGGCAGTTCTAAATAAGGGGAGGGTAGGCTGACTATGAAAAATAAAAAAGGTAGGTTTTGGGCAGGAGGATTTTCTTGAAAATATGAATATTTACAGGCTATTCACAGTTTGTTTTTTGTATTCTTTATGCATACTATATACATAGTATATGAGGAAGTATTTTATTCCATCCAAAAATTCAATACTGAGATATCACTGAAAATTCATGCTTTGAAACCCCCTGAATGCAAAAAAAAGCATTTTTAGAAACATGTCCTTGTGTATGTGTGTGTGTGTATGAGTGAGAGAGATAGCACATACACCAAACTTGGTATTCAAGCTCAGTATCTTCACCCTCAACTACCCTTTCCAGGAATATTTTTTGAACATTTTTATTTTCTCAAAAATGGCTCTAATGATTTTGACTTACATGACAAATAAAATGTATATTTTGGATTTTATGGGAATAGCCTAGGAAAACCTCATTCTGAATGAGTTTTGTATAACTGGTAAACATAAGAGATAGACAAAAACTTACTATATAAAAACTGTGAATATCATTAAAAAACACAATTTATGTCATATACATTGTCTTCATGGAATTGACCATTTCCAAGATATGTCTTGTTATTTGTTTCAGTTTTTCTCATACAGGAATTTGTCAATTCCTGGTCAAGCAAAAAACAGATTTCAGTTACATAGCTTTTAAAAGATTTGACTATCGCTTTAACCTAATGTATGCCCTTATTTCTCTTCCACTTCAGTGAAGCAAGCAATAAGAACATTTCTGCTAATGTTTGTCTTGATTAGCATGATGTAGATAGAAGAATAACTTTTATAATAATGTAGATAAAGTCATGTGAATGGAACTTATCAGATTTTTTAATAGTTTAGCACACTTTAACTGGATAGAGTTGTGAAGAAACAAGATAGTTGAAATTATAGGTCTAGGATAACATTCATCTTTTCAGCATAAGGGAAACCCTCAGAAGAAACTTTATCCAGTTAACTCACCCTAACAAGAGACTTGAACTTGGGATCTACTGAATTTGAGGCAAACACATACCCCCACACTTTGAAAGTATTTGTATTATTGATAAGTTGAAAGGGACAGACAAAACTTATTAAATAAATAACAGGAATTGAGACATAATTATGTCTCATTTCTGAAGTATTTTTATTAATCATTCAAGAAATATTTATTATTATGGTATTGAATTTTCAAATACCTTTTTAAGCGCTAAAATCATCATTTGTTTGTTCCTTTTGATCATGCAAAAGTGAATTTGAAAGCAAGCATATACTAATGCAAATGTTCATCTTGATTAACATGAAAAAATAGAATAAATGAATGCAAGAGTGATTTGCAGAGAAAGTGCTGGGTAGAGAAAATCATGTGAATGTTTCTCTACTACATATAATAAAAAGGAGTAGTATTGCATTTCACCCAATAATTTGATACTGAGAGTTCACTAAAATGTATACTTTGATACCCCCTCAATCCAAAAAAGCATTTTTAGAAACAGGTTCATGAATGCATTTGTGTACATGTTAACAGCATAGTTAAAACAAAACTTTGTATTTAAATTTATCTTCCAAGGATTCAATACGATTTTCAAGAAAAACCCCCACCCCAAGCTAACCTTTACATAGAAAAATTTTTGAAATTGTTTAATTTTTTCAATATTGGCTTTAATGATTTTTGTTCAAATACCATATATAAGCTATTTTCATAAAAAATGAAATGTATATGTTCAATTTTCTGCAAATAGCCTCTTAGATCCTCTTCATACTGGACAATTTACATAACTAGTAAACCTTAAGAGGTAGACAAAATCTTGCTACAAAAGAAGTATAACTCTTGTTAAACAAAATAATTTTTCTCAAATACTTTTTTTTTAAATTATTTTAGAGATACTCTGTTGTTTCAATTTTCCAATATATATATTTTTTTAAAATGGATTGTATGAGGGTCCATACTGAAAGTTGTGAGCAACATTTTATAAAAAAAATCTGATGTGTTCCATTCACATGACTTTCTCTACACTCTGCAACAAGTTATTGTTAAAAAGCTTATGCTTCTATTTATTTCGTGCTAATCGACAAAAAGTTAGCAGAAATACTCTTATTACTTGCTTCCTTGTAAGTAGAAGCGAAATAAGGGAGTACCATAGATTAAAGTGATAGTCAAAAGCTGGTTGCTACATGACTGAAGTTCCTTTGTTTGTATGGACATGAGTTGACAAATTCCTGTATGAGTAATGTAAGTTTCTTTAGGTGAAACCACAATCAAGGAATAACTCAAAAACGATCACCTCCACGAAAAAAATGTATATAGTATAAAGTGTGTGCTTTAACGTGCTCTACATTTTTTGTGAGGTAAGTTTTTCTCCATCTCTTACGGTTTAGCAGTTATGCAAAATTCCATAAAATTCATCCAGTATAAAGTAGTCTTCAGAGGCTATTTCCAGAAAATTCAAGATATGCATATTATTAGTCAGATAAATATCTTTATTATACAATATTTTAATCAAAATCGTTAGAGCCATTTTTGAGAAAATCAAAATTTTCGAAAAAAGTTCCATGTAAAGGGTGGTTTGGGTTGGGGGAATTTTCCTCAAAATCTTTGTGTCGCGTCCCTGGAAGATACTAAACTTAAATACTAAGTTTGGTATTTTACCGACTTTTCGTTTTTGAGTTATCGTGTTCACGGACACACACACACACACCGACCTTTTTTTGACAATACTTTTTTTTGGACACAGGGTACCCTCAAACATATATTTCCAGTGAAATCTCGGTATCAAATTTTTTGGTGGAGTGCAATACCTTCGCTATACACTATGTACATAGTACGTGTAGAGAAAGTAAAAAAATCTAATGTGTTACATTCACATGACTTTCTCTACATCTCTGCAACAAATTATTGTTAAAAAGCTTATATTTCTCTTTATTTCATGCTAATCGACAAAACATTAGCAGAAATATTCTTATTACTTGCTTCCGTGTATGTAGAAGAGAAATAAGGGAGTACCATAGATTAAAGTGATAGTCAAAAGCTGGTTGCTACATGACTGAAGTTCCTTGATTTGTATGGACAGGAGTTGACAAATTCCTGTATGAGAAAGGTTAAGTTTTCGAAGCTGAAAACAAAAACAAGAAATATCTCAAAAACGACCAACTCCACGAAAAAAATGTATACAACATAAAGTGTGTGTTTTAATGTGATCTACATTTTTTGTGTTGTAAGTTTTTGTCTATCTCTTACAGTTTAGCAGTTATGCAAAATTCCGTAAAATTGACCCAGAATAAAGTAGACTTCAGAGGCTATTCCCAGAAAATTTAAAATATGCATTTTATTTGTCAGGTAAATATCTTTAATATACGACATTTTAATCAAAATCATTAGCACAATTTTTTAGAAAATCAAAATTTTCATGTAAAGGGTAGTTTGGGGTGAAGGGATTTTTCTCAAAATCTTTGTGTCGCATCCCTGGAAAATACTAAACAACAAGTTTGGTATTTTACAGACTTTTCTTTTTTGAGTTATCGTGTTCACAGACACACGGACACACAAACACACACACACACACGCACGCGCGGACGGACCTTTTTCTGAAAATACTTTTTTTGGATACAGGGGACCCTAAAATATATATTTACGGTAGAATCAAATTGTTTGGTAGATTGCAATACCTTCTCTATACACTATGTACATATTACGTATAGAGAAAGTAATAATATAATATAATGACTCCATGGAACGACAGCTCACAAGGAACTTTGGCCTACCACCTGGCGGCTGCATCCCCCATCTCGGTCCATGACAGATGTCATGGATGGGGTGCAGTATTGGAGGGTGAAACATGGTCAGTGCCTCAAACCCCCCTGACTGATTAATGTGGTCCTAATGACCTGGAGCCGCTACTTCTCCATCAAGTAGCTCCTCAATTAGCACCCCAGGGACCTCACGAGGCTGATTGCACCCCATGCTGGTACTGGGAATCAAACCCAGGTCTCCCACTTGGTAAGCAGCTGCACTACCACCGTGCTAAGGAGATGACCTTTTTTTTAAAAAATCTTAATCTTTATTTTTTATACAAACCAAGTACATCAACTTAATCTGCAGACTTGTCTGTCTCCTTTTAATATATCTCCTTTCTTTGCACATATTTTTCTCATTGCCTAAAGACTGAAAACACCATTATGAAAGAACTCTGTTTCAACTGCTCGAAAACACTGAAGCACTGCTTTCCAAATGTCCTTATGTGGTGCCATTCCAAATTTTGGCAATTTGTTTGAGGCTTGTATTGTTTAAGCTACCTTTCTTTGTCTATCACAATATTTGCCAAAATTCATCACCTTTATTTTGAAATCTCTGAAGAAAACTTTGGGCAATGGTTATTCTCTACAGTTTTGGCCTTTAGTCAGTTAACATGGGACCCAACGGAAACAAATTTTTCGATAACCTAAGCTTTTAATCGTTTCTTGTTCTGTCCTATGTCCTATTATGCGTTTTGCAACTATTCCATCCACAGTAACATGCCTGCCTTCTCGAATGAGCTCATCAATTGTTTACCTGTTGCATACAGTGGAGGCAGTTCGAGGGCGAATGTTAGGAGCCCATCATGGATACTCATGTTCCCAATTAGGAAGTGTTTCACCCATCTCCTAACACAGCAGACATTTCTATAGGCATATTGAAGTCTCAGGTGAATTTCAGCAGCAAATTTTTTTCCTTTTTAACAATGAATTCAAGACAGCACATCGAAACAAAACATTGATACCCATCATTTTGGAAATATTGCATGGTGTCACAATATGGTAGGACATGATGATAGGTCTGCAGATTACGATCCTGTAGTCATTTTTATTACATGGTTGGGATTTTAATTTTATCAGTGAGTTGCCCAGTACTTTCAATATGACCCGCATAATTATTGGTTTTTCTTTGGTGAGGGGATCAATGCAAATAGAATGGAATTTTAAAATATCACATAGTAATAGTAGTCACTTAATGATCAGCAACAGTAAGAACAGAATAGAAGAGATGAATAAATATTCTCAGAAGTTGCAAATACAGTTCAAGAAGCTCCTCCCTCAGTCTAAAAAGCAATACAAAAGTTAGGTCCCAATAATTTGCCAACAGTATAAGAATTTAACCTAGGCATAGTTACACCATTCCAAGTCAAAAAGATAATAAGTGAATCTAAGTCAAAAATATCAAAAGAATGGGATAAAATCCCACCAAAGTTAATAAAAGAAGTGAAAGATGAATTGTGTGTGCCACTTGCATGGATATACAGCCAATCATTCTACATGGAAGTCTTCCCAGAAATAATTAAATATGCTATAATACCTCCCATTCACAAAGGGGGCAAAGATGTCTCAAAAAATTACCATCCAATCTCTGTACTTCCAACCTTCTCAATTATCTTAGAAAATATTGTTCAACACGATTATTATTTCACCTCAAAAATGCAAAAGAAAACATTTTAACTATTTCTGCTCTTTCAGACTTTGTTAACAAAATATCAAAAAATCTGGATGAAAAAAGACAAACTGCTGCCCTAGTCTGTGATATATTGAAAGCATTCAACTGTGTAAATCATGAAATATTAATATGTAAACTGCAACCTTATGGCAAAAAAATGTTAACTTGGAATGGTTCAAAGCATATTTAGCTGGCCGTAAACAGAAAATAATACTTGATGGAAGGGAGGGTCCTATTCAAACAAGATGAAAAGACTAAAAAATGGGGTTCCACAGGGTCCTGTACTTGATCCACTACTTTATGTTGTATATACTAATGATCTCCCACTCATAGTTAAAGAATATCTAATATTTTATGCTGATGACACCTCAGTTATTTTTAAGTGGTTCAAATATTGAAAATTTAAAGGAAAATCTTATCCAAACCATTAAACAATTGAAAATGTTATTCATGCACAATGGTTTGAAATTAAACAAAAATAAACCAGAAATAATGACATTTAAAACCTCAGTTAAAAATAACACTCAAACAACATCCTCAGATGCAAAACAGACAAAACTTCTGGGAGTGCTTATAGATGAGCATTTAAAATGGACTAGACTACTAAATTATGTAGAAAAATAGTTGAACACTACCTGTTTCAACTTGTTCTCTTTATCACAAATTATGGACCTGCAAACAAGAAAAATGATATATAATAATTAATTTCACTCAATGCTTTCATATGGAATAGCTATTTTGGGAAATGCAACAGCATGTGAAAGAATTTTTTGAATCTAAAAGAAAAAAATATGTATAATGTCCCACTCAGGCTTCAGAGTTTCTTGCAGACCACCCTTTAAAACTTTAAAAATCCTGACCCACCATGTCTATATATGTATAATCTTGCTATATATGTCCACAATAGATATGATAGTCTGCTAAACATCAACACAAACATAATTACAACACAAGAGGTAAAAGAGGCATACAATACCCTACACATAGGCTTACAATGCTTGAAAAAAATCCTTATTACATGGGATTAAAATATATAATAAATTATCACAAAACCTTAGGGGAATATATACCCAAAATCACTTTAAAAATCTATAAAAAATTTGTTTGTTAACAAAGTATATTATTCAATTAAGGAGTATATGTAAGATGAACTTTGATCTCGTAAAAGTTGGATAGCATTATATTGTACATAATTTTATTCACAACTTGTTTATTATACAATTGTCATTTCATGTCTGACGAATCACCAATTTACAAGCATTAGCTCAGTATATAAGTGTCATGTGATGAATAAAGTATTATTATTATTTATTATTAGAGCCTGGATGTTAGGCAAAATGCCCTTTTTAATTGGAGAGTATATATGAAAGACCTATTAGGGATAAACACCTTTCCACACATTTGGGGAGGATACGCACAATTTTTATTTTGCCTTTTTTAGCTCCCGTTGCTTATTTTAAAGCTAACCACCTTTTTTAGCCTTTTTACCTTGTTATTGTATATTTTCTTTAATTTTAATACATTTTAAAAAAGCTTGTGTGGATTAATGATTGTACGAATTAAAAATATTAAAATATGTTTTCACCTCACACAGATATTTGCTGAGAATCTTATTCTCCAGCACTACATATATTTCCAAGAAGTGTTTGAACGGTATAACAGGTTACTTTGGAGTTTACCAGCGAAAGAAAGTATTAAATGGAGGGTGTAGAAAGGAATGCATGTTTGCAAGTGTCTTTTGTAAGATTTGTATTGTTCGCCTCCCTCGCCCAATGGTCAACTCATCCCTTTTCAAGCCAGGTAGCTCTGTAAAGTTACCTTTTTCTCCAGATCCTGTTATTGCTTACTTCAAACTCTCTAATCTCTTCTCACACCCCTCTTTTTGAGACAATATACAGTCAGATTTTTCCGATCTCTGAAAGAAAGTTGACACACTCAGGCCTGAGCAAGTAGAATCTGTTAGTTTGAGATTGAACTTGTATTAAACAACTGCATGGTCATGTCCGTGAATTCAGTTCAGATACTCTATCTACCAATGGTCTGTTCTGATGTGCAAAGTTTGTGAAAAAACAATTAACCATGAGAACAGGTATTTAATACTTCAACAAAGTGAGTACATATGACATAGTTTTATTAAGTATTTGTCTACTTTTGTATGTTTCTGTGATTAATAAATGCCTATTTTACTGCCTATTTTAATATTTATAATACCTATTTTAATCAAAATAAATGCTGAAACATTTGGGCTCTAATCATCATCATCATCATCATCATCATCATCATCATCATCATCATCATTATACACTCTTAAAAGAGTTGACTATCGCTTTAGCCTAATTGGTCCCTTATTTTGCTTGCACCTACAAGGAAATATGTAATAAAACTAGTTCTGCTAACGTTTATTTCAATTAGCATGAAGTAGATAGAAGAATAAGCACTTTTAAGAATAGTTTATTCCATAATACATGACATGATATGATTTATTTAGTGCTGAGAAATTTACAGTCTAAAGGGTTGCCTACTGAAACTGTCCCTGCCCACTCATCTAGTGGACATCCATTACACATATAATATGAGGATGGATCAAAAAGTAATGCACAATAATTTTTTTACAAAAAAGTTTAATAGTTGAAAAAACAAAACAATCACAAATGGAGTTATACCTTTTATCTATTTTTGGACATAGTCACCAACTTTCTCAACCAATTTGTCCTATCATGATACCAGTTTCAATAAGCCCTGTTTGTAGAAGGCCATTTGCAGAGTGCTCATTCCACTTCTGCATCTGTCGCAAAATGTTGGCCGACCAGGAATTTCTTAATCGGACCAAACAGATGCAAGTCCAATGGTGCAAGTTCCGGACTGTATGGTGGATACTAAAGCATCTCCTAACCAAATTTGGTGATTTTCTGATGAACAGCAACAGAAACATGGAGGCGAGCATTGTCATGAGGAAGTTTGACATCAGCAACATTAATTGTGGCGTTTGTCATGAAGGGCACTACGCAACTTCACCAAAGTTTTGATGTAGGCTGTAATATTCACAGTGGTTCCATGTTCAGCAAAGTCCACCAATAAAACACCTTGCATATCCCAGAATACTGTCACAAGCACTTTCCTATCAGATTGAGTCACTTCTAGTTTTTACTTTACTGGGGGAACCAACATGTTTCCACTCCATACTTTCCTACTTTTTTCCGAGTGTGTAGTGGTATGCCCACAACTCATCACCAGTGACGATTCCTTTCAGAAAGTCATACCCTTCTGCGGTGTACTGCATTAAGTGATCCAAGCTTGTCATTATTTGCTGGCCCTTGTCGTATGTCAGGTTCTTAGGCACCCAGCCATAGGAAATATTGAACTGTTGCAATAAGGTTCGCATTTGCACATGCTGGTTGTTCAAAATTGCTACCTCAATGCCTCTGACATACTGCAGGGTTGCAGCTATGACTGGCCTCTCAGAGCCTGACGAATCACTAAGGTTCACAGAGTCTTCTTGGAAGAATGCACATCACCTGGATACATTGCTTTGGTCCATACAATCATCCCGGTACATGCCAAACATGTCCCAGTGAATTTTACTTAGTTTATGCTCTTAGGCTTACAAATAGCGAACCACACCTCTCTGCTCTTCACACATGGATGACAGTAGCATGTGTACCATTTTTGTTGTGTAGTTCACGCTTCTCTCGCTAGAGCTGCCCATGAAACAAAAAATATTCTCTGTAGTGAAAACTTCAAGCTATATCTGTGTGAAATTGCAACATTCCAGACAGAAAAAAATTATTGTGCATTACTTTTCTGCCCCCTTATTTAGTAGCTTATTATTATTGTATAAATGTCTTTGTTCTCTTCACTGTCCATTTTCATTTCTTTTTAACTTTAAGTAAATACTGATGCACTCCTGTTCTCCATTACGCATGTTCTGTTCAACAAATTTCTTTTGTTCCTTTTGAACTTAGTCGCTTTCCGTGGTGTAGTGGTAACCATGTTAGCCTCATTTATTCAAGGTTGCGGGTTCAAACCCAGCAGAGGATAATGGATTTTTTTAGGTGTAAAAATCCTTAGCATGGCTTAGGTACATTGGAAGGGAAGCAAAGCTGTTGGTTTCGTTTCATAGATTTATGGCACATAAAAGAGCTTCAAGCCTGATAAGGAGACCTCTGAACAACATTAAACGGTCTTTCATGACCAATATAGAATGAGACACTGAGAACCACAGTAGTTAAAGAGTGCCCATAAATAAAATTACATTTCATTTTTTTTAAACTTAATTAGTTCCTTGCAATCAAACACTTTATGTCCCATGTTTACTCTCTACAAAATGGCCATTCCCCTTGAATAAAACCCTGTCTTTCACTTTTTAGTTTGCAAACACCTGTTCTTGCCCATGCTATACTCTCTTTCCTCCTCATTAATTTTATCTATAAAATTCTCCCTTTCTCAAGCCTATGCCATCTTGATATAAAGTTTCAGTGATGTCTTTGTAGTTAAATTACTAAATAATGTTTGTCTATCTTTATATTTAACGTGTATTCTTGCCTCTTTCCAAAATACTCTAACATTTGTGTCTGTTTTCCTCCATATATGCCCTAATCCATTACTTTCTTAAACAGTTTTTAAACTACTTAGCCACCCCTTAGTTAAAAATGATATTAGGTGTATTAAACATTGAAGCAGGTAATAAGAACAATTCTGCTAATGTTTATCTTCATTGACATTTAAAAACTTGTACCAATATTTTAAAACTCTCTCCATAACCAAATTCTTCCCCTTTCTATTTGAGCTACTTCTTATACAGCTGCAGTTGATAAGCCAAGATCAGTATACTTTATCCACAGTTTCCCAAGAATTTTTCATTCCCCAAATTTCAGTACTGTAAAGCATTGTGATTCGACTATTGTATTATACATTCTTTCCAGCTATTTTAACTTCCAAATTGTGGTATTTTAAAAAGACATCCTTTTATGACTGACATAGCTGCTTTTCATTTGGCTAGTACTAATCTTTTTTACTTTTCCCATTTTCACCCTCCATCCATTTGTATCCTTAGATAAATGCAATCACCACCTTGTATTCTTTTATTTCCCTACTTTCTATTTTCCAGTTTATTAAACTTTCCTCCTGTCTTACATATAAAGATTTGTGTTTTGTCTTGTTTCACCTTCCATTCACTCATGACTCAGTAGAATTCATAACACAACACACAGCTAGCAATTTTTGTTTCTTTTATAGCTAGAAAATGATGTTACAGTACTTTGTGGAAACTTAAGTTTCCGTAAGCATCTCAAAACTCAAGAAGAACCATGTTCTTGTGAGAGGAGTCTCATGTTCCAAAGGTTACTGTTATTTTGTGCCACTCTTGTGTGTTGTTTATGCATCCCAAGGTCTCAAACTGCGAGGACTTAATACCAAGGCAAATGTGAGAACCACCATGTAAGATGGCACTGTCACACAATGTTGCCTCCAATTCTATTGCTATTACTGCTGAATTTCTACCTTCCGAATGCTCTTATCCTCATTCAGTGTATTGAAACTACCTGCATTGTTACTTATTTCACTGTTACGTTTACTATGCCAAAGCTCCCTGTAAAGTGTTCTTCCACAATTACTCACCTAGCACTCCCAGAATATATAGAAATATGTGAATGTAATGCATCAGACTTTTTTTAAGTCTGTGAATATGCAGTAAGTGTGACAGTGTAGAATGGCAATCCAGAAGTCTCTTTCTATAAAGAAAAATTACAAATTCTACAGAAATATCCCAAAATGCCTTAAGAGTAAAAAAAAAAAAAAAGGACGTGTTCCATTCACATAACTTTCTCTAGCTGTTCCATATACAAACTATTATTACAAAGATGATTCTTTTTCTACATCATGCTAATCAAGATAAACATTAGCAGAATTGTTCTTATTACCTGCTTCATTGTAAGTAGAAGGGAAATAAGAGAAAACATTATGCTTAAATGATAGTCAAATCTTTTAAAAGCTGGCTGCTATTTAAAACAATTGAAGTTTGGTTTGCTTTAAATGGTCCCTTTTAGAAAAGTTATGCAGTTTATAACTGAAATGAATAACAAGGAATATTTAAAAAAAATGGCCAACTTTACAAGAAAACTATACTGACATAAATGATGTGCTTTAACGAGATCTAATTTTTTTTTGGTCCCTTACAGTTTAACTGTTATGCAAAAATTCTGCAAAACTCATCCAAAAAAGAGGTCTTCAGAGGCTATTTCCAAAAAAAATTCAAAATAAATATTTCATTGGAGATGTAAATATTTTTAATGTACAGTATTTTATTCAAAATCGTTAAAGTAATTTTAAGTAAAACCGAATTGTCAAACATTTTTCCATGTAAAGGGTAGTTCATGTTGGGGGGATTTTTTTTTAAATCTTTTTGTCGCATCCTTGAATGATAAAACATAAATACCAAATTTAATTTTTAACAGTCTTTAGATTTTTGAGCTATGCTGCCCACAGATACACACAGAAATTGCTTTTTTCGGACTCAGGGAACCTCAAAACATATATTTCCGTTGGAGTCTCAATATCAAATTTTTGGGTGGAATATAATACCTTTTCTAGCTACTTTGTACATTGTATGAACATACATGCTAGAGAAAGTAATAAACTTGCTATGAAATAGTGTAGAATTTCAATTTCAGCTTGGAATATGGAGTATAAAGGAGCCAACTGCTACATAGCTCAATGGATTTTGTTGTTATTAAGATTTACAACAAAACTACATCCTATCAAACCTTATGTCTTATATCTTGCAGTTCGGAAATTGTTTACACATGCAAATTGTTATTTGGAATGACAATACATTGCTAATTTAATGGATTGTATGACAATGACACATTTCTAAAAGGTTTTTATTATTTCCCAGTAGAAGATCTAGACATTGATTTAATACAGTAATTTCTTTTTGGACACAAGTGTGTAAAGCTATTAAATGTAAAGGGGGCTCCATCATTTGAAATTGTGCAGTATCCTCGAATATTCTGAAAAATTAGTCCATGTTATATCTGCTGTTTTTTGTTGAGCCAGTTTTTGTCATATATTGGAATGAAGACGACAGTATAATAATAGCACCTCAGAATTGATGCCCCAAGAGACCTGGATGTAGAATCTAGAATGGTCTGGAACTGACTGGCTGGCTTTTCTACTTTCTCTTTTTAGTATTTGGGTAGAGAAGGTATTGCATTCCATCCAAAAGTTTGATACTGAGATTTCACTGGAAATACATATTTCGGATTCCCTGTATTAAAAAAGAAGTATTTTTAGAGATAGGTCTCTACATGGATGTGGTGCAAATGTTTTTTTTTTTTTTTTTGTTTTTTTTTAATTCAAAAACGAAAATTCCGTTAAATATCCAATTTGATATTTAAGTTCAGCATCTTCCAAGGATGCAGTACAAAGATTTTTCAAGAAAATCACCCCAGCTCAAACTACCCTTTACATGGAAAATTTTTGAAAATGCTATCTCAAAAATGCTCCAGCAGTTTTGATTAAACTATCGTGTATTAAGGATACTTATACTATAAATAAACGTTATATCTTGAATTTTCTGGAATTAGCAGTCTTCTTCATTCTGAATGACTTTTGCATAACTGGTGAACTGTAAATGATAGACAAAATTTACTATACAGAAAATGTAGTTCTAGTTAAAACATACAGTTTGTATTATATACTTTTTTTTTTTTTTTTTTTTTTTTTTTTTTTTTTTTTTTTTTTTTTTTGTGGAGTAACCATTTCCAAGATAATGTAATTTATTGGTTTACATTTAAAATATTTAAACATTTTATCATATAGGGATTTATCAACTCCTGGCCATGTAAATCGAACTGAATTTCAGTCACATAACAACCAGCTTTTAAAAGTTTTGACTATCACTTTAACCTAGGGTACTGCCTTGTTTCCCTTCTACTAATAAGGAACTAAGCAATAAGATCATTTTTGCCAAAATTTGTCTTGATTAGTGTGAAGAAAATAGAAGAATAAGTTTTTAAGAATAATTTGTTACAGAGGGATAGAGAAAGTCATGTGAATGGAACATGTCAGATATTTTTTTCAAATATTTCAAAATGATTTTTAAATGCCATTTCCTCATGTAAAATAATGCCAAGATATTTAAAATTATTTGCAACTTTGGTTGTTTGGTTTTCATAAAAGTTTTTGGGATATTCACTGATTGCTGAAGTTTTCTTGATTTAAAAATCAACTTGTCAGTATACTCCATTCAAATACAATGTTCACTTTGTGTCAAGGAATTTACATTGTTTTCTTCAATGAGAAGCAAAGCATCACCTGCGAAGTCATGCATTCTACAGGAAAATTACTGGCAGTCATTGACTTCTATTCAATATCATATAGATTGTACTTGCCTAACAGCAATCACATTATCCTAAGTCCATCTTCCAAGTTAATCAGTACCAATAAAAATGGCACAGAAAGGCTACTATGCAACTGAAGCCCTCTAGCAGCAATTGCTCAAGAACAAAGTACTAGAAGGCATCTATGGAACTAAGCTATCTTTTAGCTTGCACTGAGTTATGTGAACTAAAGAACCCACAGATGACCACAATATGGCCTAATTTTAGAAATGTAGAAAAGAAAAAATATTGAACTGGTCCTTTTGTCTACTTTGATATTTTGTTTTCTATTGTTTGATTTATATTATGACTTTTCAATCCCATATCACTTGGTTTTCAATGTCTCTTTACTTTGTCCATGTCATAGCCTTTTCTTCTGATGGCTCACTTGGTGGGTACTCGAACACAAGACCTCTTTAGTCTTCTGCATAGCAGCATTCCTGCACATTGCAGCAGTTTTACAAATTCTGTTGCAATACAATACTTCTTTTGCACCAGAAAAGCAGTTTTATTGCACACTCACCAATACTAACTGACTTGCGAAAATGCTCCAATATGTAACAACTGATATCTTCCACGGAGTTCTCGAACATTCTAGAGGGAAAGAGAAGGGAAATTTCCAGAAAGTTCTGGTTGTCTTCCGATATTGCCTCTAGTGTTCATGCTGGGCAAGAGGGTTACCATGTCTACTTATCTCTGTTTATCTCTCCCACGCCCCAGTGTCGATGTCCTGATAATCTTGGGCATAGCTGCCATGTCACAATATAATTTCAATAATCTCTTCTGTCAGATTATGCATTAGTCAGTACTGGCCTAAAGGGAAAAATTTGAAAGATCTTATAATGAAAGACAAAATAAAGTTGGATAGGTGATTCCTGGCTAAGGTGGGAATTTTTTCTTATCCAGAATAATTTCCTAGCCTTTGTAGATCATGCCAAATTTTACTACAGGAGTGAACAGGAGTGTGTTCAATGTAAAAGTTAATCAAAAAACAAGTGTTAAAAAAACCTACAGAGTAGAAACACAATCAATAAGTTGTTTTTACTTTCTCAAACACGTATGTATGTACAATGTGCATAGAAGCTAGAGAAGGTATTATACTCCTCCCAAAAATTTGATACCGATATTTCACAGGAAATATATGTTTTGAGGTCACCTGAGTTTGGAAAAAACATTCTTACTTTTTCTACATGTACTATGTATGAGGGCAGATAAAAAAGTAACACACAATACTTTTTTTATAAAAACAGTTTGATAATTAAAAAAACAAAAAATCACAAATGAACTTACACCCTTTACCTACTTTTTGACATAGTCAGCAACTTTCTCAACACATCCCATCATGATACCAGTTTCAATATGACCTGTTCATAGAAGTCTGTTTTCCTGGAGTATAGCCATCTGCGGACTGATGATTTCACTTCCGCATCTATTGCAAAATGTTGGCCAGCCAGAAATTTCTTCATGGGACCAAACAGATGAAAGTTCAGTCTTACTTTTTCTACATGTACTATGTATGAGGGCAGATAAAAAAGTAACACACAATACTTTTTTTTATAAAAACAGTTTGATAATTAAAAAAACAAAAAATCACAAATGAACTTACACCTTTTACCTACTTTTTGACATAGTCAGCAACTTTCTCAACACATCCCATCATGATACCAGTTTCAATATGACCTGTTCATAGAAGTCTGTTTTCCTGGAGTATAGCCATCTGCGGACTGATGATTTCACTTCCGCATCTATTGCAAAATGTTGGCCAGCCAGAAATTTCTTCATGGGACCAAACAGATGAAAGTTCAACAGTGCAGATTGAGTCACTTTGAATTTTTTCTCTATTGGGGAACCAGGAGGTTGTCACTCCATATTTGCCTACTTTGTTTCGGGTGTGTAATGGTATGCCCATGACTCATCAACAGTGACAATTCCTTTCAGAAAGTCATGCCTTTCTGTGGTGTACTACGTTAAGTGATCCAAGCTTGTCATCCTTCACTGGCCCAGGTTCTTAGGCACCCAGCGAGTATTAACTTTACAAAATTTCAATGTGTCATGAATAATATCGCACCATAGGAAATATTGAACTGTTGTGATAAGGTTCGCAGTAGCAAATGCCATTCATTCAAAATTTCCACCTCAATGCCTCTGATATTCTGTTGGGTTGCAGTTCCCAGAGGCTGGCGAACCACTAAGATTCATACGATCTTGGAAGAATGCACACCACCTGTAGACATTGCTATGGTCCATAAAATCATCCCCATACATGCCATGCATGTCCCTGTAAATTTCACTTGGTTTATGCCCTTTGGCTCACAAATATCAAACCACACCTCTTTATTCTTCACATGTGGATGACAGTAGCATGTCATAGTTCACGTTTCTCTCACCAGAGCACCAAATAAAAGAAAAAATACCCTCTGCAGTATAAACTTCAAACTATATCTATGTGAAATTGCAACATTCCAGCTCAATACAAAGTCAGAAAAAAATTATTGTGCATTACTTTTCAATCCGCCCTTGTACATAGTGTATAGAGAATTTTATCGGAAATATAAGTTTTGAGACTATCAGAGTACAGAGTGTTTTTAGAAAAAGGTCCATCCATGTATCTGTGCATGCTTGTGTGGGTGTGTGTGTGGTGTGTGTAAAAGACTGTTAAGTACCAAACTTTGTATTTTAGTTTATTATCTTCCAAGGATGTGATAGGAAGATTTTCAAGAAAATACTCCCACTCCAAACTACCTTTACATGCAAAATATTTTGAAAATGTTGTTTTTTCAAGAATAGCTCTAACAATTATGATTAAAACTCTGTGTATTATAGATATTTACAGCTCAAATAAAATGTATATCTTGAATTTTCTGGGAATTACTTCTGAGAAGCTGTTCATTCTGGATAAATTTTGCTGAATTGTGCATAACTAGTAAACTATATTATGAAACAGACCAAAAACTGACTACACAAAAAATGTAGTTCTGTTAAAACATTCAATTTATGCCATATATAATTTTTGTTGTAGAGTTGACTGTCTCCATGATATTCGTTGTTATTGATTTCAACTTTAAACTACACAACTTTTCTCAAACTTTTCCTTACATTTGTTTACTGCTAGCATTGCAAAATGAACTGAACTTCAATTGTTCACAGATTGACCAGCTTTTAAAAGAAATGACTATTGTTTTAGCCATATTTCCCTCCTGCTTACCAAGAATCAAGTAGTAAGGCCATTTCTATTAATGCTTATCTTGATTAGCATGATATGCTAAATGTATTATTTGTGTAAGAATAGTTTGTTTGCATGAACCAGTAGAAAAAATCATGTGAATGAAACACATCAGAATTTTAGAAAAAGGCTGTGTGTGTGCGTGTGTGCACGTGCATGCGTGTGTACATGTGTGTGTGTGTGCTACAAACTACCCTTTACATGGAAAAATTTTCTCTAAAGTGGCTCTAATGGTTTGTTAAAAATACTGTGTATTAAAGAAATTTACATCATAAATAAAATGCATATTTTGAATTTTCTGGGAATAGCCTGTTAAGACCTCTATATTGTTGATAAGTTTTGCACAATTTTGCATAACGTTTAACCATAAGAGATAGACATAAACTTACCTTACAAAAAAAATTGATCTTTCTAAAACACATAACTCATGTCATAATGTCATATAGGGTTTTTT
This sequence comes from Hymenopus coronatus, assembly GCA_030762935.1. Classification (NCBI taxonomy): domain Eukaryota; kingdom Metazoa; phylum Arthropoda; class Insecta; order Mantodea; family Hymenopodidae; genus Hymenopus; species Hymenopus coronatus. Next base: position 54,910,988 of record CM060898.1, read on the forward strand.
TTTTTTGTTTTTTGTTTTTTTCAGAGTAGACCCTTTTTTTAGATATTCCTTGTTATTGGTTTCAGTTTTAAACTATCTAACTTTTCTCAAAAGAGACCATGCAAAGTGAACCGAACCTCAATTGTTTCACATAGCGACCAGCTTTTAAAAGGTTTGACTATCGCTTTAGCATAATGTATTCTCTTATTTCTCTTCTACTTATAATGAAGCAAGTAATAAGACAAATTCTGCTAATGTGCATTTCAATTAGCATGATGTACATAAAAGAGTAATCATTTGTAAAAAATGATTATTATTTGGAACAGCTAGAGAAAGTTATGTGAATGGAACACGTCAGATTTTTGAAGAATAAGTTCCTGAGATGACTACAGAAGTCAAAGAGAGCTAAGAAAGCTGTATATTTAATAAGTAAAATATCTGAAATGAAATTAATAAAAGATTAAGTTTACACACACTTCACTTATTTATTGGGTAGGACAATGTTTCATGGACCTTTATCTGCATCCTCAGCTGTTGAGCCATTAGTACCGGAATCTGATGCTGTTGGTGCTGTTGTACTGTTTATATTGTCATCTGGTGGAAGGGCTATTAGGTTGAATAAGCAATACATGGGGGGGGGGGGGAGTTCATAATTCATGGCTGGATGGTGGTGTTTTAGGTTAGAAATCTTTTCTCATGCTGTTAACTCAAATGGATTGGGTAATTCTTTTAATAATTTTATTTCTGGGTTCATTTCATGGTTGTAGTGCCAAAAATGGTATGCAACTGCAGATTTGTTTGGATTCTTTAAGGTTTAGATTTCTTCTGTGTTTCTTGTTATGCATTTCAAAATTTATTTTGGTTTTACCAATATATTTTGAATTGCACTCCAAACAGTCTATAGAATATATTCCTGATTTTTTTGATAGGGGATATTTTGTCTTTCAGTGAGGATCCTAAGAGCTTTTTTATATTATTTTACTACTTTTATGTTGAATTTATTAAAAATTTGTTGTAAAGTTATAGGTTGTAGGTCAATTTGAAGTATGTTTTCGGTTCTTCCTTTGTTTCCAGGGTAGTTATATCTTTAATGTATTTTTGCTTCTTGTATTTCTTGATCTTCTTCATGGTGATTGAAATATCAAAACTGTTGGTTACTATTGTGTTTAAAATATTCTGATATTCTTTTTCATATCCATTGGTATTAGAGGAAAGTGAGTTTCAATTTGAGCTTTTCAAAAAAATTTGAAGGTTAACTGAATAACATTGTATAGAGTTGGGAACCAGAACATCCTACATCTTATGAAGGAATATTCCATTATTGTCTAGCTTTTTCACAAACTAGTTTATCAACTGAATCCTTTATCATTATTTAAAAACCCCTTCCATAAGCATCCCCTATATATCTAATTTACTCTTTACTTAGCATAGCAACAATGTCTGCATAGTATTTTACTAATTGTAACACTACTTTACTCAAGAAGCCATTTCTCTTCATTCTTCCTATATACTTTACAACTTCAGCATTTTGTTTAAACTACCCTTAATTTCTAACAATTTAACAATATTTTATGCATTTTAGCAAATCCTTTAGCACTAAAAAAAAAAACAAAAAAAAAAACAACAACTTCTTCTTCTTCAAAGTCTTGTGTATGTAAGTAATTTCAATTCCATATGTGCAGCCCTTTCAAGGGTGTTTCATGCAGATGTATGGATAGACAGACAGCAAAAGCAGCTCTAATGGGTGCTGACAGAGGCAACCCAAATTTAAGTCAGCAGTGCATTCTTCTCTAAGTTAATTCTATTTTCTATCTCATCTAGTATATAAGCTGTCAATTGAGTATTTCTACAAAAACCTAAGGTTCAAATATAATCTTCTACAGATGGTAAGAACTGTTATAAATATTGAAAATTAGTATAACATAATGGAAGAATTTATGCAGTTTATGTGATTATATCAGGAGAAATATATTATGTTTATAAATGCAGCCCTTTTGTGGTTCTATTGTTTTACACTACCATTGTCACTACATTTTCAGTATCACTGACTCTTTCGGAGCATTAATAGCATAAATCACAAAAGGCTGACTGTATGCAACAAATTACCTAAATCATTCAAAACCTTACAGAAAAGAGTTCCAAGTCTATGGTACATAAATTACAGTCAGCATAAAAATTCTATGATGTTAATGAATTTATAAAATTAAAATTATAAACTACTGTTATTAGTCTGGGTTTTTGTATTCTTGATTTTTACACCTAATTTTGTACATATTACAATGCTAAGGGATTAATAATTTTAGAATTGTTAACCCTCTGTTATTTAGTCTTTGGCAAATACCCTTTGTATTTATTTAAGTATTTATGTGCAAAATGTTGCTTCTTTCTCAAATCTTTTGTTTTTTGAATGAAAGGGTGATGCTAAGCTGTAAAAATAAGGAAATCTGTAATTTTTATTCCATTTTGTATAAACAAATAATAAAAAGCAGTAATCATTTGTGCAGTTAAGTGAAATTTAGGGCCATAAACTGAGGTGTTTCATGTTCCAAAAGTAGTTATTTATTTGGGTGACCTCAGTTAAAGCAACATAAGCATGTTGAGACCTTTATCATTCTTCATGGAGATAATCTTTAAAACATCTTATTGCAAAATTGGATAAATTTCCTTAGAAGATATTAATTATTTGTGGTGTAATTATTTTAGAATTTTGTTGTCCGTTGTAATGCATAAATGAAATTAATTCCTCTGTATGCGGGTTTGTCCGTTTAAATGAGTTTATACTGACTCTCTGTTAAACCGGACAAGTAAACAGAATTTTCAAATTCGCGCTTTCTTAGTTTGGTTGTTAGTTGCAGTCAGGTTAGTGTATAGCGCTAGTTGCAATCCCTGATTTCCAAGCAGACGAATTTAATGTGTAGCTTTGAGAAGTTTATGTATACTAAGTACCGTGGTCACATGCTTTTTATAGATTGATGCACCGGAACATCTTAAAATAAAATGGTTAATAGCGCTGCATAATTCTTTGTTGTGTCCATTTAGGTTATCCGAACACGATGCAGGTTATCTTTCTGCTGCTGTGTGGAGATTATACATTTTTATGATGTTGGCACTGCTGAGCAAATGTAATAGGTGAAAATATATTCGATTGAATAAACGGTTAAATATTTATTAGTTGTATAGTTTTTAATGCATAATAGTTTATTTATATATTTTAGATAGCTTAGCTTCTAATTTATGCATAAATATTTAGCTATTTAATTTTAAAACACAAATTAGAATTATTTCCTTTATATTTTTCTTCACCTTTTCGTTGCAACTGTAAACAGTGTTGCAGCGTGGAAAAAGCAGGCACATATGTTTGGGTGTTACTTGTAGCAGAAGGATGGAGAGCTGGGAGATCATCTCGAAGGATTAGATTTTTTTTAAACAATTTCTGTGGTGAGTAAGAATAAAACTACGCCAAAGAAATGTTCATAAGATATTTTAAAAATAAAGTAGTTTTATAATATTAGGTGTTATCACGTGTTATAACCATAGCTGTTAACCGCTTGGTCATGCATGTTTTGGCCTTATTCGTCCACAGGCGTAATGGCTGAAATATGACCCATATATACTACTTGTTATTTCAGAAGTTTATGCATATGCGTTTTATAATGAAAGTGCTTCACATGTTGGGATGCTGCACGGTGGTTCGTGCGTGTTTCATAAATAGCAGTATAATTTGCAAGATGGATAGCTATTTGTCCACGTAACATAAACCACAGCTGTGCGTAAGTTTAGTTGCTGTGTTCAACAATAAAACTGAAACAAACAGTTCTATTTTGTGTACAAGATAAGAGTATTAAATGGATAAACCTGTTTGTGGTTTGCAAGGTCAACGATGGAAAACTTTGGCAATACTGTACACGTAATGAAACTGGGTCAGCGTTCTCATACCATCTAGTTTTAAAAACTGATACTCTTGATTGTATCATCCTTCCGGAAATAGTCGTGATTAGCTAAATGCGTTGCCGTATATATTACACGTCAACGCTTCTATAATCGACATAGGGAGCCTGTTCGCTGTATCCACCTCCCCTCACTGTTAGCAATTTGTAGGCAGTATTTAAAAGCGGGTTAATTTATCCCGTCTCTACAAATGAGAGGTGTCGTCATTCGCTCGACACTTGCTCATTAATGGGAACCGTTGCTATGGAAACTCGGGCAGTGAAACAGGTTTTCGTGTTGCTATAGCAACGGCATCCCCGTTGGCATGGCGACTTATCGCTAGACTACGACGTATTGATACATCATGTCTACTTCCTTTTAGCGATTAATTCTGCGAGGCGCCGGAGTTTTGTTTCACGTAAAGTGTACCTAAGCCTTACTAAAAAAAAAAAAAAAAAAAAGAACATCCAGTCCACTTGTTTTTATAGTTCATATAAAGTTATTGTATATAGTATCAAGGCAACCCTCCTCTGAGTAAGAGATTAATTAAGATTAAGCATTCCATAAAGTGACGTTGAGGACAACGCTAAAACCCGATGAAATTGCGGTATGCAATTTTATTGGTTGCTGTTTCGCTTCTCTACTCATAGATAACGCTGGTAATCACTCGGTTACATCGTATGATTATGTAAGCAATGTAGTACTTGTAAATTTTCTCATTTGCAGGACATTATAATGAAAATATATCCAATTTTAAATGCCAAGAGTTGGTTCCCTTTTTGAGTTATACTGCAATGCCAAAGTTGTCTAAGGAGTCAGTTAAGACCCTGTCTCGATTTTCAATCTTAAATCATAGCGCTATCTTTAATTAGCAAGTCGGTCACACCTTCCCAGGAATGTGTAGCGAGTGTCATCAAATCTGATGACCTTGGCTTTTGATTATCTTTTAAAAGCTCATAATCGCGAATCATTGCGTATTCTCCGTTTTGCAGTAAACTTAATGTTGACATTTAATTGTGTTTCTGATTTATAGAACAGTTGCTCAGTAAATTGTCTAGCTGAACTAAGATGGCTTTCTTGTACTAAAAATGACGGTATATATATTTTCAAATGGATTTTTTTTAATCTATTCATACCTTAACGGCAAACAAATTTCGTCAAAAGCCTTTATAAACGCAATTGATATTCCCTATAAACATTTTAGGAACATTTCTTACGTTTTATTAAAACAAATAAAGCTAAATAGGTCTGCAAAATATAACGGGAATTCCGTAAGCCCACGTACAAATGTTTGAAATAAACGTATACTCGCCCGACTGGGTAGTGTGGTGGTAGCGTGTCTGCTTCAGATTCAAAAGGTCGCGAGTTCGAATCTCGCTTAGGGTGAGTTCCCGGATGTTTTTTTTTCCAGGATTTTCCCTTATCCTGAGAAGACGAATGTCGAGTAACTTTAAGCTCCATAAAACACATACTCGCAAAACTAACTGGAATTTTTCTGACAATTTATTTTGATAGTGTTTAACGCCTGCTTTTACTTCAGATGGCACCGCAAGAAATGGCAATTCCCTATATTGTGTGTTTAATTGATGCTGACCTAATACAGCAGTTTTTACTTTCTCTACACGTACTATATATATAGTGTATAGAGAAGGTATGGTATTGTATTGCACCCAAAAATTCGATACCGAGATATCACAGGAAATAAATGTTTTGAGACCCCCTAAACCCCCAAAAAAGTATTTTTAGAACAATGTGTGTGTGCGCGCGCGCGTGCATGTGCAGCATAGCTCAAAAACGAAAAGTCCGTTAAATACCAAACTTAATATTTAGGTTCAGTATCTTCCAAGGATGCGACACGAAGATTTTCAAGAAAATCCCCGAACCCTTAACTACCCTTTACATGGGAAAAAATAAAAAATAGAAAATTTCGGTTTTCTTAAAAAAGACTAACGATTTTGATTAAAATATGTTATGTTTAAGATTATTTTTCTGACAAATAAAATGTCTATCTTGAATTTTCTGGGAATACCCTTGATGACCTCATTACTGTGGATGAATTATTTTTGAATTTTGCATAACTAGTAAGCTGTAAGAGATGGACAAAACTTAATACACAGAAGATTTAGATCTCTCTAAAATGCACAATTTATGTCATATACATATTTTGGTGGAGTTGACCATTGTTGAGATATTCCTTGTTATTGGTTCCAGCTTTAAAATACCTAAATTTTTCTCATACGGGAACTTACGGCCACAAAGAAATGGATATCAATCCCATAGCAACCGTATTTTAAAACATTTGATTGTCGGTTTAGCCTAATGTATTTCTTTATTTCCCTTCTACTTATAAGAACTAAGTAGTAAGACCATTCTGCTAATGTTTATCTCGAATAGCATAAAATAGATAGAACAATCTTATCAACAATATTTAATTACAGAGATGTAGAGAAAATCATGTGAATGGAGAATGTCAGATTTTTTAATTTATCTCTGACAGAAAAACAACCATTTTTAAAAAAGAGAAAGGGGTGAGGGAGGATGTATATTGATAGGATTGCTATTTTTACTTTCTCTACACATATCAAGTAAATAGTGTATAGAGAAGATATTGTAATGCACCCAAAAATTCGATACCAAGGTTTCACCGGAAATATATGTTTTGGGTCCCTCCAAATCAAAAAAAAAAAAAAAAAAAAAAAAAACATTTTTGGAAAAAGGTCCGTATGTGTGTCTGTGGACATCATAACTCAAAAACGAAAAGACCATTAAATACCAAACTTGGTATTTTAGTTTGGAAACTTTCAAGGATGAGACACGGAAGATTTTCAAGAAAATCCCCCCACCCCCAACTTCCCATTTGGAATTTTTTTAGAACATTTTGATTTTCTCAAAAATGGCTCTAACCATTTTGATTAAAATATGGTATATTAATGATATTTAGCTGACAAAATATATATCTTGAATTTTCTGGGAATAGCCTATGAAGACTATTCTGGATGAATATTACGGAATTTTGCATAACTGCTAAACTGTAAGAGATGGACAAAAACTTACCACACAAAAAATGTAGAGCACGTTAAAACACAAAATTTATGTTATATACATTTTTACTTTCTCTATACGAACTATGTACATAGTGTATAAAGAAGGTATGCACTCTACCAAAAAATTCTATACGAGATTTCACCGGATATATATGTTTTAGGGTCCCCTATATCCAAAAAAAGTATTTTCAGAATAAGGTCCGTGTGTGTGTATGTGTTTGTGAACACGATAACTCAAAAACGAAAAGTCGATAAAATATCAAACTTGGTATTTAGTTTAGTATCTTCCAGGGATGCGACACGAAGATTTTGAGAAAAATCCCCCCCCACCCCAAACTACCCTTTACATTGAATTTTTTTCGAAAATTTTGATTTTCTAAAAATGGCTCTTAACGATTTTGGTTAAAATATCGTATATTAAAGATATGTAACTGACAAATAAAATGTATATTTTGAATTTTCTGGGAATAGCCTCTGAATACTACTTTATTCTGAGTGAATTTTACGGAATTTTGCATAACTGCTAAACCGTAAAAGATGGACAAAAACTTACACACAAAAAATTTAGACCACATTAAAACACACAATTCATGTTGTATACATTTTTTTCGTGGAGCTGATCGTTTTTGAGATACTCCTTGTTTTTGGTTTCAGCTTTGAAAAACTTAACTTTTCTCATACAGGAATTTGTCAACTCCTGTCCAAACAAACAAAGGAACTTCAGTCACACAGCAATGACTGTCAATTTAATCTATGGTATTCCCTTATTTCGCTTCTACTTGCAAGGAAGCAAGTAATAACACTATTTCTGCTAATTTTTCCTCGATTAGCATGAAGTAAACAAGCATAATAATTTAAAAAAATATTTTTGCAGAGATGTAGAGAAAGTCATGTGAATGGAACACATCAGATTTTTTTATGGTGGAGTTGATCGTTTTTGAGATATTCCCTGTTTTTTTTTGTTCCAGCTTTAAAAACTTATACTTTTCCCATACAGGAACTTGTGAGCTCCTGTCCATACAAACAAAGGAACTTCCGTCTCATAGCAACCAGCTCTTGACTATCACTTTAAGCTATAGTACTCCCTTACAAGAAAGCAAGTAATAAGACTATTTCTGCTATTTTTTTTCTCAATTAAAAGAATGAAATGGCGTTTTATTTATGGACGCTCTTTAACTGCTGTGGTTCTCAGCATCCCATTCTATATTGGGCGTGAAAGACAGATTAATTTTGCTCAGAGGCCTCTTTATCAGGCTTGAGGTTCTTTTTAAATCTACGGCACGGGATCCACGGCTTTACTTCCCTTCCGAAGGAAGCCATGCTAAGGATTTTTACGCCCGAAAAAACCTATCGTCCTCCGCCGGGTTTGAACCCGCGACGCTTTTTAGCAATAATTTATTGCAGAGATGTAGAAAAAGTCATGTGAATGTAACACATACGATTTTTACTTTCTCTAGCCCCGTATGTACAATGTACATAGGGATAGAGAAGTATTGCATTCCACCCAAAAATTCGATGTCGAGATTTCACCGGAAATACATGTTTTAGGACCCCCTGAATCCGAAAAAAGCATTTCCAGAAAAAGGTCCGTGTGTGTGTGAACACGATAACTCAAAAACGAAAAGTAGCTAAAATACCAAACTTCGTATTTAAGTTCAGTATCTTCCAGGGATGCGACACGAAGATTTTGAGGTAAATCCCCCCACCCCAAACTACCCTTTACAAGGGAACTTTTTTCGAATTTTGATTTTCTTAAAAATGGCTCTAACGATTTTGATTAAAATATCGTATATTAAAGATATTTACCTGAGAAATAAAATGTATATCTTGAATTTTCTGGGAATAGCTTCTAAAGACCTGTTTATTCTGGATGCATTTTACTTAATTTGGCATAACTAATAAACCTTAAGAGATAGACAAAAACTTAGTATACAAAAAATGCCTTGTTAAAATACACAATTTACGTCATATACATTTTTTTCGTGGAGCTTACCGTTTTCGAGGTATTCATTGTTATTAGTTTCAGTTGTGAAGTACTTATACTTTTCTCAGATGGGAGTGTCCGTGTTTCTTTTGTTCTACTCCTGGCCAAGAAAAGAAGCGATTTGTAATGACAATCGTATAACGATAGCTTTTAAAACATTTGACTGTCGATTTAGCCTAGTGTATTTCCTTATTGTCTTCCTACTTATAAGGAACTAAGTAATAAGAACATTGTGCTGAATACCTCGATTAACAAGGTGCAGAAAGAAGAATAATCTTATGTAAGAAGTTTGTAGAACGGCTAGAGAAAGTCATGTGAGTGTAACACATCAGATATATATATATATATATATATTTTTTTTTTATTTATTTTACATAGAATGTGTCAATGAGCATATTGCTCTAGGTAGGAACTACCCTTTAGTGAGACGGTAAGCAAAATACAAAGAATAAAATAAACCCATACTAATGAAATATATGTGTAATTTTTAACCTATATTGTGTAGGTGTATAATTAACTGTAATGCAATACTTCAGCAAACACCATAAGGATTTTCTGTTGTCAAATTTTTAGGAAATACAATATTAAATTAAGTATACAACATAGACTATCTATGACATCTAAATTACTTTGCCAAAGGGTATTAATGAGATCCAAAACCCGAAAAATCCAAATATATCGCTTTACTCAGTTTTTGATAAATGTATCTTAATTACTTTCTCCAGGATGGGGGTTGAAATGGGGTAGGAGTTTTAATAAATCTAGTTTTTTTGCTTGAATGAGAAATGGTATTAATTATAAAGTTTCGATAGAACGAGTATTTATGAAATTATGTAACTTTTTCATTACCTGTATACGTATCTTTTCTCGGGGTGGTGGAGAAGGACGTATGTTGACAAAGAAGGGTTTCCAACAGGGAAAATAGTAATGTTACTGAATCACCTACTCTTTAATGGATCGCTAAGATAGAAGAAGAAGGAGTTGAGTTCAATTTGAAGAGGACTGTTAAGAAATGCAAGACATCGATGAAACGACTTTTACTAAAAATACAGTTTTGTTTGGTAACGACGCTATCAATTGTCAGGATCACATCAGCGCCTCTGGTGTGTCGTAATTTCGTCCCAAATGATACTTTTACCTCCCAGTAAATCTACTGAAATAGGGCTGATCCTTTTAACCACAGGAGATAAAAAAATCTTATGTGTTCCATTCACATGACTTTCTATAGCTGTTCTACAAACAAACGTCTTACAAAAGATGATTCTTCTTTCTACAACTTGCTAATCGAGAAAACATTAGCTGAATTGGTCTTATTACTTAGTTCCTTATAAATAGAAGATAAATAAGGGAATACACTGGGCCAAAGTGATAGTCAAATGTTTTTAAAGCTGTCATTATGCGATTGTCATTGCAAATCGCTTCTTTGCTGGCCAGGAATAGAACAAAAGAAAAACGAAAAGTACTTTACAATTGAAACCAATAACAAGGAATATCTCAGAAACTGTTATTTTCACAACAAATATGTATGTTCATTAAGTGTGCGTTTTAACGAGATCTACATTTTTTGTGCAGAAGTTTTTGATTATCTCTTACGGTTTAGCAGTTAAGCAAAATTCGGCAAATTCATCCAGAATAAAGAGGTCTTCAGAGACTATTCCCAGAAAATCAAGATATACCTTTTATTTGGTTTGTTAATATCTTTAATATACGGGATTTTAATAAAAATCGTTAGCCATTTTTGAGAAAGTCAAAATTTTCGAACATTTTTTCATGTAAAGGCTGGTTTGTGATGGGGCGATTTTCTTGGAAATCTTCGTGTCGCATCTTTGGAAGATACAAAACCTAAATACCAAGTTTAGTATGTAACGATCTTTTCGTTTTTGAGCTATGCTATCAACACACACACGCGCGCGCGGACCTTTTTCTAAAATGCTTTTTTCGGACTCGGGGGACCCCAAAACATATAATTCCGGTGAAATCTCGACATCGAATTTTTGGGTGGAATAAAATACCTTCTCCATCCACTATGTACATTGTACATAAGGGCTAGAGAAAGTAAAACAACTGTTTGGGCTGGGTTGGAACACGCATCCTTGGGATCCGAGAGCCAGCACCTAACCAACTGAGCCACTTAGATGGGCACAACCCTTACTTGGAACATTTTCACAGCAGAATCTCATTTTTGATAATCTCAGCTTATTTTAAAGTCTTATTCCGCATTGTTAAATAAAGCAAAAACTGACTTGTTCTATTCACATGACTCGTGCATTTGTTCTGCAGACAAAGTGTTTGTATAAAAAAAAATGCTAATTTAGATAAACATTGTCGGAAATTGCCCTAGTACTTAGTGCCTTATAAGTAGAAGAGAAATAAGAGAATAAACTAGGCTAAATAGACCGTCAAGTTTTTAGATTTTCGCTGTGCGATTGTCATGACCAGGAGTAAAACAAAAAGGACGTGAAATAGATGACTTCCAGTGTGGGATAGATTCAAGTATTTTAAAATTGTAACCAATAACAGGCTCTACAAAACAAAAATACATATCACATAATTTGATGTTTTAACGAGATCTAAATTTTTTGTTGTGTTGTATATCTCTTAGGGTTTAACAGTTACACAAAATTCATTTGTCACACTCAAGAGGATGAATCTTGCTTAGGGTGAGCTACCCAGATAAGGTTTTTTATTCTTTGCCTTTTTTTTTTTTCTTTCTTCAGGGTTTTCCCGTACCCTGAGAAGACAAATGTGGAGTAACTTTAAGCTCCATGGACCCCGAGATCATTTGAGCATCATTTCACTGATTTCATTTATTGTCCTATGTGGCTAACCGGGTTAAAGGACGTTAAAAAGAAAAAAAAAAAAGTAGTTCAGAATGAAGAGGATTTCAGGTGTTATTCCCGAGAAATTTGGGATATACATTTTATTTGCCTTTTAAACATCTTTAATATACTGCATTTTAATACAAAATCGTTAGCCGTATTTTAGAAAATCGAAAATTTCGAGAAAAAGATGTTCCTTGTAGAAGGTAGTTTGGTGGGGGGGTGGATTTTCCTGAAAATCCTTGTGTTGCATTCTTGGAGGATACTAAACTAAATACCAAGTTTGATATTTAACTGACGTTTTGTTTTTGAGTTATGTTGCCCACACACGCATGCACAAACCTTTTTCTGAAAGGTGCATTTGTTTCTAAACTCAGGGATCGCCAATTTACCATTTCCGGTAAAATCTTGGCATCAAATTTTTGAATGGGATGCAATACCTTCTCTACCTACTATATACCACATATGTGGTAGAGAAAGTGAAAGCCAACTGCAAAAATATACTAAAATTGTTTTACTCGATAGTCGTGCAAATGCAAATGCATTGATACTTAGGAATCTGGATTCTCCTACCATATCTTTTCCTTTTAACACAAAATTTAGTAAGGTAATTCTTGCATATCTTGAGCCAGAAATATACTTGCAGGACTTGGGTTAACAAGTACAGATATACATATATTTCATATCTGGCATAGATTAAAATTTCAAAATAAAAAGCTATAGTATTTAAACAAAGTACCTATTCATTAGAGGAGTTGACATATTCAACTAGTGGAATTTTCTGTTATCCCCAGGTGATAAGACTCGTAAATGTACACATAGCTTAACATTTCAAGTGCATTTACAACAGTTAATCTCTTGCATTCTGAAATTTGGCAACACAGGAACTTTACTCTTAAATTTTGTATCAATTGATAACTAGTTACATGAATGAGTGTTTGCTTAACTTTTTGTTTGTTTGTATTTTTATAGCCATTATAAAATTCCTATGGTCATATTGAGGGCTTTAGACTTACACATTGATGTTTTACTTTTTTTTATGTGTTATAATTTCACATGTGCATTTGCTGCCGCACCCATCCTCTATGGAGGGTAGAGAATAATCCTAATTAAAGAAAGATTTCCACTATGACTGGTAATTGAATCCTTCAAGTGAGAAGTCGACTTACTAAACACTCGAGCTTGGATAATCACATTGCATTTGAAGAGTACAGGAAAAGAAAATGATTTGTCCACATTATCAAATTGTTCAGGAGAGCAATTTTAAAATTTGAAACCAAATGCCATGAATACTAATGGATAAATTAATGAATACTAGTCATTTGGAAGGACATGTTATATACATTAAATTTAATATAAATTGATATCTTAAATATTTAAATTGTTTTATTGGAATAATATATAAAGTAATGTCATGCATTACAAGAGAAAAACCTGCTCTTTGTATATAACGATATTGCAAGTAAAACAATATTTTTTGTTAAACATTATGTGTTAGAAATTTTGTAATTAAAACAATGAAACAGTAACGATACTTCATCTTAAACAATGTCTCTTTACTATTTTATCTTCACATGATAAAGTGGTAGTAAGAATAATATCACTGTGTCCCAACATGCACTTCTCAACCTAGTGCAAAAGGTTTATGTAAAACATTCTAGTTCCTTGTCCACAATACTCCTTCAAAACTTGGAGGTCCTGATACTTTTCTTTCGATATTGCCAGAGGACCTGTAAAGACAAATTGTGATAATCATTTTTATTATTATTAATAATCTAAAGTAATCTTTTAATACAACATACAGATATATTTTTTTATTATTATTATTTTACCACTGTAAGCAGGAGATGGATATTCTCCAAACTGTTGCTCTTGAAGTCACTGTGAAGTTCTCACCTTCAATTAAATCCAAGCTCCATTATAAGTTTCTTGATGTTGAATGTTGGGGATGTTGTTTTGTGATGAATACCTTTCTGATGGGCCTTATTAAAAATGCACATTTCTTCAAATATCTCTTCTCCAGAAATTACTCAATTTTGAATCATATCGTGATTGACCACCACAACATCAAAAGGCTTGGGTTTACATCAAGCTTCAACCATGTCCATACCCAATTCATTGGAACTTGCTACTGCCTTGTGTTAATCAGTGGTATATTCTTATCACAATCCATAAAAGTGTGTCCTCTAATAGGGAAAGTTACGTTCACAGTCTTCAAAAGTTTCAGTTCACAAGATAGTTAAGATGCCTTCAAACTGTGTAATTCTTGTCCTGGCCTGAACACGAATCACAAAAAACTTAGAGATGTTTGATTTTATTGTCCAATAATTCTGTCACAAAGTATTTAAAAAGCAAACAACTTCATTGACCTCTTTCCTTCCAATATCTTTGGTGTAAGTGTAGAGCACTGAAGTTGCAATTGAAAACTGATGAATATTGAAATAGTAAACAGACAACTTGCCTTTTATAATAGACATCATTAGTGCTTATGTTTGGTAAGCATACATTTTTTTGGCAGTTCATGCAGATTGCTCCTGTTTCACTCGACTTTTGGCTTCTTAAATGAGCATATTTCTTTCTGGAATAGAATGTTTCTACTTTTACTGTGTGAAACTTGTAATCAATGGTGATCATATTAATTTCTTTCAAGACTTGTTTCTTCATGTCATCATCTAAATTTTAAGACAATTTTGCATTCAACACTATCGTCTCGACCTGTCACAGGTTGATCATGTATCACTCCTTGGATACCCAAAAGTTATTTTGATTTTGCTGTTGAATACTGTGCTATACGTTTCATATGGAACATCAAAATACGGTATTTTTCCTGCAACATTCATGCAATTTTTTCATTGAAAGATCCTCTGGGAGATACAACTTCTTTGTCTTGTCATTACTGCAATGAATTGATCCATCTTTAAATTAATTAGTGTGATCATAAACTGCCTTTCCTACTTTTTCCTGGTCTATTTTGATGCTTACCCCTTCCATCACGGGGAGACTCGCCCATCTTCATAAATTTCTTAACTGTCATTAATCGGCGCCTGTTATTCCGTGTACTGCCATGAAATTGTTCTGCATACATGAATTTAATGTACAATGTCGTCACGTTTCACTCTCACTGTATAGTTGAAATTACACTCTCAAAGCTGTGCTTCATCTTCATTCTTCCTTGATCGCCTTCTGTGAACTGGAAGTATTGTAATAAGACTTGTTAGGTGCAATGATTGTCCATTCCAATCTTCCTTATCATTAAAGTTTCACATCATATTTGATCTTTCTTCAGCACTTACTTCCTCAAAACACTTTAACTTACAGTTGCAGCCTCCTAGTTCGTATGGCTGAAACTCTAATTCCTTCATGGCTCCACTCATTCGCCCTCGTCCTTGCTTTTTCCTAACACTGATAGAAGTTTTCATCCTCAGATGAAGCACTCATCATTCAGTATAAATAATAAACTATTAAAACAAATGAATCACAACGCCTGAATTACTCAATAGAATGTCTCAAACTAAAGATGGTTTTCATTCAGTACCAACAATGCACAATAAAAGAAATGTTGCATTAGTGCCAACAATGCACAATAAAGGAACATTTTCTGTTTGTTTAACATTGTTTGCCAACCCACAAGGAATCTAAAACTTAATACACATAGGTCAAAACACTTTCATTCCCTGTAGCAAGAGACAACACGTTCTTTCCCAGCATCTAAAATGGGTTATAGAACGTGAACTAATCGTTATCACCTGGTCGATTAGCAATATTACAAGACGGAATCCTACATCTCATAGCATAAATAACTTGTTTTTGAAAGAAAAAAAAGTGAACAGGGCACATTCTTTTCCTGTATTCTTCATTTGTTATTTAACACCACTTGTTATCTCGACATTTGAAGAAAACCGATGTCATTTCATTGCATTATCTGTCTGCATTTTATAAGCCTCAACATGAGTTTTAATCATCGCGTGCGATAGGTGTTTCGTATACATATGAGATTCCCAATAGTTAAAAGTAGGGTAGATTTTGTATTGTTTTAATTTTTACTTCTACAAGACTGCTTAGCCTAAAATGCCATTTCCATGCCGAAGTCGATGGACCTAACACTTTTGAATTTTCTAAACTCATGGTGTGTAAGGATGGTTGAACGGAAAAATGGATGTATCCCATGCACCATCCTTATTCAGGTGCACTTATCCGAAAAGGGGGATTGAGTTCCTGGCTTTGGGGTATTTTAATATCTTCAGTGTTAAAATTTTGGAGCCTAAATTTCCGTATCCTACTTGTTAGTTTTGTTTCATCCTCCTTTCCACACCCGCACCGTGGTTCTCTTGAGAATCCCGTAAGTGTATAGTATATGCTTGCAAAAGCTGTCACAACAGCCGGTTAAAAATCCGATAACCTGCCACATTCGCAAACGACTATGAGGCAGAAAGTTCTCTATGTGTTGATAAGTGTGTTAAATTAGCGTCCTATTCCCGCCCCTGTTTGCTTTTACCTATTTATCAAATATTGATGTTGCGTCCATTCTACCATAGCCAAGCGGACTCTTCTTGTTGGAGTTCCAAAGAAGTATATTGGTCCCATAAAAGGGACGGAACCACCTTATTCGCAAAATTGTTTGCTAGTTCATTTCCCTTATTGTGAGAGTGCCCTAGTACACACCCTATTGTGATTAGGATGGGCCACAGAGGAGTAACCTACGTCCTCTGATAAAGCCAAACTTAGATGTTCTTACTGCTTGCTTTATACAGCCAGGCTATCAGCGCAAGTAATAACATACTTTATAATTGTTATTTAGGAAGATAGTGTACGGGTTGGAGCTGAATAAGTGCAAATTTTTGTATCAGCGTTTGAGGACAATGTGATGATCCAGTATTTTCTAAAGGTGTGTTCATGGGGAAATTTTTACCATTTTTCCAGTATGGCTATTATTCCTCTATCTCAGACTTTCGATGCTTTCGTAAACGGTCAAACGGTTTATCTTCCTTTGTCTTCTGACCCTTAACCTGCCCGACGTAGGTGGTGTGATGTGTGTAAACACAGCAGAGACAAGCTCAGGACCATTCAAAACACTCTATGCCCTATACTTGTGTTCATTCATGACAATAATATGAATATGCGGACAAAATAATATGCATTATGTTTGATACGCATTGGTTTCTACTAAATATCAAATTATTTGCACTTATTCACCTCCTACCGTATAGTACATATTGGAAACAGGTCAATATAATAAAAGCTCAGCTTAGATTCAGTATATCTAGTACAAAGAGAGGATAACCTAATAGCAATTCCACAAACTTCCGACTGCACCAGGGAGCCACCTGTAAACCATACAGGCCCTCCCCGCCCAATTTCATCGGGTGGCGGCCCCTCTTTCCTTGATGTAAGACTACCTTAACTCTGTTTTCAACATAAAATAAGGATACATAAAGTCTATAATCATCCTGAAACAGAAGATACCTGGCAGTTGTAGCCATGACTTTACAAGTTGAACGTCCCCAAAGCATAGAGTGGATTATCATAATGCCCATATGGTCAAATTTTGAACACTGTTGAGCCTGCTGATTGATGTCTCAATCTCAGTAACAGACCATCATACTGAGGAGACATGCATCATTGGGGTCGAGTGGCTGAGGTTTAGTGACAACTATTTTCGGTCTTAACCCGACTTCGTGCTATTAGCTTGTTGAGTGACAATTTTCCATGCCATCTGCCGAACGGCTGTTCGATGCGGACCTGTCATCCAGTAACAATAGAAATACAGTAATTGAATCCGATTCGGGAAAGTGGACCCTAAGCAAGAGTCATAGTTGTCTTCACATTAGCAGTAACTCCGTCAGAGGAAGCCTTATGAACCCCAGCCTGCATCCCCAATATATTTCAGTAATATTATATGCATGGAGTTGTACCAGATTCTTACTCAAATACCGTAAGCCTTCCTATCCTTATAAAGTGCCCGGGCTGATATATAGTTATCCAGGTTAATCAATCTTTGTGGTTATGAAACCCACGAAGTTGAGTCCTCTGTGATTCCAGAAAGAAATATAAGCAAAGTTTTTAATCACTCTCATCTCGATCACCAGGGGGCAATTATATTCTTGGGACTGGACTACAGTGTGGATGAGGTAGGCTACATCCAAATTCTTCACCTTTCTTATGTTGTCGAGAAATGCCGCGTTCTCAGCTTATGCCCTTCCTGAAGGACTCCAATTGGCCCTACGCGGGTCTTCATATGGGCGCTCCATGTAGGGTCCTTCTAGATCAAACACGACGTGTCTATGATCTATTCTAGAGCTTTACAAAGTTACCCTCCAATTCCTTAATTCTCCCAGGATGTTAAAATAACCTAATCGATGACCTCCCTACTGCCATTGCAGAACGTTGGAGTGCCTTGTGAATGTATGAACTCAAGATCAGTTGCACTGCGAGGGCGGTTCAATAACACTAGTCAACACTGTTTAATCTTATAAAAGATTATTCATTTATCTTGTTAATTGAGATAAACATTAGCAGAAATGATTCTATTACATACTTTTTAGTAAGTAGAAGGAAAATAATCAAGCGAACCAGGCTGAAGCGATAGTCAAGTCTTTTAAAAGTTGGGTGCTGTGTGAAACAATTTAAATTCGGCTCTCTTTGCATGGTCAGGAGCAAAGAGAGATGAAATGAAGAACAACTTCCTGTTTAAGAAAAGTTTTAAGTAATTTAAAATGAAACAAATAACAAAGAATATCTCGAAAATAAGTATGACATAAATTGCCTGTTTTAGCGAGATATACATTTTTTGTGTTGTATGTTGTTCTCTCTGTCTCTCTCTCTTTCTCTTACAGTTTAACGGTTATACAAAAAGTCACCTAGAATGACAAGTATTTCGTTTGTCATGAAAATATCGTAAACTAATGGTATTGTCATCGAAATGTTAGATCCATTTAAATTGTTCTTTAAAAAAAAGTAGGTATGGGTGGGATGATTTTTCTAAAAATCTTTGTGTCGCATCCTAGGAAGATACTGAAATTAATCACCCAATTTGGTATTTAACGGACTTCAATATTTTGAGTTATGGTGTCCACCACATACGCACACACATACGCTGACAGTTTTCTAAATTTTTATTCAGGGGTCTCAAAACAAGTATAAGTATTTCCAGTGAAATCTCGACATTGTAGTTTTGGATGGAGTAAATTCCTTTAGTTCCCAATATATTTCGTAAAGGTTCTGGAACATGACTTGCTTAAATGATAATAAAGACCGATCTTATCACTGGTTTATCCGCACAATGGGGATGAAGTCAGTGTACATTCAACAAGTGATACTTTCATATTTGCATTAGGCTACTGTATAAATGATGTTGAGTCCAAGAGCTCACGTAAAGGAAGTCACGCGATGCTTCCTATCTCATAATTAGGCACGTCAAGCTGGACTCCTGGCGGCTAAGGGTGCATTCATAAAACTAGAAATTTACTGCGTTAAATAAGTACCTATCATTTTGGAGTTTTTAGTATATGGTATGTGATTGTAATGCGAACACGCTAGAAAATTCGCACGCAATATTGGTACATTTGATCTATTAACAAGTGGGCGAAGGTTTCAACTATTTTTACTTTCGCTACTATGTATATGTAAATAGTGCATGTGGGCGCGCGCGCGTGTTTTGAGAGAGAGGGAGGGAGAGAGAGAGAGAGAGAGAGAGAGAGAGAGAGAGAGAGAGAGAGCGTCCCATACCCCACACTACACTTTACATGGAAAAGTATTCGGCATTTTCGATTTTCTCAAAAATGGTAAACGATTTTGGCTAAAATACCATACATTAAAGATTCTTCAGTGATAAAACGCGTATCTTGTTTTCGGGAAAGCTCTTCATTCTAGATGACCTTTGCATAACTAGTAAACCATAAGAGATAGAAATTGTTGCATCTTTTTTGTTTCTTTTTTTCTTGTTTGAGTGGAATTAACAATTTCATAGATATTCCTTATAATTTTCCAATATTTATGCTTATCTCAAATGGGAATTCGCAAAGAGAGCGGAATTTCAATGTCATCACATATCGACCAGATTCTAAAGGATTTGACTATCACTTTAGCCTTCCCTTATTTCTCTAGTTGATAGAGAAGGTACCAAGCTTGGTATTTAAGTTCAGTATCTTCCAAGGGTTTCGACAAGATTTTCAGGAAAATGCCCCTAACCAATTACCCTTTATATGGAACATTTTTTCGAAATATTTGATTTTTTCTTAACGATTTTGATTAAAATGCCAATTGTTTAAGATATTGGATTAATTGTTTTTTCACACATAGGAATTGGATAGGTAGAGTCAGAGTGAAAAATTCAATGCCTTAACCGGGATTTGAACCACGGATCTCCCGATCTCTAGCCGATTGCTCTGCCACTGAGCTTCCATGGCAGCATGGCACTGAATTTCTCAACTGACTCGCATGTTTCCCGGTATTCTCAAAATTATTTTCAGATGACAACCCCAGTGGTGACTAACAATGTTGTAAGTACTTAAGTACCAGGATTCATAGTATAGCCAACTATTATGGTCAATTGGAAATTGATTATGCCACAAAAAAGATCACTTGCAACAAAGGGTGCGTTTTAAAAACTTTTTGTACCTAGTACGTTTTCATCGCTTAATGTATATGAGCTATACAAGATTATAAAAAAAAAAAAAATAAAAAAAAAACACCCTCATTAAGAGAACTTCATAACCTATTAAATATAATTCTAAATTTATCATGAAAGTATACTTAATCTATAACCGTTAAAGCAATTTTAAGGTCAAACCTTTCGAAACATTTATGGTGTAAAGGTTACTTGGAAGTGGGGAGATTTTCTTGAAATCTTTATAGAGGATTTTTGGAAGATGTTAAACTTCAATACCAAGTTTAGTATGTATCCCTCTTTGTTTTTATTTAACGTTTTTTAACCTCGTAGGTCATATCGGGGACGATGAATGAAATGGGTGAGACGATGCTCAAATGTGACCGAGGTCCATTGAGCTCACAGTTACCCGAGATTCATCTTCTCTGGTTAAGGGAATATCCCGAAAAAACACAGTAACACATCCCAACCGAAATTTGAACTCTGGACCTGTTGAATGTGAGGCAGACACACTACCAGCGCATTACAGAGGCGGGCTAAAATATCTTATCGGATAACTCCCCCTAACCTGGAGCCGAACTCGAGACCTCTTGAATGTGAGACAGAAACGCGGGCTTTTCGGGTTTTAGTTATGATCTTCACAGGTACAGGCATACAAGCGCGTATCATGATACTTTTTTTTTCTTTCTAAATATGCTTTTTCGGTACCTTCAAAACCTGTACATTGATTAATATGTAGGAAGTTAATATTAATGGGGCAATTTTTTGGATTGATAAAATAATGAAACAATTTGTTCGAGAAAGCATAATTTCTAGACCGGTGAAACTACGATATCGAATTTTGAGTGAAATTAAATGGCTCCCCTGTTTCTCTATGCAGTAGAGAAAGTAAAAACTCAGCTGTGTGAAACGCCTCTAGCAGTGAAGCTAATCAGATTGGCTGAAAGAACGTGCTGTTTTTAAAAGCCTTTAACGCATTTTAGAAAACGCTAATCTTCGCATGCCGGCCGTCATAGGTCTTCAGAACCCTAAACAAGGAGGGATGATTATACGAATGTCTGCGGCGGCATCCATGAACATTTGATCAATGTAGAACAATTTAAGCGATGTGTTAATCGGCAAAGGACGTTAACGGTTGCGATGAAATTGGTGCGAAATTGTTTTCAGTGAACATAACAGCACAGTAAAATAAAGCAAAATGGCAATACATAAACAGGCCCTAAACTGTATCATATACAAATGGTAAATCTCAACCATGCATTAACTTTTGTGTTAATGACTCCTAGATCATTTAAGTAGTATTAGTCTCTCTAGCACGTATCTACAATGTACTAAATAGAGAAGGTATTGATTCCACCCAAAAATGCTATACCAAAATTTCACCGGAGATACATTTTTTGAGGCCCTGAATAAAAAACAAACATAGAAACATGTCGCGCGTTCGTGTGTGTGTGTGTGTGTGTGTGTTTACAGCATAACTCAAAAACGAAAGGTCGGTATTTAAGTTCAGTATCTTGTAAGGACGCGACACGAAGATTTTCAGGCAAGTCCCCCCAGCCCCAACTACTCTTTACATGGAATATTTTTACTTTCTCTCATGTACTATGTACATAGTGTATAGAGAAGCTATTGTATTGCATCAACAAATTCGATGGTGAGATCTCACCGGAAATACATGTTTTGGGACCTCCTGAAGCCAAAAAAAGCATTTCTAGAAAAATATCCGTGTGTGTGTGTGTGTGTGTGTGTGTGTGTATGTATGTGTGTGTGTGTGTGTGTATGTATGTGTGTGTGGGGGTGGACAGCATAGCTGAAAAACGAAAAGTCCGTTAAATACCAAACTTGATATTTAAGTTCAGTATATTCCAAGGATGCAACACAAATATTTTCAAGAAAATTTCCCCACTCCAACTACCCTTTACATGGAAAAATTTTTGAAAATGTTGATTTTCTCAAAAAGGGCTCTAACGATTTTGATTTAAAGATATTTACATGACAAATAAAATGTATATCTTGAATTTTATGGGAATAGCCTCTGAGGCATCTTTATTCTGAATGAATTTTGCATAACTGGTAAACCGTAAGAGATAGACAAAAACTTACTACAAAAAATGTAGAGCTTGTTAAAACGCACAATATATATTATATGCATATTTTTCCTGGAGTTGACCGTTTTTAAGATACTCCTTGTTATTGAGTTATTTTAAAATACTTTTCTCATACGTGAACTTGTCAGCACCTGGCCACGCAAAGAATCGGAATTCTATACCGTAGCAACCACGTTTTAAAGAAATGGAAATGGCGTGTTATTTATGGACGCTCTTTAACTACTGTGGTTCTCAGCGTCCCGTTCTATATTGGGCGTGAAAGGTCGCTTAATTTTGCTCAGAGGCCTCTCTATCAGGCTTGAGGCTCTTTTACGTGCCGTAAATCTACGACACAGGACCAACGGCTTTATTTCCCTTCCGAAGGAAGCCATTCTAAGGATTTTTACACCCCTCCGCCGGATTTGAACCCGCGACCTTGGATATATGAAGTTAGCATGGTAACCATTGCACCACGGAGGACGACCCACATTTTAAAACATTTGACTCTAGGTTTAGCATAATCTCCTTATTTCCCTTCCACCTATAAGGAACTAAGTAATAAAACCATTTTTGCAAATGCTTATCTCGATTAGCATAAAGTGGATAGAAGAATAAGCTTATAACAATAATTTGTTATAGAGGTAGGAAAAGTAATGTGAATGGAGCACTTCAGATTTTTTCGATTTTTTTTTTTTTTAAAAAAAATGGCTAACGGTTTTGATTAAAATACCATACGTTTAAGACTTTCTTTATGGCGGATTAAATGCATATCCAGAATGTTCTGGGAATAGCCTCTGAAGACCTATCCATTCTGGATGACTTTTTATAACTTTTGGTATTACTGGTAAACCGTAAGAGATAGACAAAACTTGCACGAAATGTAGATTAGATTTGTGTAGGATTTGTCATAAACATTTTTTGTGTGGAGTTAACCGTTTCCGAGATATTCCGAGTTATTGGGTTATATTTTAAGTTACTTTAACTTTTCTCAAACGGGAAGTCATCTTCTTATCGCGTCTCTTTTATTTACTCCTGGCAAGCAAAGAATATTTTATTGTTTCACGTAGCGACCGGCTTTTAAAGGATTTGGCTACCGCTTTTACCTAGTGTTTTCATTTATTCTCTTCTGCTTACAAAGAAGCAGGTAAAGACCAATTCTGCTAATGTTTATCGCGATTAGCATGATATAGATAAAGAATAATCGTTTGTAAGAAAGTTTGTTTGCAATAGTTAGAGAAAGCCATGTGAATGGAACTGATCAGCTTTGTTTTTTTTTTTTTTTTTTTTTTCCTTCTCTGACACTAAATAGATAAACAAGGCATTGGATTTCGCCCATTGTAGCAGCAACAAGTATTATAATTGCAATAGTTGGATTTATTAAATTTTCTTATGAATTCAATGAAAAACTTATATTCAAAAATTTTATACTATAATTTCACTGGAATTGCACGTTTAGAGTGCCCATTAATAAACAAAAGCAATTTTTCTTAAAAGGTTTGTATGTGTGTGTGTGTGTGTGTGAGAGAGAGAGAGAGAGAGAGAGAGAGAGAGAGAGAGAGAGAGAGAGAGAGAGAGAGAGAGAGAGAGAGAGGGGGAGGAATCACCACCCCCAAACTACTCTTTGCATGGCAAGTTTTGATTTCACAAACATTACTATTTAAGATATTTTCATGACGTTTGTTTCATTTAACATTTTTTCATGTATATCTTATTTCTGGGAATAGCCTCGGTAGACTTCTTCTTTTTTATGACTTACATAACCAGTGATCATAAGAGAAAGACAAAAATCTTACTACGCAATAAATACAGATCTTGTTAAAGCACACATTTTGATTTTTTGGAGTTATTAATTACCAAGGGTTTAGTTTTAATTTTATAATACTTATACTTTTCTCAAATGAGAACTTTTTATTACATTTTTTAAATGTTTTATTACTCCTGACTATACAAAGGGACGAAATTTACCCGCCCCTATAGTGTGGAAGTAGCGTGTCTACCTCACATTCAAGAAGTCCGAGTTCGAATCTCGGTTAAGGTAAGTTGTCCGGATAGTTTTCCCGGGTTTTCCCTTAACAGAGAAGACGGGTGTCGAGTAACTTTACGCTCCTTAGATCCCGGGCTCATTGGAGCATCATTTCACCGATTTCATTCACCGTCCGATATGCTCTACCAGATTAAAGAACGTTAAAAGCTTAGATTTAAAAAAAGGGGGGGGGGACCGAATATCAAGGCCATTGCATAACGACCGGCTTTTAAAACTTTATCACTTTAATCTAGCGCATTTCCTTATTTCCCATTTAGCTTCAGGAAATAAGTAATAAGACCATTTCTATTTATGTTTATCTCGAATTAGCATGAAGCAGATAGGATACGCTTTTGTAACAGTAGTTTCTTGTATAACAGATGGAGAAAATAGTGTGTGGAACGCATAAGACTTTCGTTTTGTACAATCTGGAGGTCTTCAAAACATGTATTTCCGGTGAAATCTCGGTATCTATTTTGGATGAAGTGCAATACTTTCTATGCCAATTAAGTACCTGTACGTGGAAGAGAAACAAAAATGGCTAGCTTAGATAAATTAATTAAATGTTTGCTTGAACTGTTCTGCAGTGGTCGACTCTTATTCAGCTTAAAATTTACGACCAGTCTGAAATGTAGATAATTAATTTAACAGAGGTTGAGCATGTGCTTCGCGGATGTACTGTACCAAATTCAAGCAGAATTTAATTAGATTTTATGTTTAATGTGCTCTTAGACCAGGAATAAAACTACGTAGCAACGTAGAGCATGTAATAACCCTAGAGCAACAATCAGGTGCTATATTTGTGACTATACCACTCGATTTTTATATAATTATTACAAGTTTATATATTACGGCATTTAAATATTAAAATATATATTCCAGACTATGACTTTAAAAATAAAAAAATCTGATGTGTTTCGTTCCTATGGTTTTCTCTGCTTATTCTGCAATACATTGTTATTCTTACAAAAGCCTGTTACTTTATCTGCTTCATGCTAATTAAGGTAAACATTAGCAGAAATAGTTTTATACTTTCTCTACATGTACTATGTAATATTAGGTGGAGAAGGTATTGTATTGCATCCAAAATTCGATAGCTAAATGTCACCGGAAATACATGTTTTGAGGACTCCGGAATAAAAAAAAATAGAAAATGATCAGTGTGCGTCCGTCAGTGGACAGCAAAACTCATACACGAAGACTACGTTAAATACCAACCTTAGTATATAAGTTTAGTGTCTCCCAAGGATGAAAAACGAAGATTTTTCTAGAAAACCCCTCCCCCTAAACGACCCTTTACATGGAAAAAGTTTCGAAAAATTTTTTCTTAAAAATACCTTATATTAAAGATATTTACATGACAAATAAAACGTGTATCTTGAATTTTATGGTAATAGCCGGTGAAGTCTTCTTCATTCTGAAATACTTTTACATAACTAGTAAACCTCAAGAAACAGACAAAAACTTACCATTCTAAAGATGTAAATATCGTCAAAACGCGCAATTTATGTCCTTTGCATTTTGTTTCCGAGAGGCTCCTTGTTATTGATTTCAATTTTAATGCAGGAAGACGTCAGTTTTTCTTTTGTTTTACTCCTGGTCATGCAAAGAAGCGAAATTCAATGACAGTCGCATTGCGCCAGATTTTAAAACATTTGACTGTCGCTTTAGCATAGTTTATGCCCTTATTTCCCTTCTACTTATAAGGAACTAAGTAATAAGACAAATTCTGTTAATGTTTACCTGGATTAGTATGGAGTAGAAAGAAAGAGTAATCTTTTGTAAGAAGTTTGTTTGTAGAACATGTAGAGAAAGCCATGTGTATGGAAGACTTTCTTTTATTTTACATATATTATGTATGTTAAACGGGAATAAGAATATATGCTTGGCTAAAGCGATAGCCAAAATGTTGAGATGACTAAGGCTGGTTGCTATGCGATGGTCTTTTGAGCAAAGTTTAAGTAGGGAAATTTAAAGAAATGAAAAAATGGAATAACTAGGTAATGATAACCCCCTCCCCCCCAAAAATTATATATGACGAGATCAGCGATTTTTGTGTAGTAAGATTTAGTCTATCGCTTGTTTCTTATCAGTTATGCAGAAAACAATCGAGAAAGAAGAGGGTTTCAGAGGCTATTCGAATATTTGTCATTTTAATTAATATTGTTGGAGCTGTGTTGAGAAATCGAAAATGTTGAAAAAGCTTCAATGGAAAGGATAGTTCGAAAATCGTGCTGTCGCATTCTTGGAAGACTCTAAACTTAAATGGCAAGTTTGGTTCTTAACATATTTTCATTTTTAGTTACATGCACACACTCATACACTTTTTTCTAAAAATGTTTTATTCGGGAGCCCTCAAAACATGTATTTCGAGGCAATGTTGGTATCAAATTTTTGGGTGGAATGCAGTATCTTCTCTACCTATTGTACGGGATAGAGAAAGTAAAAATAACGTATACAAAGTTGGTAGCGTACTGTACTGCATTATCGCCATCCTAGGATTTTCCAAGAAACCTTGTATGAAAAAAGAAGAAAAAAACTACAAAAACTGAGTTATACGCTCACCAGAACATTAAAATATTATATGTGTGTGTCGGCTTTATTTTCTGTGGCCAAATTGATTTTTGCTAGAAAGAACCAACTTGTTGATAGTAGTTTTCTTTTTATAACTGTTGGTTATAATGATATTCAATAGGACATACACACAAACCACCACCACCACCACCACCACCACCTCTTCGAAACTCTGGCGTTTCTGCCAGATTTTGGTTAAATAAGAATTTCTCCGTCCCAGCTAGAAATTGAACCTGTGGCCTCTGGGTTGCGAAGCTAGAACTCTACGTACTTTTATGTCATAGAATACCTTACTCGGAGGGAAAACGGGATATATTGTCGATTTATGGGAATCTTGCAGTGTATTGCAGCTATTTTAATATACGAAGATGTAAAATCTTGTGTATTTGTACTAAAACACGTTCTGAGAGTAAACTTTAAGTGGTTCCTATTAAGGGGCCATCTTTCAACAGTTCTTCTAATAATTAATAAAATAATAGAAGGAGGTAAAAGTCAAAAGCTTACTTTCCTGAATAAACTGTTTCATTATTTTATCAATTCAAAAAATTGCCCCATTAATGTTAATTTCCGCACCACTCGTTGGAGACCTTGCTGGCTCATCATTGTGGTCAATAGACGTTAGTAAGCGAGAGGTATAACAATCGTTATGCAGTGCATCACATTTGTTACTGAAGATAAACCTGGATTAAATTTTGGGCGGACTACGTTAATGGGGTCCTTTATTTCAACGTATTTCATTTATGAACATTCCCCAAAACATTTTGGAGGATACGGATTCAATTGCAAATTAAAAAATTAAAGGGGTGTTGCTGGTAAATAATTTTTGTTTTTGGTATTATTGAAATTGATTAATTCATAATAACTCCAGTTTCTTCCACGATAGTTGAAGATTTGATAATGTTTCAATAAATCGAGATGGTGTTTTGTAGCTTTGATGAGATTTGCTGGAGGGGCCACCGTAACTAACCTTGGGCTGACAGTTGTTCTAAACGCTAAGGCAGATTTAAGTATTTAAATAACACTCAAAGGGCGGCGCGCACCAACCTAGAGTGAGCTCTAGTTCCGCAGTCAACTACTGTTAAATCAACACGGTGGCACTTCCATACGAAAGTAAACTAGTTCGGAAGTCTTTTACTTTTTTCAACCACTCCCGGAGTAAACTTACTACATGGTTAGATGATCGAAAGCACCGTCATTTGTTTACCTACTACGATAACAGCGCAAATACAAGTTAGAATTTGCCCTTGAAATTTTACTGGAGTAACTCGCCTGTTGTTTGAGCTACAATATCGTATATTATTTATAGGAAGATAAATTGACGTATCCATGGAAAGATTACTTGTAACTCAGAATTACTTACAAATGAGATTTTGATAATGCATTATATTTTTACTTTCTCTACATAGTACATGTACATAAGTAAATAAGGTATTGCACTTCTTCTAAAAAATTCGACACCGAGATATCGCCAGAAATACAAGTTGTAGGTCCCCTGTTAAAAATAATCCTAGAAAAAGGTCCTAGCGCATGTCTGTAAACACGATAGCTCAAAAACGAAAAGTCGGTAAAATACCAAACTTGGTATTAAGTTACTTTCCAAGGTTGCGACACGAATATTTTGAGGAAAATCCTCCCACCCAAATACACTTTGATTAGAAAAAAAAAAAATGAAAATGTTGATCTTCTCAAAAACGACAACGTTTTTGATTAAAATACCATATAGTAAAGGTATTTACGTGACAAAATGTACATCTTAAGTTTCTGGGAATAGTTTCTGAAGACCTCTTCATTCTGGGTGACTTTT
The DNA here is from genome assembly GCA_030762935.1 of Hymenopus coronatus. Taxonomy (NCBI): domain Eukaryota; kingdom Metazoa; phylum Arthropoda; class Insecta; order Mantodea; family Hymenopodidae; genus Hymenopus; species Hymenopus coronatus. The sequence continues at coordinate 54,939,834 of CM060898.1, forward strand.
GCATATTTAGTAAACCGTAAGAGATAAACAAATACTACACACAAATGTAGAGCTCGTTAAAACACAATTTATGTCATATATATTTTTTTTTTCGTGGAGTTTGCCACATCCGAAATATTCGTTTTTATTTGTTTCAGTTTTTAAAATACATATTTTTTTTTTTGTAAACTCTGACCATGCAAAGAAACGGATTTCAATGACGCGGGAATCGGCTTTGACTATCGCTTTAGCTTAGTGTATTTCCGTATTTCCCTTCTACTTACAAGAAGCATGTAATGCTTATCTCGATCAATTTGAAGATCGAAGAAGAGGCTTTTTAACAATAATTTCCAACAGAAATGTGGAGAAAGTATTTTGAGTGGAACACATCAGATTTTTTTTAAAGCAATACAGTGCACCTAAACGTGTACAGTTTTACAAACAACAAAGATATTTTCGAAGAAATCATTATTTTGAACTTAATCCTGCTTTAAAGAAACCAGTTAATTTTGCTTGTTAAACTTTTCTTACATTAAGTGCGTACACCTCATTTTGCAAACTTATTAAAGAACTTAAAGCTTGTTCACTACAACATAACGCAGTGATGTAACGCCTACATAAGTACATTTCTTACACTTAAAACTTCACTCACTTTAGGTTTTTTAAGATTTGAGTCGTCATCCCCTTATTGTCCGTGTCGCTTGAAGCTGGTCTGCTTTCTTGATCACCACCATGTGTTTTTGGCACACATCAGCATTAATTTCATCCTGTAGTTTCCCACAGCTAAATTGTAATCAAAATACACAGGAGTATCGAAATTTGCACCCTCCCTGCAGGTAGAGCTAGCTCGTTTATGAGCCCAACTTCATCACTACCAGTACCAACAATATCAGAGATACCTGACTTAGTGTTTGATTGTGGAGGATGACATCTGCTTCAAGGCAGCCGAAATAAACCCCATGGCCTCTACTAAGTTAATGGCGGTATTTTAATTTCCTACATCTGTCAGTGTTGTTACACGTTAAACCAGCATTTTTCTACAACTTTGAAATTTGCAATGATGCCCAAATCAAGTGGCTGCAGAGACATGATACATTTGGGAAGGAAAAATTCCACTCGAACATATTCCAAAATTATTTGAGGTGGTTGTGCTGCACATCGATCCGTGTTCTTTTTCATTTTAATGTCCAGTTTCTTTAACCACTGTTCCATTAAAATAATAGTTATCCAAGACTTCCTATTGAATTCACATTCTTTAGGGTTTGTTTTCGCATCCTTAAAAGACCTCGAATTCTTGGATTTTTCTATCTGACGTGGGAGAAGTTAGTTGATCCGTCTGTATTAGTGGCAAGAAGAACTGTTAGGCGAATTTTACTTTTCTTCCCTCCATGGCATGAGTGGGATGAATTGAGTAAAATTAAACAAAGGCTCTTCCTCCCCCCCCAAAAAAAAAAATTGCCCAAAATTCAAACTTTTAAGAACAACCAAAAACATTGGTTCCATTTAAATACTTTTTATTTTATTTTTATATTCGTAGATTCCATTTTTTTTAATTCTTTTCAGCTAATGTCTTGCTGAGAAGGAGATTGTAGAATAGGCCAATCTCATCACAGTTGTAGACGTTTTGAGGCTGATAATCGCTTATGATTCCTGGTAGAAGCTCTATCCTCCAGTGTTGCACTGTGATGACATCCACAGTATACGACGTGCCGCAAATTGTTTCCCCTGTGATTCCATGGAGAGATTTAAATCTTTGAAGCTATCTTGATGAAACCATGAAATCAACCGCGATGTTCATAATTTTAGCTAAATCAATCGCTTTTGGTTTCAGCATGTCGCCAAAGACGAGTTGCAGTCCGTCTCTGCTGGAACCATGTGGAAAGTGCCATTTTCAAATCAGCATATCTCCTTCCTGCTGACGGCTACGTTTTGTTGATTGCACCTAATTTTAAAAACTCATCCAAAATAGTATTTATGTTATTGATGACTATCATAGTGAGGTCTAAGCAATTTCGGTTCTGGTTTTGGATTACGTTCCACCTCGTATGAATTTTACTTTCTGGTCTAGTGTATAACATTTCCTTTTTCTGTTCTCTCTGACTGATTAAAAGCAACTGAGAACTGAAAGACAAAACGCTGTTCAATAGTAAACACCAGATACCGAAAATTTTTATCTTTGCTTTTCGTTTGTTGCTACGACATTGTCGCGCCGAAAGCCGCCGGCTCTACCAGTAAACGTCTTTGTCTTTTGTTTCCACGGCCGAAAACCGCCGGCTCAGCTTACCTCTTTGTCAACATACAGCATAATTATGCCGCATGCTCATACATACGTGAAATTCAGTTGTATTCCACGGATATATAATACCTTACAGCGAATTACATATAAATGCATTAGTATAAATAAGGTTCTATTAACACTTTTCTAAAATACATTTTGCCGGAATCCACAAAAATTAAGTATAAATACGATAGAATTAGGTACGTATAAAACAGGTTCGAGAGATGTCCACGAAGAAAAACCACGGGAATGCGATTGCGCGTGCAGTACGAAAAGGCGAGATGTGTGTTATGGTGCTTAAGTAGGAAACAGGCGAACTTATTCATATACAGTTCAAGGGAAATGTCGGTATTAGGAAAGAATATTTTATATTTATTTTTAACCTCTTGGAGAACCTTTACACAAAACTCGAACAGGAATCCAGCTGTGTCAGCCAAACTGCAATTTTATTTGTGCTGCGTATGTATCGTATCGTGTCGCTGCAGTTTCAGGAAATGTGCTAAGTAAAAAACTATTAAAAGAATACAGCAAAGAGTTATCGATGCATATTTGTACACTATTTTGTACCTCATCTTACGCCTGCGGTCGGTTTTTAATCCCGTTTTAGTTCTTTGGGATTAGGAGCAAAGTACATAAAATTTATGCACATATTTAATGTGCTCACAAATGTTTGAGTATTCAGAAAAATAATGACAGTTATTCACTTTCGCAAGTTTCCGAAAAGATTGTGGGTGCAATTGACTGCAGGCAATTTCTATACTGTGCCCATCCGGTGAAAAAGGTGAACTTTTCCGAAATCGGAAAGAGTATTTCTAGACGAGCACACAAGTTATCTGCAAAGCTGCTCTTCAGTACGTTCATCGCTCGAAGCATTACACTCCTCTGCAACAATGTTCAGGCACTTTTTTCCCCCTTCTAAATCCAGCATCTTTACATTGTGTGTATGTGTGCGTGTTTGTTTTTTCCTCTAAATTATTATGTAGATTTTCATTGTAAACAACATTTCTCCTTTCACTGAAATTATCCTTCATTTTCTGTGGTATATAACCTTATACATAATTGCTTCAAGTATGAGGGCTGTTCAATAAAGATTGATCATACTTTTTTGCGGTAATTCTCGCGCTAGTATTTTATCGTATGATATTCGGTTAGTTTGATGCCTAATAAACACGCCGTAATTTCATGTTGGTACTCCTGGTTCCCGCCTGTGAGAGACAGGCAAAGGCATTCAGTATCACATACCGCAAGAATGGAGGTGACGTGCGAGGAATAATATGCGGCTTTGAAATTCTGCTTCAACTCTTCAGTTGAGGCATGTACAATGTTACAGGAGACCTATGGAGAGTCTTTTCTTTCCTACAGCACAGCTCGAAGGTGGTTTAAATTGTTTAAAGAGAGGACACAACCAATTTAAAAGGAAGGTGGACCCGGCATTCCAGTTAGTGCTCTTCCGGGGCGGGGGGGGGGGGGGAAGAAAGTCAACATCACTGTTGTCATTGTGAGAGAGGATCGACGAATAACCTTAACCTTAAGAACACCCATATATTGGTGACAGCAAATTTACACAAAAGACTGTTTGCGCGCGATGTTGATCCGATCAAGACAGTTGATTCCCGAACAAAAGGGCATTCGCGAGGTCTGCATGCAGTTGAAGTTGATGTAAGAGGAAGATCGGGAGTTTCTTTCGAAGATACTCATTACTGATGAAACTTGGCTACCTCATTTGCAAACAGCAAAGCTCAGCATGGAAATCTCCATCAACAACCCCCAAAAAAGCAAAAGTGGTTGCTTCTACTGGGAAAATTATGGTGATCTAATTGTTATATTCATGGAATGGTTTATCAGCGTGTTGTGCCTGCACACACACGTATCAGTAGCTGAACAATACTACATGGATGTCCTGAAAACATTGCAAGCCCGTATCAGGCGCAAAAGACATTTCGTGCTGCACCACGATAATGCGCGGCCACATATTGCCTTGTTGTTGCTGAATATCTTGCAAAAATCAACCGGAAGTGTGTCCCTCAAACTCCCAGTTGTCTGGATTTATCCCTGTGTGACTTTTTCCTACTCTCTAACTGAAGGTTCGTGGAAGGTATCATCCATCTTCAGAAGCAGTAATGAAGGCTGATGAGGCTGTTGTGAAGGACCTCTCAAAAAATCTGTCCAGTATGTCTTTAAAGAGTGGCAGAAACACTGTGACGGTGCATCGCAACTAAGGGAGACGGTTATGAGGAACATCAAAATTATAAGGATGAGTAAAGGTATGCTGTCAAAAAAATTATGATATTTATTGAACAGCCCATCTATACCGCGCAAACAAAACAATACTATCGGAGCAATGCTATCCTACTTCCATTGTGGTAACTAAAAGAGTAAATGATCTAACCAACTTCCGTATTACGAACTCAATTACCTATTAAAAGTTACTTCCGAAGTAATTTACTCAAACATGGTGCTTGTTGCGTAAAGAGTGTAAATTTGCTTAAAATCAGCAACATGAAAAGGAACTGGAATTCTAATGTGTGTTTTGAATTTCCTTATCATTTAACAGTTTTTCATTGTTGGGTAAAATGTACGTACTTAGATTACAAAACAAGCGTAGCCCTTTATTGTCCGAATTATCTTGCTGAATATGTCACCTCTTCCTCTAATTACTAAACCGCCTTTCATATCTCTTCCGAGGGCATTACCGGCAAAGCTGTTCGAATAGTCGTGAGCGTTAAGGCGATAGGTAAAGTCGTGAATTCAAATCCCAGCAACTGCAGTCAAATGTGCATATACTGAAGGACAGGGAGGGTCCAAGTAAAATAACCGGAGTAATGACACGCTTGGAAGTTGACGATGTTACATTTGACTGCATTTTGTTGCAAATATTTTATCTTTTTACAGTATAAAACTGTCTTAAATAATTGTATGTTATGGTTGAAGGTTAATTTAATATGAATACAAATCCTATTTCTATAACGTTTAAAGCAAGCGAAACTATATATATATATATATATATATATATATATATATATTGTGTGTGTGTTTGATGTAATGGTATCGATATACGTGAAATTGTGGATATACGTGAATCCGATTTTCAGGAATGTATTTCCAAAACTGGGCCAAACTAGAAGTGATCTGTGAATTTGACAGAAGCTTCTGTTATTTCATTTGGCAGAAATTGAATATGACTAAAAATGTCTTGTCTTAAATTCAGAATAGTTTCTTGAATTCATAATAGTTATTTGTTGTTTTAAAAAGGAAAACTTATAATTATATAACACGTATGCCGCCTTTTCTTCAATGCAAGCAGGAAGACTGGGGACCGCTTGCGAATTTGTTTGAAAACCGGCTCTCAAGTATGAATAGTTTGCTTCTCAAAGCGTTTTGGTGATAAAGAAATTACAGGACTATAATTTGGCCTGCGGGCCAAAGGTTGTTGGCCACTGAGTTGACTGGTCGTCTATAACAGCATGGACTATCAAATTAACTTATTAAGGTGTCGACGCAGTACACAGATGAACAGACAAATGCATTCGTCATCCAACTTATATCACATATCACATGTGGACAATTTGGGTTATGAAGTTGTTGAGAAGAATGTCATATGGTTAGGAGACTTGTGCATACAATGTATGCCAACACGGTATCTTTAATCGCTAAAAATACAAAACGAATTCGAATTTACCGTCTCAGGTAAACGAGCTCTCTTTCTCTTTTCATGTGGATAATCATCAGTATTTCTAATGCCTTTCTCTTATTTTCTTGGAGAGTCATCTTCAGAAGTATTCATAATAAGTAGCACAGAAGTAGCTAATATGTTTCAATATTTGCTACATTATTAATTTAAATCAGAATAAAGCCAATAAATTGCATTCTTGCCAACAAAAACTAAGATCTTATCGCTGAATACTGAATGAGTGCAGTCTCCATTTGTAGTTAACCAATACCACAGTCTCCTGTGATATAAAGGGCAAACTATCCTGGACTTATTTCTCTTTTAAAATCAATGACATCTTTAATCGACTGTAAACTAATGTTTTATAGAGGACAAGGTTCTCTTTTTCATTGGTTTATAATTAAAGACGTGAAACAAAATGTATCTTTCAACTGGTTTTTGCAAACAATTGGACTTGCTTCCCTTTTCAAATCACCGATTCAAATCTGTTAATGCTTGTCTGGATGAGCATGATGTAGATAAAAGAATCGTCTTTTTTAAGAATAATAATTTATGGAATAGGTAGAAAAAGGCATTTGAATGGAACATAGCATCGTTTACGACTTCAAGCATAGAATTCTGCCGCGCTCAAATAACTATTTGCATATAAACATTTCGTTTTAATTATTACTTTCTCTGCATTAACTACATTAGGTAGAGCAACTGTTAAATATTGAATCCAAATGTTGATATCGAGGCTCCATCGTAATGTTACATTGAATTTTCTTCTTTTACGCTGAGAATGTAATTAGGAGCACAAGTGAATCGGTAACAGAGAAAGTCGTATGGATGTTGCACTTTTACTTTGGTTTTTTAATGCACGAAATGTTATGATAACACGCGAAAATTAATTTTAAAGTTGCGACACGGAAAATGGGTAAACGGTAAATTGTTTCTTTAGTATTTACACGAATGTATTTGTACGTAGCGTGAGAAATTAACATAGCGGCATTCTTTCTTCCAATGCCTACAAAGTGGCCATGGCGTGAAAAGTGGGTTTATATGCTGAATACCAATATACGCATCCACACTTAACTTCATCATACCGTATAATGTATCTACTGCAGTTATTAATTACGTGTAGATTTTCCCGAAATTCAAAATATGCTGCGTATGTACCAATTAAGCTGCAAATTACGCAGATCAAATACAAACACATAAAACTTTGTATTCATATAACTTTATTTATTGTTCCACAAACCTTAAAAAGCTTAAATCTTCAATACATTTCTTTATAATCTAACCAAATTTCTATTGTACAACTACACATTTCGTTTAGGACAATCGATTATTAGCTAAATTTAAAAGTGGAACGCTATTTGACATTGCATATACTTTGTACGACTATAGAAAATCTGATGTTCCATTCACATGACTTTCTGTACATCTCTACAACAAATAATTGTTAAAAAGCTTTATGCTTCCTTTTACTTCATGCGAATCGAGAAAAATTTAACAGAAATAGTCTTATTACTTGCATCCATGCAAGTAGAAGGGAAATAAGGGAGTAACATAGGCTACTGAAGTTCCTTTGTATGGACAGGAGTCGACAAACTCTCATATGAGAAAAGTATACGTTTTTAAAGCTGAAACCAGTTACAAGGAATATCTCAAAAACGATCCACTCCACAAAAAAATTATATAATATAAATTGTGTGTTTTAAGGAGCTCTACATTTTCTGTTTAGTAAGTTTTGTCTCTCTCTTACGGTTTGCCAGCTATGCAAAATTCCGTAAAGTTCATCCAGAAAGTACTCTTCAGAGGCTATTCCCAAAAAATTCAACATACACATTTTATTTGTCAGGTAAATATTTTAATCAAAATCGTTAGAGCCATTTTTAGAAAATCAAATTTTGAATTTTTTTCCACGTAAAGGGTAGTTGTGGAAAATCTTGGGGTCGCATCCTTGGAAGATGTTGAACTTAAAGAACAAGTTTGGTATTTAACGGACTTTTCGTTTTTGAGCTGTGCTGTCCACACACACACACACACACACACACACGCACACGCATGGGCCTTTTTCCAAAAATGCTTTTTTGGATTCATGAGGACCAGAACATGTATTTCCGGTGATCTCGGTATCGAAGTTTAGGTGGAATGCAATACCTTCTCTGTACACTAGGTATATAATACGTGCAGAGAAAGTAAAAACTAATAGCGATATACCATTTGAATAAAGAATGTACCTCTAAGTGTTTGAGTATTCAATAAACATCATCTTGGAAAAAGTCAATGTAAATAAACAAAATCAAACGATTAAAATATTGTGTTTTCACAACCTCTATATTTTTTGCCTGCTTTTTACGGCTTACCCATTATACAAAGCTCATTTAGAATAAAGATGATTTCAAAGGCTAAAGGTGGAAAATTGCAGATACATATTTTGTAATGCAACTATTTTAAACATATGTATGGTATTTTAAACAAAATCGTTAGAACCATCCTTAAAATAGCAAGGAACATTTTCCACGTAGGGCAGTTTGGGGTCGAGGGATTTTCTTTAAAATCTTCGTCTCCAATTCTCGGAAGATTCTGAACGTAAGTATCAGTTTTTGTTTTTGAGCCATGCTCTTCATACACACAGGGATCTTTTTTCAGAAGCTTGTTTAATTTAGGGGACCTCAAAAGTATATCTCCAGTGAGTTGTCGATATCTAATGCTGGGTGAAATGCAATATTTAACCCTACTTACTATAAGTAGTAGAGGAATGTTTATTTTATAAAGACATTAGATCACTCATATACATCCACACTCTCATTCATACTTCCAGAATCTGGAGGAGGATAAGGAATAATCTGGGTTACAGGCAAATTTCCTCCCCAGCCGGGAATCGAACCCAGGAGGAGGACTTGTTTCACTTTTCAAATCACTGATTCAATTGGTCTTATTACTTACCTGCTGTCTTGTAAGTGGAGGGGAATAATGGGATACGTTAGGCTAAAACGATAGCCAAATTTTTTAAAAACTGTTCGCTATGTGAAACAATTGAAATTCAGTTCTCTTTGCGTGGCCAGAAGTAAAATAAAAAAGAGATGCAAGAAAGATGGCTTCCTATTCGAGAAAAGTTTAAGTAGTTTAAAATTGAAGCCATTAATAAAGAATATCTCGGAGACGTGTACTCTGCGGAAAAAAATGTAAATGGTCATAAATTGTGTTTTAACGAAGCCTATACACATTGTGCGGTAAGCTTTCGTCTACCTCTTAAGGTTTACCAATTGCATAAAAGTCATTCAGAATGGAGAGGTCTTCTGAGGCTATTCGCAGGAAATTCAGGATATAAATTTCGTTAGTGATAAATATATTTTAAACATGTGGCATTTTAATCAAAATTGTAGGTTCATTTTTGATAAAATAAAAATGTTTGAAAACTTTCCCAATTAAAGGGTGGCTAGGGGTGGAGCAATGTACCTAAAAAATCTTCATTTCGATCCTTGGAAGATGCTAAAATACTAATTATGGTTCTTAACCGACCTTTTTGTTTTTGAGTTATGCTAATGCGCGCGCGCGCGCACACACACACACACATGGAACTTTTTCTAAAAATGCTTTATTTTTGTTTTTGCTTTCCTTATGGATTCAGTGTACCCTAAAACATGTTTTTCCGGTGAAATCTCGGTATCGAATTTTTGGGTGGAATACAATACCCTCTTTACTTACTGGGTAAAAACAAACAACAACAAAAAAAAAAGACCTGCACGCTACTTTACCTTCTGACATTTTAAAAATGTTCTACTTCTTTATTTTGAATCGGATGATCGCAGACTATATTTCCGGGTATCGACTTTTTGGGAGGAATAGATGAATTATTGAAAGTACAATTTTGAGAAATGGTTATTTTATCAACGATATTTCCATGATGTTGAAGTGCTGCATTTTGTTCAAATCAGATGCTCCTTTACAAGAAGTAAACTGGTGGTTCACCGAAATCATTATGCTATGCTGTAAATTGTCCAACAAGCTGCTTCCAAATATAAACTTTTTTTTTTTTTTTTACTTTCTCTAGCCCCATATGTACAATGTACATAGGGATAGAGAAGTATTGTTTTCCACCCAAAAATTCAATACCGAGATTTCACCGGAAATACATGTTTTAGGACCCCCTGTATAAAAAAAAAGCATTTTCAGAAAAAGGTCCGTGTGTGTGTCTGTGAACACGATAACTCAAAAACGAAAAGTAGATAGAATACCACACTTGGTATTTAAGTTTAGTATCTTCCAGGGATGCGGCATGAAGATTTTGAGAAAAATCCCCCCCACCCCAAACTACCCTTTACATGGAAAATTTGATATTCTTAAAAATGGCTCTAACGATTTTGATTAAAATGTCACATATTAAAGATATTTACGTAACAAATAAAATGTATATCTTGAATTTTCTGGGAATAGCTTCTGAAGACCTGTTTATTCTGGATGACTTTTGCTTAATTTGGCATAAATAGTAAACCGTAAGAGATAGACAAAAACTTACAATACCAAAAATGTAGGTCTTGTTAAAATACACAAGTTATGTCATATACATTTTTATCGTAGAGCTTACAGTTTTTGAGGTATTCATTGTTATTAGTTTCAGTTGTGAAGTACTTATACTTTTCTCAGATGGGAGTGTCCGTTTTTCTTTTGTTCTACTCCTGGCCAAGAAAAGAAGCGATTTGTAATGACAATCGCATAACGACAGCTTTTAAAACATTTGACTATTGGTTTAGCCTAGTGTATTCCCTTATTTTCTTCCTACTTATACGGAACTAAATAATAAGAACATTGTACTAATGAGTACCACGATTAGCAAGGTGCAGAAAGAAGAAGAAGAATCTTATATATGAAGTTTGCAGTACAGCTAGAGAAAGTCATGTGAGTGTAATACATCAGATTTTTTATTATAAATTTTGGAAAACGCTTAGGAGAACGATCCAAGCGTAAAATGAAAATGTGATAACAGCGATTGTTGTGTGTTGCATTTGTTTTGCTTGGATTAGTATACGAAACTACGCACACTTGAAGGACGTTGTATGACCTAAATTCCGTCTTCAGGGTCGAGTCTCCATGCACAAAACATTTCAGTTTGTTTTTCAGTAAATACATATTGTGTTAAAATGCTAGTGGATATGAAGATATTTTTACTATCATTTTGGGGACAATATCCCCAACTGAACGTGACGGACTGAGGAACATTTTTACTTCCTTTGCATTGTAACATTCAACCCAAAATTCGATATGGCGATGCCATTGACATTTCAAGTTTTGATGTACTCTGAAATAAAAAGAAAACATTGGGCATAGGCCTTTGGGGGGGGGTGCGATAGGCATAGCTCCAAAAGGAAAAGTTGAAAAAGGTACTAAACCAATTGGGCAGCTTTTAAAGATGCCAAGCGATTCGTGCAATTTTCTATACCCTCAAACTTTTATGTGGAAAGTATTGCGCGAAGTATTTTCTAAAAAACGGCTAATAATAATTTTCATTTTAATAACACGTTTTAGAGTCGGCATTTGATTTACATACAGGATGATTTAAAAACACTTTTATAATGCCTGGGGATGTATTCCTGATATCGAACCAAGAAAATATGTTCATATAAACATGTGCTCTAAAACGCTTCGTTTTCGCGTTATCAATTTATTAATCAAAGTCACCTTCTACGGCTTTGAGGGTCCAACCTAAAAACTTATTTATGCACTCATTCATAGAAGGCTTATCATTTGTCGTTTATTAAATGTGTGATACATTCCCCAGCACGCCATACAACTGCTGTCTACAAGGATTCATTCAGAACACTCTCCGAGACATATTAGAAAATGTGCAACATGTGATTTATGCATGAGTGTTTTGCAATTCCATGTTTCGGCGAGTGTATGTGTGTCTGGACGCAAGAGGAGGAAACATGGACCATTTTCTATAAGTGGTTTTTCTGTGGAACACCTAATAAGCTGACAACGTCAGAAATAGAATGAAGTGTCACTTTAAAATGTTTTGATTAAAAGCATTTTAAACCTCAGTAAATTGAGAACGAATGGTTTTGGTAAATGTTTATATAAACATTTTTTCTTATTTTGATGTAAGGAGCCTGTCCCCAAACTTTGTAAAAGTATTTCTGAATCACCCTGTATATGTACGAAAGCGGTTACAATAATTACCCATTTTAGGAATGAACGCCATTTTTCAAACACAACTATTTATCTCTCAACGAAGTCTCTTATATGTTCTCTCATTGTTTCTACTGTTTTAACCCCTCCAAAAGTAGGAATTGTACAGCTCTGCAAAAAACGTCTCTCTCTCTCTCTCTCCCTCTCTCTCTCTCTCTCTCTCGACAGTGACTTTATTTGATCTAAACTTTGTTCCTGCGAACCATTTCTTCGTGTTTAGGAATAAGAAACAGTAGCTAGCCAGCTCGGGCGAATATGGGGATGCGGCAACAATTTATAATTCCATTCATGCAATTTTGCGGCGATAACTCCGGATGAATGCGCTGATGATTTATCGTGGTGAAACAGCACTTTCTTCGCCAAGTGGGATCATGTCTCCAACTTTTTTTTCGAAACCGGCCAATGTCTAGCAATCGTTTTTTCTTTTTCTAAGAAGCCAAAGAGTATGACACTCTTCGTATACCAAAAAATTGTCATCACTTTTCAATCCGATAGAATCATCGTCTCCATCTTTTCTGGCCGATAGGACCATCTTTACCTTCTTTGGAATAGATATACCGGAAGTAAACCATTGTTTTGATTGCTGCTTGGTTTCCGGAGTATAATGCTGAATCCAGGTTTCATCGACGATGGCAATTAGATGCAAAAAATCCTTCGGATGTAGCTTAAATAAGTTCAAACACAGCTTTGAAGTTGAAAGCCGCATCCGCTTGCTTACTGTGAGCAATCGCGGCAGTCATCGGGCCGACAACTTTTTCATTTCCAACTTATGATGCAAAATATGAATTGCAGTTCCCATTGACAGGTCTATGGTCTCTGCCACTTCGAGAACTTTCGTTCGACTATCAAGAATCATTTCGTGGACTTTTTCAATTATTATTTCGGTAACCACCATGGGCAACCTTGCGCTCCTTATAAAAAGAATTTCGATCACATTTAAAGTCATTGAACTAAGATATGACTGTTTTAGATGACAAAATATCCCGTAAACAGCTTCCAGTGTCGCTTTTGTCTCCTCGCAAGTTTTCCTTCTGATGTGCTTCATTCACATAACCTTATCTGTTTCATATACAAAATATTCTTTTTGAAGATATTATTTTATCTACATAATAATCGAGATAAACGTTAGCAGGATTGGTCTTATTACTTGCTTTTTGTAAGTAGAAGGAAAATAGGGGAATACATTAGACTAAAGCTATAGTCAAATATTTTAAACGCTGGTCATAATGTGAAGCGATTGTGCTTCGTTTCGCTTTGCATGGTGCCGTTTGAGAAGATTTAAGTAGTCCAATATTGAATCGAATAACAAGGAATACCTCGAAAACGCCCAACTCTACAAGAAAAACGTTTTATGACCTAAATTATGTATTTTAACGAGATCTAAATTGTATGTTCTTGTCTATCTCTTACGGTTTGAACGTAATGTAAAATTCTGCAAAATTCTCCAAAATAAAGAGGTCTTCAGAGGCTATTCCCAGAGAATTCAAAATATATATTTTATTTGTGATGTAAATATCTTTAATATGTGGTATTTTAATCAAAATCCTTTGAGCTATTTTTGAAAAAACAATTTCAAACATTTTTCCGTAAAGGGTGATTTGTGGTGGGGGAATTTTCTTGAAAGTCTTCCTGTCGTTTCCTTGGAAGATAGTAAACATAAATACCAAATTTGGTATTTATCGGTCTTTTCTCTGTCCACATACTCGCACAAATCTTTTTCTAAAGTTTTTGGCTCGATGGACCTCAAAACATTTATTTCCGGTGAAATTTTGACATTAATTTTTGGAGGGAATACAATACCTTCTCTGTCCACTATGTACACTTGGACTAGAGAAAGCAAAATGGGAATCCGTGATAATGCACCTTTTTTTCCATTTTAGCCAAAACACGTTGAACAATTAACTGAAATTTCTGCCACATCCAAGTAGTCTATGAATTAGTATCAAATTGGTTTTAGTGACGAGTAACAAATGAGGTACAGGATGGTAACACCAGCTTGCCTTAACACCACCATCTATTTTGAAATATACTTATTGAACCGCACTCTTATAATGCATTTTCTTTATTGATGTGTAAAAGAAAAAAATCTGATGTGCTCCATTCACATTGCTTTTTCTACATCTCTATAGCAAATTATTATTAATAAGCTTATTCTTCTATCTACTTCAAGCTAATCGAGATAAACACTAGCAGAAACGGTCTTATTACTTAGTTCCTTATAAGTAGAAGAGAGATTATGGAATACGTTAAGCTAAAGCGACAGTCAAATCATTTAAAAGCTATGGCTATGCGATGGTCATTGAAATACGGTTCTCTTTCCAGGCCAGGAGTAAAACAAAAGAGGGATGAAACGAAAGATAACTTCTTATTTGAGAAAAGTTTAAGTAGATGAAAATTGAAACCAATAACAAGGAATATTTTGGAAAAGGTTAAATCTACAAAGAAATGCACACATACACACAATATATATATATATATATATATATATATATATATATATATATATATATATATATGCCATTGTGTGTTTTAATTTGATCTACAGATTTTGGTGATAAGTTTTTGTCTTACTGTTATACCAGTTATACCTTATCCAGAATGAATAGGTGTTCAGAAGCTGTTCCCAGGAATGTCAAAAAATACATCTCGTTTATAATAAAAATATTTTAAACACATGTTATTTTAATCAGAATTATTAGAGCCATTTTTGAGAAAATAAAAATTGTCAAAAAATGTTCCATGTAAAGAGTCACATTTGAACTTAAACTTAATTTGATAATTTTGATTATGCTGTCCACACACGGACAATGAAGCGGTGAATCTTTTTCTAAAAATTATTTTTTTTATTTTGGGTCAATAAAACGTGTATTTTCAGTGAAATCTCGGTGTCGAATATCTGGTTAGAAAGCAATACTTTTATTTACTGTGTATGGCCGTGGACACAAAAAATGAGTCATCCCCAGATTCCTTGTGTCGATCGAAAATTGTCGTGTATCTTCGTAAAAGCTGTGTTCATAGTGCACACGAAATAACTGTTCTGCGACTGACAGCGTAATGGTTAACTAATGTGTACTGAAAACCGATCACAGAACAACGTTATGGTAGCCGAGAGATTAAGAAGGGTTTGCTTTCACTCATAAGTTCCTAGGTTCGAACCTCGTGCTGCTTTTCTCTTTTTTTATGTTCATTTTATGACAGGATATGTAGAACATAATATTGCACTAATATAACTTTGGCATTAGAAGTTTTGGGCATATCTATGCACACAAAAACATAAGTCTAACTAACATTCGTGTTAAATAACTAAAAAGTATGTTAAATATACTATTATCTTATGAAAATAAAACCCAACAAATAAACCTAATTAATATCGGGTGTACGAACCCTCAGCCCGTATAACTGCCCTCAATATTCGGGACATAGACAAAATTAAATGCCAGTAGTAATGTGGACGAAAAGCTACAGGCTCCCAGGTTTCTTGAATTTGTGCTCAGAAGCCATCTTTTGTCCTTCGCCCATCTACAGGAAATTGGAGTGCAGCTCCCTTTCTACCTCAGCCCACACATTCTCATTGTAGTTATATGACTGGACAAATTTAACAATTCCAGCAGGACATCACATTCTCACAGAGGGATAAAAATATATCGAATATTACCATGTACTACTCACCTCGTCAAGCTGTCACAGCAAGACCATCCCTTGATATCCAGCGACAATGGCTATAGATATGCGACAATGATGGAATTGTAAAGCCACGTATTTTGCATCGTATCGGGACCCCTTTGTACGATAGGCAACCAACTTTCCCTTACGTGTGAATGTCTCCTCGTCTGAGAATATCGCGTTATTCCAGTAGCGGGTGGCATTTTCCTGTTGAATCGATTTGTGAAGGGTGTGTTGAGTATGTATATATGTATGTGTGTGTGTATATATATATATATATATATATATATATATATATATAACAACAACATAACAAAACTGCGCATCACTTCTTTCGTGTGCAGCATATTGCTGTTGAATAAGCACCATTAATAACTCATATTATTAACTGTACCGAATGTCGCGTATGGAATACGTATATCTAAAATAAATAGGTGCTGTGTCTTGATTCAACATCATTAAGGAGGGGAAAAAAATATTTGCTGCATTCGAGAAGCGAACCTACGTTTTGCCACAGCGCTACGGTAAATACAGATGGAAGGTGGCATATTCTGTAATGCCTTAAAATACAAATTGAATCATGTTTTTGTCGTTAATATGTTTATTTAATATTGATAGTTTGTTGTTGAAGCTTAAGTTATGTTTTTTACTGTGATTATTAATCATATGGGTTAATAATATTAAAATTTGGAACCTGTGACAACTTTTTGCTGATACTACTCAACTGTATCGCGGATGATGTGCACAAGGCGCTGAGCCGTGTAGGTTAAGACGAATTTGGCGTTCCAGACATGAGTTTTTATGTCCATGGGTGAACATTGTACATTAATGTGCCAAGCAGTATATTTCTAGGCTATAATAAAGTATACTTAGTATGAAATCATAATATTTTTTATGAATCAAGATTACTTTTAGAAAATTTCATATATCCTTCTGTTAACACATGACAAAACTTGACTAGAATTTCATGAAAGACTCCAATATTCTAGACCACCTTACAAATTATAAGATCACGTTCTGACCTGGGAATATAAGTGTCTTGCTTCTCATACTGCAACACCTTCAGTTTTGGATTTTGATTCCTCAGTCTACCAGCCTGAGAATTTTATTAGTTTCCTAACTTCCCCCATAGGGTGATTATCGGTGTATAACTTAGGCCTTTTGATTTCATTAATACGTACATTCACTGTCCAATAACACCTAACTTATTAAAGAAATGTTTAGCTTAAAGGAGGAGGGGACTGCAAATTAAAAACCTTACGAATTAAAGTGCAGACTTTAAAAATTCAAGGGCAAGTAAGCAATATCGTTTATATATGAAGTGTATTTAATCATTATGCCTTGCCGGAGATGTGGCTGTAGTCGCAATTAAAGCTAATGACGCTGCAGATAAGCAACTACCAGTAAAACAAGCCATTTGTACGATAAAGAATATACTTTAAACGCTAACAGAAAAGTAATAAAGTATTACTTCTGGCTTACTTTAAGGATTTGGTCAAACATTTTCTGCTATCATTGGACCAAGTATTCAGCGTTAATGATCATTAACTAAGCTGATCTTCGCAATGTTTAGCCATTATTGAGGATTTAAAATTGTAAACAATGATAGCCCGGAAATGTTCTGTAGTCAAATTAATTTTTAGGGGATGACTCAATTTTAAAATTATGATAATCAACGAACTATTAAAGCAACTCGAATAAACTACACGGCAGTCAACTCGCAGAACATAAGAAATTAGTTGTTATATATGAACAATCCATTTCTTTTTAGAAAAATGCCAATCTAAAAATTTTCAGTGTCACCCTCGTCTATGTTTGTTTACAATTCATGTAACCTATGATATTACAGCAGTGCATGCGATGTAACGTGAATATTGCGACTCATCCTGCGGCTGCAATCGCCGAACGTGTGTGTACGGCTTGCTTCAAAGTCATAGCTGATTGTTGGCATCCATTTTTACATTGCGTTAGTAGACACCTGTGGCAGCGCCATGTCCTTTTGATACCGCAGCTGTGATTGTTGCACCTGTGCGAACGGACACATGTTCTATTGGAAGGTTCATCGACGTCGAAGCCCGCATTGTTAAACTGAGTGAGTTTGTGAACATCTGCGATGTTTTGCACGTGTGGTGCTTCTGGAAGTTTCTAGTCTGTGATCAAGAGTTATAAAAGAGCAAGAGCGTTCAGTTTTCATTGGAATGCATCGCAATAGTTAGTGAGTTTCGACCAGAAATTTGTAATGAGCTCTAATTGTCGCCGCAGCGAACGTCGAAAAGTTAATATACGGAAAATTGTCACAAATTCATTGAAGAAAGACGGCTATTGTTAGCAGATTCTGAATTTTGATTGTAATCAGTTTATGGAAGAAATAAAGAATTGGAAAAACAGTTTTTGTTACATTATCAATCATATTTACAATATTTACGCAAGATTGTGACTTGCCGATATAGTGGTTAATGTAGATTGTACTAATTTAGTCTCTTTCTACATGGTACATTTTAATGAAATGTACAAAATTACATTTTGAGAGATTTTGGGACAAAGTTCCTTCAATATATTACAAAGCAGTGTATATTGAGAAAAGCTTTTCTCCATATTACCATCAGTAGATGAGAGTTCTGATGCAAATTTTTCTACAAATGGCTGCATTTGCGAGTGCCACTCCTTCGATGTTTTTGGCAAAATGTCTTAAAAGTACTTTGGCGCGGCTGAAAATAAAGTAAAAACAGAAAGAGTACTAAGTATGTCGTGTTGCCTCACTAGTCTCGTGAACGGACAATGAGTGTACCGAGCCCGCCCTCTGCTTTTTGAGTTACATTGTTACAGGCACACACGGACCTTTTTCTAATTTTTTCAATTTATTTCAATTTATCTATTTATTTTTATCATCAGGGGGCCATAAAACGTGTTTCCAGTGACATCTCGGTATCGAATTTTTGGGTGAAATGCAATATTCAACTATGTTCTATATACAAAGTAGAAAAAGTAAAATATTTCAGCTACAGACGAAATTTAAAAAATATATTCCTAAATACTGAAGAAATAACAATGTTACTATAGTCTAGATCCCTCTGCAATATGGTAGTTCCCGGAAATGATCAAGCAAACATCCCACCTAAGGAAGCAACTCGCTTGCACAAACAGGAAGTAAACATCAGCTCTTCATAAACCTATACAATCTTTTACAAGTCGCATTCCACCTGGTTAGACATATCCACCAGCAAACTTCAAGGAATTTAATAATCATTCCGAGGACATATCCAGTACTAATCTTACTCGCAAGAATAGGCTCTCACCACTCGTCTTGCCCACATCTATTAGTAAAATTTTATCTCTTTGCAGCAACTGACACACACACACACACACACACACACACACACACACACACACAAGAAGAATTCAAGAAACCAACAATAATTAAAAGCCAGTATTCGCCGTAAAGTAACAAACGCTTGGAGATCATGTTTATTCCACAATTTTATATTTTATGTAAATGAACTCTGTAAGCAAATCTAAAGCAAATTGTAACACGGAAATGTAACCACACTGTATAAAGTGCAAGCGATATGACTTATAGGTTAAACGCGCACCCACATATATCCACGCACACCCACCGATATTCACACCTTCCTCTTATGTGAATTTTGACTCCAAATTTATTGAATATTTTGGTTTATAACAATGTTAAAATGATTGACTCTTGACCTGTAGCCGAGGGCAAAACGCACGAAGTTGTCTATAACAAGATCCGGATTTTCAGTTTCCACGACCTCTAAAAACTTCTTGTGTTTCGTGTTGTAACCTCCATAGCTCAAACTTCAATAGCATCCGTCGTAACCTTGGGTTTCTCCGTTTCTATGTAACAAAACTTAAATGCATATTGTCTCTCTTTTTCGGATTTTTTCTCCTGAAGCAATGTTTTTTAACACGTTGAAATTTCCTAATCTATTGTTCCATGAATTTCTTATTTAGAAATAAAAATTGTGTGCTATATTTATATAACGTTCTCTACTTTAGCTGCAACAAACGTATTATTCTTCTAACTACTTCATACTTAAAGTCAACGTAGCAAAGTGGTTCTACTATTTCCTTATACGAGAAGATGTGGAAATACAATAAGCAAAAGCGCTTGTCAAATATTTTAAAATCCAGTAGCTATATGATGGTACTGAAAAAAAAAAAAAAAAAAAAAAAAAAAAAAAAGTAAATGGCGAGTTATTTATGGACGCTCTTTTACTACTGTGGCTCTCAGCGTCCCATTCTATACTGGGCTTGAAAGATCGCTTAATTTTGCTCGGAGGCCTCTCATCAGGATTGAGGTTCTTTTACGTGCCGTAAATCTACGACACGGGACCAACGGCTTTACTTCCCTTACGAAGGAAGCCATGCTAAGGATTTTTAAACCCGAAAAAAATCCATCGGCCTCCAGATGGCACTGAAATGCCGTTGAAATTAAAAACAAAATATATATAATAATGACTTGGGGAGAAATAAAAATATTGTGAAACTAATAACCAAAAATGTCTCCGGAATGGTTAGCTCCACAGCAAAGATGTATACGACATATTATTGTGTTTTGACTAGATCCACATTGTGTGTACACGTTTTAGTCTGCTTTAAGGTTTACCAGTTACGCAAAAGTCATACAAAATAAAGAGGACTTCAGAAGCTATTGCCATAATCAAGTGAATACCTTTAACATATTGTATTTTAATCAAATTCGTTAGTTATTTTTGAGAACATCAAAATTTTGGAAACTTATTTATGTAAAAGGTAGTTTAGAATATCTGGATTTTCTTGAAAATCTTGTGTGTCCCATCCTTGCAAGATGCTGAACTCAAAAATCAAGTTTGGTATTTAAGTGACTTTTTGTTTTATAGTTATTTGTTTACAGACACACACTGACCTTTTTCTAAAAATGTTACTTTCTCTAGCATGCATGTGCAATGTACATAAAAGGTAGAGAAGCTATTGTATTCCACCCAAAATAGATACCGAGGTTTCACCGGAAATAAATGTTTTAAGGTCTCCTTGAATCCAAAAGAAAACATTTGCTTTCTTTACTCTGAACATAGAACATAGAGATATTGCCCTACATTAAAAACTTCGATGACGAAATTTCACGGAGATATATGTTTTGATACCCCTGAATTAAAAAAAACATTAAAAAAGTATGTGCTGAACGGGTGGATGTATGTATGAGAGAGGGAGGGAGAGGCGGATGGGGAGTGGGAGGGAGAGGCGGCGGGAGAGAGGGAGAGAGTGGATGGGGAGGGAAAGGAGGGTGGAGAGAGAGAGAGGGAGAGAGAAAGAGCGCGCGCTTGTCTCCGAACATCTTAACTCTAAAAACGAAATGTTCGATAAATACTAACTTGATATTTAAGTTGAACATTTTCAAATATGCAACACGAACATTTTCATGAAAATACCCACACCTCAAACAACCTTATATGGAAATATGTTGAATATTATTTACTTTCACAGAAATGGCTGAAACGATTTTGGATCATATATCATATATTTACGGTATTTATGCTAAACACTAAATGTATAGTTTGAATATCTGGGAATAGCCTGTGAAGTTGTCTTCATTAAGAAAGGATTTTGTATAATGTGTAACGGGTTTAAGAGTTTTAGATACACATTTTTTTTGAGTGTGTCATGCTTTCTCTAAGTCTTTATTGGTTTGAATTTTTCAGTACTTTCTTTTAAAATATTGTTGCTATTCGTTGTTTCTCTGTATTTACAACAAAGTGTGCACTGTTTGGTCACGAGAAGATGGCGAACAAGAGGAATCTGTTGCATGCAATAAAGTGTGTTCATATAATAAACATAACACCGTTGTCAGATGACTCGCGAGCATTCAATGAATACCTGTACAAGGAAATGCGTAATTACACCCATCGAAGCATTAGATGGTTAGCATGGGTGATTCACACATAATATAATACCTTTCGTAGTAAAAAAAATCGTATGTGCTCCATTCACATGGCATCTCGGTAAATCTCGGTATCGAATTTTTGGGTGGAATACAATACCTTCTCTATACACTATATACATAAAATAGAGAAAGTAAAAATCTACTCTTGAGCAGATAGCCCCCTATCATATCTCAGACACCTCTCGCCTTCTTCGCGTGGTTCAACGGTAAATAAATTATATCTGCAAAGGTTTGTCTCGATTAAAATGAAATAGAAAAATAAGCTATCTTAAGAACTATTTGTAGAAGCTGTATAAAAATGAACGGTATAACAGAAAAATCCATGTGATTGTAGCACAGATTTTTTGCTGTATTACTGATGGGATACTATATCCTATCATCCCCCCTCCCCTCGCTTTCGCGCTGGTGTGCTTATGTTGTTAACTGTTCTCCCACTGTTGTTGCCACCAATTTTCTGCAATTAGCTTACCTATATTTCAGCTTTACTGTTTTAATCCAAGATTTTCTCTACCTGTCCTGTTACCTGCCTAACGACAGGAGAGGACTTTTCCAAAAATCACAGATATGGATTCCATTATATGGAGTCCAATTTTTTTTTTTTTTTTTTTATAACATGCATTATTGAGAGAAACTAAAATTGTGTTTTCTTCTCTCATATTGCATTATATTTGCACTATAGGATAACGTGCAGTGCATTAGTGTTTGTATTAATATTCCATTAACAGTTTTTCACATTCAAGGTGTTAGTGCAACGTATTAAAACGAGCCACATTAATTATTATAGTCTGAGGAGCATAGAAATAAATGATATCGTCTGGATTTACTGCAAATCGATAAGTTCCGCGTTCTTTGCCAGTAGATTTACAGACTTTTTTTGTTGGTAAAACATGTCCGTGCTTGTAGGCCGTGGTCGAATATTAAAGTTATTAAAATAATTAAAATTTGAGGTTTCGTCCTCAGCTGTGGAGAACATCTTCAGAAATGAGGCTGATTAGTACTTATTGGAGGTATTTATCGGAATAAAACAGTTACAATTCCTGTTGCGTTGTGACTCTTTATTCAGTTAATAAGCTTCTTCCCTGTTTATCAAGCGTTCTCGTCGATAAAGTATAACCTTATCCGGCGTTTCTTCTTCCGTCTTAATCTCGTAGTAGTTAGTACGGAGTTTAGCTGTAGTCTTAAGAATGGCCCATTAAAAGAGAATACTTGGAGGAGGAATTCATAAATAAGAGCAAAAATTCATCCCACATTTATAAGGAAAGGATGATTAAAATAGAATTGGGAACAAATGTGGGAAGAGAACAGTTCGTTCCTTCGTAAATCACTGTTGCACTGTTCATGGGGATCGAAATATTCCCACTTTTCCTACATAAACTAGTTAGAAATCTTATTGTTAGTCTGAAATAGGGTACTCAAGAGTTGACGACTTCAAACTTACCTACTTAGTCAACTTTTAGAAAGCTTGTAAAGTAATTTACATTTTATTTTCTCTACCATGTGCATACAATGGCAGAGGTAATCCTTCAAAAGTGCTATACGGAGATTTTACTGGAAGTACATGTTTGAGGTCCACTAGATCCAAAATGTTCGGTTTTTCCAACGATGCGACGTGAACATTTTCAAAATCCTCCCCACCCCAAACTACCCTTTACATGAAACATTTGTCTAAAACTTTGATTTTGTCAAAAATGAGTTCATGAATTTGATAAAAATAGCATACGTTTAATATATTTGTAGGTAAATAAACGATATATCTTGAATTTTCTGGGAATAGTCTCGAAGTTCTGTTCATTTTGGATGATTTTTGCATAACTGATAAACCATAACAGGTATAAAAAAGCTGATGTGTTACTCTCACATGACTTTCTCTAGCTCTTCTACAAATTTATTACATAAGATTCTTCTTCCTCCACCTTGCTAATCAAGATAATCATTAGCAGAATGTTCTTACTACTTAATTCCTTACATGTAGAAAGAAAATAAGGGAATACACTAGGCTAAACCGATAGTCAATTGTTTTAAAAGCTGCCGTTATTCGATTGGCATTGCAAATCGCTTCCTTGCTTGGCCAGGAGTAGAACAAAAGAAAAACGGACACTTCCTGTCTGAGAAAAGTTTAAGTACTTACAACTGAAACCAAAAACAAGGAATATCTCGGAAATGGTTACTTCCACAAAAACGTAAAGGATATAAATTGTGTGTTTTGATCAGATCTATATTTTCTGTGTAGTAAGTTTTTGTCTATCTCTTAGCGTTTAGAAGTTAAGCAATATTTAGCAAAATTCATCCAGAATAAAGAGCTCTTCAGAGGCTATTCCCAGAAAATTCAAGATATTCATTTTATTTGGTATGTAAATATCTTTAATATACGGGATTTTAATCCAAATCGTTAGAGCCATTTTTTAGAAAATCAAAATTTTTGAAAAATTGTCCATGTAAAGGGTAGTTGGGAGTGGGGGGATTTTTTTTCAAAATCTTCGTGTCGCTTCCTTGGAAGATACCAAATCTAAACATCAAGTTTAGTATTTAACGGTCTTTTCGTTTTTTGAGCTATGCTGTCCACACACACACACACACACACACACACACACACACACACATACACACGCGCGCGCGCACACACGGACCTTTTTCTGAAAATGCTTTTTATGGATTCAGGGGGTACTAAAACATGTATTTCCGGTGAAATCTCGGTATCGAATTTTTGGGTGGAATACAATACTTCCTCTATACACTATATACATAGTACGTATCGAGAAAGTAAAAATGTAGAACTGGCAAAAACATACTATTTATATCAAATACATGTTTTCTTTTTCTTTCCATCTTACTTTCTGTTTTTCTTTTTTGTGGAGTTAAACGTTTCCGAGATATTCCTAGTTATTGGTTTAACTTTTTAAATGTTTATACAATTCTCAAATGGAAAATCGTTATTCATATTTCTTTTCCTGATCAAGCAAAAGAACGGAATGTTTTTCATTACATAGCAACCAGCTCTTGGAAAGTTTCACTATCACTTTGCCTAGTGCAGGCCTGGGGAGCCTGCTCACATTTGTGCGCAAACATTGCCATCCCTTCCTTTCCCATTCCACTGTGCCTGCTCAGCTGTGTACATGACGAATAACAGACTGTTTCCCGACAATGGAAATGCAAATTTCGTGTAGAATAAAAATTGATTATTTCTGGTTCAGGATGGTAAAAAGGAGAATGTGTTCTAAACAGTTATGCTACGTGAAAAGTGTAACATCAAACAATATTTTAATTCCGCACATGCTAATCAGCGTGGAAAAGCTAAACTTGTAGGTATGATTATAAGAATCGAACTATGCAACGAGTGATCCAGTTTAAATGAAGACACTCTTCTATCAATACTGCATCTCTATGTGTCGACCATTAAGCCTGACATTTATAAATTTGTTTCGAGAAAAGGTGTCAGCGTTCTACTATATGCTCGAAAAAAAAGTTTGTAACGCCTCATTTTAAGCTGAGAGACTGCAAGATATATTTTGGTGCCCGGTCACTCACTAAATTGGCTAGTTCCGCCACTGCAGTAGTTATCATGCTAAACAAGAATCTTGATAACTCCAGGTGGAATGGGGAGACATACTTCCCCTCGTCGCCCTCCGTGGTGTAATGGTTACCATGCTGACTTCATATACCCAAGGTCGCGGATGGATTTTTTCGGGTGTAAAAATCCTTAGCATGGCTTCCTTCGGCCTTATAGAGAGGCATCTGAGCAAAATTAAGCGGTCTTTCACGCCCAATATAGAATGGGACGCTAAGAACCACAGCAGTTAAAGAACGTCCATAAATAACACGCCATTTAATTTAATTTCATACTTCCCCTCTGTTTTCCAGCTTCCCAAGGTTAGCATAGTATATTCCCTTATTCCCGCATATCTACAAGAAAATAGGTATGCAATAAGAGTGTTTCTGCAAAAGTTTATATAGATATATGCGTGAAGTAGATAGAAAAATACGCGTCTGTAAGAATAGCTTGTTGCAGAAATAGAGAAAATTATGTGAACGTAACACATCAGATTATTTAATTTTCATTAAACCATACTCTTGATAACTATAAAGAGTAAAATAAAACGAGTTAGGAATTTAACTTCGGCTCCAATATCAGCACGCGAAAATACGTATTTTTGAATCGTACATATATCAATCAGTGTTTTAGACATGCAACGATTCATCGAATTGTAATACCAATCCATGATGAAAGAAACTTGAGTTCATGTACAGCGTTTTATGACTTAATTTATAGAGTGTGATGTTGCAAATATATGCAACACATGGTCACCTGACAGATGCATATGAGAACATATCAAAAGACAGAAATAATGCAATAGGAAATAAATAATAAGTACAAATGATTCAGGGAATGACAGCACGGCAGAAAATAAAATAAAAACAAACAAACAAAAAACACCCTCAGCTTCAAGTCGAAGCCAAGAGTTTAGGAGAGATTAAAAGTACTACCCGTGTCAAATCTGCTAAATTTATAAGTAGAGAGTGCAGAAGTGTAGCGTTTGAGGGATTACAAGCTAACAGCGTTATGTGGATTGTGACGTCAGACAGTGGCGTGGTCGGCACATGTATTGGATTCCATAATTTTAGCAGGAGTTTTACTTAAATTAGGAGGATACGGATTGTTACGGGTGTTTGGGTATGTAATAGAAATTGGTATATTAATTCACACTCACTGGCCGCTTCCGCCTCATGTGTTCTCTTTCAAAAATAATTTTGGAGAGCTCGTGCTGCTTGCGTCTACAGGTAAATATGCAGTGAACTTCAATATTTTACGTACCCCAAATATGCTGCCTATTCATAACCTGTTATCTCAAACCATTTAGGATATCAGACTGAGAATTTTACAAAATGTCGATGCGACGTTCGCTGATATATTTTTATGTAATACATTCATATATTAAGGCAGATAGGATAAACTTAATTATGTCGTTTGATTAAAATGTATCAGCAGTTATTAAAAATAACCAGCCAGCTCATTAACACCAAGTTATATCCACAGGAGCCTTTAGAAGTAATTTATATCAACCTAAAACTTAATTCAGCTATCTTCAAGTGTTTCTGAGAAAAAGGGCGATTTGTACCAGAAAATATCATTCGAAGGAGGACTGTTCAAAGCAAAAACGGTAAAAACAAACTCGCATATATTTGAAAGAAAGAAACCAGATGCCATTTGTACAGAAAAGGTTCCATAAAAGATAGGCTAAAGTTTACTTCTACGCCAAAGTTTGTAGGATTTTTCCCCCCCTGCCAAGTGATGCAGGGTTCGAAGCACAAAATGGCGGTTGCAGTACTATTAAAACAAAAACCCATATTTAAAATATAAGTATTGAGTCTTCAACATCAAAACAAAGAAGAACTTTCAATTAATAAGATTGTGCAAAAACTAAAAATGTAATTGTTTGGAAATCTATGCCATTTAGTCTACTCTTAAGGCGGAGAGTTAGTGCAATCACCAAGAGACCACCGAGTAATGTAGCATCGGTATATGTTCAAAATACCTCGTTAGCGTCTCTGATAAACAAAGCCGTGCTTGCTATGCGATGGTTCCCGGATGCGATTTCCAGCTTGGAGGATTTTTCTCTAGCCAACATATTTATTCTATATCCCCCAAAGAGTCTGGAAGTATGAATGAGCGTGAATATGTGTGGGCGGTCTAATGATTAAAATAAAAGTAAAATAGAAGTCTAATGATAACAGTACACAAGTTAACACCAATCTGTTCCAAAAGGAATAGCCGCCGACATGACAGTGTAGTTAAAGACGTGGTATAAATGGGGGGAAGGGCAGAAGAAACCATGCTGTTTCAGACACCGTTGGAGAAGTGCGAAAAGTAGGGTAAGTCATCAGTGACGTTTAGTGTTTGTTCAGTGACAGTTCTCTTGTAACCAATGGTAGCGGTACTGCTGCACAGACACAGCTGCGTTCCAACTCCACGCGAAGTGATTGCTGCAGTGCTACCGCACGCAGTACTCAACATAGCCGCACATTAATGCAGGTAGCACCGATCATAAAGATACTCTCCCAGTGAAATCGCAGCGCTAACTTAACGTAGCGTAAGCGCAGGCGCGAGGGAACCATTCACAATGCAGCCATAAGTTTAGAGCACGGGTTTCTAAATCTGCATATCAGATGCGAAAATATTCTGAGCGTACTGCATGCTTCAAATTGGATATATAACCGACAGTATATAAATTCACTAGTCTTTATAAATAGGTAGCTTAAAAAACATTACGCGTACAATTATCGCTACACTTCGATGGCAACAATAAAAGCTCTAGTGTGTGTGTGTGTGTGTGTGTGTGTGTGTGTGTGTGTGTGTGTGTGTAGAACCATTAAATACCAACCTTGGTATTTCTGTTTAGTATCTTCCAAGGATGTGACACGAAGATTTTCAAGAAAATTCCCCCGCCCCAACTACCCTTCACATAAAAATATTTTGGAAATGTTGTTTTTCTCAAAAATGGCTGTAATGATTTTGATTAAAATAGCGTATATTAAATATATTTACGTCACAACTAAAATGTATATTTTGAATTTTCTGTGAATAGCCTCTGAAGACCTCTTTATTCTGGGTGAGTTTTGCAGAATTGTGCATAACGGTTAAACCATAAGAGAGACAAAAACTTGCAACAGAAAAAATGTAGATCTCGATAATTCATGTCATATTTCTTGTACCTTAGACCTTTTTGAGACATTCCTTGTTATTGGCTTCATTTTTAAGCCACCTAACATTTCTCAAACGGGACATTGCAAAGGGAACTGAACCTCAATTGTTTCACGTAGCGACCAGCTTTTTATTTCTCTTCTATTTACAAGGAAGCAAGCAATAAGACCAATTCTGCTAATTTTATTTTGATAAGCTTGTTGTAGATGAAAGAATA
This sequence comes from Hymenopus coronatus, assembly GCA_030762935.1. NCBI lineage: Eukaryota > Metazoa > Arthropoda > Insecta > Mantodea > Hymenopodidae > Hymenopus > Hymenopus coronatus. The sequence goes on from CM060898.1 coordinate 54,968,456, forward strand.
ATCTTTGTAAAAATTATTTTGTATATGCAACAGCTAGGGAAAGTTTTATGAATGGAGCACATCAATTTATTTTCTTTTTCATCTCTTTTCGTAATTAAATTACCAATTAAACTATAACTGAACAGATGCATGGTTAATAAATACGCCCAACTTTAAACCTTGTTTTATCCCACCAGTGTTTGCATTGCGGTTCAAAAGTGTTTTATAGAACATTACATATGCGTTTTCTAAATAATAGTCCATTGAAAAATCGAGTTTTGGAAAATGCAAAAAGTATTTTTTCTAAATAATTAGATATTAATATAAAAAAAGTGATATATTGTATATGTATTTGCAAACTCAAACGTGAATTGTTTGTGTAAATAATATAACAAAATGTATCGTCTGGGCATTTTTATTAGGACAATGAATTTAGACGGTTAAAATTATTGGCTGCTCCCGTAGCTCCGTCAGTAGAACACATATAGCCGTGCGAGGGTACCGAGTTCGATTCCCGTTTGAGGGAATCTGTAGCCAAATATTATTCCTCACCTTCCGCAGAGTCTGTAAGTATGAATTTGAGTGTGAATGTGTCGTGTAAAGTTGAAGATAATTCACAAAAGAAAGCACCAACAAACAGTAAACGTGTGAACACGTTTGTGCAGTTGTTCCAATGGAGAAGCCGCCGAAGTGATCTTAGTATTAAAGACAGGATATGAACGGAACAAAACACAAATAAAATAAAAAGTATAATTTAAATAACTAAGAAATAAGAATTTTGAAACATGACAGAATGCCACTTATTGTATATAATAATTGGTATACATTTTAATAAAATATCTTGCATAATGTGGAGTTTCGAATTTCACACACGCCGTGTGTAGGAGAGCAATTTGATTACCTATCTTACGTATTTAAAATGAGTGAATGGCATCCTTTAAATCCTGATTTAAGCCACACAGGCTCTGGTTTTTAGTTTTGTAGCTAAAAATAATGAAATGAAAGCCAACACTTTTACCGAGCACATTGAAGAACTGCGAGGGGAAGCTAAAGATGTTACACCACCTCAGAACTAATTGGCCCAGGTTGTGGCTCAGATGACAGGCTTTTTTCCCCGGTTAAGACAGTTGCACGGATGAGGTTTCTTCCGTGTCTGGAACGAGCGAAAGCGCATCTGCATCTCACACACTTCAAGGGCGTTAAACAGCTTCAAGAATTAAAAACAAACGTGTAGAGTTTGGGAACATTTTTGGATATCGATTTCTACCGGGCGGGAACCAATATCCTCGGACACCAGAGGCAAGGGCGCTATTGTTCTACATGAGGAGAAGTCAAGTGGAATCCTGGTGCTCGCTGGCGGGGGGGGGGGGGAATAATAATTTCCAATAAATTATAAAACGAAGACTTCTATGGAAATAACTGCTGTGGTTTTCTTTCAGCTCATAATATATTTACGAAAGTAAAGTGAGCTCCTAAATTTCGGTTTGTGGTACCCTCTAAATATATGTTTTTTTAAGCCATCGAGTGAGATACCTCAGGCGGTAATACTTGTGGCTTGAATTTAGAAGGTTATGGGTTCAAACGCTTTATGCAGGTAAACTGACGTAAGGTTTTTAGCGGTTTTCCTTCATTGCTAGCCGAATGCTGGGCTGGTTAATTTACTTAGGCGAATGTCGGTCCATTTTTACTTTCTCTACCATGTTCATAGTAGGCAGAGAAAGTACTGAATTCACCAAAAAATTCCTTACCGAGATTTCACCGGAAGTACACGTGGTCCCCTGAATTAAAAAAGAAAGAAAGAAAAGATTGGAAAAAGGTCCACGCGGCCGTGTGTGTGTGAACAGCATAACTAAAAAATGAAGAGTCGACTTGGTTACCAAACTTGATGTTTCAGTATCTTCCAAGGCTGCGAAGAAAACCCCCTGCCTCAAACTACCCCGTACTAGGAAAATGTTTCTAAAATTTTGATTTTATAAACAAAATGACCAAGATTTTGAAAAGATGCCATAGGTTTAATACATTTTAATGAAAAATAAAATGGGAATAGCCTCTAAAGTCCTCTTCATTCTGGATGCAATTTGTAATATTTGGTCTCTTTTTTGAGACAGTTTTGATTCAGTGCCATTTGAGAAACGAGGCAAAAACAATGTTATTGTACCTCAACCCTGTCTCAAAAGACTGCAAACGAAGAATAACTGGAAAAGTGCAAGAAATAGATCAGACGCACAGGATATCACAGAGAAGAGACAGGCACGATATCACAGATTAGATACAGAAAAATGTAGATCTCGATAAAACAAAAATTGCTGAGAGTTACCACTTTTTGTGGTATTAATAATTTCTGAGATATCGGTTTTAAATAGTCCAATACTAAGATATGCTTTTCTCAAATGGGAAGTCAAAGCTTTTCTTTTTTCTTTTTCCTGATCATGCAAAGAGAACGAATTTGAATCTAGGAGGATTCGACTGTTACTTTAGCCTAGTGTATTCTATTATTTCTAGAAATAAGTTATAACACTTTGCTGTTAACGTTTATCTTGATTAGTATGAAGTAGTCCTGGAGCATAGTGCTCTGGTTTGCCGGCCATGGAATGCCCTTGGGTTCGATCGTAACCATGGGTACATAACCTGCGAGCAGTGAACTGACTACTCAGTTGTGCGTGCGGCGGATTTTAAGTCGAGGTCATAGGACCGATACCTATTCAGCAACCAGAGGAAAATGAGGAGTTGCGATAGGCAACAATCCCAACATTCCGGCTGGGAAATGTGTGATTATGGCCATATCGTTCCCCCCTCCCCCGGTTGGATAATGGTGGAATTATAATAAAGGTGTAGGACAAGCACTGTTAAAAAGGCGGAGAACACGGCTACTATGTACATAGTTTGTTGCTATTTGTGGCGAGAACAGCAATAACAATAATAATAATAATCTGTAAAATGATAGCCCGAATGCTTCATTTATCCAATGTAAAAGAATAAGCAATACGAATTATTTACCTTATTCAAAGAAACCATTTTCATTTGTAAGCTGGAGCAGGACTGAACTCTGCTGCATTAAGATGCTCGTACTTAACGTATTGAAAGAAAAGCTAGACAATTATAATAAATAAGAATATTTATGATTTAAAATAATAGTACAAATAATAAAGTACAATTAATTGCATTTTAGTTACAATAATATACTGGATAGAACACAAGATAAAGTAATACTCTATTGAAAGTAACATAAAAGTACAATGTTAATCATGTACTTATTACTTCCAAACTTCTCTTCAGATATTTATAGGTGAAAATAAGACCTACAATTTGATGTGTTACACTCACATGACTTTCTTTTACTGTTCTACAAACACACTTCTTACAAAAGATTACTCTTCTTTCTACACCATGCTAATTGAGAGCATTAGCAGAATGTACTTACTACTTAGCTTCTTATAAGTAGAAGGGAACTAAAGGAATGCGCTATGCTAAAGCAATAGTTAAATGTCTTAAAAGCTATCGTTATGCCATTGGCATTGAAATTGCTTGGTCAGGAGTAGAACAAAAGAAAAATGGACACTTCCTGTCTGAGAAAAGTAAAATATTCTAAAATTAAAACCAATCATTTTTGAAACGGTCAACTCTACAACAAAAATGCATATGTCGTAATTTGTGTTTTTTAACGAGCTCTGCATTTTTTGTTAAGTAATTTTTACTTTCTCCGTACGCACTATGTACATAGTGTATAGAGAAAGTATTGCACTCCACCAAAAAATTCGATACCGAGATTTCACCGGAAATATATGTTTTAGGGTCCCGAATATCCAAAAAAAGCATTTTCACAAAAAGGTCCGTGTGTGTGTCCGTGTGTCTGTGAACACGATAACTCAAAAACGAAAAGTCGGTAAAATACCAAACTTGGTATTTAAGTTTAGTATCTTCCAGGGATGCGACACGAAGATTTTGAGAAAAATCCCCCCAACCCCAACTACCCTTTACATGGAAGTTTTTTCGAAAATTTTGATTTTCTCAAAAATGGCTCTAACGATTTTGATTAAAATTTCGTATATTAAACATATTTACCTGACAAATAAAATGTATATCTTGAATTTTCTGGGAATAGCCTCTGAAGAGTAGTTTATTCTGGATGAATTTTACTAAATTTTGAATAACTGCTAAACCGTAAAAGATGGACAAAAATTTACTACACAAAAAATGTAGAGCATATTAAAGCACACAATTTATATTATATACATTTTTTCGTGGAGTTCGTCGTTTTTGTGACATTCCTTATTTTTGGTTTCTGCTATGAAAAACGTATACTTTTCTCATACAGGAACTTGTCAACTCCTATCCATATAGACAAAGGAACTTCATTGACCTAGCAACCAGCTTTTGACTATCACTTTAACCTACGGTTGTCCCTTATTTCGCTTCTACTTACAAGGAAGCGAGTAATTAGACTATTTCTGCTATTTTTGTCTGATTAGCATAAAGTAAATAGAAGTATAAGCTTTTTAAGAATTATTTGTTGCAGTGATATGGAGAAAGTCATGTGAATGGTACACATCAGATTTTTAAGAATTATTTGTTGCAGGGATATGGAGAAACTCATGTGAATGGTACACATCAGATTTTTGTCTATCTCTTACGGTTTAACCGTTATGCAAAATTCTGCAAAAATCAACCAGAACAAAGTGCTCTTCAGAGGCTATTCCCAGAAAATCAAAATAAACATTTTATTTATGTTGTAAATAACTTTAAAATATACGGTCTTTTAATCAAAATCGTTGGAACCATTTTTTGAGAAAAACATCATGTCGCATCCTTGGAAGATAAACTTAAATGCCAAGTTTGGTATTTAACGGTCTTATTTTTCAGCAATGCTGTCCCCCCCCCCCATTCACTCACACACACACACACACACACACACGCGCGCGCGCGGAACTTTTCCTAAAAATGCCTTTTTTTTCCCTTTCAGGGGGGTCTCAAAACATATATTTCCAATGAAATCTCGGTATAGAATTTTTGGATGCAATACAATACCTTCTCTATACATTATTTACCTATATAGTGCGTGTAGAGAAAGTAAATACGGAATAATTTTCTGGCGATGCAAAGTATCCTGTTATTTTCGCCGAGTTATCTATATAATTTAAGTGCACAAACTTTTGCCATAATTGGCCAAACAGAATAATTTTGCCTAAGGGATTGAAACCAAGGACCACGAAAGTTTTTTTTTTTTTTTTTTTTTTTTTTTTTTTTTTTTTTTTTTTTTTTTTTTGAAAGTTAAATGATAGCTTACCATTTTTTCTAGATTAAAAAATCCAAGTAAGCCAAATTTTGTCAACAGCGCACTAAAATACTCGTTGATAAGACATTTAGGTGAAACTGGAGGAGAATTTGATGAGGTGAACATGAATATGCGACTTCCCAACTCCCACTGTTTTGAAAGATTTAAAGCTTTCTCATATATCCCTTTGGACTGGAAGTCATAAAAAATCTGCCATAGTCGCAACAAAGTGCCAAAAGGTATTCTCTGATATTCATATTCAACGAGGTAGATTGAAACATAGTGACAAGAATATGTCCCCCTTGTGGTTATACTATGCGTGTCCGGAAGAACGTAACCTTTAAATGGTGAAAGAATTATCAAAATCAGTTCAGTGGTTTCAGACATTTTACCTCCCTCCACTCCCCCTCAACATACACCACTTTTACTCTCTGTGTGAGTAATATTAATATAGATAAACACAAAACAGTTGTAGTAGACGGATATCCTTTATATGTAGCCTTGTTCAATGTTAATATAGTAAACACTTCTGGGTTCTCAGTTAATTTATGTTAAAGCTATTTGCATCACATGCCCAACGAAGGTTAGAATTCACATTAAACAAAACTTCGAAGAAATAAACCAATGGAAATATGACCCAATAGATTAAGAGAACTTCGTACAACTTCCATAATAAGTATATTTAATGTACTTCTGATATAATATTTTTAAATTTTCTAAAATGTTCAAGTTTTGTTGTGCAAGTCAGTGTTCGCACTGGAAATATGTATAAATCGTTGATAAGAAAATATAAACGTTGCATTAGATTGTTATAAATCTATTGCATTGTGTTACAAATATTTCCTATTAAGTTTATAGATTGATTTATGTTACAATACTACCAGAGTTAAACGCTTAAGCGTGTTTGCATTACTATTACGTGGACTGTACATCTCAGAATACGAAAGAGAGCTGCGTATCTTATGCGGAACAAATATTTGCTAGTGGGTAAATAAATACATTGTGCGCATAATTTTGTAATGGCTGTAAACAGTTTCAAAAATTTAAATAGTTTCCATCTGAGAGAGGGATACGAGCATTACGAGTCTATGAGAGTCTCGAAGGCCAATGGGAGCAATAGCAACGTTTATCCGAAGTTAACAAGCAGACCACAGACGAGTTTGAGGTTGGTTTCTATTTAAGCCTCACCCAAGCATGCCAAGTACAATCGCGTCGTTTGCCCAGTCATCGGACACAAGTTTACTGAATGTGTGTTGTTTTTCACCACAATAAAGGCGCCGTTGCGTAAAGCGATGACGTTTTCACTCTAAACTGCATCGCGCACCAAGTACATACGTCACAGACTTATTGACGGTAGCAACCGAGTTGCTATGGTTACTGGAGAGGCTTGCTGTGCGGTTCCTGCTTCTGCATGTGTAGTTTTCGGGTTGTCGTGGACTGTCGTGGACCAAGGCTTCCCAGTGGTATCACCGAGGGATTCGACACGTGAGATATTCCGTGGCCGCCTCTAGGTAAACTATGCTGTAAACTTAGTTGCGAGCCGATGGGTCCGGATTCGCTTCACCCTCCCTGACCTGTCTTTTTTTGTATGACCTTATAATAGCCATAATTTTAAGGCTAGTATTTGTTTTCTTACACTTGGACTACAGTTCTAACCTAAAAAATAGGTAGTGATGCAGTTTTGACTTTTCCATAGATACCTGTCTGGAAATTTGCATATTTGCTGAACCTGTCATAGAGTGCATATTTTATTGAGCTAAAGCTGAGTAATGCTCATACATTTGAACACTCTGTCATTCCAATGCTAGACATTTAACTTTAATGCTGCATGTTATTGTATTATTTGGTATAACAGGTATTTTCTAAGTGTATTCCATGGAACCCATATTCCATTAGCAGTCACAAGGTGTTATTTTTTCTTGATGCTACCTATAACTATTTCTAAATCATATAAAGTAGTTATGAAAATAAATATGATCTTCTGTGTACCATGAAAACAGTATCAATAATTTGAAGTGATGGAAATTATTATTTTAATTCATTAGATTTATTTCATTGTTAACCTCTTTATGTTTTGATGAAAGGAGAGTGATACTTAATTAAACATTATAATTTTATATCGTTTTTAATAACTATTTATTTTTTAATTGAGATTTAAGATATGTTTTGAATAATATATTCACCAAGGTGTGTAGGACCCACATAAAATATTCTCTGAGACGAGAATTTTGACAAGTAGTTGAAATGCTTAATAAGAGCAATACAAACATTTACAGTGCAGAAAATAAAGGGGGGGATAAAACATTTAGGCACAAATATCACTTTTAAGAAGTTTCTAAACTTTTGTTTAGAGAGAGAGAAAAAAGAATGCTATCCAGCTAAATTTGTTGAAGGGTGGTTGCACTTGAAATATTTTAACAAGTTTCTGGTCATGATAAAAATGGGATATACTACTAACATTATGTAAAGTTTAAAAATTCTGAAAATATGCAAACCCATTTTTGTGCTTGTTTGTTGCATTGTAATGTTTTCCCATTGTTTTGTGTCATTAAATTAGGAGAATTGAGCTATAACAGCTTTTCAACTTAGAATTTTTCTGTGGAGAGAAAAAAAATCTTGCTTAACATTTTAAAATAAAATTCCCATAATTTTATAATATGTGATTAAAATATACTTCAACTTAAGTTTGTTACAAAGATAATCTTGCAAAGTGGGCAAAGTTTTCTTATTTTAAATTAATCTTACTTTCAGAAGCTCTTGGTGTGTTCTGGGGCAGTATTCATGCATTGTGTGTTGCCTCCTGGTCAACGTTTGCACACCTAGTTTTCAGATTGTGTGAGCCATATCAAAAAACTTTCTTAAACAATGCTTGAATTTCTAAGAATGAATCTTTTCTAACAGAAACGCACTTTCCATTTAAATGACAATTTTTTAAAGATTTCAGAGCTTTGCAGTGATTTTGTATGGCTGACCTCTTTGGATGCAGTGCATTATTGTCTGAGTAGGGCAAAATACCTTCCATACTGTAGTGAAACATTTTATTTAGAAATAATGTAGGAAAAATATGATATACAGTTATTGCTGCTTTTGACTGCTTATTTATAAGAATAAGTCATTGATTCTGGAGGCACAATTGGGGTTTATTAGGACTTTGTGACAGAGAAGAGTTTCTACAACGAGTAAAGCAAAGTTTTGTTTATTATTGAAGCAGAAATTGTAATAGCTGTGTATGGTTAATTCCTTTTCATAGTTTAATAACATGCTTTCTACGTTCTCTACAATATTTTAAGTTTCTGCATTAAAAAAAGGAAGAATTATCACTATAAATAACTAACTTTTTCTAGTACAATATCAGGTGTAACATTTGTATTCACATCACAGTGTTATTGGACATGTTTTATACAAGAATGTGACCATGTATTTTTACCACATTTGTTTAGTTATATTTTACACAAAAGATTTAATGGTTTTATGTTCACAGTTTTTTAGAACAATTTGTAACAGAACATTTTAGTGAGAAAACAATCTTATATCACATTGGCATGATTTTCTGTACCATTTCAACTGTAGCATTCATACAGATATGCCTTCTATTTATGTTTACTTTATGATACATTTTTTATTAGCTACAAACTAAGCAGTATGAACCTTTTTAGTATGGAAACAGAGTGTAGCTTTGTTCATATTGGTCAAGAAATAAGGAGAAAAAAGATGTTCAATGCTTAATAGATTGTGCATGACAGTTCAATCTGGGAAAGCTTGAAGATGTATACAACATTTTTAAAAATTTGCAAAACTGTAGAAAACAGTTATTTGATATAAATTGTGTAATTTGATGAGCTTTACATTAATTTTAGTTGGACTCTTTTTTTATGTTTTACCAGTAGAAAATTCATTCAGTAAGAAGACTACACAGCTATTCAAGATATACATTTTATTAGTCATGTAGATATTTAAATTGTGCTAAATGTTTGGGATAATTAATTTGGGATGGAGATATTATAATACCAAAGTGAGGTTTATTGTCAATAGAAGCCAAAGTATGTTATCCAGATAAAATTGAACTAGTGTATGGTATTAGCTAAGGCTGTTGACTGAATGATATATTTGCTAACAATATTTATAAGATGAAAATAACATAGAAGTTTTACATATTATTATTATTATTATTATTATTATTTAACTAAGTTTATTGCATTGCATAATTCAGTAATGGCTTTCTATGTTCTTCAAAGTTTTCTTTCAATCAGTTTTCAGATGCACAGCAGAATTTTTTTCCCTGTTTCTCATATTCCTCCCTTGTTTCAGTATTTCTCATACACAGTACCAAGGAGTTATTTCCTAAATGAGCTACTGCGATGTGCTTTCTCTAAATTGCCCCATTAATGTGCCCAATAATCAAAAAAATGTATGATCATATTCAGGAAAAATCAAGAATCTGTGTTCATAAAAAACAGAACATATCAAATTTTATCTTTTCCACTTCTTGCTTCTCAGTTTCCATAAAGCCAGTGCGATATTTTAAAATCAAAATATTGTCTGTATCAGCGAATAGAAAGCAGGTAGATTTGAATGTAAACTTAATACAGTAAATACAAAAAGAAAATACAATTTTGCAGGGAGAGCTAAGTTCAAATGTTTTTTTAATGTTGTAAAAAATCAGATATATGATTGATTGTCACACAATATTCTTTACCTATTGCCATTTTTATAGCAGTTCTGCAATTATGTAATCACTAATTTTACACTACATAATAAATAAGTAGAATAAGCATTGCATTCCACCCAAAAATTTGGTGCTCAAAAATACACAATTTGAACTCTTCCTGGAACCAAAGTAATATGGATTTTGTCTGAGAGCACCAAAACTTAAAAACACAAAGTCTCTAACATATTAAACTTAATATGCAAGCTCAATCTTCCATGAATGCAAGATACTGATTTCCCTTTGCATTGAACATTTTTAACATTATATTTCCCAAAATTTTTTCTTAATGATTTTTGTTATTTAACAAAATTATTTCTTTGACTTTCTGGAAATAGCTTATAAAGTTGCCTTCTTTCTTAATGACGCTTTTGCAATTTGTAAACCATAAGAGAAGGATAAAATCTTATTACACAACAAATATAGACCTCATTAAAGCATAACATTTTATTGTGGCATTAATCGTTTTGTTCACATTGGTTTGAATTTTCAAATTCTTATATTTTTTTCAAGTGGTAAGTCGCTATTTTTTTCTTCTTCTTCTTTCTTTTGATCATGCTAAGAGAACAGAATTTCAAAGCCATCACATATGGATCTGTGTTTTAAAACCTGACCAATATCACTTTAGCCTGTTGTATCCATATACCAACAATGAAAGGTGTAAATGTATAATGAAGGTTTATCTTGATCAACAAGTAGATTGAAGAATGAGCTTCTGTAGGAAGTCTAGAGAGTTTATGTGAGCAACTCATCAAATGCATGCTTTCTCTACCACATACTGTGTACATACTGGTTAGACAAGGTATTGCCCAAATATTTGATACCAAGATTTCACTGGAAATAGGTGTTTTGAGGTTCCATGAATGAATGCATAATTAAAAGAAGTTTTATAAAAAGGTCCCTGTATATATGTGTGAATAGCATAACTAAAAAACGAAAACTCGGTTAATATCAAACTTGGTATTTAAGCTCAAATCTTACAGGATAGGTGGCACCAAGGCCAAGTGGTAGGACCACTCACCCCTCATCTAGACTACCCAGGTTCACTCCTAAGAGACTGCATGTGGGATTTGTGTTGGACAAAGTGGTGTCTGCGTGGGTTTTCTCCAGGTTCTCTGGTTTCCCCCCACCATTTATTCCACCAGCTGCTCCATAATCATCTTTCCTGTCATCCAGTTCACCATTTCATATCATCCACTTATTCACTTTCATAACAGGCATCAGCTGACCAGGATGGCTTCTCTCTGATCAAGAGCCTCTGCTCCTCAACAGGAATCTGACATCAAGCACTGACTTGTAAGTCCTGGGGGGTGTAGGTCCTACGTATAAGGTTAAACAGAGACAGAAAGAAGAAAAAAACATTTTCCAAGGATACGGCATGAAGATTTTCAGCATAATTCCCCCTGCCCAACCTACCTTTACATGGATGATTTTTTTATTAAAATACCAATTATACCCCTCCCCTTTCTTTTCTCTTTTTCTCCAAGTCTAGTGTAAGTTTTTCTATTAGGTTTTTTTTTTTTTTTTTTTATACAGATATATACAGCACCCATGCCAAGGCGGGATTCGATCCCGCGATCCCCTTGCGCCACGGAGATATATAGACATGATATTCAACATTTAGCTGTCCTCTCTTTGCTTAGGACTCTACAGCCATTTAAACACCACATAATACACCGTTTCCTAGCATATTGTTTCAGTAAGCAGCGTTTTTATCAAACTACGTTTTTCACATAAATACTTACTGGAATACGTTTTTCACACTTTCTAAATATTCCATGCGTCTCAGTTTTTGTTTAAAAACAACTAAAATTTTGTAGAATATGCAGAATGTATAAATTGAATTTTCTGGGAGTAGCTTCTAAAGCACTCTTTATTTCACATTACTTTTAAAATGATGAACTAAGAAATACACAAAAGGTCCTACATAAAAAATGCAGATCTCATTAAAACACACATATTTGCCATTTAGATGTGGTGTGGGTGTAGTAAACCATTTTGAAGATTTCCCTTGTTATTGTGTTGGTTTAAATTTTCCAATACTTATGCTTTTGTCAAATGGGAAGTCATTCCTTTTACTTTTTTTCTACTCCTCACCATGCAAAGATTACAGATTTTCAGTATCATCACTTAGTGACCAGCTTTTAAAATATTTGATTGTCACTTTAGCCTAGTGTATTCCCTTACTTCTCTTCTACCTACAAGGAAATAAACATGACTATTTCTTAATGTTTATCTCGATTATCATGGAATAGCTAGAACTTTTATAAGAATAGTTTGTTAAAGAATAGCTAAAGAAAGTTATGTGAATGGAAAATATCAGATCTATTTACTTGCAATTAAAAATATGTTTGTATGACTATGGTTTAGGAAATATCATAATGACTCATATTTTGTTACATGCTAGAGGCATGTTGTCAGTAGTTGATTTTTAGTATTAATAAGTTGATGTTTATCAGCTGCAAGCTGATATATTTTGGAGGTAGCTATTATGAAAAGATTGTTTGTTGCCTGCATTAATTTGGTTGTGCAGTCAAAATACATTTTTTAACACAAATTTGAAAACTATTTCAGGGATAAGCAGATATCATTATGGTTTTGTAAGTGCCTATTAATTTTTTTTTTCCTTTTTTTTTTTCCATAGCAAATAATGGCACCTGAGCGACCAGGGCCAGAAGACAAACCTGGAGTAACTTTGGTTCAGAAAGGTGGAAGATTGCCGGTTATACCAGTTGTACTTTCCTTGCCTAATGCTTTTGTGCAGCTCAAGGTAGGAAATTATTATGAGAATATGTTAAAATATACTCTGTATCAAATATTATAACTAGGTAACCGGACATTTAATATTAAATTCTTGTCCAGCTAAGAATATTATTGTTAGGAGATACATAAATATACAAATAAGTTTATAAAGCTTATTGGATTGTTGGGAATTAAAAAAGGAATTGCTTTTTATTTTCACTGGTTTTAATTATTATGACATTTACAGATGTCATTGAAGTATGAAGCTATGAAGGAAATGATTTTATGATGCAGGGAAGTATAGGTTCTGTTTGAAACAGAGTATGGTGTGTTGACAAATCAAGATAATGCCAGAATTTTTTTAAATGAAAAGCCATTGAAATTGGTGAGATGTCTCCTTGGTGTTCTCTCCTATACACACTGTTTCAGTAAACTATCAATTTATGTCCTTAACCATGTCATTAATGAAGTCAATTGTTACTGGTATAAAGTACAAAACCTAAGCCAGGTGCAAATGCAATATTTGGCAAGTGGACTTAAGAATGAAAACTGGTGTTTTGCATTGTTCAAAGAATTACAATAGTTATTAATATATGGGCTAATTTATATTAGCTCTTGCAAAATAATATTTTTTCTTATGAGCTTATCTTAGGTTATTCCTATTCTTAGTATATTTGAGGGAGATAGGTCATCAAAGCCAGATGGATGACCTTGGATTTCTGCTATGTTTTGTGTTTGTGTATTAAAAATGTTCTACCATACTATACACCTTGATTATTTTTGTTATTGATACTGCCAATTTTTTACTTGTTTATACATATTGTGTGTGTGTGTGTGTGTGTGTGTGTGTGGTGTGTGATAAATCTCTTGGATTAAATGCAAATTCAAAATTGGTGTTAAATGTAGTTCATATGAAGCTGGTTATTGTGCAAATATTATAATAATAATAATAATAATAATAATAATAATAATAATAATAGCAGTAGCTTGTTTTGTCCCATTTAGGGCAAAGGCCTCCTACTACAGGGTAGTTCTAGTAATCACTAATGTGGTGAGCTATTCTGCATTATGTTTGTTATATAGGGTTGTTAAATTATCTCATGGCCTCTCTTCACTGTGCAAGAGAACCGAGATTCACTGGGAAAGTGGTACTGGCAGAGGCGCACTAACATTCTTACCTTATAGCAAATGCCTGCAATGTTGATCTTGTGCTCTCAAACAGGCAGCATTTCTGGTATAAATATTGTGTACTGTGTATAGCGATAGGGTATCAGTTTTGACAGATATGTAGTATTTCTCGCTCAAGACGATCGCACACCTGTTTGTTGAGCTCATTTGTATTGTGATTTTTAAGGTGATCACTCAGAACTGGCACCAATGTCATCTAATTTATTTAATGTTAACTGTCTTTTTGTTGAATTTTTCTTCTTTAACACTGAACCCAAAGCGTTGAACTAATGCACAGTTGCATGTATGCATTTTCTTGCAGGTAATAAAGATTTTGGAAAGCTTTCAACAAACTCCCTGTGTTCATGGCAAGCATATTAAAACTTTGCATTTAAACATACCTTCTTCCACAGAGAGTGACACACCATGTTAACTGTAATGACAGAGGATCCGACTGACGGGATCTGATGCAACAATAATAATGAGATATGGTGCTAATGTACTTTAGCGTGGGAGTTGACTCTCTGAAGTCCTGATAGATGGTGAGGGAAGAGTGAAGCAGACATAGGCCATGAGAGGGGTTATCATATAATCTAACAACCCTATACTTCTATTGTACAGTGCGATCATTGTGGACTGTCTCTGTTTTATATTAATGCAATGAGTTGTCTTGAATTTCTTATACTCTACAGTACACTATACATTTTTACTTTCTCTAGCATGTATGTAGGTAGTAGCTAGAGAAGGTATATATTCCACCCAAAAATGTGTTACCTAGATTTTACTGGAAATACATGTTTTGAAATTCCCTGAAATCCAATAAAGTATTTTTACTTCCTCTTCATAGATAATAAAGGCAATGCATTCCACCCAAATTTTGATACCAAAATTTCAATGGAAGTACAGATTGATGGGTGGGTGTACCAGAACAACTAAATATATTTCCATCAAATACCAAAATTGATAAAAGTTTGGTATCTTCCAAGGATGTGACACAAGTATTTTCACCCAAAACTACCCTTTAAATGGACAATTTTTCGTTAATTTTGATTTTCTCAAAAGTGGCTCTAACGATTTTGGTTGAAATGCTGTATATTAAAGCTGTTTACATGACATCAAATTATGTATACTTGAATTTTCTGGGAATAGCTTATGAAGACCTCTTCATGTTGCATAACTGGTAAACCACAAAAGATTAAAAAAAAAAAAAATGAGTACATAAACAATGTAGATCTCATTAAAACACCCAATATATCTCTTTATTTTTTATATATATTTCTTTTTTTGTTTGTTGAAGTTATTGGTCCTTGTTATTGGTTTCAATTTTAAATACTTATATTTTTCTCAAATGTGAAATTATCATTCCTTTTGTTGTATTCATGGCTGTGCAAAGAAAACCATTTCAATTACAAAGCAATCTACTTTTAAAATTTTTTGACTATTGCTTTACCTTAACTTGTTGTTTAACATGAAGTAAATAGAAGAATAAGCTTTTATAAGAATGGTTTGTTACAGAATAGGTAGAAAAAGTCTTGTGAATGGAACTCCTCAGATTTTTTGTGCTATCCTATTTGACTATTGTCATAGTACTCACTTCAGGATCTAGTTCCAGTTGCTCTCCATATTCCTCTGACCCTTGCTACTCTGGACCACTGTTGATTTGTATGTGTTGTGAAGAAGTCTCATCACCATCTTGGTCTGCTTCTGTGGTACATTCCTATACAGGGGGTTCCACAGTGGCTTTGTACATTCACTGTCTTTAGGCCTTCATCCATGCAACAGTCCTTCCACATGTCTGGTGGCTCTTGGTGTGATGTTTGTTATTGATGAGTTTCAGGACAGAGATGTGTTGGAAACTCTTCTCTCTCCATTATATTCCTAGAATTTTCTATTCATCTTCTTTATCATGAGAAATAAGATAAACTTTTTCATCTTTAGTATGATCATTCTGATTCACTTTTTCTTTTCTGTCATCAATGGCCATTTTGAAGAATAGTCATTAATGCTTTTCACCTGGCTAATATGAAAAGCAATTAATTCATTTGAATTAGCTCTGTGTTTATGGAGAGCTTGTGAATTTTAGCTTTGCCATTATGATTATCACAATTTACACTATGCAGTCAGGAGAGAAAAATTTATAGCCATACTTTTGAATTCCTTTTTTTTTTTTTTCAAAGAAAAGCTATGAAGACAAAGTACCTATTGCTGCTATTAAAATTTGTTGAGCTACTGAGCCATCAACTTAAGGTATTAAATGGAGAGACAGGTACCCAAGCTTCTGTAAATATGGATGTGAAAAAAGCAGTCTGCTATTAATAACATAAACATTCATCATGCTTTTAAAACATTACAGTTTATACAGACATTTTATTCATTTTCATTTAGAAGTTGAATTTGGAAATGTTACAGGATATTAAAATTAAGCAGTATTACTAATGAAACATCAGAAACATATGCAAAAGAGATAATTTACGTGATAGCATCATCAGCAGAATGTAATTGACCTTTGTAATTTTTTTCTAAACCAGATCCTATGGAAGAGGATGCATGGACACATACCATTAGATTTTATGTAGTTAAATATAAAACTCTGTGTTCCATTCACATGTTATTATTGTTAAAAAGCTTATTCTTCTATCTACTTTATGATAAAATAAGAACTGAAGCTTTCCTGGCGACGTATTAATTCAAAATCTTCTTGGGCTTCTAACCAGGTAAAAACTTGGCTTGATACCAACGTTTCGAAGAAGTGCATCTTCCTCATTTTCAGGGTGAACTGATGGATTGAGCTTATGGAGACTGGTATTTATAAGAGCTGGAATGAAGCTAACATCTGATTGGTTCGCGTGATATTATGGTCTGGTATTTAAGATGACTGACATGGGCATGGACTTCGTAGAAAACTATTTATAGCAGTTATACGGCTAATGTTTTGTGTTTGAGCACAGACCTGCTAGAAAACAAGCCTTGGAAGACTGCAGGTAGAGGATTAGGTGTTAAGGCTCTTTAACATTGGTGTCCATGCTGAACTTAGTTGTAGGCCAGAACCGCGATTTAGATTATTTGTTTCAGATGAGTTGACTAAAGCTTCTTTTACTCTCCTTTCCCAGTAGTTCGAACACTTTGCCACTATCTTGGTGTTGGTAAAGTTAGCTCTGTGGCTTTGTTCTATACTGTGTTCAGCCAGTCCAGATTTTTCGGGTTGCATAAGCCTTATTGATCTTAGTGTTCAGAAACGCGTGTGGCAATAGTGTGTCCTGTTTGGCCAATGTACGCTGCGCTGCATTCGCAAGGAATGTGGTAAACACCAGGTACTCAAAGCTAAATTATCTTTAACTGGCCTGACCAAATTTTTTATTTTAGGTGGTGGCTTATGGATGGTTTTGACATGTTTGTAGAGTAGTCTACTAATCTTTCCCGAAAAATTGCCAGGAAACGGTATATAGGCTATGGCGGCTGGCTTGTCTTTTTGTTGAGTGTTCTTGCTGGGGTTACTTTTTCGTCCGGCTCTTTTCAATGCAGATGTGATGTCCTTGGCTGAATATCCATTTTGTTGGAGTGTGAATTTTAGGTGTTGAAATTCAGTTTGCAGGTTATCTGGATCTGATACAGAAACTGATCTATGTTCCAATGTGTTGAGAATGCCAATTCGTTGTGACTTATGGTGGAAGCTGTTTGCGTTGAGATAAAGATCCCTCCCCTTTCTGGACATTCTGGTTACCAGAAAAGCGGACGGAACTCTTGGTCATGCCATCTACCGAAAACCTACACACATGGATCTTTTGGTATTTAACTGTCTTTTCATTTTTGAGCTATGATGTCCATAGCAAAAAAAAAAAAACAAAATAAACCCCCACAAAACATGCACGCTCGCACACACATTCGTGGGGACCTTTTTCTATTTTTTTTTTTTTTTATTCAGGGGATCCCAAAACATATATTTTCTGCGAAATCTCAGCATAAAATTTTTGGGTGCACCTTCTCTATACACTGTACATAGTACATGTAGAGAAAGAACACATATCTTACTCTACCTGTTACACATTTGTATTATAGTAGTCATTAAAAAGCAATTCCTCTTCTTTTTCTTAAGATGCTTTGGAAAACTGTTGTAAAAGAGAGCTCATTTTTGTACTTACTGGTGAAAACCCCATGTTTTTAGCGCCGTTAAATTCTACAAGTGCTATTAACTTTGGTTACATATAAAAAGAAACTAAATCTAATTTTAGGAAAACTAAGAAAAGCAATATTATCACAACATGGATAGTTAGAATGAGATGAAACTTAAGCTGATGAATAAGTGGCACTCAAAAAGTATGTTGTCAATATCTGAAATCAATCTAATACAGTGTTTTTATTGTAAAATATTTTTTATGCTGTAGACTTAGGTTGTTTTTACAACTTTTTGATTAACAAAAATTCATAAAATACAACAACAAAATAACTATATTTATTTATGATACAGTACTCTGTTCTTATGTTTCTTGTCAATAATTTAACAAATTGGATTGATTTTGCAAGTTAATATGTTTAAGGAGTAATATATTTATAAGTTACTGATGTTGCTTTGCAGTCTTATTGAGTATTATTTACTTAATCTTTAATATCACAAAAAAAAAAAAAACCTTATTTTAGTACTCACTGGTGAGTTTGGATGCTTAGCTATAAAAAGTTGTATATCCCCCTCCCCTACCTACAGATAACCCATGTCCTAGTGGTGCATTAATGACTTTCTTTGATTGAGAGTGATCCAATATGATCTTAATTTTAAGAATTTCTTTTGATAGCATACCATTAACCCATTCCATCTTTTGGTTTCTATCCACTACAGAGCAGTTTGCAATTCTGTTTAACCATCTCATCATTTAAGTACTGCATAAATATTTGAAAAGTTCTTTCTACAGGCCTCAAATTGTTGTCTCCAATCAGTACCAAGCAGCGTAAGAGTTTTGATTCTTGCACCCCTTCTCATTTCTTTAGATGGTGGTGTTTTACATTACTGGTTATGATCAGGTCTTACAGGAAAGGTCCTGGTCATTCATGTTTTCCATTTTCAAAAGATGTTTTAATGAAATAATTCTGTTGTCTTCTGCAATAATACTGAAACAGGTTGTACATATGGCTTCGTCATCACTTAAAAACAAAATAGTACAAAAAATCTGATGTGTTCCATTCACATGACTTTCTCTATATCTCTGTAACAAATTATTGTTAATAAGCTTATTCTTTTATTTATTTCATGCTAATCAAGAAACATTAGCAGAAATAGTCTTATTACTCGCTTCCTTGTAAGTAGAAGCGAAAAAAGGGAGTAGCATAGGTTAAAGTGAAAGCCAAAAGCTGGTCGCTATGTGACTGAAGTTCATTTGTTTGTATGCACACGAGTTGGCAAATTCCTGTATGAGAAAAGGAATATCTTAAAACAAGGAATATCTCAAAAACGATCAACTCCACGAAAAAATTGTGTATAACATAAATTGTGTGTTTTAACGCGCTCTACATTTTTTGTTTGTCAAGTTTTTGTCCATCTCTTACGGTTAAGTAGTTAAGCAAAATTCATCTAGAATAAATTAGTCTTCAGAGGCTATTCCAAGAAAATTCAAGATATACACTTTATTTGTCAGGTAAATATCTTTAATATACAATATTTTAATCAAAATCGTTAGAGCCATTTTTAAGAAAATCAAAATTTTCGAAATTTTTTCTTTGTTAAGAATTTGGAGTGGGGGGGATTTCCTTGAAAATCTTCATGTCACATCCTTGGAAGATACCAAACCTAAATACTAAATTTAGTTTTTAATGGACTTTTCGTTTTTGAGCTATGCTGCACACACACACATGCATGCACACTCTCTTTCTGAAAATGCTTTTTTTGGATTCAGGGTGTCTTAAAATATGTATTTCTGGTGAAATCTGGGTATCAAATTTTGGGTGCATTACAATACCTTCTCTATACACTATGTACATAGCATGTATAGAGAAAGAAAAAATCTGATATGTTCCATTCACATGACTTTCTCTACATTTCTGCAACAAATTATTGTTAAAAAGCCTATGCTTCTATTTACGTCATGCTAATCGAGAAAAAATTAGCAGGAATAGTCTTATTACTTGCTTCCATGTAAGTAGAAGTGAAATAAGGGCGTACCATAGGTTAGAGTGATAGTCAAAAGCTGGTTGCTATGTGAGTGAAGCTACTGTTTGTATGGGCACAGTTGACAAATTTGTGTATGAGAAAAGTAAGTTTTTAAAGCTGAAACCAAAAACAAGGAATATCTCAAAAACGATCAACTCCATGAAAAAAATGTATATAACATAAATTGTGTGTTTTAATGTGCTCTGCATTTTTTGTGTGGTAAGTTTTTATCCATCTCTTATGGTTTAGCAGTTGTGTGAAATTCTGTAAAATTCATCTAGAATAGTCTTCAGAGGCTATTCCCAGAAATTCAAGATATACATTTGCTTTTCAGGTAAATATCTTTAATATACAATATTTTAATCAAAATCGTTTGAGCCATTTTTGAGGAAATCAAAATTTTCGAAAAAAAAGTTCCATGTAAAGGGTAGTTTGGGGTGGGGGGATTTTTCTCAAAATCTTTGTGTCGCTTCCCTGGACGATACTAAACTTAAATACCAAGTATAGTATTTTCCCGATTTTTTGATTTTGAGTTATCATCTACACACGCATGCACGCACACACCCCCGTGTGGACCTTTTTCTGAAAATGCTTTTTTTTAATACAGGGGACCCTAAAACATATATTTCCAGTGAAATCTCGGTATTGAATATTTGGATGGAGTGCAATACCTTCTCTATACACTGCATTGTACATGTAGAGAAAGTAAAAATATACAGGTGTAATAAAATGCAGTTTTCTTAATACAATATGCTAAATAACAGAATTAAGAAAATCATTAATGTTATAACATTTGTGTTTTAATAATAATTTATGCACTTTAGATTTAAAAATATTTCCTGGCACAGCTTTTAACGATCTGGGTATCTTATCATATAAAATAATTCCTTTATGGGATATACTATTGAGAGTTTTATTAAGTTGGTGACACTGTAGGTGTATTGCCTCAGAGTATTATAGGCATGATAATTCTTATTTCTTTTAAAATACTGCTATGAATAAAATGTAAATGGCGTGCTATTTATGGATGCTCTTTAACTACTGTGGTTCTCAGAGTCTTAGTTTAAATTGAGCATGAAAGACCGCTTAATTTTGCTTAGAGGCCTTTCTATCAGGCTTGAAGTTCTTTTACATGCTCTAAATCTATGACAGGGGACCAATGACTTTACTTCCCTTCTGAAGGAAGCTATGGTAAGGATTTTTACACCTGAAAAAATCCATTGTCCTCCATCGGGTTACTGTTAATAAAGGAAATTGTTTCTAGAATATCTATACGTGGTAGTGGGAGTATATTAAACTTGTCAAAAATAGGCTTACTTGGAGTATGTAGTGATACCCACATCATTATTAAGATTTTCTTTTGTATTTTGAATATTGCAATTGATTGGTAGGAACTCCTCCAAAGGGGTATTGTATGAAATTATTGAGTGTGCATATCCAAAGTATACCACTCTCATTACCTCTTCATATAAACTTTGCTTATCACTCTTATTATAATTCTCATGTTCCTCACCATGAGTTTTAGCTTTCTTTGTAACATTTCTTTGATATTATAAAAATACTTCACTTTTCTCTTTGTATAACTATTATCACAAGTCTCTTCCTGCATTTTCACAAGAATGTTAACATCAACACTTCAATTTCTTCTATACAGAAGTACCATACATTACTGCACACCAATAGTTTGAAAAATATAGAAAAGAAAAATGATTAAAGTCATAGACTACGAGTATTTCACATCCATCTCAAAGTAGTGCATGGCAGGAAACTCATGGTAACGCTGGTTGGTTTTGTGCAAGATCTGAAGGAGTTACCTGCAAAGAATGAATTTGTGTTTTCAACCTATTTTTTACCAAAAGGGTGTTTTTGCAACAATGATTCAATTGTTATGCTCCATTTGTAAGGAATGTTTAATATATCTCATGGTTCTCCAAATCATCATATTTCAATCCAAAAGGAGAAAGTATATTAAATATTTGCAGTTGCAAAACAATGGTAGCTGCCCATAGTTTAGAAATGTTTTTTTTATATAAAAGAAGCAATATATGTGGTTACACCTATATTTATTTTGTAATTTATTATCATATATCACAGTACAAACATATACCTTTCTTTCTTTCTTTCTTTCTTTTCACCTAAGTTTCTATCTTTGAGAGTTGCTTATTCCTATGAATCTTGTTCATACACCCTGGCTAAGAAACTATATGAGGACTGTTCAATAAAGAATGATTTTTTTGTATTGTGTGACAGCATACCTTTAAAATTTTTAAATAAAAGCCATTACATACAGTTAAGCTATGTTGTACAAATCTGGACATCCATTGAAGACACTTGCTGACCCTTGAAGACGTCTACTAACCTGCAAGAAAATGACAATGAATGTCATCGAAACACGTCCAGATTACCAACACCAAATCTAATGGAGCAAGTGTCTTCAATGGATGCCCAAATTTGTACAACATAACTTTACTCATCCTCCTAATTTTGATGGTCCTTCTCAAAATAGTCTCCTTTGGATGCAGTGCACCTGTCCCAGTATTTCTGCCAGGCTGCAAAGACGTGTTGGAAACCATTTTTTGAAAGGTCTTCAGAATCATCTCTGCAGCCTTTGCTACTGTCTCTGCTGACAGAAAATGCTTCCTATGAAGTTGTTTCTTCAGGTTAGGGAATAGAAAAGAGTCACACAGGGCTAAATCTGAACTAAAGGGAGGGTGAGGAATGCACTTCACATAGCAAGGTATTCTCTAACATCATTTGCAAAATGTGGCCATCACTATACAGCTTCCAGCCTGTTTCATGAATATGTAGTCTTTTGCACCCGATATGGACTTGTCCAGTTATTACTGTATGTATAGTTATAACATGCTAATATACCATTCCATGAATATAAAACATGAGATGACCATGACTTTCCCAGCAGAAGCAACCACTTTTGCATTTTTGGGGGATTGGTGACGAAGGAGATTTCCATACTCAGCTTTGCTGTTGCTCTTGGATTAAAAGTGATGTAACCAAATTTCACCATATTGATTATCTTTAAAAGAAATTCTGGAACTTCTTCTAACATAACTTCAATGCAAATGTCCTTTTGTTTTGTGAACCACCATTTTGGAACCCACCATACATAAACACATCTTGTGTGTAAATGTTCTCTCACTGGTGTGTTGAAATATTTCATGTTTTCTTCTGTAAGAGTAGTAACTGGAACACCATACCACTTTCCTTTAAAATTATTTCCTTTCTTGAACAATTTAAACCATCTTTGAGCTGTGCTATAGGAAAGAACAGACTCTCTTTAAGCCTCCTGTAACATTGCATAGGCCTCAGTTGAAGATTCAAAAATTTCAAAGCCACATTTTGTTCATTGTCGCTCACTCTATATTTGCAATATGCAATACTGAACATGTCTCGGCTTGCCCACCTGTGGAAGGTAGGCTCCAAGAGTGCGAACAATAAAACTAGTATGGTGTATTTATTATACATTAAATTAACAGAGTATCATAAGATTAAAATCTAGCGCAAGAAATAATAACCATAAAAAATTATGATCATTATTTCATACTTTAGTATATTAGCAATCGCACAGTTTGTAATAATATTTGTAAACTTGGACAGTATTAAATAATGATTAACAGAACAAAAAGTTTGGATTTATTTATAGCACAATGTAAGCTATTTATTTTATAAAGTTGGAAAGTTGAATCAGACTCGAAAAATTTAACATTATACCCAAGATTCAAACCATGGTTCTCTAGCTTTCCATCCTGATACTCTTACTGCTTGAACTCCTGTGGCAAGATAACCTGCACGTCTCTTTATCCTTTTCTCATCTAATAAATCCCAGCAAACCTTCAAGACAATCTCAGGTTTGAGAGATATGATATCTGAAAGACAGCTCACAAAATTGCAAGCATTTTATATTTCCAGACTTTATTGTTAACCACTTTTATGGTTAATTTGTGCTTTTATTTATTTATTTATTTATTTTTTTGTATACCTAGATTTTCAGGACCTGGCCATATTATTACACGCACCTTGACGTTTCACTATAGTACAAGATTAGGAGGCAAAAATGAAATTTATTTTTACTAGCCTGCATTGAAACATTACATTTTCTTTAACCTGATGAAGACTTTGAATATGCATGGTTATGGTGATAATTGGATATATTTTTGAGTTGTTATCAAATGCTTACAATTTTGTGAAACTTTTAGTACATAGTTGAGCCACCTTTGGCAGCTATCATTGCTTTAATTCACCTTGGCATGTATTTATACATGATTATTACTATAAGTCTAGTTTTCGTAGCTATCACTTTCTTGCCACTTTTCTCTTCACTAGTTTCCAGACATTTTCAATCGGGTTCATATCTGGTGAATTCCCCAGCCATGGCAACAAAGGTATGTTTTGCTCTCTCAGAAAAGCTATCCTTGATTTTGCAGTGTGACATCATGACCCATCTTGCATAAATATGAATGATTCTCCATTTGGAAACCAGTATCTTATTTGAGGCAGCAACCTACTCCTCAACACTTCTTTGTGCTGATCTGCCGCCTTGTCCCTTGAACAACATAGAGACATCCAGTGCATTGCCACTCTGACTGACTATATGATGAATTTGGTGGGATGTTTTATGGTCTGCATAATACAATCTGGATGATACATTTCGCCAGGATGCCTTTGCACAAACTGAGCTTTGCAAGAATTTCCAAAATGCTTTCATCACTAAAGAAAACCTGAAACAAAAGAAGCCAACATGAATTGTTTCCAATGTGACCTTTAGTTCCGGATAATTCATTTCAAATGTAAAGTTTAACTCATTAAGAATTTTTACAATGACTATTTTCATATTTACCAATTTTCAGAACTTTATGTCTTTATCCTGGAGTTCCTCTGCCAAGCTGAGTTATTTAGCAACTATATCAGGAGTTAGTTTTGGTTTCTTGGCAGGTCTGCACCCTTTTAATTTCATTTCTGAATGTTTACAGTTAATAGTTCTTTCAGATGATGCAAATCCACTCTGTTCAAGCTTGAATTAATTTCTTTTGCACTAGCAAACCTGTTTCTTTCACAGATGTCTTTGAACCAATGCACACCTCTGGGTGTGAGAATCTGTTTTTGCCCACATTTATTCCTCCATAATGGGGCTAAATCCATACCAAATTCAGTTTTAATTCGCCTTACAGATGATTCAGATCCCTCAATCTTCGATAAATATCTTGAACAAACAAATTAGTTTTATTCTAGGTTTTTACCTCAGACACTTTTCAAGGTGTCAGATCACATGATTTGCCCATTATGTTGTGAATAGAAAACACAAAATTATAAAGTTCACCTTTCAAAGCATAAAAGTCGTCTTTCAAACAAAAAATAAACTGAAAAATTTAAGTATTAATTGCAGAAGCTTATAATACACCTTTTCATTTTGTTAGCACTACTGTAACTAATGTTTTTGAAGCAACAATTTCAACTCTTACAACACAGAAACAGCATAACACACATTCATAGTAGACAACAATAGTCCCCTAACATTGTCCAATGAGACTCACAATAATAGATGAGCATTGTTGTTATGCTAGTCCTTAGAATTGAGTGAACTGTGAAATAGCCTAGGTGCATCTAATAATATGTCCAGGTACTGTACATCAAATCCATTCATTTGATTCAAGTATAAGAGCATTTGCATGAAGAGCCCCTGGTCATGGTATTGAGCTTTTGCATATGTGATTCAAGTTTGCAACTTTGTGCATACATTTGCATCTATTTTTTTTTTTTTAAATCAAATATAACCTCTTGTTAAATTTAATTCAAATTTCTAATAATATTATAAGTGTACTGTTGATTTGTTAGATAGTTCTTGTCAGTTTTTAGTGTATATTACCATGTAATGGTATAGATTTTGGTGTAGCATTTGTAGGTCATAATTATTAGAACTGTATGTATGTAAATGATATTGCTGTAATAATTATTAGTCTGTAACTTTTATCAGTCTCAAAGAAATTTCATTCTTTGCAGGAAGGGGATGGTGCAGTAAATGTGCTAACAACCATAAAGGAAGAGCCTATAGAACAGTTGAAAGAAGGTTCAGCAGAAATAAAAGATCATACAGCAAAGCCAAATGGTGATGACGATGATCTCACTTCTCTAACTTGGTTGCAAGATAAAAATCTGTTAAAAGGTACATCAATGTAGTGAAACATACTGACCATACTTATTTACAGCAGTCAAGTAAAAGTGAGTCACACAGCTTTTTATGTAGTTTCAAAAACACTTTTAAATAAACTGAAAGTCACTTCAGTGGTCAAATTGAGGAAATGCAGGCAAAAAAATTTGTCTTCTAACAAAAATTGTCCATTGTGAATTAACCCATTACATTTGATTTAAATCATTAAAAAATGATAAGTGAATGCAATACTAGACTGAACTAAGCTGCTCTCATTTGTTGAGTTAGCATTAGTTTGTAACAATGTGGTTCAAAAATAATATAATGGCTAAGAATGCTTTCTATGTGTTTAGTCTGAAAGGGATTGAGCTGTTGATGTGCGTTAATGGTTTACTTGGTTTTTCCATTACAGAGGTAAGATTAAATATTTCTGCACCATTAATCAGTAAATGCCATTGGGCTCTGCTGTTAATGATCTAAAATCTCTCAGATCTCTTTGATTGTAAAGAGAAAGCCTATGGGCTCTAACCTTCCTAATGAGAAATAAATAAATAATGAATATGCTATACATTCTGTGTTTTAGCCAAGCAATGGGTATATATACCAAGTGCAAGGGGCAGAGATCTTTACTTTGCAGAGATCTAGAGGACTACATTTAAAAAGTTTGAACATTATTTTTGTTTCGTACATATTTAGAAAAATGCTTGCTTTTGTGACTGTGTACTTAAACGGGCTAGCAAGAATTCATCTTAGCATAAGTTACAGTTGGATTCTGAAAGTAATTGGGTCTGCATTACATTTATGATAGTAAACTAGTTTACTGGTATTTAGTACTTGGGCAATGTTTGGGCATTTACACTGAATTAACTAAAATAGTCACTTGAAACACTTGCCTTAACTTTTAATGAGGGAATGAAAGAAAATTAAAATCTAACTGAATGTCTACTTACACTTAAAGTAGAATTGAAATTGGGACAGTAGTTTTTTTACAATTATGCAATAAAAGAACAAACAAACAAATTCATATACGCATTCAACAAAAGCAAATAGAAACAAAATGGGTGTTTTATTTTGCAACATAGCTTACAGTAAATTGGAATTATTTTGTTTAAACATGTAAGAGATGAAACTATAATCTGCCCTTTCTTACTTTCATTTAGACCAAGAATAATAATAAAATGATATTACATAAAATGGTGTGTGTGTGTGTGTGTGCGTGCACATGTGTGTGCGTCTGGCCCATGCGCTAAATTTGAGGTTAATTTGAAAGTTATTTGTAAGGCTTGTGCTTGAAAAAAGGACAAAAAAATTAGTTTAAAAAAGACATTCAACATAGTGCTTTGTCATATCTTATATACCTGCTGTTATAATAGTAATGTTTCTTTGTTATAATAGAAATGTTTACTTCCATAACATTTTCATATGGAAAATATCAAAGCTGTGTAGCCACTTACTTGATTCATTTTATTTAATGTTTATATGTTTGTTCGTACATTTCATGTAGCCTATCTGGATTCTGATATTTTTGAGAAGTATATTTATCTCTGTGCTATTATATATGTTTATCTCCACATAAAAGAGGCAGGGAAGAGACACGCAGGTAATATTGCACTTGAGAGGATTTTAGGTTGCCAGAAAGTTTGTTGAATTATTTATATAGGGTGTAATTGAGATAAGACTCAGCAATTTGAGCAATGATACTGGACACCATTCTGAATCAGTTTATTAATAGAATAGAATATTTTTTGATTTCATTGTAAGTTGACACAAGTTATTCTGTGGGTAGCAGTTATCACTATCTTATTTCTTTGACAGAAGTAGTCATATAAAGAAGTATGTTCTGTATAGCACCAGAGAAAATAAGTGCTTGTTTCACCAACTGGTGTTAGCTTTAAACACAAAGCTAAAGTTAAAGTGATTAAACATTAAGTTAATGCAAATATTCTTTCATTGAATAATGTTAACTCTGAGATTGTGTGAAATTTTGTGTTAAATTAACATTGCCATACCCTTGTGTTAAAGCATTTTAACAAACCTTAGAATTTGAAAATAGCTGCTGCAAACCAAACTGTTGATTTGGAGTATCTTTATTTGGGGTTTTAATGATGTCCCTAGCTACAGAAAAGCCATGCATCATGAATTTGGAAAGTTGCAAATGGAAGAACAGAACCCTATGTTACAACAGTTAAATTACTCTGGGATTTTATGCTACTAGAACTTTTCATTTAATTGTAGGCGATACTATTGACATTTTCATTTTTGAAACACTTGGTTAAAGAAATGAATAGTATTTTTGTTGAGGTCTGCATGATCCTTAATCAATGATCAAACACCTTTGTACACTTTAGTTTTAGAGTAATGTCCACTACTACTTCTAAACCATTCTAATGATCTTAACATATTTTTGTTCCACATATTGCCATAGTTCCTAACTGAACCTGGGTACAATGCAAACAAGGTAATTGAATTCTTGGAAGTTTTTCTTCTAGGCTGTTCTTTTTTAAGCAGTGTTTTTGTTTGAGGATTCCTGTATACTTTTAATTAATACTTTTTTTGAACAATGAAACTTAAGTTCCTTATGTGGTTTAACGAGATGGTACACTTTTTTGAATTTGTCTATCTCTTGCACTGTACAGTTATGCAAAAGTCATTCAGAATGAAGAGGACTTCAGAATCGTTTACAGCAAATTCAAGATGTATATTTAATTTGTCATGAAAATATCTTAAACATATGTATTTTAGTCAAGATCTATATTTTGAGAAAATCAAAATTGCCAATAAACGTTTTATGTTATTGGAATCAATATTACTATTATTAGTAATTATCAACATTGTGTCATCATACATTCTGTCAAGAAAGTACCGGGAATTGATCATCTAAAAATCCTGTTTAAAAGGAGATTCAAAATTATTGTTGTCGCCAAGTTGGTACAACTTTCCTCTATACCCACGCAGAGTTTGATCGTCATCTAGTTTGTTTACAGTATGCCATTTTGTTAGTTCATCTCAAAGGTGATTTGCAAATTTATGATGGATACAAATATTGAACAAAGAATCTGTCACAAATTTTGAATTGCAAATGGTATATCGTGTGACGAATCGCTGAAAATGTTACAGAGGGCTTACAGTGAATCGACTTTATCAAAAAACATGTGCATATAAGTGGTACAGTGCATTCAAAAGTTGTCGAGATGTGGAAGATTTGCCTCGCTCTGGTCGGCCATCAACGGTTTCAAATGAACTGAACATTGCTAAAGAGAAGAAAATGGTGTCTGAAAATCGTCATTTAGGTCTGAGAGAGATTGCTGCTGAACTTTCTGTGTCTCACGAATCGATTCGTACCATTATAAACAGTTGTTTGGGCATGACATGTGTTGCAGCTCGGTTAGTTCTGAAAGACTTGAATTTTCTACAAAAACTCAATCGTGTAAGGATTGCTGAAGACATGCTAGAACGAGCCAGTTCCGACCCCACATTCATGAAATGCATTGTAACTGGTGATGAGACATGGGTTTACGAGTTTGACACTCAAACCAGTCAACAAGCTTCCGAATGGCGCCTTCCAACTGAACTGAAACCTAAAAGGGCACGTCAAACTCGATCAAAACTGAAGGTCATATTGACAGTTTTTTTTTTTTTTTTTTGATTATCACGGTGTCGTGCACTTAGAGTTCTTGCCAGAAGGTCAGATGGTAAATAAAGACTATTATCTGAGTGTTATGCGGTTTTTGAGAGAACAAATACGGCGAAAAAGGCCAGATTTGCGGAACGACAACTCATGGATTCTGCACCATGATAACGCACCAGCTCACAAGGCTATTATTGTGAATGAATTTCTGGCCAAAATCTCGACAAATTTCATTGAACAACCACTGTATTCACCTAATCTGGCTCCTGCTGATTTCTTTCTCTTTTCAAAACTCAATTACCACTTTGATGCACCCATTTTCAGTCAATAGAAGACATAAAGGAAAATTTGCGGTGACAATTGACATCGATTCCTAAAAGTGTCTACAAAAAATGTTTTGATGATTGGATTATTCGTTGGCATAAATGTATAATTTCAGAAGGGCCTACTTTGAAGGCGACAAAATAAAATTGGATAAATAATTCATTTTTTGTGTTTTATTGACCAATTCCTGGAACTTTCTTGACACAGTAGTATGTACTCATATGAGGCTGTTGCACTTCAACTATATAAATGGGCCAGGAATAAACACACAATCATGGACACAAAAAGCTAATGCTCAACCAGCTGTGCCTTAAATGTCATAGGAAATGTTGTTTTCTTTTGAACAGTTTGATGTAATAAATTCAGTATTAGACCTGCAGAAACTCAACATTGTTAGTTTACATATAAGTATCATAGGCAGCATAAACATGCAAGTAAGAAAGAACAAAAAAGATATCACAGTTATCTAGCAATGTAATAACATCAACAAAGTATGCTGTGGAGTGATATATACAGTGAAACTTTAAATTTATTACGTAACTAATTTGAGTAAAATGTGGACACTATAGTTTTACTTACTTAGTTTTTTCCGGATGCATTTCAAAGATGTTCATCTTAATTGTCTGTGACTAGCTTCAGAAGGGGAGATTACATTCGCAATTACCTCTGTGCTGCCATCTGTTTTTTTTTTGTTTTTTTTTTTCAGATAATACTAAGGTGTTGTCTGCCAGTGGTATTTCAAAATTCATAACTCTGTGTGTGTTTTTTCTTATGTGTATCCTTTCCCAAATTGCTAGTTCAACTGTGGTTTTTACATGTTTAATAAGTTCAATGCCTGGTTTGATGTTGTGTTGTGATGTCCAAAAGTGATGTGATACTACAGATTTGTCTGTTTGTTTAGGTTTCAAGTTCCTGAGATGCTCCTTCAATCTTGTTTGAAGGTTTCTCTTAGTCTGTCCAATGTAAATTTTGGGGCAATCCTCACAGTTTATTTGGTAAATTCCAGATTTTGACTTGTTTGATATGGTGTCTTTTAATGGATGGTTTAAAAGGTTCCTGAGGTATTTGTTTTGAGGTGCTAGCTCTATATTATGATCTTGGAACAGCTTTTTGAATTTATTGTGCAACTGTGGGTGGAACATAAATTTACTGTATTTTTGGTTTGGGTTGGCTCATGTACTTAGTGTGGTGATATCTTCTTTTGTTTCTTATACTTTAGTATTAGTTTGTCCACTAATAAAGTTCTGTTTCAAAACCATTTTCTGTTGCAACTTTCTTTATGTGTTGGTGTTCCTGTTCATATTATCCTTTTTCTAGTGGAGTGTTTACTAACCTATGTATCGGGCTGTGAAAAATTGCATGTTGGTGTGTTTTTGGGTTGAAGTTGCTTTTCTTGATGTAACTGTCTGTGTGTGTGTGTGTGGGTTTTCTCTAAATACCAAATTCTATTTTGTTATTCCGTCCTATGATTTTTAGATCAAAAAATGGTAGCCAACCTTCTTTTTCTATTTCTACAGTGAATTTTATTGCATTATTCTGAGGTTCAACAGCTTTAAAGAGTCATCTGCAAATTTTGTCGGGATGATGGCAAATATGTCATCCACATGTCGCCCAAGTTTTAAATATATGTGGGAAGGCTCTTGTTACTCTTATTTCTAGGTCACTCATGAATAGATCAGCCAATAGTGGTGATAACGGGTTTTCCATAGCAAGTCCTGTGGTTTGCTTATAGAATTTGCTGTTGAGGCAGAAGTAGGTTTGTTTTATACATATGTACGTCAATTGGGCTAGTTCTATTTGTATTTCCTGTGTTTTTGCTGATTTTAGCCAGTTTTTAAGTAATTTTGGTATTTCTTCTGTTGTGACAGAGATACATTGGGATCACCTCCCAATATGTCCCCAGGTCCCAATATGTCTCCTAACTTAGGCATTTTCAAAGCTGTTATTTCAATAATGGAGTAATAATTTTTTAACCATAGTTTTATTTTAATTGTATGGGATATATGAACAAACTTTTTTTTACAGAAAAGCTTCATTTTCAAAGATAATAAAATTGTCATTTTATTATTCTATTAAATTATTTTGAAAGTTTTAAAATTTCCAGTTACCAATCATTAAGCATTCCATTTTGGAGCTATGCTACAAAGATTAGAATAATAATAAATGTTATACAATTAATGTATCCTCTTGTGTGATTTAAATCATAACTCCAATTTTGGGTTGTTTTGAAATGTTCATCTTGTGTATCTGTTGGAGAAAATGATATATGACTAGAATAATACAATAAAAGTACACTATAAGTTTGTCAGCACAAAAGTGGTTTTTTAAAATATGCATTCTCATAAGCACAATAGATTTTTTAAAACAAATAATGCATGGACTTCTGCAAAAGTGCAAAAATAGATAATACACAATCAAATTTATTAAGTTTTAACTGTAGATACTTTGTTTAAAAATTAAGTTCAAATAGTCTTTATTGCTCATGTAAAATAAAATAAAAATCATGCCATTGGATTTTGTTGATTAGCCTACTGAGATTTAATATTTATGTAAATTACATTCAGTGAAGAAAGTTATGTCTGTCAACAGGAATGAACTTAAGGGCATCTGTTGGAGAGACACAGGAATCACCAACCAGTGACTATGTGGAAGATAGTACAAGTGAACCAGCAGATTCCACCAGTTCTAGTGGCCATTCTCCAAGTCCAGCTCCAGTTACTAATGTCATCAATTCGTCTAGCAGGTCTAGTGTGCAGAAGCATCCACAACATCTACCATATGACCCTTTGGTAATTATTTTAAGTTAGTTTGATAAATTGTAGCTTTCAATTGGGGGCTGTTTGATAATTCTGTACTAAAGCAAAGATGATTTAAATTGTGAGGAAAAAAAATTGCCTTTTTCTTAGTGCAGTTTCCTTTACAATGTACTAGAGCAGGCTGTTCCAGCTTGGGCACATGCCAAAAGAACAATGAATAACTCACAGGGGTCTACCTACAACATGCAATATGATGTTGGAAATGAAGTGGTAGGATACAAATATTTGATATGACCACACCATTGACAAATTGACTACCATGCTCGCCTTCCAGTTCTGCTCAGAGTTTTGTGGTTGAGTATGTTTGTGTTTTGACTTAGATGGGATGAGTTGGGACAATCTGTACTACAGTGATGTTCAAATGTTTGTTCTATTCATAAAAGATGGTTTCTTCAGCTAAGCAAAATGGACATTTGTTTTAGCAACATCCTCTTTCTTTGGTCCAAATTTCATTCCTAGTAACTGCTTTAAAAGGGGAGAAGGAGGTATCCAAGGAGCCAAATGAGGACCTTACATGATTGTCATTGAATTTATAGCATAATATTTACCAACTGAAGTTTTATCCTTTTCAAAAAAGTAGGTCACCAATCATTATTTCCGGTGAGGAGAACTTCTTTGGAAACTTTTTTCTGCTGCAACCCCAGATGTGACTGAATGTATAGTGATAGAAACATTTCATCAGCTATTACTATCTGCAAAATTCTCTTAGATTCTATTTAAAACCTCCCCAAATTTTGCGCAGAACTGATAATTCACTCCTTTTTCTGGTCAATCTTATTATCAGATGTGTTGCCCATCATGCTACACATTTTAACTGTGTAAATAGTTTTTTTACGTTGAAATTGTATAAAATAGTGTGTGTTTGATCTCAAGAAGTACAGATTTTTAGGATATAGGAGGCATGTTCTTCCAGAGGGCACATAAAAGCTATGGAATGAACAACTTGCTCTCCAGATGCATAGGATGTGCAAAATAGTATTCATGTGATCTCCAAAATTGCTACCTTTATCAGCATAAACTCTTCCAAAGAGATAACTGGGATAACAGCTGGTAAACCAAACTTAAAAATATAATTAATTCAAAAGCATCAAATAAAGTTAATAATTGAAAATTTGAAATGCAAGAAAAATCCAAAACCAAGTTATACATGTAATCTGGAACCGACACCATGAGACAATTAGTGTGCACTTAACTGTAAAATAATCTCTATGACAAAATTTTGATAGTGCACCCAGATCATGCTAACTTCATATATCCAAGGTCTCAGGTTCAAACTCAGCTGAGGACAATGAATTTTTTTGGGCATAAAAATTCTTAGCCTGGTTTCCTTTGAAAGGGAAGTTAAGTGTTAGTCCCACATCGTAAATATATGGCACGTAAAAGAATTTCAGCTGATAAAGAGGCCTCTGAGTAAAATTAAGCGGTCTTTCACGAACAATATGGAATGGGACACTGAGAACCACAGCAGTTAAAGAGCATTCCATAAATAAAACTCCATTTCATTTTGTACCCAAATGGTTTTATTACCACAGCAAGCCTTATGTATATTATAAACATTTTAGCCACTATATGTGAAACAAGACAGTTCTTGAGATTTGCAAAGGCAAATTAGTGGATTGAAAAACAAAGTGAAACAATGTTTTCCAGACAAAACCCATTAACAAGTATTCTTGGCCTTCCATGGACTTATGCTGATCACACATTTTTCCATGCTAAATTTCCATAATGAAATATGATTTAGTACTCTTTATAACCATTGCACTATGTCATTGCTGAAGGTTGGTTCCTTTGGTTGATGTGAATGGTACTAATTGGTTGTGATCTTCCCAATTGTCACTGGGAATGGAGAGATTAATATTTCTTATTGCTTCTGATGTGTGTATGTGAATGGTGGTTTGGTTGCTCATGGCCTACAAAATCATTGCTTTTGAGATATTCCTTGTTATTAATTTCAGCTTTAATACTTTTCTCATACAGGAATTTGTCAACTCCTGTCCATACAAAAAAAAAGGAACTTCAGTCACATAGCAACCAGCTTTTGATTATCACTTTAACCTATGGTACTCCCTTATTTTGCTTCTACTTACAAGGAAGTAAGTAATAAGATTATTTCTGCTAATTTTTCTCAATTAGCATGAAGTAAATAGAAGCATAAGCTTTTTAACAACTTGTTGTAGAGAAAGTCATGTGAATGGAACACATCAGATTTTTTAATTTATGGCAATTAGAAGTTGCAAATACAAAGCACCTAATATAAATATTAGATGGTTAGAAAAAGTGTACAATATGGTGGTTGAGGCAAAAATGCTATATGGGATAGAAGTATGGGGATTAGAAGGAGGATGGGAAGGCATAGATGAGGTGCATAGGAA
Source organism: Hymenopus coronatus (assembly GCA_030762935.1). NCBI lineage: Eukaryota > Metazoa > Arthropoda > Insecta > Mantodea > Hymenopodidae > Hymenopus > Hymenopus coronatus. The sequence goes on from CM060898.1 coordinate 55,003,760, forward strand.
ATTTTGCAAAGAAATACTGGGGTTACCAAATGCAACTGTTAGGCAGGTAGCACAAATAGAGCTGGGTAGAGTGGCAAGTAAGGGAAAGATTATGGAAAGGGCATTGAAATTTTGGCATAGGATATTGAAATTGGAAGAAAGGAATTTGTTAAAACAGTGTTTAGTATATCAAGAGAAAAGTTTAAAGAACAAGGGATGGGTAGACTGTCTTCGAAATAACCTGGAAAGTAGTGGGTTAGGGGAAATGTGGAGAAGAAGAGAAAATAATGTGAATAACTTCTGGAAGTTGGCAAGGAAAAGATTTGAGGATATAGAAATACAAAAAATATTTAGTGAAATAACTGAAAAGAGATCTTTAGTTTTCTATATACCAATGAAAGTCTCATGGGGAAGGGAAAAGTACATTGATGTGACAAATAAAGAGGAGCGAGAAGGTATTGCATGGCTGAAAGCAGGAGTATGGAGATTAAAAGGTCTAAGGAAAGGTATTCCACAAAATCAATGTCCTATGTGTGGCGGAAATGAAGATATAGAACACATTTTATTTAAATGTAAAGGAACTGAAATTTGGAGAAAAAAGTATATTAATAAGAAATGGTTTAAAATAGATAGAAATGTAGTAGTAGTTGAAATGTTTCAAAAAGATAGTAAGAAGATTGGACAATTCTTATGCAAAGTGAAAAATAAATGGATATGGACAGTAAATAGACAAAATGGTGTAATAAACTAGAATTAATAAACTATTGTAAAATATGAGTATGACCGGTAAAGAGCCAGGGCTGAACACCGATCATATTCACCTGTATAATGCTTAGCATAAATAAATAAATAAATAAATAAATTTATGGCAGCACTTGCCTGCAGCACTTAAGTGTGTAAAGTCACATCTGGGTTTAACCAAGATGGAAGTGCCAATATTACAGAAATCTAAGGACCGGGAAATTGAGGTTACAACTTAATCAGTTCAAGCAATGGACTGCCCCCAATATTCCCCAAAAATTAATAATAAAGCAAAATTCAGGACTCAGAAATCAAATATTACCTCTAAGATACAAAATCATTCAAAACTTGCAAATATGCATAGAAGCTTGTGACAGTGATGTGATTAAATAAAAAATAAAAGAATTTGAGTCGATTTTTGTAACACAAACATCACTAATTTTTACTTACTGGGGACCGGTTTTGGGTAACAGTTGTTCCCATTTTCAACCCTTAATTCCGACTCACATTTTTAGAAAAAGGTGTATGTGTGTTCGTGTACGTGTGTCTGTGAAAACAATAACTCAAAAATGAAAGTATCTGTAAAATACCAAACTTCGTTTTTAAGTTAACCATCTTCTAAGGATGTGACAAAGATTTTGAGGACCCCGCCCCACTCCAAACTACCATTTACTTGGAAAATATTTGAAGATATTTACATAGCAAATGAAATATATATTTTTGAATTTTCTGGGAATAGCCTCTGGATGAACTGTGCTGAATTTTACATAATTGGTAAATGATAAGAGATAGACAAAAATTTACTATACATAAAATGTAGATCTAGTTTAAAAACACAACTTACATACATTTTTCTGTGGAATTGACCGTTTCTGAGATATTCCTTCTTATTGGTTGCAGTTTTAAAATACACTCTCATACAGGAGTTTGCCAACTTCGTCATCAATCACATAGCAACCAGCTTTTAAAAGCTTTTAACTATTACTTTAGCCTAGTATATTCTCTTATTTTCCTTTTACTTACAAGGAAGCAAGTAATAAGATAATTTCTGCTAATATTTATCTTGATTAGCTCGCAATTTGTAGAAGAATAACCTTTTCAACATTAATTTGTTAGCAAGATGTGAGAGAGTCATGTGATTGGAACACATCAGATTTTTTGTAGTGTTTGACAGCTGTGCCTTAGACATTGCACAAATTGTTGTTTTCAAAAAGTAGTGTTTATTAATATATGGAATTCATGTTTTTCTATTTTGAATGCCTATGAACAAGTTTAAGCAGAAGAAGGGCTTCTTAATCTAAACTTGGCAGTTTATAACTCAGCAGTTACCATGTTGCCAAATTAATGAAAAAAGTCCACCTTTTGGGTATGCATGGCCTTATTAAACAACCTTGTGCTAGTTCCATTATCTTTGTACAATACTAAGTTAGTGCCTAAATATACATTCATATTTTCTCTCAAATGAAAAATCAGTTCCTTCAATGTGTTCTTTTTGTCCAGGTGCATACTAATACTAAGCCTCCATATTCATTCTCGTGCCTAATCTTCATGGCTATAGAAGATTCACCCCAGAAGGCATTGCCAGTGAAGGAAATTTATGCTTGGATTTTGGAACATTTTCCATACTTCAAGAATGCACCAACAGGATGGAAAAACAGTGTTCGCCACAATTTATCCCTCAACAAATGCTTTAGAAAAGTAGAGAAAGCACCGGTATGTTTTTTAACACTTTTACTCTTATCTTTTGTTTAAGTATGATTTGGAGCATCAAAACCACACCCTAAACCTGACAATCAACAATTTTGAAAATATGGTCAGCTATAAAGCTATCTCTCCAAATGAGAATAGATTTTAACCATTGTTTCTGAAATTATTTGAGCCAACACAAACAACAGTGTAATAAATGCAATAAAATGTCATAATGAGTTCATACTAAAATTAATAAACAGTATAAATGAATGAATAGAAATTGAGTCATATATGATAAGATGCATTATTTATTGTGTGTAATGTAAGAAGTGTGTAAACAATAACACTTTCAAATATGCTGGAGTAATTTTGAGTCATTTAATAATTGTCTGTTCCAGAACCTTGGTAAAGGCTCACTATGGATGGTGGATCCATTATATCGACCTAATCTAATGCAAGCCTTGCAGAAAGCTCCTGTTCATCCTCATATTAACTTCGACAGAATTTCTATGCCTGCTGGTAAAACCCAGCTTAACAGGTAATGGTTTACTTTGTTGGTCTACTGGTTCTTAAAATGAGGCAGTGTCATATATTTTATTATAAAATGAGTATATAAGCTTGTAAGCATTTAACATAAACATTTGGACAAATTAAATGAATTTTCCTATAGTAATTTAGGGTCTGTACCATGAATTTCTCGTATAAAACTATTATATATGTTTAGTGCATTTAATCTTGAAAGATACATATTTTCTCCTGCATAACCGTTTTTATGTAATGCATTAGTATTTGAAGATCTGGTATTTGAAGATCATAACAAGTAGAGTAATTTTGGGCTTTTAATGCAGATTTGTTTTTCTTTTATTTTTTGTGTTAAATGTTTGCAGTACTCTTTTGAGTAGGTTATTAGGAATTGAAACATTACAGTGTTCCAATTATTTCTAAGAAAATAGGTAAAGCATATTCATTAAAACACATTTGTAAATCTATTAAGAGCTTAAAACTCCAATTACTAAAAGGAACTCAATATTCTCTATAGTTAATGTACAAATATCCGTTGCTGAAATTATAGTTATTTCAGGAGAAGAAATTCTAAAATTATATTCACATGTAAATATATTGTGCTGTAAGATGTAATGAAGCTTAAAATACAAAATGAAAACAAAAAGCTCTTTTCTTTGTAATCAATTTTAATAAGGTCACAATTGCTTTGTACTATCACTTTCCGCACATTTGCAAGGATAGTCTTAATGACAAAATAACAATAGGAATAATGATTGTTTATACTCATGGATGTAGGATAAGAATATTGGCAAATTAACCCTAATATTCAGCTTTTTAAGCTGTTATGCACTGACAACATTCAGCTAACCTTAAAAACCTTCTTTTTAGGAAGAATTGAATTAAATTATTTCCACTTAACACAATTAGTTCTATAATACTATTTTACAATCTTTTGATGATACAAAGAAAATACAGAAATATTAAATACTAGTGACTCCCCCTGAGCTGCTGTGTCCATAATACTATTTTACAATTGTTTGATGACACAAAGAAAATACAGAAATACCAAATACTAGGGACTCCCCCTGAGTTGCTGTTTAACCAAGTGGCCTGAATAGTTTTAACCTTGCAGTTACATTTAGAGATGACCTCCATCTCTAAATTTAATTATGTTTCTAGCCAAGCTAGATCCTCATCTTTATTTTCTTCAACTATTTTCTTTTTAGGGCACACTGTGGTGAAAATTATAACTTCTGCTATTTTAGTCCCACATAAATCAAATTTGAATCATTAGTATATCTATGTTACAAATAAATTTCATCTGTTTAGGATTAATAGTTTCAATTTTATGCATAGTTAATGGACCAGTTCTATAGTTTTATATAAAATGTCTCTAGTGCCTCAATTTTTATTATTTTTAATTTATATTCCAAAATTAGGTTTATATTAACTATGGAAGCAACTGTTACTTATTAAGATTATTTTTAAGTTATTGGTTAATGAGCTGACATTTTTCAAATATCTACCTTTAAACGTTTTTATAAAAAGGAGAGAAAATGAATACTGTTGTAGCTGATATCATGAATTGGTTTAAATGAACAGAATGTAAGTTTTATTTACAAACTATTAAGAAACTTTCATATAAAATTTGAATCTGTTTTGATCAAAACTGTGGCACAAGGGATATTTTATATATATAAAAAATGTAAAGTAACAGCTACCTACTCTCATTGTTCACATAATGATTTAATTATTTTAAATGTATAATAAATAAAACACAATAAAACAGGTAGGTGAGTTGTTAAATATTTAGTACGAAATGTAAAATTCTCACGTAAATTATAAAGTTTTTAAAGTTTGCTTAAGTATTGCATACGTACCTCACTTAATAGTTTTTTCCAAATTTTATCAGTCACATATGCACAACCATGCACTGCACATTTCTTTAATACTCTGTTGTAATGCAGTTTTGTTATTGGTAGTGTTTAACATCCACTTTAACTACTTATGGCACCGCAGGCGGTGACACTGATGATACATGAATGAAGATGGAGCACCGGTGGAGTGCATTGGCAGGAGAACCCGGAGTAAACCCACCCCAGCGCTGCTCTGTCCACCACAGATCTCACCTGTGGTCACTTGGGATCGAACCTGGGCCGTCTAGGTGAGAGGTGAGTGGTCTAACCACTTGGCCATGGCGCTGCCCATTGTTGTAATGTAGTGACCTACCAGAAGATGACAACTGAAGATGGAACTGGTCCCACTCCTGCAAGATATGAGTTATTTGCTGCTGCTGCAATCAAACTGTCTGAATTATCACAGAGGTGGATAATTAGTAGGCCGATGACAATGTCCACCATTCCCTCCAAAGCTCACTCTGTTTGCTCTTCCTGAACAATGTGTGACACAGATTAACTACATTTTGGGCTGTCACTTGCAAAGCTGCTTGCACAAATGTCACATCTTGGCTAATTGAAATGTTTGCACACTTTATGCTGCTTTCAGAAACACTAATCAATTCTACCGTTAAGCTAAGAACATTGTTTAATGAAAAGGTAGGGTACTTTTTACAAAACTTATTATATACACTAGGAATAATTCTTTCCTTGCTGATGCTTCACCACACTGGTATTACATGTTTCCATCATTACTTGCTGACTAGAAGCAACCGTAGAAACGAACTGTACAACGAATATGCATTGTTACATAAAGGAATAATCATTAAATGATCAATAAATTTTGTTCCTTAATCACTAATACTATATTATGTAGACAACATTGCATAGTGTAATACAATATTTCTGTACTTGCTCAGCAATTTAAAAACAACTATTTTGTGATGGAGAAAAGTAGCAAGATGTTCACCAACCACTCATAGCTGTTGCAACCTGTTGCATTTGTTTACATTAATGATGAAGTAAGGCTGGACAGAGAATATACATGATCTTCCTTTTCTATATCCACTTTGCTCTTCCATTATTTTTGTTTCTGATATTATTTTTAATCTGTTACATATTATTCTTGCATATATTTTGTATATTTAAAAGATTTACACCTCTATAGCTGTTACATTAAGTTCTATCTCCATTCTTAAAAATTGAGACTATTTTGGCTAATTTCCATTCCTTTGATACTGTTTTTGTTCTCTAGCACATGTTTAGTAGATGCACAAGTTTTAACCCTCATATTTAAACAATTCTATTGGGAAAGCATCTGTTCCTGCAGCTTTCCTATTTTTAGACCTAGATAATCCATAATTTAATTCTTCAAGAGTACTAAGATTCATTGATCCTTCAATCTGTTCATTATGCAAATTTATGTCTTTAGGTTTCTATTATACCATAAATTTTAATAGTGACTTATCCACTCTTTTGCAGGAAAACAAAATAGTCTAGTTAAATCTCTTTCAACTGAATTCAATCTTCTCAGAGTTTTCCAGGCTATTAACTGTCTTCCATGGATATCATGTTCAATGTTTACTATATGTTGGTTTCAAAAATCTATATGTGCATTACGTATTACATCTTTTGCATTGTTTCTTTTTTCAACATATTTTATCCTTGATGAAACTACCTAATATCTTTTGAATTTCCAAATCATCAATTATTTGTTCAATTCTTTCCAAAATCCACTTTCCTTGCTCTCTTTAACCCGCCACACCATACTCGGGCTGACTTTTTTCCCATGATCTTGTTAAGTCTATTAACCCACGTGTTTCTTCCCCTCACTTTCTCATGTGTCACTGGACAATGTTTCAAAATACTAAATTCTTGAATCTAATCAAATATTTCAGGATTTTTGTCATTTTGCCTTTACTCCTTAGTCTGCCTAGTTTAGCTTGTGCAACCCCATTTGATGAGAGCTTTTAGGTAGCCTCAAAACTTTTTTATATCTAGCCACCCCTCTTGTTGGCCTTGCTAACTACTTCTAATATGTCATTAATGATACTAAGATTTGATACTAGGATTTCACCGAAAATATGTTCTGAGGTCCCCTGAGTAATAAAAATTATTGTGTGTCTGTGGACAGCATAGCTCAAAAACTAAAAGACTTATAGAATACCAGACTTAGTATGTAAATTTGGTATCTTTCAAGGATACGATATGAAGATTTTCAAGAAAATCCTCTAAATCCAAACTACCCTTTAGATGGAACATTTTGGAAATTTTTGTTTTTCTCAAAAATAACTAACAATTTTGATTAAAATACTATATATTAAAGCTATTTACATCATAAATAAAATGTATATTTTGAATTTTCTAGATCCCAATTAACCACACAATTTATATCATATACATTTTTGTTGCAGAGTTGACCATTTCTGAGGTATTTCTTGTTATTGGTTTAATTTTAAATATGCATCTTCTCAAACAGGGTCACCTTTCATTTCACCTCTTTTGTTTTTCTGAAAATGCAAAGCGAACTGAACTTCAGTTCATATATCGATTAGCTTTTAAAAAATTTACTATCGCTTTAGGCTTATATATATATATATATATATATATATCCCCTTATTTCCATTCTGCTTACAAGAAACTAAGTAGTAAGCCCAATTGTGGTAATGTTTTACTCATTTAGCATGATATAGATAGAAGAATAATATTTTGTAAGAAAGTTTGTTTGCAGAACAGGTAGAGAAAGTCATGTGAATGCAACACATCAGATTTTTTCAATTCTCTTTCTACTCTCCTTTTATCAGTTAAAAATTCATCATCATAAAAATATTCTTGTATTATATTACCCCCCTGCCCCCGTCTCTCATCTATTTTCCTATCTTTCATTAGAGCTTAAATGTTCTATAATTACTAACTTTCTTATAAATGGAATGATGAACAGGTAGTAGGATTTTTATCTATTTTAGATCCTGTTTCTTAGCTCATGTCACACTCCTAAACTCTTTGAAATTTCACTTTTAGTAGGAAATGACTGCTGGAACACAAAATTTAGAGCCTCAAAAACTGCTAAATACTCATCTAGTTCTGGTGAGAGTAACGTATTATCTACAATGCTTCGACCATTATTGTGTGCAAAGATAAACTCACCCATATAATCTTTCTGTCTAGTACCATTACAAATTGACAAGTAGCCCAGAAGCCCAGTAACTTATTTCCTTCCTCATATATTTTATCTTTACTGATCCTTTCTAGCCTAGGTTCTTTTCCTATATCATTTTCTAAAGCAACAAGATTAACTGAATCTTCCCTATTCTTGTATTGAAATCACCTACTATAATAACATTTCTGGGACTATTTGTTTTGCAACACCTCCATGTACTTTCCTAAGTTATGGAACAAATTTAGGTTATAAAACTCTGAAGTATTTGGTGGGTTATACACTATTGCTAAACACACACTTTCAATTCACCTATTTTGCACCATAGAGCTGAATTGTCCCCATATTCACTAAATATCTTCACTGATAAATTTTGTCTAACAAAAACTCCATTTCCATCTAATAACCTTTCCCTACTTATAACCTGCCATACTATAAAACTTAATGCCATTAGGCTTATCACTTAAATCTCTTTCTAACCGTGATTCTATTATCATTAGCACATCACAGTTCTTAACTGACTGCCTCAATTCCTGTGTTTCCTTAACAGACCTTCAATATCCAGCATACAACCACCAACTTCCCCCTATACTGACCCCTTCCTTTTGAATCTAAATTCTTGCAGGTTAGCACTTCTAAACCTTGGTTAGTTTCTTTTACAGAAAAAAAATGTTATTCCATTGAAATTAAAACACCACTACATATGCTGTTTTATTCACTATCCCCCTAAATTAAGTAATTGTATTTAGTTTACAGATCAACTCTAAATAGTTCTGTGTTACAAAATAAAGGAGGAAATAAAAGCATTTGCAAATATCCAATTTCACTGCTGAAGGAGGCTATGAAGAGAAGTGCAAAACATGTCACTTCTCTATATGTTTCATCAATAAATATATATAAAATGTATCTTTTATATTTGAATCACCCTCGAAACATAATAATTAATTTGTTAGCAGAACATAGCCTTACAATGGCCTTTTAATTCAACCATTGGACAACTTGAAATAAACAATGGCAGAAACTGCACCTCATAGCTTTCTATTATATAATTTAAGCTTTGACTATGTGAAAGATATGAAAAGTTCTTTTACCATCTATGACAATAATGCTATCTAAGGCTCAAGAAAAGTGCACAAGTAATACTTTCTGAGAGTTGCTGAGTTTTAGAAATAAATGGTAAATGCACAGGTTTTGTAGATGATTCGTCATTCAGGCTTGCTTCTATAGATGACATGAAAATTAATCCATATAGTGGAAGCCAGTCTAGCATGTCCCTACTTTGGAAATTTCTGCAACTTTTATTCCTCATTTTTGAATCAGAAGACATAATGAAAAAATTAACCATTATAGTTTAGAATCAACTACTGGGAAGAAAAAAATCAGTAGTTGGAGCACATTTTTTAATACTAGGACACAAAATTGTAAACACAGCATTGCTTGTTAGGCAGGCCCAAAAACCCATCGTTTTAAATATTTGGAAGAAAATATTTCTTCGGAAATTTTGTCCACCTTTAATGAACTTTGACATGCCAATGAACGAAAATCTGATCACTATATTCTAAAACCACAGCCAGAAGGACTAAGAGACAAATGTAACCATCAGAGGAGAGTCAATCAATTCCAATTAGCTGACAATGAGGAAGTGATTCCTTGAAACTAGTACTGAGGTAATTTGTCTCTTAGTCCTTCTGGCTGTGGTTTTAGAATTTAGTGATCAGATTTTCTTTCATTGGCATGTCAAAGTTCATTAATCGTGGACAAAATTTCCGAAGAAATATTTTCTTCCAAATATTTAAAACGATGGGTTTTTGGGCCTGCCTAACAAGCAATGCTGTGTTTACAATTTTGTGTCCTGGTATTAAAAAATGTGCTCCAACTACTGATTTTTTTCTTCCCTGTAGTTGATTCTAAACTATAATGGTTAATTTTTTCATTATGTCTTCTGATTCAAAAATGAGGAATAAAAGTTGCAGAACTGGCTTCCACTATATGGATTAATTTTCATGTCATCTATAGAAGCAAGCCTGAATGACGAATCATCTACAAAACGTGTGCATTTACCATTTATTTCTAAAACTCAGCAACTCTCAGAAAGTATTACTTGCGCACTTTTCTTGAGCCTTAGATAGCATTATTGTCATAGATGGTAAAAGAACTTTTCATATCTTTCACATAGTCAAAGCTTAAATTATATAATAGAAAGCTATGAGGTGCAGTTTCTGCCATTGTTTATTTCAAGTTGTCCAATGGTTGAATTAAAAGGCCATTGTAAGGCTATGTTCTGCTAACAAATTAATTATTATGTTTCGAGGATGATTCAAATATAAAAGATACATTTTATATATATTTATTGATGAAACATACAGAGAAGTGACATGTTTTGCACTTCTCTTCATAGCCTCCTTCACACTCTACACATTTTTGACATTGATTTGGAAGCTTGGATATTCCTTGTTCAAAAGAAGTTTGAGGGCAATTCAACATGCACACATGTTCCTGACCATCTTCATTAGTTTCAAATCATTCTGCTTCAAACAATTCTTTCATAGGTGCAAACAAAAAATAGACCGTGGAAGGGGAGAGACAAATCTGGACTGTAGGGAGGGTTTTCGAAGGTTTCCCAGTGCATGTCCTCCAATGTATCCCTTGTCAAATTTGCGGTGTGAGGTATGGTCTTGTCTTGGAGAAGGATAACATCTCTGATGGGCATATGATGTCTTTTGTTTCATTAGGTATCTTTTGCTGACCTTAATAATTGGCAATAGTAAGCCACATTCATGAAGAAAATCAAGAAAACTTCTCTATAGTCAAAAAAACATTGTCACGAGAACTTTTCCAGCTGACAGACAGGTTTTGGCCTCCATTGAGCAGGCTTCATCCTGTCTTTGCCATTTTGGGTTCCAAAGTGAAATGATGACCCATGTCTATCATATGCATCGATGCACTTAAAAAAAATCATCCCCTTCTTGCTGGAATTGATTCAGAAGTCTCTCTCAAATCTCCAACCTGTCCTATTTTTGCTGCTTGGTTAACAACTTTGGAACCCATCAAACACTAACTTTTTTAAATCCAAGATGTTCATGATAATGGTATTAGTACTCCCAATGCTGACACTTACCTCTGATGTGATTTCTTCAACAGTGTAGCAGCAATCACCTTCAATAAATTCTCGGTACGATGTCAATTCCTTGACCACCCTTAAATTGTGTGGCCCAGATAAACTCCTGATTCTGGGACAGTGTAGCTTCCACAAACTGTGCTTTCAATTGAGTTAAGATCTCCAAGGGTTTAACCCTCCATTGGTTAAAAACTTTATAATAATGTGTTGCACAATAGGCAAAGGAACCTTTGTTCACTCTTGGCTGTACTGATGCTGAAACCTATCAAAGCAGCTAACCAAGCTGGTTCCTTCTCCCTCTTCAACCCACCACTCACGCACCCTGCTCAGATCTGTCTGCACATAGTTTTGGTTCAATTATCTTGTACGTTTATTTCATAACTAAAATTTAAACAGCACTTTTAAGTGTAGTGTTAATATTGATTTTCCTAGAACTGCTTCAGCTATTTGGAAGTTAATTTTTCTTTTTGAATGGGTTAAACACAAAATAAATGAAATAAGGTAATGCAATGGGCAATAATACTCGGTTGTTCATATGACTATTCATAGCACTGGGAGTCCAGGGCTCAAGAAAAAGTGTGCAAATAGTACTAGAAATGGTAACTTATGTTGCAGATCAGTCAATGTGTATATTTTCAAAAATTGTGAAATGAGTAAATAAGCATTTTGCAAATTCTTAGAGAATTATCCCATTTTAAAATTAGTTACATGCCTGTGAAAAACAACATATATTGTCTCCTTTTATATGTGGTAAAGCTTGATTTATAGAGAACATTGCCATGATTGCATGTGCATTTCTCTGCAGAACAATTACTTGAAATACTTCAATTTTATGTTTCAGCACATCAAGCACTGTCAGTCGACCTGAGTATGTGGTAATAAAACCCAATGGTCGTCTTCCTAATCCTGAACTGTTCCCATACCTAAGCCGCCGTTTGGCAGCTTCAGGACTTGATGGATTAGAAGAGATAAAAACCAGAGATGGAACAGGAGAAAGTGATACCACCACGGAAGATGGAGATTCATTGGATGATGTGGATGCAGCTACAGCTATGCTTGCATTAAAACATGGTCCTCGTGTGCTGAGTCCAAGGAAAGGTGTATATTCTCTATTTAGTTCTGCAATAGTAGGTTACATGTAGTGCATTTATGTATAGTAGAAAAAGTATCTCTTAACTACCTCTATGGCCTAGTTCTGGCAGATTGTAAAGTATCTTCAGAAGAGACAGCTAGCCTGATTTGTTCCTTAGAATTATTTGTGCACTTCACAAATCTTTCTCTCCCATACTAAATGGTTCTGCATGCTATGCAGAAACAATACCGCTTGGTAAATGCAGAAAACATGCATTCGCTTTTCTTAATTTAAAATAGAACTAAATAATGACATTATTTGAAACTACAACAATAATAACAGTAACAACAATAATCTTTAGTACATGTAGACTTTGCAATATCTAGGCTTGTCAAATTTAAAATATATTTACACAGTTATTATTACTCATCTCTTCTATACAAGAATATTTCTATTAAAAATGTTTCTAAATTGTTTTGAAATGTGATGACACCTATGATTCTTAATTCACTTGATAACCTTATTGTTCAAAATTATGCCTCTTTTAAGGGAATCTTCTTGATGGCCTTTTTATTGACAGAGAGGGTAGAAAAAACCCTTACTCTTTTGCTCTCAAAAGTCACAATGACAATTTGTGAAATTTACCTACCATCCCAGTTTAATTTTCAGTTCAGTAAAATTTTCAAAAGATGTATCATAATGTTAAGCTCCACAGAGCAAGCATACCACACAGAGTTTCCTTGTTCTGCATTGAAAGTTGAAATGCTACTGGAACAAAAATCACAAATCTGCTTAAATGGTCATGAAATCTATAACTTGGTGTATGTAGGGAAAACAAAAAGAAACATTGAAATCAGAAGAAAAAAACATTTAAGTTGCATTACTAGTAAACAAATGAAAAATTTGGCCTAGCGAACCATTTTGAACTGCTAACTATAACCTCAATCCAAAAGTTACATTATTGAGAAACATTAGTATGTCTGCTATACTAAAAGTTTGAGAACATCCACATCATAACAAGGAAATAATATGTAAGAATTTCAAAATCCTGCCTGTAAGTAACCTCAACAGTTTCATCACAAGGGAACCAGATAATGTCATATCTTCTACCTACATCATTAATTGTGTCTCCATTTTGCCAATCAGCCCAAGATTGAAGATTGCAGCAGTTGCTTCTTAAACCTGTTCCAAAATCCAATTTTAAGTATATGAAGTTTCTCCTACAAACTAAATTATCTTTCCAAGTTAATGGTATATTCTTAAAAGTCCTCTTTGGCTCACCTTAGAAATTATTAGTTTCCTCCTGTTGTGTATACATTAATTCGGTATTTAATTCCGGGAATCATTGTTTAGCATTAAATAATGATGAAGGTAGGCCATTTTTGCATGGAACCACCTCCTTTGCTCTAACCACTCTGCAAAGTGTGGTTAGAACATTGCTAAAAATAATTTCTGATTAACGCTGAGGGTAATAGTATGAAAATTTAGACCTAACTTCCAATTAGCATCTAATCAGAAGGTAATCGAGTGTAGTAATACAGCCCTATTTTGATAAATAAAATTAAGGGGGAGAAAAAAAAAGTTTTTTTCCTGAATTTTATGTTGCTTTAATTACTTGGTCATATCACAATGGATCTACTAGGTGATACCCTTGGGGATCAGTGTGTGGAGGACAGCAAGTGCTCTAGGTCTTGTCAGTGTACCAATTTGTTTTGCCAATTTCCTCGGAGCCTTAGTGCTCTGCAGTTGTACCTCTGCTTCTGTATGTGACTGGCACATGACTCTTTCACTGTGTGTCTATAGAGACCTTAGTACTAGGCAACTGCAACTCTACTATTACACATATGTGCTGGCATTGAGGTGTTGTCCAGTTCACAAAATTTTCATATTTACTATTGTTAATACTAATGTTTTAGACTGAAGGTGGAGCTTTGGGTTATGGTATTAAATATCCAATCCATTATTTACCTTGGCAACTCAAGAAAACCATGAAAAAGTCCAGTCAGATTGGTTTCCAGGACCTCTTGAGTGTGGATTAAAAAATTTGTTTTCTTTCTCAGGCTAACAACAGCAAACAGTTTGCCTTAACAAGCAAACTTCATATGTTTACAATAGATTTTGAGTGTGATATTTTTGATCTCTACAACATTTATCTTAGTATAAACATATATCATTTATATGATAACATCATATAATATATCAGCTTCTGTAAAAACATTTCTGCACAGCTGTCTACTGTTTACATTATATATGGGGTAGCTCAGTGGTTTTATTCATGGCTCTCAAGTAAGTGTCCTTTGGTTCGATTCCCAGCTTTAGGGTGATGATTTTAAGTTGGCCTTATCCAGGCCTTCACCTCTGAGTAACTCATTTGAAGTATCCCGATTGCCCAACATGGTTCGGAATAAAAACTGTAGGTTCTCTCAATTTGTTGTCCTAGCCTCAGAGGTAATGGACATTGCCCGCTGGGTGCCTCCACCTCAGAAACAGGTCCAGTCATCATTTGGTGAAATGAGGTAACCCCAAAGGTTGAAAAGACCATATAGGGAACATTGGAAAACAATAATACATTACTTACATGTCATACATCTTTTGTGTAGGGCTAATGTGCTGCTTCTATTTGTCAGGCATATATTGCCATGGATCTTGATTTCATATTGAGAATATGGGCAAATTAATATAGAATATACTTATCTTAGATGGCTTGAGCTTAAAGGTATTTTGTCTGATTCCTCAATTGTACAATAACTACTAAATTATATTTAGTGTTCAATATGGTATAACATGTGACACAAGATGGTGAGAAAGTGATCTAAGTCCAATGGTTTGGCAATACAGACAGAACCAACCAAAGACTGCAAATCATATTGCATCTCGCATAGCAGCCAACCAGCAGATCATTTCTAACAATTGTAGTCAAGCTCTGCAAATCAGTCGCCTGCACAACAAAGTGTGTAGTATCATCTGGAAGCGATTAATAACTGGTCATTTTTGAAAAGTCCTGACCATGCTTTCTCTCATGCTTTAAACACAGGGATGCAATCAAGCAAAATTTATTATTGTGCAAGAGGGGAAGGTTGTACTGGTGATATTCTTACAGATCATAGTTTTAGAAATAACTCATCTGATTAATAAGGCAGATGTGTCAGTTTACCTCAACAATTTGGAAGCCTGTCTTCATTATTTGACGAGAGTCTGCTGAGAATAAGAACACTGTGTTCTGAATGAAATGTGGTCTTGCAGTCCATTAAGAGAGGGGCTGGTACATATGCAGAGTCTTTTTAAAATAGAGTCCTACTCTTGTGACTTTCGTTATTAAGAATATCTAGAAAGAGAGTAACTTTATTATTTTTTTTAGATAAGGCCCGTGGCAAATTCTTTTCCTCATACACTGCTTTGCATACAAGCAGTCTAATGAGGTGATAATAATGGAGTGTTCGGTTGGAGATCAACATGTGAGTTTGCAGACAGTATCTGATTGGTTCAGTTATTGCTGCAAAGTGTGTATGATCTCTAACGATACCAAAGACACTTCAAGAAGGAAAATTGGAGGTCCCAGCCACATCGTTTAAATTGTCCATTATAAAACAGGACTGAAAATACAGACACAAAATCATTTAGCAGATCTTTTTCAAAAGATATTAGGCAGGTGTACCCTGTGGTGTAGAGATTAGGTTAAGGCTAGGCTTGGTTAATGAGTGAGTTAAGTGTTTAGTGTACATATCTAGTAATTCAGGGATAATCAGTACAGATTAGGTTTAGACTAGGCTTAGTTAATGTTTAGCATTCGTAGCTAGTAATGTAGGAAGAAACAGTGACATGGTTATATAGTGCAATAACGAGTGACAAACTGTATAGCTAATGTAATTTATTGGCGATAAAAGACTGTTGGCTGCCTTGTATTATGTGATTCAAAATGGATAATTTGGCTGCACTGCATTCTTCAGAATGGCTACATGTGCTGTAAGTAAATAAATAAAGAATTATAAACCCTAAGTTATGTTAAGAAAAAGTTTTCAGGCATGGAATCATAGTAAAAAGTGATTTTAAATTCATATTAAATAATAAAATATTAAACTGTACTTCAAAAAAATATTTGTTCAAATTGGACTTGGAAAAAATCCTAAGCCACATATTGGAAAGAAGAGCTGTTAAGATTTCTTCAGTTATAAATTATTTTCCATAATATCAAAATCTGCTTCTACTGAAAGTCATTTATAAAAACTAGTATGCAGGTTATTAATTGATTACTGTAATGATGTCTATGTTGAACTACTATGCCCCATAATTGAGCAAGTGCACAGTAACACAATTATCTGTACATTTTGAAACAAGATATGTATGTATGATAAA
The DNA here is from genome assembly GCA_030762935.1 of Hymenopus coronatus. Classification (NCBI taxonomy): domain Eukaryota; kingdom Metazoa; phylum Arthropoda; class Insecta; order Mantodea; family Hymenopodidae; genus Hymenopus; species Hymenopus coronatus. Next base: position 55,020,268 of record CM060898.1, read on the forward strand.
AACAAAAATATCATACTAAACATTAAAACTAAAATTAATCAGCATTAAGTATAAAGAAAAACTTATTAAATTATACTGGATATTAGTTTGGCATAAATTAAATTATAAAATCGTTCATCTATCATTAGTTGGTTATTTCTTCAAAAATAGAAAGAAAGTGCAGAGAAAAATAAATTTGACTTTCTTCTCAATAAAGAAATAATACCTACAAGACCAAGTAACTCCTCGGAATATCTATCATGTCTCCGTGGGAAATATTTTTATAACCATTTTAATTGAATAATAATTCTCAACAATCACTTTTGAATCTTATCAAACATGGGTAAGACATAATCATTCCTCTATGCAGTGTTCTTCTGGGCAGACATATACTATAAAATATTCGAAAGAGTTAAATAGCAGATGGTTTAATGAGATTTCCATATTCTTATCAACCAATTTCAGTCCTGTTTCATTGAACATAAAGCTGAGAATACTTCCTGAGCGCAATACTGTAAACATGGCAGATGTTGAAGACTTACAACAAATGAATAAATGGAAAGTGTTTAAATATTTTAAGACAAATTATCTTTGATTTCATTTAACTTTGTTATTAAGAAGTATTTTTATGTGATTTTGATGGAACTTGTTTCCTTGGGTTTCTAACTGAAGTAAAAATGATGAGCTCCCTACACCTTAAAAAAATTGTTACATCCCTATTTTAAACTCCTAACATACAAATCAACTAGTTGGTGTAGCAAGGCAAACATAATACACTTGTATTATAGAACCCAGCTAAAATAAGAGGTTTATTTAAAAACTCAAACTGTCTATTATTTCAACTTCTTAGAAATTTGATCCATCTTGACAAAATATTGTGTTTTACAATTATTTTAATTGGGAAGTATCTCAATATTTTAAAAATGATACTTACACTTAATTTTCTACCTATATAGGCAAAATCTATTATATATTTTATATTCACTCTTAGGTTGATCTACACCAGAACGGATCCACGTGGTGAGTGAACTGTGGTGCAACACAGTATTAGTGCATGCGAGAATGTAGTACCACACTTATAATCTAAATTACAGAATGAATTTATTCTTAAATGGAATAATATTTTATACAAATGCCTAAGAGTTTACCAACGCTGATTTATACCATTAAACAGAGCTACAAGACCCAAATTGCAGTTTGCGTGAGTCACCTGATTTCTGCAACATTGTTTACAACAGCAACAGTTAGTAGTTGTTGCTGATTAGAATCATAGAAGATGGTCGTCATGAATTTCCTCTTGCTTCTTCAAGTTAGCATAAGGGTGGTAAACCATTGCCTAGTGGTGAAAAACAATAGCGTTGAATGCTTTTTGAAAGTTATGAGAAATATCCAATACTTCCCTTAAAAGAAGTGGTGAAATTAACTTCTGAGTTCACCAGTGTTTCGGCTACTATTATAAACAGAGTCGCAAAGAAAAATCTGAAACAGAAAAATTGTTACACCGGGAGGGGGGTGGGGGGTTTGTGTGAAATGCACAATGCAAGAATGTGAATGTGAATTTTGTGAAGAATGTAATTTACGTAATAGTGCACAGCAGTTTATAAAGTGCTGCTGTAACGAAAGAAGAACCGTTTTGAGAGATAGTTTAAGTGACACTGTTGTTGATAACCTGGTCATCAACCTTAGAGTGAAAAACAGCAGTACAAACAGCTCAGATGACGATTCTGATCTGCAGGGAATAGAGCTGCTTTCTGAGATTGAATAATTAATGTAAGTTATCACATACATTTATTTTATTCGCTTGTATTTTCTTTCTAGATTTAATTATTACATGTGCATGCATGTATTTTGTTATGACTGTCAATATTAACACCATTATACCTAACAGAATGTTTTAGTCACCGTTTAAATTGTTGTAAAAGGGCTCTGTTTGCTTTATATCACAATATGTCGCGTGTATGTGCTACGTGGTATGAAAATATGACAGTTTTTCTGGCACGAATGGCAGAAGGCTACATTATAACGGCACACTGGCTGTCTGGGTTTTGTTTTGGCAAGGATCAACTTAAGGCTGAACTGACTTTAGGTAGATATTCTTTTGCCAATTAAGGCAGATTTATGCACTTAATCTACTAGGTCTTAATGAAAAGTATAGAAATGTTACAGCTCGAAGGCTATGCATTGATGAAATTTAGAATAAATCTGTCAAATTGTTTGCATTTTGGTATATTTGAGGACTATTGTTGCAAACCATATTATGGCCATCCCTGGACAAAATCAAACTTTACATGAATTTGCCTAGTTTTTTGCATGCTCTTTCATGTAATTAACTCTTTTCATGTGAAATTATATTTTGTCCCTGTATAATTGGCATGTGAAAAGTGCATTTTGTTGCAAACCATATTATGTTCATGTTTGCTATTGCTGCAAACCATATTATGTCCACATCCATTTTCTCAGGATGGTTACCCTGAAGGTCAGCTGATTAAACTGTGTCTTGATCAGCATTACTTGTAAGAAGCATTCTGTTTGTATGTATTGTGTATTTGTTCATTTATGCTGCTTTTTGCAATAGATGAAAGTGAATTTGGGGTGCAAGGGGGGGCAAAATCCAGAGGAAGCTGAAGGAAACATGTAGCAAAAATAGGCAAGGCAATTGCAATCTGAGGAAAGGTATGTGTTGAGTAGCATAACAATATTAGTAATCTTTTTTCTTGATGTGTCATCACCACTAGTGCATCGCATCTTTTTCTGGAAAAAAATATAAGCAGCTATACTGTAGCAAATAGCAACATGCATGGAGTGAAACCGAAGGCTTTTCCAGAACTTGCATACCTATCATGCAAGTAGCATATAGTTTGTTATTTATTACGTTATTGCTTTTACTGTACTAATACAAAGCTTTCACTCAATAGCAATAGTGCTGGGTGAATAGTTATTAATATCTTCTTCAGGCATTGTGATAAAGACTCAGATTTGACTGAATTTAAAGCTGCATGCCAGCACAAAGAGGGTCGGATCCATTATTGCAATATATCTACAGCTTTTCTTCTCAAGGCCAAAAAAAAAAGTATCTGAAATAAAAACAAGATTGTTGACTTTCCTTATTAATTTCTGTATCCACTCAAAAAAGATGCAGACCTAGAGCAGAGCAGAAAAGAAGCCACACGTCAATACTAATAAAGTACCAGGTTCTTCTTCCTCTTTTTGTTCATCTTATGTATTATTATTATTATTATTATTATTATTATTATTATTATTATTATTATTATTATTACTTTCTTTGAAATATCTTTCAAATGTTAGAAGGTTGTTTCTTGAGTTAAACAAATTTCTTGTTTACTGCAAGCAACTAAACTATTTTATAAGAAACATATATTTTTAATAATTAAAATGTTATTCTGTTAAATATGAATATAGCATGTTGTCCATTCAAGAGTAACTGCACCATGTTTTATGTAATACCTACTAATTATATACATTTTTTCAGTTTGAAGTTGGTGCCTTCTTATTTACAAATCTGTAGATGACAGTAAAAAATCCATATTAGGCTGAATATTCTATAATTTTGAAAGCTTGAATTTTGAAAAAAAAATATTTTGTTTGTAATTCAATTCCATTTGGGACATGTAAAGACAAGATTTGTGACTGTTCTGAATGTCTCCTGTAGCTTTAAGTGTAATTCATTTTTTACTTTTGCTGTAAAATGTTTCTTTTTAGACATACACTTTGCAATGATACTCCTCATTTATAATTTATACTTTCATGCAACGCAATTGGTGTTTTAATATCAAAAAGTTTAAATTCACAAATGGTTATTACCTGTAGCATTTAGCTAAAACATTGCCTTGAACACTATTTTTCTCAATTCCCTTTTTTCATCATTTTTCTCTTTTCAAAATGCTCTTTGGACTATAGTTATAACTTAATAGCTTGACATTTTCTTGAGAGCTTCAGGATTTATGGGCTTAAAAATGATTGTGCACTAATTAAAACAGTTAAATACTTCAACAAAATTAATTACTTTCCATAATTCACATTGAAGATTTCAATAGAGTGAGAATATTATTGTTTTTGCTTAAACTCATTGAAACTAAAAATTTGGAAACAATGTGATAAACTATAGTCTCTAAGGACATTTCATATTGCTATTTCAAAAAGTGATAACAAATAAAAAAAAAACAAAAAACAAAATTAGTACCTTAAAGTTGGAAATGACTCTAAAATTTTGTGTGCATTACATTTGATGGTGTTGTGCTGTGACATTGTGGGCTAGAGCATGGAGCTGTAGTTCCCATACATGTAGGTAATTCACCTGTGTTAAATTTTACCCATGAGTGTGGAGGTTTTTCAGTAGGTTAGGTACTATAAGCCAATGTTTTCTTGGGCGCTCGGCTCCTATTCAAGTGATTTGTGCAATTTTGGAAGCAGAGCAACAACATTGTGTTATGAACATTATGCACCCAGATATCGAGTGACTTTAATGCTAAAGTTTCATTCTTTCTTTAAATCCTAGAGTTCATGCACAGGTATGTATGCTGTATTTCGTTTAATAATTCATCTAGTTCATGTCCAATCAGATAACCTATTCACCATAATGGCTGAGGGCCTCAAAGAAAGAAAATTATGACTGATATGAGTGATGCCCAGACTGCATCATGGGAAAAGTAGGAGGCATGGTCCTGACCAGAACGCCAAGTATCCTCCTGGAGGATGCATGATACTGGCCTTATCACATCTCCATATCGGTTGGACGATAGCCCACCTATGTCATATGGAAAATAAATGTGGGCGAAAACAGATTCTCACACCAAGAGATGTGCATTGTTTGAGAAACATCTGGTTTACCAGTGTAAAAAAAATGAATTCAAGCATGAAGAGAGTGGAATTGCTTTATCTGAAAGAACTATTAGGCATAAACTTTCAGAAATGAAGTTAAAAGGCCACAGACGTACCAAGAAACCAAAATTAAACCTGCTATAGTTGCTAAACGACTCAATTGGGCAAAGGAGTTCCAGGATAAAGACCTAAACTTCTGGAAACTGGTAAATATGAAAATCTTCATTGTAAAAATTCTTAATGAGTTAAACTTTACATTTGAAAGAGTTATCTGGAACTAAAGGTCACATTTGAAACAATTCAGATTGGCTTCTTTTGTTTCAGATTTGCTTTAGTGATGAAAGCACTTTTGAAATTCTTGCAAACAAAGCTCAGTTTGTGCAAAGGCGTCCTAGTGAAATGCATCCAGATTATATTGTGCTGACTATAAAACATCCCACCAAAGTCATGACATGGTCAGTCAACAGTGGCAAAGGCACTGGACATCTCTATGTTGTTCAAGGGACAATGTGGCAGGATCAGTACAAAGAAGTGTTGAGGAATAGGTTGCTGCCTCAAATAAGATACTGGTTCCCAAATGGAGAATCATTTATGTTTATGCAAGATGGAACATGATGTCACACTGCAAAATCAGTGATAGTTTTTCTGAGAGAGCAAAAATACCTTTGTTGCCTTGGCTGGGGAATTAACCAGACATGAACCGGATTGAAAATGTCTGGAAGCTAGTAAGAAAAAATTGGCAAGAAAGTGGTTATGATAACTAGGCTTATTGAAATGATCCTAGAGGCTTGGAATCACCATCCACATATATGAGAGACAGATCAGGCATGTATAAATAGAATGCCAAGGTAAATTAAAGTGTTGATAGTTGCCAAAGGTGGCTTGACTAAGTACTAAAAGTTTCATAAAATTGTAAACATCTGACAATTCAGAAATATATCCAATTATGACCATAAGCATGCATGTTATACTTCAAATTCTTCCATCAGTGTTTAAGAAATTGTAATGTTTCAATGTAGGCTAGTAAAAATGAAAATAAGAGCAATATTGATTGCATTTTTGCCTCCTAATCCTTTATTATATGAAAAATCAAAGTGGATCTAATAATATGGTCATGTACTGCATTTACATGACAAACATAATGCATATCTTGAATTTTCTGGGAATAGCCTCTGAAGACCTCTATTCTAGGTGAATTTTTCTGAATTTTGGTTAAGTGCTAAACCATAAGAGATAGACAAAAATTTCTATACAAAAAATTGTAGATCTTTTTAAAACACACAATTTATTTTTTTAATACATTTTTAATGGGGTTAACCGTTTTCGTGATATTTCATGTTATTGGTTTCAGTTTTAAAATATGGGAACTTGTCAACTCCTTACCTCACAAAGAAATGATTTCAGACCCATAGTAACCAATTTTAAAACATTTGATAGTTTACTTTCTTATTTCCCTTTTACTTATAAGGAACAAACTAAAAAGACCAATTCTGTTAATGTTTATCTTGATTAGCATGAAATATATAAAACAATAAGCTTATTAACAGTGATTTGTTACAGAGATGTAGAGAAAATCATATGAATGGAATACATCAGAATTATCATTTTTTCTTGGAGTTCCAAAAGTTACTCCTTCCTTTCATGTTTTTTTGCTTTTCTAACAGAATAATGTGAATAGAGTTGAGCTAGACACCAGTAGCCATTACTGCTTTTTGCAGTTTTTTTTTATTTCTTTGAAAAGCTTGGGAGAGCACTGAATCTTATGCTTTGCCTCTTCCTTTGTGTATTCATGAGCATTAACAATCATCTTAAGAATTTCATTATAAAGTGCATATTGCATCAAGTAATAGAAACCATAAGTTTGCTATCTAGACTTGTCAGACACACTGTATTATTATATGGATTTTCTGTATTAGAGAATTGAGAATCGTGCTACGTAAATGAGATATAAAAAATCCTGTATTACATGCTGCGTTTAAAGACTGTATTTTGAAATGCACGCATTAGGTACATTGGTATTGGTAACTACTGGTCACATTGTAATCCTAAATATAGCAGCAGCTTGTATGCATGTTTGTCATAGGATCAAGCAGTCAAACTATTTTGCTGGAAGCCTGTGAAGAGGGAAGTGTTTTTGGGGCTTGTGGTTGAATTTTGTGTATTTGCTATTTATTGAAGAATATGATTGAATATGTTGATTTTTAAACAAAATGGAGCAACTGGTTCCTCATGAAAAAATATCTGGTGTGTTACACTCGCATGACTTTCTGGCACTCTCCAAACTTCTTACAAAAGATTATTCTTCTTTCTACACAATGCGAATCAAGATAAACGTTAGCAGAATGTTCTTATTACTTAGTCCTTATAAGTAGAATGGAACTAACGGAATGTGCTATGTTAAAGCGATAGACAAATGTTTTAAAAGTTGTCATTATGCGATTGTCATTGCAAATCGCTTCTGTGCTTGGCCAGGAGTAAAACAAAATAAAAATGGACACTTCCTCTCTGAGAATTGAAACCATTTTCAATTGAAACTAATAGCAAGGAATATCTCAAAAATGTATATGGGAAAAATTGTATATTTAAAAAGAGATCTACATTGTGTTGTAAGTTTTTGTCTAATCTCTTACGGTTTACTAGTTGTGCAAAATTAATCCAGAATAAACAGGCCTTCAGAAGGAAATTCAACATACATTTTATTTGTGTTGGAAATGGCTTTAATCAAAATCGTTAGAACCATTTTTAACAAAAACAAAATTTTTGAAAATTTTTCAATGTAAATGATAGTGGGTGAGGGCGATTTTCTTGAAAATCTTTGTGTCATATCCTTGGAAGATACGAAGATACCAAGTTTGGTATTTAACCGGCTTTTTGCTATACTGTGCACATACACATACATGTGGGCGCGCACACACACACACACACACACACACACACACACACACACACACACACACACACACACACCTTTTTCTGAAAATGCTTTTTTTTTATTCAGGGGACCTAAAACATGTATTTCTGGTGAAATCTTGGTATCAAATTTTTGGGTGGAATGCAATACCTTCTCTATCCACTATGTTAATAATACATGGCTAGAGAAAGTAATAACATTTTCAAAGTACATGAGTTTTATGTTATACTTTGAAACATACTTCTAAAATCTATCAGTGGCATGTTCTTATAAACAGAAAATACAACATACTATGTGAGGGGGAATATTAATGAACTGTCAGTTACAGTGACTGATTCCGAGTTTGTTACCACATTAAAAACAAAATCTAAATGTTATACTCATTTGGCATGTGTTTAGTGATGATGCCACCAGCATAAGCAAACTGCCTATGGCAGAAGCAAAGCAGGATATATTGTGATCAAAAAGTATAAGGAATTTTCTTTTACAAACAATTTAATGTCATTGAATAGTCTAAAATTTGAAAAGAAATTGTTGAAAATTTTCGGGGATAGCATTTATTTAGACATCCCAAACATGAAAATGTTAATGTCATATTTATTGAGTGTTCCTGGCTAGTAGGTCATGTATAGAGGGAGTATTTTAAATTTTGTACAAAACATTGAGCACTGAAAGGAGTAAATGTTGTCTGAAGTTGATAAAGAGTAAAGCTGAAATCACACTGAATTATAGTGTGACTTGTCAAGATTTTTATGTTCTCATTAAGATAGTGCAAGTTTTTTAACCTATGAAATAAAAAGCAGCAAGTATGAAGTATTATAATCCACCAAAATATAGAAATGGCTGTAATTTAGAGGTAATTTTATGTATGAAAATAAACCGCATTACAGTTTTGTTTTATGCACATTTTTCAGGGTGAATTCATTCCTGGTTATTTTGAAATATTAACAGAGTACAAAAGCGCATTTAATGATGTAAATATAGGTATTTTTTTTTTTTAATGTTGACGTTAATAGTTCGGCCTCTGATCTTCAAAACAGTGGTGGGGTGAGTGTCCCTTATTGTATTCTAAAAATAGGGCAAGTCTATTGCCAACTGTTCTGAATCAAGTAATTTCAAGAAGTGCAATCTATACGTTTCAAACTATAGAGTTTGACATTACACAGTGCCAGTGCAAATTCACATTGAATTAATTTGAAATCCCTGATTAAACCCTCCAAATTTTATTCAAGTAAAATAAAAGCTTAGTGCACCAATTATACTCAATATATTTAATTGAATTTAAACCAATTAAATTATTTGTCTGACTCTCTGTTTATGCTTAGTTCCGGCTGGTAAACCCGAGGATTTCTTGGTTAGCTTCATAATAATGAGTAGGAGCTTTTCTGTAAATGCATTTCCTTTGCTCCTTAGAATCTGAAACATATGTGGAGATAGAGTATAAAATGAATAAAACCTAATGAAATCTTCTAATGAGCTATTAATTACACTTAAAATTGAAGCTGTCAAAGACCATAGAAATCAAAAGGCAGACATACTAAAGGTTATTCTAGAGAAATTCATTGTCATGGTTAGTTTTGCTGCTGATCTATATTTTGTCTTTATTTATTTATTTTTTTTTTGCAGCAGATTGGTACAAACAGATCAAAAGTGAAGCTGAAGAGGCATCATTACTTGACCTGAGGAATCCATGTAAGAAAATTAGGGCTTCCAAAATTTCACAGGTTGGTTTATCAACATGCAATTATACATTATTTTAGTAAATAATACAGAGTACTATATCCTTTTTAGTAACAAATTTTATAGAACTTAGCAGCATTATTGGGATTTTTAAGCATTAGTAACTACTGGTGTTTTATGTTTTGATTACAGGTTTTATAGTGCTGCAAACCTAGGTTCATATCCTGGTTTGATCAGCCTGCCTAACTAAAGATGAATATCCAATATCTTTAAAGTGCTAAAGTTTAATTGAGCTTTTAATCAATTGGGATTAAGGGACAATCCTGTAAATATGGATATCAATGTACAAATCTGGCTATAATTTCATATCCTGGTTTGATCAGCCTGCCTAACTAAAGATGAATATCCAGTAACTTTAGCACTTTATTATCACCAAATGCCTTTCATTCATTTTTAGCCTAACGCTATTCAAAAATTCAGAGAATAGTGTAGAACGAAATGTAGTTGTGAGTAATCGTGGATTGATGACCGCCAACTATTACTCTATGGTAGTTTTATTGTGGCTGTTGGTTGGGCAAGTCTCTATGCAGAGCCAAAACTCCCTCTGGTACCAGGGAGGTTACCCTCCATGGCTCTTTCCATTAAGGCAATACCTTGGTTACTAAAATGGCTGTCTGATGGAAGTGGATATGCTATTTATCTGTATCGACCCTGAAGGGAAAACTACTGAAAAACCTCACTTGGGCTGACAACCATTTAGCATGTCATCTACTAGCTATCAAGGCAAGTGCTGAAGGACATTGAGACATCTCACAACCCTGCCTAGGCATCACCCCTCAGGCATACCCAATCTCCCAGGGTTTCAACAACCACTACCATGCTGAACCCAACTTAATCCAATGAGCTCCCCTATGGGAGGGGCTCAAATGTTCAGCCCAGTTTACTTCTAGTAATGCCAGAAGTACCACGAGTGCTAGGGGTCAGCAGAGCCCACACCATGGCAGCTGAAGACGTCGGGGCCACCCATACAGTGATCTGTCAGCACATACCTGACACTCTGTTTGTCATGTCAGAACTACCACGGGCAGCTGAGGAGGTGGGAACCTCCTCCTATGGTTTTATTGTGGCGATTATGCTCTACATAAGTGAGAAAAGTCATGCAATCAAGCTAATAAAAGCTTTTAGTTCTGAAATGAATAGGTTTATCTTGTAATAAAGATTGCAAGAATATTAAATCTGTTGAATTACTCTTTGTTAATGGGAAACACAGAACAGTGGCCATTTACCGTAATTATTAAAAAACAGTTTCTCATAAATTTGCATAACTTTTTTGAGATAGGGTGTTTCAAAAAGAATATATGCATTTCGAATGCATATATTTATTAAACTTTAAGACATATTAATATGAAACTTTACACATATATGTACGAACCTCTCAAGTTCAGATTACAGGTGTTCAATATGTCCTCCAACAGCGACATGATCAATATCACATCGATACTCAAATTTCGCCAATACTCGGGCAAGCATGTCCTCCATCACTGATGTTATGGCAGTACTGTTCCAGGTTCTGTGGGAGTGGTGATACATAAACGTCTTTAAAGAAACCCCACAGGAAGTAGTCACAGGGTGTCAAATCCGGTGACCGTGGAGCCCAGTTGAGACATTCTATGTCGTCAGCTCCTTGACGACCAATCCAACGGTTCGTAGAGTTTCATAATGTTCATGCACTCGGCGACTCCAGTGAGGGGGTGCCCTGTCTTGTTGAAAAATGAAGTTGTCTTCGTGCAGCCTCAGAAACAACCAGTTTTGTACTATAACGAGATACTGCTGACTGTTAACCGTGTTTCCATCAAAGAGGAATGGGCTGTAAACAGATGTTTGGGATATCGCACAAAACACATTTACCTTGGGGGAATCTTGTACATGTTCAATGGATGCATGTAGGTTCTGTAAGCCTCAAATTCGAACATTATGTTTGTTTACCTGACCACTAACATGAAAAGTCACTTCATCACTAAACACAATGCGTTGTGCGAAAGTGTTATCATAGTCAATAGCATCAAGAATCTCGTTACAAAATGCCACACGTTTTCGTTTGTCATCAGGATGCAGAGCTTGTAACAGCTGTAACTTGTACGACTTCATAACCAACCGGCATACCAAAACACACCAAATTGTTGTTGTAGGCAGTGTTAACTCCCGACTGGCACAACGAGTTGATTTTGGAGGACTACGTTGGAAAGCAGTTTGAATTCTTGCAACATTTTCTTCAGGAACACGAGGGGGCCAGGACTCTTTCCTTTACATATACATACTGTATCTACAAACTGTCGATACCATCTACAAATGTTACACCCATTTGGAGGATCAACGTGGTACCTCAACCTGAAACGTCTTTGCACTGTAATCACGGAATTGTGCTTTGCAAACTCGAGTACACAAAATGATTTCTGCTGCGGAGTAGCTATTTTAAACATATGACGGTTAGCAAGCAAAACAGAAGACAACTGACATCTAGCGGCTGTTAATATAAATTAGACTATGTATTCGTTTCTCCAATAGTCGAGCCGAGGTGCAGCGCTTGATAGTTTGGACAAAATAATACTTTGTAACACGTATATTCTTTTTGAAACACCCTGTATTGTTTGTCTATTTAAACAAGAAAATCAAGAAAGCTGTTATATATTTATATGAGAGAGCTACTACAAAAGTTTTGAGATACATAAAAATTGTTTTTAAATTCTGATTGTGTCACCTTCTCCAAGTACTTGCTACCACACTGTATACACTTTTGCATTTGATGAAACTACTTCAGGAAGCATACCTGTCACATGATTACTTGGATGGCTGCAACTCCCTTTCATAAGTAGTAACAGCATCTTCAGGGTTCGAAAATCTCTTTCCACTCATGATTTTTTACCACTGGGATAAGAACAGCCAGGTCAAGACTTTATGGTAGGTAAGACATAAGTTTGATCTTTGTAGACTCGAAGAACTGAAAGGTAATGCTGGCTGGTGTGGGTGCATTGTGATGATGGAGAAATATCCATGTATTCCTGTCTATGACTGCCATTCTTAAAGTTATACTTACACTTTTAGCAAGCAAATTATGGTGTACCAATGAGTGGTAACCGTACTTTGCTGCTCCAGAGGAATAGTTGCCACCTGAACCACCTTTGAGAAGAATATGCCACCTTTTTTTGGCAACGCTTTGGGAACACTTTACTTTTGTCGGTGGATTGTCATCAAGAAAGATTCACACTGCTGATTTCCGCCTATCATTGATTCAAACTGATAAATCCAGGTTTTGCCACCAGTGATGAGGTCAGAAACCAACTTAGAGCCCTCTCCTTAGAATCTTCTCAGCTTTTTCTCACACCAAACATATGTTTTTGTTCTCTCAAATTGTGGGGCACTCATTGGGATGTGACCTTCTCATACAAAGGAATTCATGCAGGACTTTCAAAACTGCTGGCAAATCAATTTGTAATGCTGCTGCAGCTTCTTTAAATATTACATGATTATTTTCGCGAAGCATTTTCAGAATGGCTGTAATGTTTTCCTTGGTCACTGATACTGTCAGATGGCTGCTTCTCTCCTCATCTTTCAAAGATGTTTGGTCCTTTTAATTTCTTGAAACCACCAGAAAACTGTGGCATGGGAAGGAGCAAGGTCCTGAAAAACCTGTTGCAAATGTTCAAGACTTTTGACCCTGGTTTAACTTTGTTTTAAATCATAGAAGCACATTGAGTGAAAATGCTCTCTTTACAGCTCCATTGCAGCAATTGACTATCTGCATGTCATAGGTTCATCCTTGTGCTACTGGAATTCCTGGAGTGGGAGTCATTATCTGATATCAGTTTACTCACAAAGGTTGAAGCTACCTCATCCTGCACTCGATTCAAATGGGTCATCTTTCACTTTCTCACATCTCAAAACTTTCATAGTGACCCTCATAATTTATATTTAATATGTGCTGTATGCAGTTGCCTAAATGTTTAATAAATTCAGGTTCTGAATATATTAATGTTTTAAATGAATAGAATATAACAGTGTTATATTTATAACATTCTTTTTAAATATTTGGAACTAAATGAATAAAAAATTAATTTGTAGTTTGTGCCTTATAAATATTATTTGAAATCCAACCTTTTAGGTTAGTACAGGACTGACATCAGGATTCTTGTTAATTCTTCATATGCAAAGCTTTGCAGCTGGCCTTTATAGAAATTCATAAATAAGGAGAACTAACTATACTGATTAGTACATGTTCAAATCAGGTGTTTCATCCAGAAACCCATTTATTTGCTGTTTATACATGGACTATCCTTTATTTATATTAGGTGAATTTTTTATCATTTGAATGATTCTGCAGCAGAATTATAATGTTAATAGGATACAGAAGGAAGAGAACACATGGTACCAGTGATTACTACATCACCAAGTGAGGATCACACATACAGTGCTGGTTCAGGAGTAGCTGCACATCCATCATCTTCACCAGATGAAGCATATGAAGAAGGGTCTGAGTCAGATGACAGGTGATAACTTCCGTTTAGATATGTATGTAAATACTTTAATGTAAAAATGTTTAACAACTCTGATAAAAGGAATATAATTATGCCTCTCAAAAGCAGCAGATAGTGGTTTCAGGGGCTGCAGCTTGAAATGTATAATGATTTCACCTTGCTTGGAGTTAATTGTGCCTAAGTTGAGTTTTACAATGCTCATTCTAAATTCTGACTATGCTGCACAGAGTTAGAAAGTTGTAGAAATTAATTTTTTCAAGAAAGTTGTAGATATTAATTCTTCCAAGGGGCTTATAAGTCAGTTGTTTTTTGTTTTTTTTTCCTCCCAAAATGTGGTGTTATTTGTCACATTGTCAGGATTTTGCTGGCATTAAATCTGTTCTGTTCAAAAAATCAACAAATTTTTGGAACATGAAAATAATATAGTAAACAACTAAATTTCCTAAATTCCTATACATTATCAGACTATTGAATGTTGAGAAAGAATTGGAGTGCGGTGATATATAATAAGCACAAATAGAATATTCAACCAAGATGTATCATTGATGAGCATTCGTTGTACCAAGTGAGTCAAAAACCTCCAAACTGGCTGCGTGGTGTTTTTCCACTGGGCATGTGGAAACATGATTCAGCACTGCTTCTGTAAACAAGGTCACACTTCTGACACAGTTATGCTCTGCTATGTATGTATGTCTTTATTCACCGCTAGAAATTTTACAATTTTATGGTTTCGTCAGGAATACAATATTATATACAGAAAACAGACTTAATAGTTGCTATATACATTATGAGAACCATTAAGTAAATTAACATAAGAAATAACTCAAGACACCTATATAAAAATCAATAAAACATGTCTATGTACAATAGCAAAAAAAAATATATTCAGTTTTAAACATTATTGGGAACATAAGTAATGCTTGCAATATATATATAGATAATAAATTAGTTTGGTTTCTGAAATAATCAAAAAACTCGGGCATGCTCTAGAAACTCTGCTCAATTAAAAAAGTTTTTATTCCTTTTCTAAGCTTTGTATAGTTACTGTTATTAATTTTATTTGTGATTTGGTTGTACATATGTATGCCCTTGTGCAGTATAGAATTTACCTTTATGGTGGTTCTGGCAATCTGTATGTGTATGTTATTACTGTTTCTGGTATCATATTTATGAACAGTGTTGTTTGTACTAAATAAGTATGTATTGTTCCTTATAAAGCAGACAGTTTCAAAAATATAGAGACTTGGTAGTGTAAGAATATTATTTTGTTGAAAGTGTGGTTTACATGATGTTCTATGCAGATTTAACATTAACCTAAGTATTTTCTTTTGCATTATAAATAGTGTGCTTATTTCATTACTGGACCCCCAAATAAATATACCATATGCAAGTGCAGTTTGCATATAGAAAAAGTAAATCATTTTTGTGTTTGCAAATTATTAATTCTTTTTAAGACATGTATTATATAATGAGCACTGTTTATTCTGGATGTGACATTCTTAATATGACTTTTCCAGTTTAGGTGTTGATCAATTAATATTCCAAGAAATTTTGCTTCAGCAACATACTGTATGGTTTGTTTATTACATAAAATTTTTGGTCCTATTATTTTATTACTTCTATTGGAGTTTATGATGTGTATGCATTGTGATTTTTTTCCATTTAGTAGTTTATTTGCTATTAACCATTTTTCCATATTTAACATTGTATTATCTGCTTGCATTTGGAGCTCAGTGGAATTACTGCCCCTGAGAATAAAATTAGTATCATCTACATATAATATAGTCTTGACATATGGTGTGTGAGCAGGCAGATCATTGAAATATACTAAAAAAAGTAAAGGGCTGAGATTCGAGCCTTATCGTCTTTCTATCTGATTTTGAAGTTATTGTATCAGTAGTTACTACTGTAAATTGTTGTCTTGTCAGTTAGATAAGACTTAAACCACTCATAAGCTATTCCATGCACTCCATAGGCTTCCAGTTTTGTCAGTAATATGTTATAATCAACTAAATCAAAGGCTTTACTCAGGTCCATAAATATACCAACTATTGTATCATTTACATTAATTCCCTCCATTGTTCCCTTAGTGAATGCATAAAAGGCATTTAATATCAATTTGTTTTTTCGAAAGCCAATTTGTTTATCACTAAATACATATTTTTCCACGAAGGGTGCAGTTCTAATGTACATAACTGATCCCATAATTTTAGTAAAACCTGATTGAATGGCATTGGGCCTATAATTATCAACCACATTTACACTCTTTTTTATATACAGGAACAATTTTTGCCACGATTATCTGGAAATATCCCAGATAACAGGAAAATATTACATATTTCTTGTATGGGATTTAATATACTGTCCTTACATGACTTAATTACACACTTCGGTATCTCATCAAATCCTGCTGAAAAATTATCTTCTTTGGTTTTAAAAAAATAAAATTTTCATTTCTTTTTAATTTAGCATATGAATTACTATTATTAGAGTATGGAATTGTTACTTTATCAGCAATATTGATGAAATGGTCATTGAAAATATTGGCAACTTTGACTGGATTTTCAACATCGTTACCTATCTTTAATGAGATTTTTTTTACTATCATGGGATACTTTATTAATGACAGTTTCTTTTTTTATTATGCTCCACAGTGTCCTATTTTTGTTTGTTGACTTACTGATACATGCATCAATAGAAAGTTTTTTTTGCAGCCTTTACAACTGTATCAAATATTTGCTTGTATTTTTTAACATACTTAGTGAACTGTTCCATTTTGTTAGTTTTGCTTAATTCTATAAGATAACTTTTCTTTTACTCGAGACTATAATTCCTTTAGTAATCCATGTTTTCTTAACAGTCCACTTATTTTTTTATTGCCCTATATGGAAAAGCTATGTCAAATTAGTGAGTAAATGATGTAATGAAATTATGGTATTTCATATCCACTGTGGGTGCTTTGTACACATGTGACCAGTCTTCATTTCTTATTAGTGTATTAAAGTATGAAATGTTTTGATTGGTAAAAATATGTTTATATTGTACTTGTGACTTCGGGTATTCATTGCTGTTTGGTGGATTTCTTAGGCTTAGTATTATAACGTTATGATCAGAGTAGCCTGTATTAATGTTTCTGTGATTAAAGATCACATCTGCTTTATCAAGTACCATAACATCAATTAACGTACTTGTGCTTTCTGTTTCTCTGTTGGGACTTTCAATAACGTTTTCAAGGTTATATTCACTAACTAGATTTTTTATTTTTTGTAATGTTGCACTATTTTGTTTAAAATCAATGTTAAAATCACCATACATTAAAATACTATTTGCATGCTTTTTTAATTGTTAAATATATGCTCTAATCTGTCTAAAAATGTCTTATCAAATTAGCTGTAATGCTAAGCCTTTTATATTTGATGCTGCTTTTGATTACAATCATAGTCCCCCCATGAATACGCTTCTCCCTACAATATATACCTGCTACTACAAAATTTGAGAGAATGATTGAATCTGTACTCGTGCAGTTATTCTTGAGCAGCAAACGTGTATGTTGGCATTATTATTCATAAATATTTCTAAAATCTTAATAAGACACTGAGTGTTATGGTACAATATATTAAAGTTAGTATCACCTTTTCTTACGATCAAAGGAGTATGTTTATTATCACAGTTCTTAGATGTAGCAATGTGTTTAGTTTCTTGGAGTACTGCATCCACCACATGGGTTATTAGTTTCCCTGCATTTGACATATTTTATTGATGCCCTCGCACAGGAATCTGCCAAATTTGTCTGCTCCTCTTCTGTTAAGATAACTCCATACCTGGCCAGGTCCATGTTGCGTAAGCACCCGTTACCATCTAATACAACACACTTCCGGGTATAGCACAGCCAGTGTAGTTCTGCATTAATTCTTCTCACTTTTTTCTTGGTCGCATCACGTCTGCACAGTATCCCACTAATTACAATTTTGGTCTCATGGCTTTGCATTTTAATTTTACTGATTATGTCCATAGTATCGCCCATAATTTATTCTGCCATTATTCCTCTTCGGATATCATTAGTTCCCACGTGGATGGCTACCACATCTAGTTTTTATTTCTCTTAATTTCACATTTTCAATTTCCCTGCCTAATTCTTCCACACGTATCCCCGGATAACATTGTACATGTAGCCGGCATACATGTAGCATACATTCGCAGCAAATTTTAATAGCGAGTCCCCAAACACCATAACCTTTGTTTTACTATTTCTTATACTATTTTCCATCACTTCACGTTCCCCATGACTCTTCCATTGTTCTTGTGTAGTTCCATTATCTTCATATTGAGTTGACAGAGATATGGTGTAGTTCATTTATTACAAGTGATTTATTATTTTGTCCTGTATTTAGTCATAAGTGTATTATGATTCATTATGTTTTTTACTGCACAGTGTGAATTTATTTGTGATTCGTATGTATTAAGTCAGCCAGCTCGCCAAGTGAAACTACGATTTGCAGAAAGATTGCGGAGAAAGAGTTATAGGTTCAATTTTTTTTAGTCAACCGTTGATGCCCATACATACATGAATACACTTTTGTCCCCTTTCTTTTAGAGAAGTAACAAACAGATAGTGTACATGATTTTACCTTTTTTCAACGAGACTTTGCAACAGTTCATATGTCCAATCTTTCAATGAGAACAATTGAAAGCATGTTTCAGACAGAATTATTAGTAGAGATTTGTGGCCCCTTCAGTCCTCCAACCCAATTCCCGGCAATTTCTATCTCTGGGTTAAATTAAAACATAAAGTGTACAAGACAAACCCACACACCCTGGAAGAATTAAAGCAAAATATCAGCCAGGAAATTGCCAGCATTTCTCAAGGTGAACTATGGAGAGCAATGGATAGTTTATGTGCCAAAACAAAAAGGTGTATGGACAACGATAGTGGCCAGTTTCAGTATCATAAAGTAAGTAAAACCTTTAAAAGTTGTTTTAAAAATGTTGTTTGGTTTCATCCACGCCTTTCTATGATAGTGGCAGATGGCAATGAGCACAGAGGATGCAGACAGCAAAACACCTCGCAGGCAGATCATACTTTTTTGACTCGCTTGCTACACAAGTTATCTTCAATTGAAAAATATTTGCATTGAAATAAAATTGCCATTGTGGCTAAATTATGTCATTGACTTTTCTTATTAAAATGAACTACTAATTAAGAAAACCAAATGTTACGTGGAAAGCAAAATACAATGTACATATGTAGTGTTTTATTTTTAATGCCCATTAGGTTGATAGTCATATTGGGCGATGAATGAAATGTGTGAAATAATGCTAAAATGAGCCTGATATTTGTAAACATTCATCTTCTCAGGATAAGGGAAAATCCCAGAGGAAACTTCATTTTCAAATTCTTGAGTGTTGTTACCT
The DNA here is from genome assembly GCA_030762935.1 of Hymenopus coronatus. Classification (NCBI taxonomy): domain Eukaryota; kingdom Metazoa; phylum Arthropoda; class Insecta; order Mantodea; family Hymenopodidae; genus Hymenopus; species Hymenopus coronatus. Next base: position 55,039,621 of record CM060898.1, read on the forward strand.
AGTGTAATATAAGAATCACTTCTTAAAAGTTTATGCTATTGAATAATTTATATTGAGGTGAACAAACTTTATTTGTTGGTTTTAAATAATAACCAAAATGCACAAGATTGATTTTGTGTGTTATTATTCATTAATTAAACCACTTGATTTTTTATTTCCATCCTCGATTTATTGTGAAATATTAAAATTCCAACACCCAAGATTTTTGCTTTCTCTTCTTGTTTCAATTCTCAGATTATTATGGAAGATCCTTTAGTGATCAATAAATCAAATGTGTCAAATTAACTATACGACTTCTGCTTCCTGTTCCATTCTCAACTTCATTTATTGTGTATGGCATATTTACTTTCCATTCTGTTCCTTTCTAATTTCTTTCCTGGGTAATTGTAACTCTGAAACATTAGGAGATACAACATGTAAATTGGTGTCTAAGCCCTTACTGATAGGCAAATCTGTTGCATTGAAATTAGAAAAGCATATACTTTCCTTTTTATTAAAAATTCATCTAAATTATATAGTTATTTTATCTATCACTATGGATGCTTTTACATGTACTACATAAAATTTCCTGAATGAACTACAAAGTATATATTTACTTCCTAGAATGACAGTACTTCTAATATAGCTAAGGGCAATAGACGGTTAATAAAGCATTTCATTCTGTAATGAGGTAGGCTTTCTTAGAGTTTCAGTATATTATCTTACTTTTTAGGTAATAGTGTTTGAGATGTGTAGCTGTTGAGTCTAAAGTTATATGTATATAATATTATATTCTTGATTTTTTTTAAAATATCTGACATGAAAGTTCATGCAGCATAAGTTCCAGTCTTATGAAAAGGATTGGTGGATTAATGTAAATTTATTGTTAAAGAATATTAATTGTCAATATTTTTATGTTGTAGCTCATCTTATTTTTATAAAGAGAACATCCTGAAAGCTAGACTCAACAGTGAGCATAGTTTTGCAGCATCTCATTCTGATTCAGAAGAACAAAGAAAAATAGCAGAAGGTGCAGATGCGCTATTGAACTTGGCTGGCATCTCAACTCGGAAACGTCATGCTGTTCCTGGTCACTTAGGTGAGACAAAATTTTATTCCATTTTTATAAAGATTCTAATATTTATGATGTAAACAGCATTATTTTTACCATCACATTTACCACCAATCCAGTATTAACATGTTAGAATAATTCTAATAAGTGTACTAGAAACTTCAACTTTATGAATAAAGGTACATCAACCTAGTGTATGGCTTAGAAAAAATATAATATGGTTGCAAAAGAAGAAATATAGAAACAGTTTCTTAACAATATAACAGATGCATTAGCCAACTGTTTGTAATGTAGACAAAGTTTGGTCACTAATATCCCTGGACTGAACTGTCTGTAATACCTATTAATAGTGATTAAAATCTGTGAATGAAAAAGTAAAATATTTGGGGCGGGGGGCAAAGAAAAAATGTTGAGTATACCAGTGGACAAAACTCAAATAGCTGTTTCTTAAAATGTAGCAGATGCAGTGCTACCAAATAGCATGTTGAGGTGAGGTCATTAAGGTTGTCTGGTCTTTAAGCAAGTCAACTTCGAGGTAAAATAGGGAATCCTGAGATATTTATGGTTTATACATGAAAGGATAAGATAAGTCAATGCACATCCTTGTCTGAAAATGGCTTTTGGTTGCATAATATCAAATGTAATATGCTTCTCATATCTTATCCAAAGATTCCCTATGCTTCTCATATGTTATCCAAAGATTCCCTATGCTTCTCATATGTTATCCAAAGATTCCTGTACAATTCACTTGTTGTAAAAACTTTATTTAGTTATACCTCCAGTATTTAAATTCCATTTTGGGAGAAAAGGCATTTTTGTTTTAAAGTATTTTAGATGACATGTTGAGCCATTCACAAATAGTAATCTTCATTCTGCTGCTGAAATACAGCCATAAACATTGGAGAGCACACACAATGTTAACCCAAAGAGTTTTAAAATTATAGAAAAAAAAAATGGAAGCTAGTAATTGAAGCAACACAAATATTAATATAACAATTATTTATTTGTAACAAGTGAAATCTTCATTGAATAAATTCAATTGAAGGACTAGTTTTGCAATCCACATTTGTGGGTATCCTCATCTGTACCTTGTCAACCACTGCTTTCCAAGCCAGGGTGCTCAGCAGCATAGTCCCCACCACTGGCCTAGCCATTCCCTCCATCTCATTCACTTGCAACACTACATTCTACATGTACAGGCTGCAACATGTTTGCAAGCAAATGTTTTCAATAATGAACCTAAATAAGTCAAAAAGAAGATCAGGAATGTCAGATGCAACTTGAGAAGTTATGTTACACCTTCAATCAGTGGAAACCATTTTTCCCTACATAACAAAACTAGTAGAATCTAGCAATACTTTGAAGATATTAAGTACTTTAAATAGACAAATTTGGGTTGGCCTATGAGGAATTGTAAAACAGGATTTCGGATAATAACTACATTTTTTGTGTAATGATTAAAATATCAAATTTAAGTAGGAATTAAATATAATTACAAAAATTACCTTGTGTCATCCTTATTACATTTGTTTTCTCTCCAAAGCTGCATTCAGTTAGAAACACTATTTCATTTATTACCTCCTTTGTAATACACAATTGACAAGGATGCCAAAGTTGATAAAAAAAAATGTATAAATAATAATATGAGTTTATACAATTTGCAAAGAATACAGAGGGTACAAATATATAATGTAATTTTTTTTTTTTTTTTTACATATTTAACCTTTAAACTCTTCAATAGAATGTAAATACATTTTCCAAAGGATATTTTAGTTGCTTTAAGTTTAGGTTTTTCTTCTGTTATCTGTTTTATTTGTAAAGGCTAATAATTGTGCAGTTCTTTGATTTTATTTTCTATGCTTTTGTTACTTAATGTTCCTCTTAGTCTGTTAATGAAATATTTTTGTTTTGTTTTTGTGCCCTGTTTGAGTACATTCATGTTTTAGTTTGATTGCTATGATTTTTTATTCTATATTTAATGCATTCATATAAGTACAGTACTGGAAATGTTAATATATTTATTTAGTGTTTTATAGGCATTTCTACAAGCAATCATCTTTTTAAGTTTACAAATTATTCGTATTGTATGCTTTTGTAATTTTAATATTCTTTGCAATGTTTTTTTCAGTGCATTACCCCCTAATACAATCCCGTAGTTTAATTGAGAATGTATGAAAGCATAATATATTTGTATTAAACTCTGTATATCCATTTGTTGTGGTAACTGTTTTAGGATATATAGTTCCTGAGCTTTTTTATTTTTTTCTCCAACCTCTTGATAGCTTATAAATAAAAGAAAAGTTCATAGAAAACAATTATTTTATTACTAAAAGTTCTGTACACTTATGGTTACTTTTCAACACAATCACCAAAAAGAGTGAGACATTTTTCGTAACTGTGCACAAGCTTTGCAATACCCACTTCAAAAAATGTTGCTGCCAATGATTTCAAATGAGATTGACGTTTTTTTGGTTTGAAAGTGCTACGCTCCTAGCGTTCAGTTCAGGTAAAAGTCGCTAGGTGCCAGGTCAGGACTGTACATCGGTTGATCAAAAATGTCCCATTGAAATTGTTCAAGAAGCCGATAGGTTGTGCCAGCAGTGTGTGAACGAGCGTTGCCGTGGATCAACACAATTCCTGAAGTCAGCATTCCTCTTCATTTGTTTTGAATGACTCTCCGCAAATGTCGTAAAGTGCGAAGATCTTCAAAACAATGTCAATGCACATTTGAAATCATTGCAGCAACATTTTTGAAGCAGGTATTGCAAAGCTTGTGCAAGGTACGATAAATGTTTCAATCTTTTCGGTGATTATGCTGAAAAGTAACATAAGTGTACAAAACTTTTAGTAATAAAATAATTGTTTTCCATGAACTTGTCTTTTATTTATAGCCTATCGGAGGTTGAAAAAAAAATGGCATTCATATTGCTAATCCTAAGAAGTTTGTTTCTGTTACTCTCTGTATTTCTTTATTATCTAAGGCTAATAGAATGTTTGAGTTTCTTTACTTAAGATGATTTTCTTTCTTTCTGTCTTAATTGTATTTATTATTATACCAATGTTTCTTAACTCTACACTGTTTTTTATAAGCGGTTTATTTGATTTATTTTGTACTTCAGATTCTGTTTCTCCCTTTACTATAATTGTGGTATCATCAGCATATCTGATGGTTTTTTCACCTGCTTCTTTTATTATTTTGAATATGCAGTGTGTGTGCGTGCGTGCTCTCTCTCTCTCTCTCTCTCTCTCTCTCTCTCTCTCTCTCTCTCTCTCTCTCTCTCTCTTTACCAAATTAGTTTGTTTTCCATATGATTGTAGATTTTCTGACACTTTTTACATCTTTCTTTATTTTTCAATATTCTTAAATAATTAGCTTTTTATGAGTATATGTTTTGTTACTGGCACTTGAATATAATTGTTAGGCTGTTTAGTACATAATTTCTAAATTCTAATGCATTTTCAACCAGTTTAAAACAGGAATTTTCTTTTCAAACCCTACAATAAAGCAAAACTTGAAATGTATAGATGTACACTATAATATATATACATATAAGGCGGTCAAGTGCAAAACTCGCCTAATCCAAAAATTAAAAAAATTGAGTTAGACATGGGATTCAATACTTATTGCAATTCTCTATGAACTGGTGACTTCAGGTTTGAACAAAACACATCTAATGTGCCTTCAAGAGAGCCCAGAAAACTGCTGTTTAATGCAAAACTCTTCAAATCCATTGTGACGGTTGATGCAGAAGTTGTCTAATCCATCTTGCAATTCACAGCAAAACTTGCCTTATCCAATACTTGTGTCATTACAATTGTGCAGTGTGAAGAGCAAAACTCGCCTTATCCAACACTAAGATATATAGCAGTTCGCTTCTATATTTTCCTGCATTGGCAGTTCTGCGTAATTGTAATTGTTTTCAGTTTAGCTTTGACTGGTCTAAGGTGCAGACGTGTTATTATGGAGTCTTCTGATATCCCAAAAGTGTAAGAAAAGGGGTAGTAGAACTAGGAAACGAGCATCCCGTGAATCAAAACGCGAAAGAGAGATGAGGGAAAGGTATGTATGATCGAATTTCAAATAAAAGTATTCTTCCTTGTTCACAAATATGACTCATTAAGGAGTAAACATAGCTTAAACAATACCGTGTCTATTGTTAAAGGCATTCAGCAAGCCTCGGCCCACGCATGCCTGCCTGCAATCACAACAGCAAGTCATTCCAATGCAGTAACTTGACACAGAAGGATGTAAGGAAATTCCACGAAGCCTTCTACAGCTGCAGTTCTCAAATTAAACAAGACTGCATTGTACTGACTTACTGTTCTACTAATATACCTAAACGGCAGCATGCAGTCAAAGGCGGTTCTTGGAAGGGTTTTACAACAAAGTATCATGTGAAACGTGTACAAGGTCCTCTCATTCAGGTGTGTCAGAAAACTTTTCTAGACATTTTGCAAATATCAAAAGACAGAGTGCAGCACGTCTGTAAAAGACATCTTGAAACTGGAGTGGCGCCAAAGGAACTGCGAGGTGGAGACAGGGTGTTACAAAAAAATAGTAATAAGAGGGAATCTGTAATTAAATTCATACAGAAATTTAAAGTACTTGACGTCCATTATTGCAAGAGCAAAACCTCAACACAATACTTACCAGGTGAATTGAGTATTAATAAGATGAGACGTTTGTATAATGCAGAAGTACCTAATTCATTAAAAGTCTCTAAGAGTTTCTTTCGCAATATGGTTAATACAAAATTTAACATAGGCTTCAAAAGCCCTGTTTCTGATGTATGCTCAGTTTGTCTTTCTTATGATGAGAAAATAAAACTAGAAACAGATAAAACTAAATGTTCTGATTTGCTGATGGCTAAATGAGTATACAAACTTAGAGCTAAGGCTTATTTTGATCTCCTGAAAGAAGAAGATGATAAAGTAGCAACATTTTCATTTGATTGTCTGTCAGAAAAATATGGTACTGCCAAAAGTACAGGATCAAGCAGCATATTACAGTAGGCAGTTATACATGTATAACTTTACCATTGTGCAGAGTTCATCCAAGACAACACTGACAAAACAGAATGCTTCTAATTTTGTGTGGACAGAAAATGAACGTCTTAAAGGTTCAAACAAAATTGTGTCAGCAGTATACAGTCATTTGTGCAAATCTGATTTTTCTGGAATTAAGAAAGTTAGGCTATTTGCAGATGGATGCTGTGGACAAAATAAAAACACTACTATGAAAGGCATGTGCAATAAATGGCTTGCTATTCAAGCACCGCAGAAGGTGAACGTGATAGAAATGATATTTCCTATTCCTGGCCATTCATTCATCCCTCCCAATCGTGTTTTCGGGCTAATAGAGATGAAGTAAGAATGAGAAACACTATTAGTAGGCCTGAAGAATATTTTAAAATCTATAAAAATCATGGAACGGCAATCAGGCTAGGGACAGATGTACCAGTGCAAGATTGGAAGTATGCTGCAAAGGAAACATTGAAGTCACCAGGATCCTGGCATTTTAAATTAAAGGCTTCTAAACGTATTGTTTTACAACGTTCTACTTCTGGCAAAGTTCTAGCATGAGGTGAGGCAAATTATCGATGAGATTTGTGTGTAGGCAAGACAACTGTGAAGCGAGGCAAAACCTTAGAAATGCTTATTGCAAAGAATTTAGATGTAGGTGTGTTGGTAAAGGAGGAAAAGGTTCAAGTTATCAGAAATTTATTAAAAAAACATTTTGGTGAAAACTGGGAAGAAAATGTAAGCCTTGTATTTTACAATAATGCAATATCTAAAAACAATATTGCCAATGTCAATGAGGAAACAGATGCTCTTTGTGAAAGCTTCTTGGATAGTGAAGAAGGACAACTTAGAATTTGATATGTTTGTTTTTTGAACATAAAGAATTAGTATTGCCTTTCATAGGTATAATATGTTACAAATCATATGTCATATGAAACTGGTTAAGTAGTGAGAAAAATATGAATGTGACTCGTTCACCCTTATGTGAAAAGGGAGTCAAAATTGTAAAAATACTTTTTAATCAGCATGAAGTCAGAAATTGTTATAATTAAACAAGTATTGCAAGAAGTCAATTATTAACGTTTTCAAACTAAATATTAAGAAGTAAATGTGAAAATGTTTGCACTTAATTGTAATTTAATATTGTGTTTACACCAAAACTCGCCAAATCCATTACTGTTTGTTGCAAAACTTGCCTTATCCAAATTTAAATTTTGATTTACTGCCATATTATTTGAGAATGATTTTCCAGAGAATGCAGACATCTTTAAGGATCTAGTTGGGACCCGATAACATTAAGAGAATTTTCAAATGTTCTACTGTTTTCCTAATTTTAGTTTTTCGCATTTTCTGAAAAATTGTTTTATCTGGATAAGGCGAGTTTTGCATTTGACAGCCTCAATTATATAGGATCATGTATGGTAATCCATTCGCAGCCTTTCTCTCCTTCGCTACTCTTGCGCCATCTGCCAGGGCTTCCTGCTCGAAAATGCATAGTTGCCATTTCAGGTTGCTGAGTCAGGTGTACATGCAGTCAATCATTGTCAGTTAGGTGCCTCTGTTGCTGCAGTAAACATGGTGCATCACTTAACTGTGGAAGAATACATGTTTATTTGTAAAATTTACTTTTAAGCATGAAACTGCACGCTATTTGCGGAGAGAGTTTGCTGAAGAGTTTACAAACTCTGTACCACCTGCAAGAAAAACTATACATGCAGTTGTCAATAAATTTGAAGTTTTGCGTTCAGTGTTAGACAAGAAAAGTCTAAGAGGAGGTCAGTTTAACACAAAATAAACTGGATGAAATCAGTGCCACTTTGGAGTGTTTGCCTCAAACAATGCTGAACAAATTGACATAGCAAACAGGTGTATCTCCATCTTCTGCTAGAAATGCTACATGTCTGTTGAAACTAAAATCTTATCGCACAAATGTGAGCATTAAAAGCAAATGACCCTGGTAAGTGTGTGAATTATTGCAATTGGTTTTTCCAATCTGTAGAAAGAGATTCCATTGACCCACAGCTTTTGTTTTTCTGTGACACGAATCTTGGTTGTACCAAATACACTATAGGTTAATACTGGACACTTCCATTTTCCCCTGTGTTAAGCTGAGAGACAGGTATACAGTGGCGCTCCTAGCGGCCAGGTCTTAAGAAACAAGCGATTAGATTTGAATGTTCAGAAAGGGAAACCCAATAATGATATTATAATATGCATTGTTATGTTTTATTTATTCAAACAATATTTTGTCAATACAATACAAAACAATGCAGAAAACGATGTAAAGGTATTGGATATATAGGAATTATTTTTATAGTTGCATGACATTTTTTGCTTTAATGTTTCTACCTGTTTTTTTCTTGTTCTTTTTTCCATTTTCATCATTCAAATAACATTTTATTAACACATTGAATGCTTTGTCAATAAACACATATTTACAACTTTCACATATGCAAGTGAATAATGCGTCATCTACACGCATCTTTAACCTTTGTTTAACATTAAGTCTACAGTCAGAAAGATAATGAAGAAAGTTTTCATTAAATAGAGTATTGCTGTTGATGTGCATTGTATAAGCAGATTTGTTGTGAAATATGAATCTAGCATTTCCATAACGCTTCAGAGCAATATGCACACTTTAATTTACTACACTGCTCTCATCGATGTCTACCTATTTGTTTATACATTTCTCATGAGGCAATTTTACACATATCCACGTGCATACACATGAATCTGCACGCTGCTGAACATTAACTGGAAAATCATCACTTTTGCTGTTCTGGTATAATTAGTGCAGAAGTCTGAATTGCAAATGATTTACATTTTTCAGTAAATCTGACTTTAGAACTAAAAACTTGCTTACATCCATAGGCACAATTACTGTCTTCAGATGATTGTAATAACTGATTTGTAATTGCAAGTCTAAGACATTGTTCTGAATTTTGAGGAATCTGGGGTTACATTGTTCCCACCCTAGTCCCTAATAACAGAAAACTAAATTTCCAAACAGTCTTGTGCGAGTTGTCTTGTAAGTAAATATGAGAAATCATATTGACATTTTAGTTTCTGCCACAATAAATTTAATGCCAATATGTGCATTAAAACAAGCAGGTTTCTTACGCTGACCATTCATTACAGTGGTTTTCTAAGAATTTTCATAATTCATTCAAATACAGTAAATGTTTACGTTCGTCATTTATTGCATTGCGCAACTCTTTAGCACAATGATTTTGAGACGAGTTGAAAATGTTAAATAGACAGTCCATTTTTACTTTCTCTACACGTAATATGAACATCGTGTGTAGAGAACGTATTTTATAGCATCCAAAAATTCGCTACCAAGGTTTCACTGCAAATACATGTTTTGAGACCCCCTTATTCCAAAATATGCATTTTTAGAAAAATGTCCGCGTGCGTGTGTGTGTGTGGGTAGCATAGCTCAAAAACGAAAAGTTTGTTAAATACCAAACATGGCATTTAAGTACAGTATCTTCCAAGGATGCGACATGAAGATTTTCAAGAAAATCCCCCCACCCCCAACTACTCTTTACATGGGAAAATTTTCGAAAATTTTGATTTTCTCAAAAATGGCTCTAACGATTTTGGTTAAAATGTTGTATACTAAAGATATTTATGTGATAAATAAAATGTATATTTTGAATTTCCTGGGAATAGCCTCTGAAGACATCTTTATTTTGGCTGAATTTTGCAGAGTTTTGCATAACTGGTAAACCATAAGAGATATGTAGATTTCTTTAAAACACACAATTTGTGTTATATACATTTTTTCGTGAAGTTGATTGTTTTTGAGATATTCCTTGTTATTGGTTTCAGCTTTGAAAAACATACTTTTCTCATACAGGAATTTGTCAGCTCCTGTCCATACAAACTTCAGTGACATAGCAACCAGCTTTTGGCTATCACTTTAACCAATGGTACTGCCTTATATCGCTTCTACTAAAAGGAAGCAAGTAATAAGACGATTTCTGCTAATTTTTTCTTGATTAGCATGAGGTAATTAGAGGATTCAGATTTTTAACAGTGCTTTGCTGTAGCTCTGTAGAGAAAGTCATGTGAATGGAACGCATCAGATTTTTTTTTAATACAACAACAGACAGAATGGTTTAAAATATGAATGGCCAAACATACCCTCATTGGATTAAATGGTGGTAGTTCAATACATTGGCTGGTCAACCTTGGAGCTAACCGAAGTCTTTTTTTATTAAACTTTTTTTTTCATTAAATTCTACAATATGGTTCCAAGAAACCTTTCTATCTTCACAAATTGTAGAATGCCGTTTCAAATTATTCCTCACTGATTTCGACAGGTGTGGAGCATCGTGGAAAAAATATACTCTACTGTTATAAATTTCAATAAATGGATTTTCCTCAGAGATGTTCAGCAATGATCTCATTTTCATGTTATTGCTTCCTGGAGTGGTTTCACAATAATATAATCTTCTTATATTGTTTTATCTCGTGGAAAGCGGAAAAAGGACTTGGAAAGCTTCAGAAATTCAAAGTTACTGCATGTACATATGTATGATCTACAGGATGAATAAAATATCTATCTGCTCTCTCTGAACCATCAGTGACAAAAGTTTTTGTTTATATTAAATCTGTCCTCATATTTTCCACAAACTTTACCAGACATGGTTCAGTACTTCTCTGTCTGATAATCCTTATAACACTGTGTAGACCGATACACAGCTAAATTACATTTTAATTAATCATTATTGCTATTACGTAGGCTATACTGAAGCTACAGCAACACCAGCTGATCGTCGCTCAAGGCCGACCCACTAGAATGTGCTGGAAGTGCGTGTCGCGCGAAGTATCACAGTGTCCTGTATTAAGCTATAGCGTATTTGGTTGTACTTAAATGGGCATGTGAATACTTACAACAGTCATGCTGGTCTTCAGGAAAACTATGCTATTGGATGAAACATCTTATTATGATCAGAAAATTGGAGTTTGGTGTACAATAAGTGCTAGAAGAATAATAGGCCCCATGTTCTTTGATGAAACGATAAATGTCGAGCAGTATCAGAGGTTAATTCTCAAACCTTTTTTGATGGCTTGACAGAAGAAGAGAAATCATATGGTTGGTTCTACAGCAAGATTTTGCCACAGCACACACAACTGCTGAATCATTAAATACAGTAAGAGAGCTGTTTGATGACAGAATTGTTAGTGTTGATTTATGGCCCCCTCTTTCCCCTGACCTAACGAGTTGTGATTTTTATTTATGGGATTCTTTAAAAGACAATCCTGGTGCTCCAGAGGAATTTAGAGATAGCATTGTGCAAGAAATCACAACAATTCACGCTCCTGAGCTCCAGCTAATAAGTGACAACATTTTTAAGAGATGTAATGCTTGTTTCAGAGCAGAAGGTCATCATTTCCAACATCTATTATACAGTAAGAATTTAGTCTGCCTCTGCCTCATAGTTTTCCGGCAACTCCTGGCTCTGGCGCATTGTTAGAGAGTGCACGAGTTGGTTACCATATAGAATAATGACCCTATATATGTATATGTGTGTGCATATAAGTGCACGAATATAATATATAACTTGTTTATAGACATACCTTGGTTTGGCAATTGGGAAAAGGAAAAAAGAATATGACACCAGGTTGAAGTAGATGATTGGTGAACATAAATAATATCTTTAGTGTACCCAAGTTAATTATTATTGGCAAAATCAAATTAGGTGGTGACATGTTATACCATTGGAAATGTACAAAACTCTGAAAATAGAATTTTGAGAATCGGAGAAAATGACAATATAATAACTGCTTGTTGAAAGGAAATAACAAAGAAAATGAATTGGAAGCTTTGATATGATATATTAATATGGATGAATTAAATACAGTATTAAAAGAAAATGCAGGCAATGAGAAAGAAAAAATAAATGGCATATTATTTATGGATGCTCTTTAACTACTTATGGTTCTCAGCATCCCATTCTAAATTGGGCATGAAAGACCACTTAATTTTGCTCAGAGGCCTCTCTATCAGGCTTGAGGTTCTTTTACGTGCCGTAAATCTACGACATCGGCTTTACTTCCCTTCTGAAGGATGCTAAGGATTTTTACATCCGAAAAAATCCATCGTTCTCCGCCGGGTTTGAACCTGCGACCTTGGGTGTATGAAGTTAGCATGGTAACCATTACACCACGGAGGGCGACTAATGAGAAAGAGATTAGAGAAAAGTTTAGATACACTAGTATGTGTAATAACATTTTGCATTAATTGCAAAAATGTGGATATACTGCGCACTCCAATAAGTGACACCAAGATAGATTACAAATTGAAATTAGAAGAGGGTACACACATAGAGGATATGATAAGATCTAAAGTAAGTGAAGAATATAATGTAACACCAAACAGAGACAGTTTGTTGTGAATTTTAGCAATACACGGGAAAGTATTTGCAAGCACTGCTTTTGAGATATTTAAAGCTCTACTCAGTTAAATGTAGACACAGGTTTCCCCAATTACAATATTCACTTAAAGCAAAAAGAGAATATAATATTATTTTAGTATAAAACAATTAGGAACAGTACTAAAGTACTACAGAATTAACTACAAAACAAATAATGCTAAAGACAAAACCAAAAGATATTGGTAATGTTGAATATGTAATACAATATTGTCAATAAATTATCACAATAAAGCAAACCTGTTGATTTTCATGCCATTTAGGTAAATGATGTAATTTAATATATAAACATTGCATTGTAAGTATAGGTGAATACTTATGTGAATCGATGCTAACCCTTGGAACAAAAAAAGATTTGAAATCTGTTTGTTGTAATATTTGGAGCATGAAAATATACAAATTACATAAGTTAGGATCATCAATCTTATTATGTAGTAATCTTTAAAGAAAAAGTAATAAATGGCAATCTCTTTTGTGTGATAAACTTCTAAACTTAAATAAATGAAGCAGTAATTCATAAGAAATAAGATTTGGATAGCAGTTAATTCTTTTAAGAAATACATACTTCAAGAACTTGTATTCAATAGCTTCAATTAGTTTAATATACAGGGTGTATATAAATGAATATTGGGGATTTAACTCTTTATAATATTTATTACATTCAACTTACAGTTATTAATGATATGTCAAATGAAAAAGCAACTCAAACAGTTTTACCAAGAAGCTTATAAATGTTCAATGTGACTACCCTTTGTCACACGGCACACATCAAGTCTATAGCCGAGTTCTTCTCAAACGTTGATAAGTGTGTATTCAGTAATTGTAGCAACAGCTGCTTCAATCCAGTTTCTTAATTCAGGGAGGTCAGCTGGTAGCAGAGGCACGTACACGCGATCCTTGATGAAGCCCCAAAGGTAAAAATCACATGGCGTTAGGTCAGGAGAACGTGGAGGCCATGCATAGCAAGTCGTGTTATTGGGGCCCTTGCAGCCTATGCAGCGCTCGGGTACAGTGACGTTCAACCAATCGCATACTTTGTTATGCCAGTGAGGTGGCGCACCATCCTGCTGGAAAATGAAGTTCTCTGGCTCATTTTCTTCCAACTGAGGGAAGAGCCATTGCTCTAGTGTATCAAGGTAAGAAGTGCCAGTTACAGTAGGTTCACCAAAAACGAAAGGCCAATAAACTTTTCGCCAGGATACGGCACAAAAAACATTCACTTTAGGGGGATCTCGTTGCATTTGTACCATTTCGTGAGGATTTTCTGAGCCCCAGATGTGCACATTATAAGTGTTAACATATCCACTAAGGTGAAAGGTCGTTTCATCACTGAAGACAACACGATCCACAAAGTCGTCATGAAATAACATGTCGTTTGCGAATTTGGCAAGTAATCCTTGGTCTGTCGGCTTTAGAGCCTGTAATAACTGTAAACGGTAGGGACGTAGCTGTAAGCGTTTTCTTACAACTTTCCAAACAGTCACCACAGGAACTTGTAATTCACGACTAGCCTTTCGGACTGATTTCTTTGGGCTACGAGTGAACGACTCTCTCACTCGCTCAACACTTCACTTCACTTCACTTACTCCTGGTCGTCCCAAGCTCTTCCCTTTACAAAGGCAGCCGGTATCGCAAACTGATTATATCATCTACGAATGTTTTTATCACTAGGAGGATCACAACCGAACTTACTATGGAACGCATGTTGCATAGTAACTACAGATTCGGTCTTTGCAAACTGCAAAACACAAAACACTTTCTGTTTACTAGTCACCATCTTTGCTACTACCGCTGTCTAGCGGATTGCGGCAGAAACATTGCATGCACATACGCACTTGTGCCAACAAACAAAACTGTTTGAGTTGCTTTTACATTTGACATATCATTTATAACAGTAAGTTGAATGTAGTAAATATTATAAAGAGTTAAAACCCCGATATTCATTTATGTACACCCTGTATTTAGCACTATTGGGACTCCATACAACGAAAATATGCAAGTCCCGAAATTACAATCTAACTATATGAAATAAACAAAGTACTTAAATTATTAAACAAAGATGCAGTAAAAGTAACAAATCCCAGATTTCTATAAGCTGCACTAAAAACTCTTAGTAATAGGCAGTCAAATGATAAGTCTTTGTAAAATGTTACTCCAAGATCATATTTTGTTTCCACAGTTTTTAGTTGTATTTGATCTATACTCACTCTAATCGAGATTCGAGCTCGGGGCCTCTTGAATATGACTCCTACATGCTCCCCCCACACTATAGAGGCAAGTTTACACCATTGTAACTTTGTATTTCTTAACTAGTTTTTTTTTTTTTTCACACTGAAAACTGTCTACAGTTTATTGCCTGTATGAAATAGACATGTTTAGATGTGAAGAAATTAAGCTATTATTGAAGTAGTGATGTTAACAGTTCAGAAAAGACACCCACCTAGGGTGTTTAGGATAGTGGGTTATGACTGCATAGAACAGGCCAATCCAATGCAAATGCTACAGCATCAGCAGCAGCCATAGCTGTCAAAGCCTGCCATGTTGCTGTGTGTGTGTGCGTGCGTGTGCGAGCAAGAGAGAGCAAGGGGCTGGTGTGTGATATTGGTGATAACAGATAGAACAGTATTGAATGTAGCAGTGTTTTAATCCAATAAAATGTGTATTCATAATTCCAGTGAGTAAAGTGGTGCCTATGTCTCAACTACTTCAAAACTTTAAAAAAACAAATTTTGAGGTACAATCATTTTAACCAAAGGTGCCTTTATATTATCTGTATTAAGAATTAAGATTCACTAAAATGACTTTTGGCAATGTTTGGATGCATCCAATTGCCTTATGTTAGGCTCGATAGTGTTAGATGAACTTTCAAAATAGCTTCAAGTGGTATGGTAGTGTGCACGGACTGAGCCAGTGGGAGAGTTGTAGTGCCACAGCCATTGCAGTGCATATTAGCTTGGCATGGTAGAAAGTTGCAAAATTTGTAAATACAAGTCTGAATATAATGTAATATTTTGATAAGTTATAGAAAGAAAAAACAAATTCTGTCTCTGAGCCCTGCACTTTGTTCTGCATCCTTTGAGGTACTATAACTTTCCCTGATTATTTAGAGTGATAATTTATACTGCTTGTAGTCTTAGCTGGTGAAATGAACTATTTAATAAGTTATGTAGAATGTTGTTCAATATCACATCAAGAGAGGTTAAATGAAAATGGAAATTAACTAGTGATGATGTTTCAGATGATTATGCTTCTGAATATCAAACACCAGAAAAGCGGGTTGCCACAAGAGGACGTAGGAGAGGAGGTGGAGCCTTCCGACCTCGTCTACTTCGTTCATTACACCAGAATGGAAAAAAGAAAGTAACTGTACAACACCGATTAATCCAAAAACGAAGTGGCAACAACTGTAATAGCAGTAGTAGTAATAATAATAACAATAATAATATATCTCCTGGAAACTCCAAATTAATGAGAACACCTATAAAATCATCCATTCAGTATAGTAGTAATAATATTAATAACAATAATAAATATGACCATAGTCAAAATGTACATTCAGAAGAAAGAACAGAAAAAAACAAGAGGTAGGAAATATTTATGTTTGTTGTTGAAGGTGAAAGGTGTAGTTTGAGATTATTAGACATGTGATTCATAGCAATCATTTTATAGAGATTTTCAGAGCCTTTAATCAGTATGTTCTTTCAATAACTAACAATATAAGGAAGAGTTAGATCAAAAATAATGATAATGCCTTTTAAACAATAAGGCATTTGTTAAACATGTTATTCATTTGCACATCTGGAATGCTGGTCATCCAACAAAATGCTGCCCCTCCCTGCATATTTTTGCTTATTTTGATGTAAGTTTTTGTTTTGCACTAGCAATGACAGTGACTATTTACATTAAACGTTTATAAAGTTTTGGCTAATATTTATTATAATATCAGAAAGAAAATGTAGCTCTGCTTGCTTAAATTGGCACTTTTGTGGGTAAACATAACTTTTATGATTTTTTAACTTTTGGAATTTGTCATTTACTTTGTTTTTTACTTTATATATTAATGATCCATGGTTTGAAAACTGGGGATAATAGTTTTAAAAGGGAAGTGCATACATATATGAAATAACATCTGATCCCAGATTTTTTTTATATATTAGAGTACTAGAGAACAACCTCATCTTGCTGTAGAGACGAATATCTGAACTCATGTACTATATTAATAAAAATTGTTCCCCATAAAATCAAGAAAATTGAGAGAAATTAATAGAATTATCTGAGATTTTACACCAATGCTTAATATTTTAAAATGATGGATTATGACACTGAAAAACATATTATTGCTGTCAGATTAGTCTCTGAGTCAAAAAAAATAAATAGCTGTATGACAATTGCCATGAAAATAAACAAAAAATTTCACTTACTGTATTAGCTGGCATATAACATACACTGGTGAAAAGATGCATCCAACTTTTTAAGACATTTTTTAGAAAAAGAAATTTCTCACTTTATACATCTACTGCAAAACAATTATAGCACATGTATGCACATACATCAAATATCTAGGCATAATAAATAAGAAAAAGTGCTCACCTTTTAATTTTCACTCTCAAAGTTGCAAAATTCATCCCCAGGAAGAAATAAGTATGGAGCTGCCATGTAAGAATCAGTTCTGTTAGAAGGCATGTCATAGATTAGCAGAGCCTTGTCCATATTACTTTTCCTTACATTAATGACAAATCGATGAAATTCAACAATTTGTTCTTCGTACTTGGCCTTCTGCTTCTGTGATATTTTCTCTTGGTTTGCACACAAAGCCAATAGCTCTTCATAAATATTGAAACCATGATGTTGATTCAGTAAAATTGGCGATTCCTTCGTTAGTGGATATTGCTTTTGCTTGATGAATGATCGGTTTTGTAGAAACTGAAATTCCTGCTATTTCTCTAAAATCCAAATATTCTGTTCTGCTACAAGTCTTTTAACAGTTCCATTTCTCCGTTTATTTGTGCTTCAAGGCGCTTTCTTTGGAATATCTTCCTGATTCCACCATTTTTTCAGTTGGAAGTGGCCCAAAATGCCTTTCTACAGCCCTATGTCTGTGCTCTTTAGCATATGCAATCATTTGCAGCTTAAATACAATAGTATAGCAATGTAGTGTTTCAGCTGTAGTTTGCAAATAAAACCACGATATATGACACAAGTGGATCTCCACACTATACAACTGAACTCTATACTACTGGAATGCTTAAAACTTGCAAGGAATCTAATAATGAATTGTTTTGAATGGAAACAGAAATTTTGAAGAAATGGAGTTTATACCCTAACTTGCTATTGGTGTATTGTATCTAGTTTTTTGGGCCTTTTTTAAAAGGAAAAGTATGTCTTATATGCCAGCAAATACCGTAAAGTCCTAACTAAATCATGTGGATCAGTTTTTAGATATCTGTGTTGCAAACTAAGCCATTGTTTGCACTGATATGAAAGTACTCCTTAATAGTTCCAGAATATTATTTTATTTCTCAACATGGATAACCACTTATTGTTTTAAGAACTCACTTACAAAACTCTTAATTTAATTATAAAAGAGAAAAATTATCTGGTAACTTATGTGCATTTAAAACAAATCCATATTTTAATGCCTTAAACTAGGAATGTCAAAAATCTCTTTCTTCCCACTGTCCTTGACCTCCCTAGCAGCATTTAGAATACAAATTGAAATTAAGACGAACTGCTTATTCTGAGTGAGAAAAGTGAAGGAAGTCCAAATGCTTTTGCAAATCCCCTTTTTGTGTAAAATCATGTCCAGTCAACTTCAGCAGGTCAAATATTTTAACCTCAATGAAATGCATTATAATGAATTTTTACTGCAAAAAAAGACCATTGTATTGTTAATGAAGAAAACATTACATTGAGTAACTCTTTTGCCTTAAGATTTCCAGATGTTTCACCCTTGAAAGTTCTTGATGCCTGTTTTTCTCACTAGACATTACACCCAAAACTTTTCATCCCAAGTTGCATTTGCCATGATTTATTTCACCCAAACGCATTGCAGCCAAATACTTTCTCCAACATATAACATGAATAGCAAGGGGTTGTGTTGTTTCTCATAGTTACAGTATTTATCCAGATACAAGATTAAATTTTCTTCCAAAATATTAATGTTCAGAACTTGGTGGTTATCTTGCATTTGTGATATGTTTTCTGAACACCATGAAGGGAAAAAGTAAGTTTCAATCTTTGCGGGTACAGCAGTGGCGAAGTTTGGGAGAAATTGTAAAGATTAGTGCCAAAGTAGTGGACGTATGTGGAGGATTTTATGCATTTCATTTTGCGCCAAAAATTAGCTGTGAATATGAGCATTCTCATTGGAACAAAAATTTCTTTCTGAGACAAATAAAATTAGAGGTCTTCCTTTCACATCAGCCTGGTAATGTAGCATTGAGAGCCCATAATTGTCATTACAACCATGCTGCTGCCACATGTCTGATCATACTTGTTCCATACATCTCTATTTTCCCTTCTATGTCTCTCTACCACTCAAAATGTAAATTTATGCACAAATTTGAATTAGGTAAAACGTTTTACAATATATATAAAGTATGTTACCTTAATAGAAAATAATCGTTGTTTCAGCTATGCTGCCATCATACTTCTATCATTGCACACATTCCATACATCTCTCTCTCCTGCTTAAAGTGTGAATTTATGCATAGATTTGAATTAGGTAAAATGTTTCTTGATATGTTAATATGTTGTCTTAATAGAAAATCGCATCCATAATTGTCGCTACACTAAGCTGCTGTCATCACCACTGAGTACAGATATACTGGTTCATTTCTGTTCTCTCTTCTCCAACTCACTTCAGCTCACAATGTGAATTTCTGCGCAAATTCAAATTAGGTTAAAAGTTTTACAATGTGTCATATTAAGTAAGCTGTCTAAATAGAAAAGCATATCCATCATAATACACATACTGTACAGTTCCACCTCTCTGCTCTAAAAATGCAAATTTCTGCACAAATTTGAATTATTAATTTTGGTAAAACTTTTACAACAGAGTTATTTATTAATTATGTTTAAATAGAAAATCTTGTCAATTATCATTGTTAGAGTTTCGCTGCCGTTGTCATTATCACCTTCTTTGATCACACATATCAGTACATCATTTATGTTCTCTCCCCTTCTCTCCTATCCACCATATCAATTTCTGCACAAATTCAAATAAAATTACAAAAAAGGAGGGGATTTATCAGCTTCTGTCCTGTAGTTTATTCAAAATATATGGCAAAACTTTAAATTTATTTAATAATTAAGTTATCATGTCTTCTTTTATATAGCTGATATGCTAAATTCCAAAATTAAGTTCTGAAAAGTGAGGGTCATCTTGTATTTGGATAAATATGGTATTACTCTTCTATTAATAGAATTAAAGAAATTGCTAGTGTTAGATTTATTAAGAGCATATGCTTGTGTTACTCTTAATGGTTTTTATTGAAATTTGCCAAATGACACCTAACATAAGTGCTTTGGTGTAACCATTGTGAAAGATTAACTGAAGAATACCTAATCTGAAATGTTGAGATAATTTCTTCTAATATTGGCAGTGCTTCAGAAGAAATTTAATGAATTATAATAGGAGTAGGTTGCACTATCTCTTGAGTGTATCCATATATAATCTTAGGGTGAATATCTTATAGAAGAAACATCTGGGAACAATGAAATATTAACTCACATAAAAGTAAATTTTGTTTAGCTGTTTGGTTTGTTGTTTCAGCACAAAAAGCTGATATTAACCATAGGTTAATGTGTAAGGATTTTTTGAGTTCTTTGTGAATCAATGGCTGGAGCAATCTTCAGAGTGCTGAAAAAAAAAGTCTACTATAAAAATCTTAATTTTCATTCATTATTCTGTTAAATGAATGATGCAGTTGGTTAAGAAAGGATTGAGATGCATCTCCCTATTTTGTGTTTTATAAAGACTGCTGTATGTTGAAATACATACTACCATTTTTAACTCTTATTATAGCTAAACTAAGCTTTAACACCCCCAAAGTGCACCTTGACACATATTAGGATTTTATTTAACGTATAGTATAGTGCATCTTGAAACCATCATTCATGTGGGGTGCTGAAGCAAGCAGTTATCACTCAATATAGCGATGATGTAATGTTTGTACTGATAAAGCTCAGGGAATGACATGTGAGTGTATTTAATAAAGGGTGTATAGGTGTACAAGAATATTGTTGATGTCCTGTTATATTTGTTTGAAGCAGAAGTATCTCCTATTAACACCTGTTTTTCCTGAATTATATAACTGTTGAAGTTTTTGTGCTTAAAAGTATAATATTTTTGGCAAAATATTTTGCTGAACAGACATTAACAATTTAAAATTAAAAAATTGTTTTTTATCTGACTCATCCTTAAAGTATATTTACATGCAGTTGATCATATGTTTAAACCATACCATCAAAGAAAATAAAAATAAAATTCAATCTGATGTTAATACTATAGCTAAGCAAATTGTAAATCCTTAAATTTTCTCAGTTATTCAGGCATGCAGCAATGCTTTGATAGCATTAAAATATTGTGAATTTCATTTTCATGGTATTATTGTTTAAGGCTTGAAGTCTTCCCATTCTTATTTTATGAAGCATAGCAAATTTTCTTAAAGTGTTATTGAGATAGGAATGTGATACACTTCACACAGAAACATTTTGGGCCTACATTGTGAAATTAAGCGTAAACTGTGGAATGAAACTGTAGTAGCTTTTGAAAGTGAGTGTTCCAAGAAGAAACTTCCTGCCAGCAGTTTAAAACATTTACACATGGAATAAATCATAAGCAGTAGTTCTTTTTGTGTATCTCTCCTTTGAATAACTTAATAAGTATTAGGTTTTCCTGATGTTAATGTATCCTCCGACATAGCAATGCAAATTTGAAACTTTTATTTTTCTCTGCATTTTAGACAGAGTGCTATAAAAATATCTGTTATACACACTTGAGAGATACAGATTTCAGATTGCAATACCATAGTCGAAGCATCACAAAAATGGGTAAATGCAGATTGTACAATAGCACAGCTTTGAGTCATGAGACTTTCAAGCATATAGCAGTGGTTTTCCCCCACCTACCTGAATATCTCCTCTGATTCTTTAATAGCAAAAAGTAGAATATCAGAATCCCTGCATAGGTCATTTTGTTGATGGAAAGGACTTAAGAGAAAACAAGTAGAGCTAATACTCAAACAATAAAATGTTTACAAAAAGAATAAAATGTAACATATGGAGTAGATGGTATTCCAGATGAAGCTAATACAAATGTGGAAACTTATCAAGTTACCCTAAAATATTCAAATTAATTTCCTAATTGAAGTTTGAGTACTAGCTCTACTTATTTTTCCATTCAACCATGTTAATTCACTGGTGTATTTTCAATATGTATTTAGAATTAAATGCAGAGGTCTGCATTTGTTTACTGCTGTATTTATTCCACAAAAACTGAAATTTTAAGAAACAAGTTATGAGTGACAACACTGCAGTGTTACTGTGTAGTCTCTTTTGTAAAATATCTATATAAGCAGATTATATAAATTTAGACTGAATTTTACTCGTTATCCATAGGTATATAGGACTGTGTATTCTTGTATGCTTATCTTGAGCTTCCATTATAACATCTGTAATTTCTTCTATTTGTTAAAGCAGTTTTTTCTTGTATTCTCTGCTTTTTGATGTGTTTGTCTAAGCCACATTTTATACTGAGCAGACAGATGCACAATTATGTTTTATACACAATGATAATTTTTGGAACTAGACTGTGTTGCTTGAGCCCCTTTTGTTTCACAAAAAAGAAGAGTATTTTCAAATGATGCACTAGAGTTACAGTGCTGTTTTTTATTATGTTGGAGAGGGAGAGCTGTAACATAAAAGTAGGTTAGAACTATTCTTGAATGAGTAAGAGGGTGATGAATAAAATGACAGCAGTTGCTAGGGCTAATTGATTTCTAATAAGCTAAAGCTTAATATGAATAAAATAAAGGGGTTTTTGCTTGTATTTGCCAGTGTTTTCTTTAATTGCTGAGGTGATGCAAAGTCAGTTAATTTGAGGTTCTGCAAATGCAAGCAAATCATCTTTAAAATGAATATTAAAACTTTTTGAATTCAGCAACATGGTGACATTCAGTCAAAAAAGAAAGACTCTAAGGTGTGTTATTTGACCATTCTCCCCTTTTTGTCCAAATTAGCTACAAATGATGTTAATAAAAACAATGCAAAGGAACTGGACATACTGGCTTCGAGGATAAAGTGCTACAGTTGCTCATTGCCTGTTGTTTGAAGCTCAGTATCATGATACAAAAATGATCACTGTATTGGAAGTGATTGTACTTCAGCTCAAACTTATTCTTGGAAGCACAAGAGCAGTAAACACTGCCATAGTAATGCATACTTTTACTACACTCTGTCTGCTTGTTGAGTAGTACAAACTAGTAACCAGTGTGAAGCTTTTACAGCAGCTTCTGTTTATATTCTCAGGTAGTTTTTATGGCTTCTTCTGTATCTAAGTATATATATATATATATATATATATATATATATATATATATATATATATATATATATATATATATATATATATATATATATATATGTGTGTGTGTGTAGGAAAACAGCTGTTAAGCTAAAACTCCAAGAAAAACAAAATTCTTAATTGTTTTTCTGCCTTCACTAGCCTTAAGGCTGAGCTTCAGGGGTACAGCAACATACACATGAAAGCAGAAACTTTTTATAACTATATCCTCCTACCAAAAATGCTAGTAGCATTTGCTACTCTTGTGTTCGTTACTAAGGAATTGTGAAGCTGTAAGCTAGAGACAATGAGTAACGTGAATCTCTTATGAACAAAGCATTAGATGCTGGGTCCTTTTGAGCCTGTTTTGAAAATTCTGAATTCTATTCTGATGCTATGCACGTATACTGGTCTCATTACATCTTTACTAGTTTAGGTTTAATTAGCATAGCAGTTTACATTAATGCTTGGAATACCTTTTTATTGAGATATTAGAGTCAGCACTCAACATATTCTCCCTTTTTTGGTATGCAGACAAAATACATTGAGTCACATTACATGCACCATCATTTCTTTCAGATCATGTATCCAAAGCAATTTTGTTTTCTTATGCTGTTTATCAGAATTTAAGCCATGAATTAGGTTTTTCAGTGTCAACAATAACATCGCTACCCCTTTAATAGTGTTCTTAGTTACCTTCCATGCTGTGTCCAGAGGAATGCCTATTTCTAATCTCTTTGGTTGCTGAGATTGGACACAATTCAATAGAAATATATGTATATTACCCTTGGAAGGAATGTGCACCACTGCACTTTTTGGATACATTAAATTACTGTGTAATTTTGGTCTCTTATGTTAGAAATATACATAGCTTTCACTGATCATCCTATTTCTACAAATTCTGGTTTTTCTTTTCCAAGCATGCAAAGCAGCCATGTTTGTTTAAACTGCAGTGTTCTCTATGCTTTCAAGGTTCATATTAGCCACTAAATAGTAGAAAGTCATTGTTCTCATTCATGTAATGTTAAGCCAGTGCAGCAGAATCTAAGGCTTTTCATTCATCCTAACATTTGCTATTTACTGCATCATTAATTTTTTTTTGGCAATATAGTGTCTCACTACTAATTTCTTTTGTGAACACTATTATTTATTCAGTTTTTCATTTCTTATACTGGTAATAAGGTAAAATACCACTACTGCTGAACTGTTTCATTATTTGCATATCAGTGTATTTTGCCTTCTGATACTTACTGGCATCATGTCAGCTGTTGAGGCATTTCATCTCTATTGTACTCTTTTTCTTCAGATTTCTTTTTAGTAATCTAAAACAAATAAAATATAGATAAAAATTGCAATTCAGGGTTAATTTATAACCTTAATATTATTTAAAATTAATAGAATATGATACATTCAAATGTGAGTGTATTTTAATAAATCAAGTAATTGACTCGCCATGTAACTTTAATAAGGTCTGTTATACGAGGGGCATACTGAAAGTCATGAGCAACACTGTTTTAGAATCGTAATATTTATTTTTTAGCCAAACCAAATACATCATAATCTACAGACTTTCTTTCACTTTTCGACCTAGTCTCCATTGTTTTGCACACATTTTTCCCATCGTTCTACAAGTTTGAAAATGTCCTTGTGATAGAACTCCGTTCCAGTTGCTCGCAGACCCTGACGCACTGCTTTCCGAATATCCTCCAGCGTCTCGTAGCGTTGGCCATGCATCTGCTCCTTCACAGAACCGAAAAGATGGTAGTCAGAGGGTGCCAAGTCGGGACTGTAGGGAGGATGTGGAAGAGTTTTCCCACCCTAATGCCCTGATCTACTCCATAGTGGCACGGGAAGTATGCGGACGCGCATTATCCTGTTGAAGGACGATCCTCTTTCCACAGCGTTTATCACGCAAAGCCCGACGGAGCTTCAGAAGTGTCTTGATGTAGTGGGCAGAATTTATGGTTTGTCCAGGTTCAAGAAAGTCAACCAGAATGCAACCTTATGCATCCCAAAAGACACTTGCCATAACTTTTCCTACAGACTGCACTGTCTTCGCTTTCTTCTTCGATTGTGAGTTCAAGTGGTGCCATTCCATACTCTGACGTTTCGTTTCTGGCTCATAGTGATGGAACCAGCTCTCATCTCCAGTCATAATACATGTCAAAAATTCATCACCTTCATTATGAAATCTCTGAAGAAGGTTTTGAGCAATGGTTCTTCTCTGAAGTTTGTGGTCTTCAGTCAATAAACAGGGGACCCAACGGGCACAGACCTTTCGATAACCCAAGCTGTGGATCATTTGTTGCACTGCACTATGTCCTATTCCAAGTTGCGCAGCAATTTCATTCACAGTGAAACGCCTATCTCCTGTAATGAGCTCATCAACTCTTTCCTTGTTGCGTTCTGTAGAGGCAGTTCGAGGACGCCCGCTACGAGGCGCATTTTGTAGACTTGTGTTTCCATCTTTGAAATGTTTCACCCATCTTCTAACACTGCTGGTACCCATGCAGACACCTCCATACGCACGTTGAAGTCTGAGATGAATTTCAGGAGCAGATTTTCCTTCTTTCACAAGGAATTCAATGACAGCACGCTGTCGAAACGAAACATCAATGTCAGCCATTTTTCAAACACTGTCTGTGGTCACATGATAGAAGCTAATGACGTCACAATATGCCAACATGTGGCTTAAAGTCTGTAGATTACGATACTGCAATTCGTTTCGTTACATTGTTGAAATTTAAATTTTTACAATAGGTTGCTCGTGACTTTCAGTATGCCCCTCGTATAATAGTCACAGGAACACCACTTTAGAATCTGTATGAGGTATGCAGCAATGGACCTCTGTGTGACAGGGCTTTTCTTCCTGTAGTAACCTTTCAGAAATTCTCCCCTTTTGTAAAACATTTCTTCCTTGCAGTTAACTATGATGAGTTTTCAGGTTTTTTCTAGCATTAGCAGTCTCATTCCTCCATTCATCTGCTAACTCAAACCTTGCCCTCTGGTTCATTCTTATTGCATTTGAGGTACGAATGTCTTCTTGCTGGATCCCACAGGTGATCAAAGCTCTTCTTCAAATGTACTAAAAATGGCAAAATCAGAACACAGTAACATTTTTATTCTGTCTTAGAACAAGAATCACAGAACATGTTGAGCTTACGCACAGTCAGGCAAAATTTCCAAACAAAAATGCCACAACACTGAACTTACTTCATCAGGTTCTGTTGGAAATTTTTTAATACATATAAAATTCAGATTTCCCAGAATAGAAAATGAATATTGAAGGAATAAAATGATAGCTACCTGTGGTAATATGCTTTATTGATTGAAATATTAGGAAGTGGAAGATTTTTCAGGTAATCCATACAGATTACTTCTTTGATCACAGATTTTCTGGATTTAAAACATTGAGAATGTTTTATCTCATAGCATTTATCTACTTTCCTCTCATGTAGTTTATTTTGGGTCATTAAATGTTTTGTTTATTCAAAGTTTGTATCAAAGTTGCATCTTTTTTATTGTATATTGTAAATCAAGTTTAGAATGAGCAGCTCTAACTTTGTCACACAAGAAACTTGTGTCAGTTCTGGAATACCAAAATCTTGTGTTGTAGTTAGTCACAAAATTAATTTGATATTAAAGTTCGAAGGGAGAAGCCCAGTGGACCACGGCCTACAAGCCCGGTTTTGTTTTCTATAAGTAATTTGATATTGTTTGTATGACAGGATTTTCAGAATTTTTATGTGAATATAATTAGTGCAACGTTTGAATATTAAATTCTGGTAAATATAACTATTTGCTATCATGATTGCTACAGTACCTGGCCATATTATTAGATGCATCTTGATTTTTCACTATAATAAAAGATTAGGAGGCAAAAATGCAACTAATATTTTTACTAGCTTACATTGACACATTGCACTTTCTTAAACACTGATGAAAAATTTGAAGTATAACATGCATGCTTATGGTGATAATTGGATATATTTCTGAATTGTTATCAGATGCCTACAATTTTATGAAACCTTTAGTACTTAGTTGAGCCACTTTGGCATGCTATTTATACATGCCTGAACTGTCTCTTGTATATGTGGATGATGATTCCAGACCTCTTATGATCTTTTCAATAAGCCTAGTTTTTGTAGCATTTACTTCCTTTGCCACTTCTTTCTTCACTAGCTTCTGACATTTTCAATCGTGTTCGTAGCTGGTGAATTCCCTGGCCATGACAATAAAGGTATATTTTGCTCTCTCAGAAAAGCTGTCGCTGATTTTGCAGTGACATCATGCCCCATCTTGCATAAATATGATTGATTCTCCGTGTGGGAACTAGTATCTTATTTGAGGCAGTAGCCTCAACACTTCTTTACTGATCCTGCCACATTGTCCCTTGAACAACATAAAGACATACAGTGCCTTTGCCACTGATAACTGGCCATATCATTGACTTTGGTGGGATGTTTTATAGTTTGCACAACATAATCTGGATGTTGCATTTCACTAGGAGCTTTGCTAGCTGAGCTTTGTTTGCAAGGATTTCAAAAGTGCAAATATGAAACAAAAGAAGCCAACATGAATTGTTTCAAATGTGACCGTTAGTTCCAGATAATTCATTTCAAATGTAAAGTTTAACTCATTAAGACTTTTTACAAGGAAGGTTTTCATATTTACCAGTTTCCAGAAGTTTAGTCTTGATCCTGGAGTTCCTTTGCCCAGCCGAGTTGTTCAGCAACCATAGCAGGAGTTAATTTTGGTTTCTTGGCAGATCTGCGACCTTTTAATTTCAAATCTGAAAGTTTACGCCTAATAGTTCTTTTAGATGAAGCAATTCCACTCTCTTCAAGCTTGAATTTAATTTTTTGCACTAGCAAATCTGTTTCTTTCACAGATGTTTTTCAAGCAATGTACACCTCTTGGTGTGAGAATCTGTTTTCACCCACATTTATTCTTCCATTGTGGGGCTAGGTCCATACCAAATTCAATTTTAATTTGCCTCATATTCAGAATTTGATTCAGACGTCCCCAATCTTTGAAAAATCTCTCAATGTGAAAACAAATCAATTTTAATCAAGGTTTTTACCTCTGAAACTTTTTGAGGTGTCTGATTACATGATTTGCCCATTATATTGTGAATAGAAAACACAAAATTATAAAGTTCACCTTTTCTAACCATTAAAATCACCTTTCAAACCTCAAATAAACTGACAGATTTAAGTATTAACCCGGTGTTGATCAAGGTCGTTACGCAAATGCGGATAGTCAACATGTGAGCGCAGGGCCGCAAAGTGGTTATCAGGTTTTAACACACTATTCTATGGTTACATTTAGTAAATAAGAACATGTTTTTTTTTAGGATTCCCTTTATTAAATAAATCGTATAATAGTGCATAACTAAAGCATATAGCTAATTTTTCATTTTAGTACTGTAATGTTCCTCGCTATTTTATTAATATTTAACTCGGTTTTCTTTAGTAGCAGCAAAATACTTTGATAACATACTGTTATAAATTTATTATGACCTACTTTTTATATGCGTCTATAAAACTATCTTCTAGTACCACAATTTACAGTGGACATAATACACTAAACACATATAGAGCGCAATGCTCTGGTGACATTACAACACTTAATAATAGCTTCAGTAAACATCCTATTAGGATTGTTTATATCTACTAGACTCTTCATAGTAATTATTTATCATGTTGAAATTGTTTGTGTATAGTTTTCACACTGAGACAGTGAATTTGTTTCTAAATAGTTTCATTATTTTCTAACAAGCTTATCTAGTGTTCAGAAGTAGTTTCATTTCTATAATCTTTTCTACACAATGTAATAAAACTGTGTGTTCTCCACAGATGGGCAGATGGCATTCAGCACATCTTACTGTTATTTTGCATTTTTTTCTTTTAGAACAGAAGGCACATTTCTCTCTTCCTGTACTGGTACTGGACTTAGGTGTCTCAGCTTTCTTAATGTGAAATTTCTGGTTTTGAGGAGCTCGAAGTTCCAATAGGGGACTAAATCATGTGTGGTTTTGTGAGAGCAAGAGCAAGGTTCTTTGGGAACATTCTCCTGGGCATATCCACACCTGTATTTGAGAGGTAAATAACCTGTCCGTTTATTTCAGCAATGCTCATAACGGAAAAGAAGATCCATAGTGGCCAGTGAAAACAAACCCTTTTGATTTTAGTTCATCTACCAGGTCTACCCCACCTTTTGTCAAATTATAGAATGTGGTCATTTCAAGCTTGCAAGCATCACCAGTAGAGGACTCGATATCATCCCTGAAGTCCATTGAGGAAATAACCAGGATGTTTTGGTACTTTTTCGGGATGTAAGAAACCAGAGTTCCCTTTCCCGAAAGTAAACAAACTACTGTTTATTGGTCGATTTAGGCTATTTACCGTGGCAGCCAGAATTTCTTTTTTTGTTTTTTCTAATCGTCCCTATCAGAGTTAGGTTTTTATGAATGAGTTCATTCATTAGATCCACAGAACTAAACCAATAGTCTATAGACATTGTACCTAGTGCCTTCAATGGGTTGAACTATTCTTTTCACAACGGCACTTGGTCTCATGTCTGTTGCAAATGGGCATCCATCAGGTTGTTTGACAGGGGATATTTCCATGCCTGCTGTATAGAACATAGTTCACCAAGCCAAATATTTTTATTCCCTACTTGCATGGTTTTCTAGGAAATTTGAAAGATTCCAGCATTTCATCAATCATCAAATACTCTCCAACACTGTAATGTTCCTGGATCCTTGATACAAACCCCTCAAACATTTCTCTTACTGGAGCAAGGTTGTCCACAGATTTTCATGCAAGCCCTGAAACATCATCAAAATGAAGAGCTCTAAGAAACAGCAGAAACCTGTTGCACTTCATGGTCTTACAAAGGTGTTCTGGAGCTGTACCAGCCGTCGCCCAAAGTTTGGTAATATTTTGATGAGATGATTTTAACATGCCTGCCAGGTAAAGTAGTCCTAAGACAGCCTTCATTTCTTCTAAAGTAGTATTGAGTGCATCACTTGCCCTTGAGTAGTTTGCTAGAATTTTTGTAAGCCTCACGTTGATGTACTCCATTGTTTTTTCTAAAACCCTCTCTGGGAAAAACAGCTACCAACATTCCATTTCTGTTGTTGCATATTGAGTTCCTTGCTTTACACCTAAGGGATGAATAACATTATTCCTCTTCATGGTAAGTGTGTTAGGTAGTGGTGGATGGAGATACATATGGTCACATTATTTCTACCTACATATTATTGGTGAGGATTTTCAGCAAGTTCAGAATTTTATTCATCTGCAGATGCTTCCGATGCTGTATCATGATCACTGTACATTTAATTTTCCTTGCAAACAAATTCAGTTTTTTCCACCTGACTAGATAAGTTATCATCATAAAAAATTCAAATGATGAGAAAGATTCATTTTCAATCTCCTCAAGCCATTTCAATATCTTTGTTCTTGTCGTTCCATCATTCATAGCTTATTAATGCAGACTAGCACGGTGCAATGTTAGCCGATAATGTGAACACTCTGTCAGTAATACCTACAAATTCTTGTCTCGGAACCTCAGAAAAGAATAACATGATAATCTGACAATTCATCCACCAATGGTCGACATGTACACTCAGTTTGGTGCATAAGTTAATTCTTTTTTATTGTAGGGAATTAAAAATATTGAAATGCTCTGTAACATACATTAACCTGTTCTATAACCAATCTTTGAAAGGTACACATAGTATGGAACATTTTTATTTAAAAGTAGACAAGATGGTGTAATTTTTTTATCAAAGTGAGTGCAGCACTCACACATTGACCAATGACAGGTTAATAGCACAATCTTATAATGTGCTATTCTCCTATTAGCACTACTGCAACTAATGCTTTTGAAGCAACAGTTTCGACTCTTACAACACACAAACAGCATAACACTTATTCATTGTAGACAACAATAGTCCCCTAACATTGTCCCCTGAGGCTCACAGTGATAGATAGCATTGTTGTTACACTAGTCTGCAGAATTCAGTGAACTGTGAAATAGCCTAGCTACAAGTAATAATATAGCCAGGTACTGTATAATATGTTTTGCACCCTCTCAGTGACTGTATATCTTATGCACTTTAGATATGTTATGTTTGGCCTGTTTTGTTATTGTTTTCTTCTGGTCTTCATATGTGCTTTCCCTGCAGTCACCGACACCTTTTTAAGAGTAAGCTGTCATGCATTGCCAGAATGTTGGTTGACATACCAGAACAGCCTGTGTTTATCCTTCTCTATTAATATGCACCTAATAGCATAAGAAAATAAAATTGTGATATGCTTTTCTTTAGTCTCCTTTGCACTACTGGATTTATACTGATAAGTCTTCTCAGATGAGAGTTCTATGTATCATAGGATGCCATTTGATTGAATTCCTTTATTGATCTGTTCTTTTCTGTGAGTGGAATATTCTGAAAACATCTCAATTTTAAGCACTTACAGCTGTCACCTGAGACTCATAGTCATTTTTCTTGGAAGAGTCATAAAAGTGCCCCAACACTTTTCTTTTCCTTGTACTTGTATTCTGCACAGGACTGGTGTGCTCATCTTCATTCTCTGGCATTTCTGATGGTTGCATTTAACTTACAGAATAAATCTTGTCACAACCTCATTAATAGCAGGCTCACAATTGAAAGAATGTTGCTGCAATAATACTTTGCATTCATACCCAACAATGCAAAAATAACAATGAGTTCATGATAATTTGAGTATTGTTGGAAAACCTGTAACATGAGTAGCATGCATTATAAGGTGAAATAATTAAAGGAGAAAAAAATTTAAGTGGGTTGTGGATATTGACCATTATTTCTCGGCAGCGAGTGGACCTCTATTGTATTTCCAAAGTAGGTACATCAAAACTTTAACACACATTTTCGTGCACCTTCATCGCTTTTACGAAAAACAAATCTTAATCTATTATAGTACTTCCTTTCTTCTACTTATCTCAATTTTGAATGACCTTGGTCATTACTCCTGTACACCCTCCATATGTTTGTATAAAAGTGTTTATAGCAAGTGGAACACTGAAGTGTTAATGTAGGTGATTTATTTTATATTTTACATAAATATATAGAAGGGGGAAGCTTGGAAGAGAGAAATGCAAAATAATGAATGCATTAGATTATTCTAGTAAAATGAGTGTTAGTAAGAGAATAAGTGAAACAGTCTACTGGGTATTCAGAAAAAGTAGTGTATAGGATAAAAAAAGAAACAAATGGAAAACACCTGTAAGAACCACATTAAAATAGAAAGTAAAAAAGGTGAGGGAAATTAAAACATGCTGTGTTCACACATTACAATGGAATAGCACAAAACAGTGTGCATGTTGTCCATTCTTAGCCATTTTAAAACATTCCTCCCATCTGAATGTAATTTTATTAAGAGTAAATAATGATATTACCCTACAAAATTAAAGCTTTTTTCATTTGAGGTCTTTCTATTGCTGTAAAATTGTATTTCAAAGTACAAACAATATGAAGATGAAAGATAAAGTGCAGGTAAAAAATAAATTTCTTAAAATGCCAAAAATAGCAGTGCATAATGTGTGATTGATAGACCATTTTTTTTTTTTTTTTTTAAACAGTACCAGAGTCTGGTCAGGACTCCGGCACTGTATCCCCTATTTACATTCCCCCCCCTCCCCCTGTTTGATTACTGTATGGTTACTGGTTTTACTGTTCCTTTACACAAACATATAACACCCATGCCCAAAGCGGTACTCGAACCCACGATCCCCTGCCCACGAAGCACCAAAGCGAGATGCCTTAGCGAGTGTGGCCATGGGGACCGGCTATTTGATTACCAAAATAGCTCGCATGGGATAATTTGTAAACAATATGCTCCATTTAGCCTGTTTTGTCATATAAGATTGAGACGCATTGAGGACCAAAGGTCTTATCGTGAAAAGATACATCTTAGGTGCTTTCAAATGCTAAGGATCCAGGCTTGTCTGAATACTTCTTAATTGTCTTCGCTTATTCATTGTTTAGTAGATCCAAGAGGGAGGAAGGAGTCGATCCATTTCAAGTTATATTCAACACCTTACATTATTTTTATACAGATATGCATTCTATAGTGAAAAGAATATATTACCATTATTTACTGCTAGGTGTCATGTGCACATTTTTTTCTTTAAGCTTGTATCGACTTTAATCATAAAGTGGATAAATATTTTGAAGTTTAGCGCTGATAGACAGCATTATTTGTTTAATTTTGTCACATTTTGTATCATATTTATCATGCATAATACAGTACTATATTATTATTATTATTTCTTCTAAAATATGATGTTTATTAAGAGACATGCTCATTCATTCATCTTTTGTAATTTGACATGAAAGAAATAAGCAAGCATTTAATCATGCATTGTAAATTTGATTTTAACCAAATGCAACTGCAGGTCAGAATGGTTTCATATGATTTCTGATAATTAGTTAACACCAATAGATGTATACCAAATTGTTCAGAAGGAGAAGAAATAAACCAAATCGAAGTTCAGGTATCTGAGGAATAGTTCATTTTTTGTAGGCATTGAAGGAAAGTAAAATAAAGAAAAAGAAAGCTTAATCTTAACCATAACAAAGCAATACTTAAAAAAAATTGTATTCTTTAAAACTCTGTGATGTGTGTATGTAGCAGTAGATAAATGCTCAGAGTAAAAAGATGTGGCAAATTGATAAGGAAACATTCATTTAATTTATTTGGAGTACTTTTCAGTCACTTTTTTCTTCTATTAAATGAGAAGTGAATTAAAACTCCAGAATGTATGGGTTGGTTTATAAGACAAGTCTGGTTGCAATTTTTCTGAGCCATGATTTTGAAAATAGGTTTTTATTTAAAAACAGCCTTTTATCTTTTGTGGGCCCCCCCCTCCCACACTATAAGAAGTGATTTGTTACAGAGTATGACTTGTTCTACACGGGCTTTAATTTTTTTAATATAAAAATGGAGTATCATGTTTGGTATCTGGAGCACATTTGAGGGTGCTGTTTAAAATATAATGGCAATGAATTTCACATAAAATACAGGTTTTCAAAATAATTTCTATGTTGAAAACCATGGATCATAAAAACATTATTCAGATTTGGCATTAGTAAACCACCCATTAACATTATGCTGAAGAGATGGGCATGAATATGTGCAAAAGTAAATGTATCATTATATAAGTAGTTTGCATCATGCAGATAATGTGAAAGTAGTAGTAGTCAGTTATAATGATTTATACCTTATTTATAAACTTTGCCATTTGCTTCCAATCAGCACATACATATTGTAGTAAGATTATCAGGTAGAGCATTTGCAAGGTATTAACAAGAAACTAATTTGTAAAGTGGATTTACACATTATGCATAAGCTAAAGAATTGTTAATTTTTCTAACTATTCTTTGAATATTTATTTATTGAAATACTGGTCATCAAAATATAATTTTCTAAAAATACTTCATGAAGTTCAGGTTGACAGCTATCTTGATTATCAAATTTTAACTAAATCATCCAACACAAAAATATCAGAATGCAGGGTGCAAGACAGATTGATTTGCATTTGTAAGCATTCATATATATGTTCTTTCATCTAACCATATTTGCAATAATAATGAAAAGTACCATCAGATATGTAAAATTCAGTTTGAGGCCAGGATTTGAATCAAGGACTTCTAGCATATCAGGCTGACTTTTTGGCATTGAACTATCCATGACAGTGTCCTTACTGTCGTATCCCTGATACTTACTTGGGCAGACCATCAAGGCAATTTAAGTTAAAGAACCTTAAGCTTGAAAGTGGCTTGCTATTCTATATTTTTGATTACCTGTTTGCTGAGCAAATAAGTATGACAATGCATATGTAGAACTTTTTCTTGCATAATAACCGACTGTCATTAAGAGTTCCAGTTATGGCATTGAATTTCTCAGATCTGATTTGGTTATAAATACATGTGTATTTGATTATTAGATGGCAGCATTTCTGAGCACAAATTAGTGTATATAATATGTAAATATTTGGGTTTTGTTTTGCAGTGTAACTCTTTAATTGGAAAAGTGAAAGGAAAAAGAATTGTTATAATCTGTGTCAAGTTAGTTCAGTCCTGATGTCAACAACAAAGCGGAGCTGGCTCAACTCGCTGCGTGTTAACGGTACATGTGCGCACATAAGTTTTGCAACACTAGCGATATATATCAGCAACCTGTGGCAAGAAATGTGGCAATTTTGTGTCAGAATGTACTGCATGCAAAATTTTATTTAGAGTTGATGGTTCATTTCTGAAAAAACAATCATAAACTTTACAGCGAATAGCACTTTTTGCAAAATCATCGTATTTCTCCAAACGTTTTTGATATTTATGCGATTTTCCCAGTGTTCTTAGGCTTCCGGATGCTTGCTGTTCCATTCTAACACTATGCACACTAAATGCAGAAACGCCAATGAGATCACCCGTTTCTTTTTCGAAATTCTTTATGGCCGATTCGGCGTTTCTTTCCTTAAGCACCGCGAAGCAATGCGCGACCATTCACCTCTCGACACTTTTTAAAGGCTTGCCTCGGTTGTATTTTATTATGGCTAATCATCCATGATCAAAAGCTTACTGCTTTTAAACTGCATATAGCAAGTCCCCTGGGCTTGTGAGGCATGCGAGATGTACAGGAAATACAGTCTTAAATAACACATTATCAGAGGCGACCCTGCATTATAAACAATAACAGCTTAATCAGCATTCACCTCGAGAATTACCGGTTGTTTAAGAGAGCTGTCTGGTACAGGCTTGTAACTTATTGTGTATATAATACCAATGTTCTGTAGTAATATAAGTTAGCTGCATTTTATTTAACAATAATAAGTTAATAAAGTTATATAATTTCGCCGGTCTTCTGTCTAATCTATATGTTTTTTTATAGAATGTTTATGTCTGTTGTAAATATTCCTTTCAGAATTCACGAACCCAGAGCCATCTGCTTGTTATGTGTCGGATATGGATAAAATGTCAGACTATTACCTTTTATAAGAATCGAAGCATTTGCATACTTTTCTCTCCAAAACTAACTCGCACAGAGCAGTGATCTGAAAACTATTACAGTACTGTACTTTTAGGAGGCTGTTACAATATGCATCCACGTAAAGGTTAACACCCATTACCTTCCCTGAACCAATCAACAGCCTAACGCTCTTTTGCTTCAGTATCTCTCTCTCTCTCTCTCTCTCTCTCTCTCTCTCTCTCTCTCTCTCTCTCTCTCTCTCTTTCTTCCCTCCCATGTGTTGACATCAGGACTGAACTAACTTGACACAGATAATAAACAATTGTTTTTTTCTGGAGGCATTCTTTGCACATATATACATATTAAAAGGCTACACCTTCGAGTTCAGCATTGTCAGGACACCTTTAAATCTGTTTTGTTACACTAAAAGCTAGTACTTGATTTGTTTGAAAACTTTTTTGTTTCCAAATAGAAGAAGTAAATTTTGTGTTGTAATACCAAGGTCCTGATAAAGAGTTTATACACTGTCACTGCCAGTTAAAAATCACTCAATTATTTTTTGTGAACAAAATATATTAAATATTTTAAACTTACTGTTTGAATGATTAACTTATGACTTGAAACATTTGTTTGAGGTGGGAATGGAATCTTGGATTTTCTTGAGCATTACAATTGCTGAGATACTGTGAAATGTTAATTACAATCTGAACCTGAAATAAGATAAGAAATGGAAATAAGCAGAATCAAACTAGTGTTTTAAATGGTTTGGTGGCTTTGGCATTGCTTTTCTAATTCTCCTGACAGAAATATAAGTACTTGTAGATATGTAGGAGTAAATGGTGTAAAATAGTACTAGAATATATAAACAAGAACATATGTACAGTATAATATATATTTCAAACATGTATATTTTTTCATTACTTCTCCAGTGATACGCAAGCTCTTCCTAATACAATCAATCATCTGCAGTAGTGTTTTTGGAAAAGTAGACAAAATAATGTCCCATGAGAGACTACTGTCAGAAAAAAAAAAAATTGGAAGTTCTAGTCCACCATGTATAAAGCAAAGACATGATGACTAACATTGTTAAACAAATTTTAATTTACATGAGGGTATGTAATATTAGTTGTATAAAATGTGTGTAAATTAGGTATCTTAATGATATTTGTTAATAGAAAGTGATGTGAAGATTGGCTAGATCAGTATACAGTTGGAGGGTAATGTATTGGGTCCTTTATGTTTACTTATAACAATAATATGTTAATTTGGCTTTTTTTTTTTTTTTTTTTTTCATTTAGAACTTTGCAGTTTTTCTCTTCCATTGTTTTCAAAGACTATTCTGGTATAAAACAAGAATGTATTTTAATTGCCTCCATAGGCAAAGTGGTCAGTAAGCTGACTTCACACTTGGGGTTCGATCCTGGCTGGGATGGGGAATTTTTCTTTAACCAGAATTATCCCCTATCCTCCACGGAGTTCTGGAAATAAAAATGTGAGAATGTATGTGTGTGTGTTTAATGATATAAAGTGATTAACCCAATGTCAATAACCTACAGTTAATATAGTTGTTTCACAAGTTAAAAGCCCATGACTATATCATAAAATTAAATTAAAAAACAAATGTATTTTGATATTCCCTTGAAATTGCATATACATGCACCATCAAACATTGTACAATAGTGCCAGGATATCACAGTGGTATCATTTGCATGAGGTTTTTAGATCAGTTCTCTGCTATGTGGCTGTGATTTTAATTCCTCCCTATCCAAGCATAAACCTCTGACTTGCTCATATGAAATATCCAAGGCCCAATATGCTTTGGAGCTTTCAGTAAAAGCTGTATATCCTCTCATTCCATCACCATTCTATTGTTATCCTATCAGTGAAGGTAATGGATATTGCTTTCTGTGTGTCTCCAGCTAATAAAAGAGCTCATTCATCACTGTGGGATGAGGTTTCCCTCAAATGTTGTAGTAGGCTATAAGGGGAGTGTTGAAAACAGTAGGCACATAGTTTTTATTGACTTTGCATCTTTTCTGCTTTAAATTTTTATTTTTTAAATGTTACTCACGTAGCTGCCATTCAACTAGATGGATGGTATTAACTGTAGAAATGCTAGGTGTTAACCTGTTTATGTTAGATTTTTATATTTGGTTTGCATTGCTTAAGTATCTGGGAACAAGTGCTATTCATTCTTGCATTCACATTACCAAACAATGGGGAATAATCCTCCTATACCAACTATAAGGAGTTGAGCCAGAATGTCCATTTTAAAGATAGCATATGGTTTTCTATGGTACGCGGGATTATGTACACAACTGCAGAATTTATGTTAGATTACAACAATGCTAACATTCTTTTATTTACTTATTTATTATTTTTTGGTAGTCATTTTTAAAATAAGTGCTCTACAAATCAAAATACTAATTAAAATTTTTCTCTCCATCTGTATACATGCATCTAATTGAAATTTTATGTGTAATAATCTGTGTTAACAAATTTCTACAAAATTAAGCACAGCTTATATGGAAAGCCTCCTATATTATTATAATTCTCATACCACAATTTTAAGTACCAAGCAGATACAAGTGAAATTTAGCCATATGCTTCCATTATGGGCTGGTTTTTAGTTTGCTTAGTAGTAAATAAGGTAATAATTTTGAAATTAACAGCTATCACTTTTACCATTAGGAAGCTCTGGTATATAACACCTCTCTCTCTCTCTCTCTCTCTCTCTCTCTCTCTCTCTCTCTCTCTCTCTCTCTCTCTCTCTCTCTCTCTCTCTCTCTCCCTCTCTCTCTCTCTCTCCCCCCTCTCTCTCTCTCCCTCCCTCCCTCTGATATTTCAAATAAATATACCTAATTTCTTACCAAATGTTAACATTCTTGAACATTTTTTTCTTTCCTTTTTCTTTTTTCTTTTTTTTTTTCCCATCTTAATTGCACTGATTTTAATAACAATATTGGAAAACTTATAGTAAAGAGTAATGCATAAGAATATTTAGCCCATACCATGACTATTTTCTCAAGTTTGTTTGTTGTTCTTATGAACAAACAATGTTTTTGTGGAAGCAAAGTGCACAGTTTGAAGGTTTATGGTCAGCAAGGCTTTTGCAGTATGTTCTTTCCCCTAACTTGCAGCTTGCAGAGTTAGCATTTTGTTCTAAAAGCTGCTTTCTCTGCTGCAGCAGTCAAACATGGTGGACTGTATCTTATCATGAAACATTTTTAACAACATAGCCTTATAGCTTTAAAAGAAATATATTTATACATTTCCATGATTTAATTGGTGCAGCAATTGTTGCACTGTAAATGTGGAGCATAATTCTAAAGGAAAAACAGCAATAGCAAAATGTGTCATCTTTTTAGCATCATGACTTTATACTTTTATCCAGTTTTTTCAGTGAATTATGAGAGAACTGTAAATACCTAGGAGTAGAATGACAGGTTTTATTAGTGGTTATAAACCAAAATTATGTGAGTTATCAAAAATAAATAAAAAAAGAGTAATGTGTGCCAAATTGTTAAAAATTTGCAAGTTTAAATGAGTAAAAACTACTATTCACTTTGTTAATGCTGCATGTAAATGAATTATACTGAATTGTTTGATGAATCCAAATAATTAGTGCTATTTTTACATACACCAAAGATTATATAACTGCTTTCTTTTGTCTTCGCTACAGTTGTAGGATAATGAATTGGATTTCTTATAGGTAATCTAAGAATGCAATCTATCTTGCTCTTAGAATTTTTTCTTTTCGTGGTTTATAGTTTTGGATTCCAAGTATCACATTTAGATTTATTCATTTTATTATTAAAACATATGTTAGGTGATATTAATTTATTTTTTCAGGAAGATTTATGAATATGCAGAGAAATGTATTTTCTGATGCAGTACTTCTGTAATTAATTTTTGGGAAACTGAATAGGAACTCAATGTGATACTCTGGTAATAACTTTTATCATAAGTTGTTTGTATATATTGTAATCATTAATATGTTTCTATACAGATGTAGATTCTTACTAAGTTAATCACAAGTTACGTGTTAACAGTATAAACTATTTTAATATATTATTAAACTAAGAAGATGAATTTAAAATAGTCTTTTATTCATTGCACGTAAAGGTATATGCTTATCCTGTATTACACCATTGTCCTTTCCCATATTTTGGTTTATGAAGTCCATTGAATTTGTATTTAAGGCAAATAGATGTTTTGCTTACATACTTTTTTCACCACTCAGGAAATACTGGCAGAACAAAATAATATATATTCTACCTTTACTTATTATTACACAAATTCTATTTTGTTTTTGCCAGTAGGTAAAGTCCTTGATTTGTTTTGCCATCAGTACAGGGTTACTACAAAAGAAATAGACAACTTCAACTGCCTGTAAAACAAAAGCTATTAGAGATAGCAACTTAATTATTTTGGAGGTATGTTGAGAAACTCTCAAAGTTTCGTTTGATACTATTGGAATGCTGTAGTGTTTTGTTTGTTGTTGCAGAAGCTGAAATGGCGGAAAATCCTGTGGAAAAGGCATATTGCGTGTTGGAATTTGCTAGAACGCAATCAGCAACTGTTGTCCAACGACATTTTAGAACACGTTACCACAAAACGCCACCTACTAGACAGTCAATATACGACTGATATAGAAAATTCGAGACAACGGGATGTTTGTGCAAAGGGAAAAGCTCGGGAAGACCAAGAGTTTCGGAAGAAAACGTTGAACGTGTTCGTGTTGCCTACATAAGAAGCCCACAGAAATCGACATCTAGGGCAAGCATACAATTACAAATTCCACAGCAAACTGTATGGAAAATCTTGCGGAAGCGACTGCACATGATGCCTTACAGATTACAGATGTTGCAGTTTCTGAGTGAAGAAGATACGCCGTGACTTTTGCATCGACATGTTGCGACATGGTGAAGACGATGCTGGTTCTTGTGAGCGCATCATTTCATTTTTTGTGGTAACGTGTTCTAAAATGTCGGACAACAGTTGCTGATTGCGTTCTAGCAAATTCCAACACGCAATATGCCTTTTCCACAGGATTTTCCGCCATTTCAGCTTCTGCAACAACAAACAAAACACTAGAGTGTTACCAATAGTAACAAATGAAACTTTGAGAGTTTCTCAACATACCTCCAAAATAATTAGGTTGCTATCTCTAATAGTTTTTGTTTTACAGGCAGTTGAAGTTGTCTATTTCTTTTGTAGTAACCCTGTATTATTGTCTTATATCATTTCAGTCAAGAATCTCTTTGATGTCTGTAATTTCATTCAGTCTGTATTGGTCATGACAAATTTTCACACTTTTAATTTTACTGTTTGAACATTTCCATAGGAACTGCCAATGTAAATATGTTTTTAGGATTAAAGAGATATTTTTTGCAGTAAAACTCTGTCATGGTAAAGATAGTGCCACTGCAGATGACATTTTAGCATATAATGATGCTGGTACCATGGGTTCAATAAGCATACAATGTGAAAGGTGTCAGATTCTATGCAGAAATCTGACCAACTGAAACCTTCAAATTGAATAACAACAAATAATATCCAAAATGAAAATTTATCCAATCTTGATAAATAAATATGACATCTAATGTGTTGTTTTAAGCAAACATCAGCACATGATATCAGCGTTTCAAATGGCAAGGTAGGGCCAAATGGAAGAGACCATATTTGTGCAGTAGATAGCTCAAATCTTGAATTGCAGTTGTTTGTAAATGTGAAGCATGGAGAGATAAATACAGAATTTTTCCTCTATGCATGTAATGCACACATAAAGTTTGGAGTTTGCAAATACTTTATTAAGTAGTGCATTGAGTAATATGTTGTGAATGGGGTCTAACGGGTCCTGCATTATAAATTTACTGTGGCTTTACAGCCCATGAAGGACCTTGACTAAATTGACTACTGGTCTCATGTCACATGGCAAAAGAGGGCAATCATACAAATGATATGGGAGATGATGCGGTGAGCATCACACATCCCAGAAACTTGCTCTCAAGACCAGGATCTTTTGTTCCTTTTCCTCACAAAACTGACTGGGCACCAGTTCTATTACCAGGACTTAAAATCTGCACATCAAAGGAAGGAATTGAATACAAGTGCATTCCATAGCCAGCAAACAGTTCCACACCCAACCCAGTGCCATAGTGCAAGACACATTTCCATATACGAGAGCAAATATTATAAAAGTGATATAAACAAAATTGATAGCTCGAAAACTGCTGTTGAAGTCTTTGGGAGGCTAAGAGCAAAGTACAGAAACACCCAAATGCACTACCAGAAGCAATTTATTAGAGAAGATATGGTACAAATAAACTTGCCTGAAAAGACATATCTATAAGATATATTATATGATATAACAAGCTGATGTGTTCCATTTACTTGACTTTCTCTACATTTCTATAACAAATTATAGTTAAAAAGCTTATTCTTCTATCTATATCGTGCTAGTCAAGATAAACATTAGCAGAAATTGTACTTATTACTAGGTCGTGTAAGAAGAAGGGGGAAAAAATGCGACACGAAGATTTTGAGAAAAATCCCCCTACCC
Organism: Hymenopus coronatus; assembly: GCA_030762935.1. Classification (NCBI taxonomy): domain Eukaryota; kingdom Metazoa; phylum Arthropoda; class Insecta; order Mantodea; family Hymenopodidae; genus Hymenopus; species Hymenopus coronatus. The sequence continues at coordinate 55,082,282 of CM060898.1, forward strand.
CAAACTACCCTTTACATGAAACTTTTTTCGAAAATGTTGATTTTCTTAAAAATGGCTCTTAACGATTTTGATTAAAATATCGTATATTAAAGATATTTACCTGACAAATAAAATCTATATATCTTGAATTTTCTGGGAATAGCTTCTAAAGACCTGTTTATTCTGGATGAATTTTGCTTAATTTGGCATAACTAATAAACCGTAAGAGATAAATAAAAACTTACAATACAAAAAATGTAGGCCTTGTTAAAATACACAATTTATGTCATATACATTTTTTTCGTGGAGCTTACTGTTTTCGAGGTATTCATTGTTATTCGTTTCAGTTGTGAAGTACTTATACTTTTCTCAGACGGGAGTATCCGTTTTTCTTTTGTTCTACTCCTGGCCAAGAAAAGAAGCTATTTGTAATGACAATCGCATAACGACAGCTTTTAAAACATTTGTCTATCGATTTAGCCTAATGTATTCCCTTATTTTCTTCCTACTTATAAGGAACTAAGTAATAAGAACATTGTGCTGAATACCTCGATTAACAAGGTGCAAAAAGAAGAATAATCTTATGTAAGAAATTTTTAGAACGGCTAGAGAAAGTTATGTGAGTGTAACACATCAGATTTTTTTATTTGGGTATGAAAGACCACTTAATTTTCTCAGAGGTCTCTTAATCAGGCTTGAAGTTCTTTTACATGCGTAAATCTGTAACATGGGACTAACAGCTTTTCTTCTCTTCCAAAGGAAGCCATGCTAAGGATTTTTACATCTGAAAAAATCCAGAATTTGAACCCATGACCTTGATCATGGAGGGCGACAGGATGATCAAAAGAATCTGCAGCACCAACAGATTATTTTTGATAAGACTTTGAGATAGCAGCTATGATATATTGAAGTATAATTCTAAAAGTACATGCCCAAGGCTGCCTGTTTAACTTCACTTGGACTACTACTATGGAGAATACAGTCATAAGGTATCAGAGAAAATGAGGACATAAGGAAATAGATACAAATTTTGCTCTTTCTTCCATCTGTGCCTAATAACGTTAACACTTTTGAATGATAAAGGAGACATACGTGAAGATGATGCGGATTTGGTATGGTATGCAGAAATCATGTATATTGGAGCAGACCAGCAAGGTGTACCTGAGTATGTGACAGAAGTATGGAGTGCTTATAATTCTTTATTAAATGAATTTGTATGTACTAATAATTTTAAAGCTGACCTCCCTCGATTTGGAAATCTGTAGAGCACATAAAAAAAATGAGCACAACATTCAGGTCTTGATTTACATAATTCTGAAGAACCAGCTGCAGGCAGACCAAAAAATAAAGAGAATCGCGAAACACAATGACATTCTGCTATACCTTGAGGTCTTAGGCCAGCTTGCTTGAATTCTCAAATTAACCTTTGGCAACTTAGATTCACCTGATTCTTTCTTCTTTTGATGTCAGTAATGCATTTGACTTCCATGCTCTTCTTCACGGACTCCCAGGTCTGAGCCATGTAAAAATATGTTTGTAAATGCCTAAGTTACATAATGCATTGCCAAATATTTTTATTATGGTGCTATGATCTAATGACACTAGCCAAAGCAGCTTCACATGAATTTCTGTATGATGATAAGTTCTGCTGGCTGCAAAATCACAGATAGAGTTTACAATTTGACATTGAAGATTTCAAGTATGGCGTTAAAAGAATTGTAGAAAGGCCTCCTAAGTTGAAGGTAAAGGCTATTACTAATGTAAATGGTAGGCTTGCTGAGAGCAAAGAGGACAAACATCTTGGGAAACATAAGGACAGCAAAAATGGGTATTTTGCTCCAGTTATATAGAACACATTTTAGGCTGTTCAACAAAAGGAAACAGTGCAAATAAATGGTAAAGATGCTAAGTTTCTGAATTGCAATAGTACTGGCAGGTTCACAGAGGTACAGACCAAATCTTGGACCAGTTATGGAAGAAGTAAAAGCAGTGTCTCCAACAATATTTTAAAGATTTAAAGGAAATCAAACACAAGAGAGAAAAAGCTGACATGTTACTCACATGACTTTCTCTAGCTGTTCTACAAACTTCTTACATAACATTATGCACCTGTCTTATCAAGATAATCATTAGCAGAATGCTCTTATTACTTAGTTCCTTATAAGTAGGAAGTAAATAAGAGAATACACTAGACTAAACCAATAGTCAAATGTTTTAAAAGCCGTCGTTATGCGATTGTAATTGCAAATCGCTTCTTTGCTTGGCAGGACTAGAACAAAAGAAAAATGGACACTTACTGTCTGAGAAAAATATAAGTACTTCACAACTGAAACCAATATTAAGGAATATCTTGGAAATGGTTACCTCACAACAAAAATGTAAAGGACGTAAATTGTGTGTATTGACAAGATCCACATTTTCTGTGTAGTAAGTATTTGTCAATCTCTCTGGTTTAGCAGTGAAGCAAAATTCGACAAAATTCATCCAGAATAAAGAGGTCTTCAGAGGCTATTCCCAGTAAATGCAAGATATACATTTTATTTGGTATGTAAATATCTTTAATATACAGGATTTTAATCAAAATCGTTAAGAAAGTTTTTAGAAAATCAAAATTTTCGAACATTTTTTCATGTAAAGGGTAGGTGGGGGGGGGGATTCTCTTGAAAATCTTTGTGTTGCATCCTTGGAAGACACCAAACTAAATACCAAATTTGGTATGTAACAGTCTTTTTGTTTTTGAGCTATGCTGTCCCCCCCCCCCACACGCACGCGCACGCACACATTCACGTAGGACCTTTTCCTGAAAATGCTTTTTTTGGATTCAGGGGGCTCTAAAACATACATTTCCAGTGAAATCTCAGTATCAAATTTTTGGCTGGAATACAATACTTCCTCTATACACTATGTACATAGTATGTGTAGAGAAAGTAAAAATATAAATTGGTTAATTGGATAATACTGTAGTCCTCGGGAATTGGTAATAGTTAAAGGTATAAAAAATGAAATTGTAGCGTGTATTATTATAGTATTTGAATATTTAATAGGAATTGGTATATTAATTAATGTATTTTGAAGATAATAGAAAAGAAACATGGGAGAAATAAAACAAAGTGTTAAACAATTTGAAGAGATTATGCAAACTGAAAAAATCAGCAGTTGCAAACAGGAAGCTAGTAGACCTGAATGAGTATTGGAACAAATCAAAAATTTAAAAAGAAAAAAACCTTCTGGCTTTGTTGATATATCGGGTTAATTCTGCAGAGCTTGGGAACAAAAAGAAAATAGAGGAACGTTATTGATTTAGCTATTTAATATATTATATGAAAAGGGTAAAGCTCTTAAAGGTTGAAGGACAGCAATTATGTCAATATATATGGAATAAAGTGATATAATAAGCCAAAAAATTATAGAGGCTTCACCTACTATCAATGATGTGTAAGCTGCACAATGGCACTCTTCTAGAAAGACTACAAAAATGGGTATATCAGGACTATCAGAATATGTCTGGTTTCAGAAAAAATATAACAGTGAACAATATTTTTATAATAAATTCAATGGTAGAAAAATATTTAGGTCATAAAAGAGAGAAAACTGCTGTTTGTGAATTTCAAAAAGTTATTTTATGCAATTAGTAAAAATCCATTGTGGTTGAAATTGAATAGATCAGGAATAAATGATAGCATAGTGGGTGTAACACATCTACATATGTCATGTGTAATATGCTGACAAAGGCTTTTGGGATTTTCTCACTCCTCTGCATAAACGTTCCTTTAAATAACCCTAGAGGAAGAACTTGATAGGTGTCAGATCAGGTGATCAGGAGACTGGCATTTGTCTTACTATCTTATGACCAGAAAGTTCATATATATTATAGTAAGCATCCTACAGTTTTTGTAGCATTTTGATTTCTGTCTCTCTATGCGTTCATTCATCTTCTGTAATGGTCCTATCCAGCATAGCCATTGTAATTATTTCTTCTCTCCAGCAGGTCTCATCTCTTCTTTCTGTTCCTTGGATTATAATTTAAGGCTCTTTTTGACCATCATTCCTCTTCCATTCTTTTCAAATTATGTTACCATAATAACTACTTAGTTTATATCCTCTCAGCATTGTAAAATTCATTCCGGTTTGTCTTCGATTACTGCATTGGTGACATGTAATTTTGAAATCCTACGTGCTCTCCTTAGGAAGTCTTTTCCCAAAAATTGCCACATTCACATCCATAGGATAGTATCAATTCTATATTCTTCAAGTGCATTTAAAAGGTAAAAAGCTTTCTTCCCATGTTTTATTTGATTGTGAATGTCTCTTAGAGTTGTTCCCTCTGCAGATATAATGCTTCCCAGACATTTAAACTCGTACATTTCTGATGTTCCAAATATGCAGTTCTAGTCTTCTTGTCCTCTCACTCTCAGATATTCTGTTTACAAAAATCTCATATTGAGGCCCCATTTCTTATATTCCTCCTCTAGTTTCCTCATCATAACCAACTAATTACTTGATGATCTGCATACAAAAGCAAGAAGCCTCGTCAGAAAACCCATTCCTGAAATTTTCTCTCTCCATTCCCTACTTTGCAACTTTTATGTTGTAAAAATGAATATTGTATTAAGATTATGCTGATATTGTTACTGCTAGTAACTTGAGCACAATAAATTTTAGACCAGGGGTAGCTAAGCCCTAAGCTGTTTAATTTATTTATTGACAACACACTAGAAATCAATAAAGCACATGCCACAATTAAAAACATCAAGTTCCTGCCTGGTGTTTACTAATTACCTAGTAATGGGATCCATTACAAATGTTATACTGTTATACCAGTGAATTTAATCGAAGCAATTTCCAAACTTTGCAAAAGAATAAATATCTTTAAATCATAGATCATGGCATTCAAGAAAGGAAACAAACTATGGAGCAAAGAAAGACAAAAAATTATACTGAGAAGTGATAGAAACTGAAGTAATTAAAGTATTTGATTTAGAGATAAAGCTCAATAGAAGTAATGGTTGGAGTGAACAAATTATCAGGAACACACACAAAGTTTGGATAGACAGAGAATTTGCTTGGCAGTGGTTGAGACTAAATTGATGCAGGGTGTAGAAATATGGCTAATTATGTACTTGATTAACAAATTTCTCCAACAAATGTTGGAACTACCAAAAAGCCTCACCTAATGGAGTTGCACAAGCAAAACAAAGAAAAAGTAATAATAATTTTAAAATTTTGGTTAGAATAAACAGTTTAGAGCAACTAAACATCTTTAAACAAAGTTTAAACTGATAGGAAAATGTGGCTAAGTGTAACATCTGGACTAATAAGATTAGATCAGAAAAAATTGACTTATTGGGTACTTGGCCCCCAGAGAGTGAAAAGAAAGAGATTCCTAGAAATAAAGTTAAAGAATTGAAGACAGGACATATTTAATAGCTTCAACAACAAGTATATCTTTATAGGAAACTATAGATACACAATTATACAGAAAAAGGTGATATGGGTGAAGGAGGGAGCTACATAGGCTAGAACATACATAGTGAAATAGTAAGGAATACAGAGGGGCAGAAATTTAGAGGAATACAGAATGAGAAGAAAGTCATTAGCAAAGGATTTTTTTAATGTGGAGCAATCAAAATAATGAGAGGAAAATTGAGGCTTGAGAAATGGGGCAATCTACCATCAAATGTAGAGGGGAAATAAATGTATGAACTTGTAATCAAGAAGCACTCCTCAGTGAGTTTGAGAAATATTTAGGTCAAGCAAAGAGCAAATGCATTAGGAAAATTAATACACATAAACTAAACTTCTACAAACCTAGTTAAAACTGGAAGGGAATTGAAACCATCTTCATGTGTAAAATGGTCTGGGTAGCTCAATAACCATTCATTGAAACTGCCTGAGCCACTTGATTATGCAGCAATTCATGAGCATTTCTCACATATTAGCAAGCAATGACATATTTCTTCTGTGTTATTAAAAGATTGTAAAATAATAATATAAAATAATTGGACGACTATGAAGTTGACAGTAAATTCAGTCATTCATTCATTGTAAATGGTACTTAAAATTCAGCTCAGCCTGGGATATCTTAAACACAATAACAAATCTCAGCAATAGCTTTTAGTATGACAGAATAATTTGGCAAAAAATATATAAGTACACACACACACACATACACACACTCGCTTGCACATATGTGTATAAAAGCACCTCACAGGCTACATAGAAAATAGAAAGTGTATTTTATTTTCTCACTAAATTTTAAACTCTATTTTAATGGAAATTGTTACAATCATTGTTGAGAAAATTAAGACATTTTTTTCACCTTGTGCATTTCTAATGCAGTTGTTCGACATTTTGGGCTGAAGATGCTGCTTACAGTCAAACAAATATTTTGAATGCATAAAATGCACACTCTTTTAAAGAAAGTAGAAAATGCGTAGTAATTAAAACATATATAATCTCAGTTGAAAGTATTTTCTTTCATGCTAGTTTTTTTATTTTGGAAAATGGTTAGACATATACAGTACATACAATTTTTGCCTTCTCCAAACAATTGGCATATATTTAAAACGATGGAAGATTTATTGAAATATAAATAATTTAAGATTGTTTCAAATACCTGATTCTTGTGTTCAAATCCTTCAAGTAAACAATAGCAAGCTTCGGATTTTCAGAGAACTGATAAGTCGTCATAACCAAATGTTGCTAATTAAGGATGTAAGACCCTAAAATTAAATAGTTGATTAAGCCCTAAAACAAAATGGGGGATTTCACATATGTATTTATTTACATAAACTTCATAAGTTTAGGCTTTCTCTGTGGTATCCCTCAATCCAGAGGGGAAAATATCTCTTCTTATCCACTTAATTGTAATTCTAAATTTGCATTTTCTGTAATCTAAGAGACTGTGAAAATGTGTTACACGTTTTTCTGGACGAAACATATTTATGTCTGAGGCATAACAACCACTTTTCGTGCGGGTGAAATGTGGCTCCAAACGCCTGCACATTTTTATCAGTTCTTTTCTAAAATAGGTTTGAAATTTCGCGGCAAAGGTAGACTATTTGTAGTATTCCGCTGAGCCAATGTGGCGATTTAGTACTAAAACTGTACAACAGATGTCAGCCCGGACAGGACGTCCTCGGATTCACGCCAATGGTGTGTTGATGCCATTTATGTCTTGACCAATAGGAGACCAAATCCCACAAACATTCCAAAAGTTGACAGAGAGCAAGTGCAGCATTATGACAAGAAAAGAGATTTTTGCGTTCTTAAAAGAAATTGTGGGACATTCCTGAATGTATGTGCAGAACAATGTATAGTGTGTGCTAGTGAGTTAAATAGTCTTGTCTGCGTTTACGAAAACCTGTCTAAAGAACACCGGCAAGGTAAGAAATAGAAATTCTATAGATAATCGGATTGGTTCAGAGCTTTGTATTTGTTGTTTTGAAGTAGGAACACAGCAGCCGGGCATTTGTATGTTGTCATTTAAGCATTCAAACAAGTCCTGCTTATGTGCATTCCACGTCTTCAATAAAGGAGACTTGTTTTATAATTACGCAGTTGGGCATTTTGTTTTTCATTCGAACATAATGGTTACATTTTATGCGGTTTTGGTAATTATTTTTTGAGATTAAAATTAACCTTTAATTTCTTAAAGATGCGTTTAGTTTGGAGAGCTATAATCCTAGATTGAAAGTTGGTACCATAAAGCACATGTCCTTAGGCGGTAGGGGTATAACACGTGCAAATTTGAATGCAGGGTTTGGATTGGTTTTGGCGAACATCACTTTGCGCATGTTAAGTAATTACTGACGTATGTGAGGGGTTCTGCTGATTCTGTGTCTTTGTATTATAATACTACGTTACATGTCGTTTTAAGTCGGTATGAAATAAGAATAGAAGGTAGTCTTGCGCCCTTACGGAGTATTCCCTCTTGTCGACCTTCAGACCGCTCCCTGCTTATCTTATAATTTCTCCAGCATTCCACCTGGAAGGTAACGTATCAAAAGATAAGAAACAACATTGTCCTAAGGCTTTCAGCTTCAAAAAGACATTACGGTACTATTTTTGTTTCGTATATATTAATGCGGTGAACATTGCAAACATCGCGTATCAGGTCTTTTGTATTTTATGTATGGAAATGATGGAAGATGAGCACACATCTATTTTATAGCCAAGTCATTGGAAAAGCGATAGGAGTACAACAGTTTTTCTTCTTTTTTTCCCATATGTATAGCGCCCTTCAACTTTTAAGGTCACATCGGGGACTTTTAAATTGTGAAACAACTCTATTAACTGTAGGTTATCCATATTACGTTAATCAGTTTATATCATTACACGCGCGTACATTCACTCTCACATTCATAAGTCCAGATTCTTGAGGGATAGGGAATAATTCCTTTTAAAGAAAGATTATCCGCCGCAGCCGGGAATCAAACCCGGGACCGCCGGGTGAGAGGTCGGCTCGTTGACCACTGGACCACGGAGGCACTCTACGCCAGTATTGAATCAAATGAATGGCTATGAATTAAATAATATCGCAGCTCCAAAATATGAAAACAAATAGTGAATGATAAAATGACTTTAATGTTTTCTTTGGAGTTTAAGGTATTTTAATGGCTACTTCATACGGTCGTTAGCGAAATAATGCCCAAATGATCCTGTGTTCATTTAAGGGTAACCAGATAAAGACCACAATGAACTTAACGTAAAATCTGTCGGGATTGTGGTGAATGTTATATAATGAGATGGGACGTAAATGTCGCTAAGCGGAAGGTCTGATTTGGATGCGTTTAAACGTAATGGGACTGTCTCATAATAGGTATTTTTTTAGTTTTATGTTTTACTCATGTTTCTACTTCCCGCCGATTCTAATTACCATGTAAATCAAAATCAAACTTATTGAACGTGTTGTGTTGAACAATTAAGCCGAATTACGATGAACTTTTCTTAACATGTACCTGATTTAACACAAAGTTAAGAAATACCAGTAAACTGAAGATCTATTAGGGTACACTTACAATTAAATTAATTAGTTTATATTTATGGACGTCCTTTAACGGTTGTTCCCGGAGTTGGTTGCTGCAAAGAGAAAGTTGTGCAAATCTAGCGAAGAAAGTAAATTTGTGGTAATTTTAAATCTTTCACGGTGCTCTGAAAACAAATTGAAGGTAATTTCCGTATAAATTATGTGTAAAATTGAATACAAATTATATCGCATTCCGGTCTATTTCACCGGAGTTTAACATATGAGTATAGCAACTCATAGTGTGAATTTGACGACTTACTATTATTCTCTGAAGAAAGAAACGTACTTATTTATTTTCCAGTTTTAGTACGATCCGCGTGTAGACATGGATATCTATTCGATATGAAACTCCGATCATCTTTTCAGTTCGATTCTCCATGTGTAAGAGAGCTTAATTCGGATAAAATATCCAATGTAAACTTTAATGGTACAGCAGTTTAAATCTCTTGTCTTCATGACGATCCATTTTACATGTAAAATTGGATATAAACTGAGATCGATTTGGATTCCGCTCTATTTCATCATCTAGAAGTAGCTAGAGTGCGTTATTTTAATAAATCAATATATAAATAATCAATAAATCAATCCGTTTTGATCTGATAACCCACAGCGTCAATTTTTTGACGTATTTAATGCTATCCACTAAGAAAAATATTTTGCACTTATTCGTGAGGGTTAAGAGAATTTAGTATAATTTAAACAGTACTCCCTTGAATGCAAATATTTGATAGATATTCGATCCGATCATTTTCTCTACCAGGATCGAATTCACGATTTAGTTTAATCTGAGTTAGCAGTGTCGTAATGAGTAGGTAAAGTAGTCTCAGGTCGATTTCAGTATGCCATTTAAATATTAAATTAATACATGAAGGTGATTAGTTTGAATATTGACACTTTTTGGAGTATGACCCAACTCTTTGTACAGTAACATTTGGCATTGAATAAGAGACACTGTAGGTTCTTTGCAAACACTCCATTTACACATATTTAAGCCTTTTTGTTTTGGAAAGAAGGCTGTAATGGATGTTAACGAGAAAGCAAAAGGATATTTACGCTTACCCCCTTGTTAGGAATTATAGTATTAGAATAATTTCTGCCGCTATTTATCTCATATTTCAGTTCATGCTGCTATTTTTTTTTTGATCCCGGGATCAACTCTTAGAGCAGGCATGGAAGTTTGGAAAGAAAGTGAGTGGAACACATGCCCACTTAATTTAGCATATAGTATTCGCTCGATGCAAAATCGAATGTCTGCCTACGAATACCCAGAGACGTTTAATTGTGGTGTCTACTATCTTAAATTGAATAAAATAGAATACTTATATACTGAAAACATTCGTCATATGCAACATTTCCACTACCAACCTATGTAGGTTAGTGATAGAGAAAGTAAAATATTGGAAGTGTCAAAAGAAATCTACTCGATTTTGAGCTTGAAACGTCAAGCAGCTGTACATGAATTTACTCGTATATATTAAAAACAAAATCATGAATTAGGTTTCCTAGAAAGTTGCTGACATCACATACAACTGCTAAAGAATTTAGTGCATTTCAATATGAGAGATGTTTACGGCCAAGCTATTGGCGAAGTCTGCATTTTCACATGACTTAGGAAACAGTTCTTTCTTAGTTGTGCATTATATTTTGCTCCTCATTATAAAGAAATTTTCATTATTTTTATCTAATCTACTTTTAAAGTATAATGTTCAAGAACCTAGTAGCGCACATCGGACGATGAGTGAATTAAGTGGTGAAATTTTAAAATCATCCGGGGCCTATACAGCTTAAAGTTATCCGACATTAGTTTTTTTCGAGATAAGGGAAAACCCTGGAGAATATCCTCATCTGAGTAACTTACCCTGAGCGAGATTCGAACTCGGGACCTCTTGAATGTGACACACGCTACTCCGACACAGAAGCGGGACTTGGAATCTTTTATCTGAAGGTCGCGCGCTGTTGTTTTTTTCTGGAGGTTGAGTTTAGAAGCATTTGAGAAAAATATTAGTTAAACTTGTTAAGCGAACATTTCTATTGTAAGTAAAATACTGAAGTGAGGCATTGCACTACACACACATTCTTCTGTTACTGATGTGTATTTATTGTTGTAAAGTATTAGGTACCTTCTTGTTATCTGAAATACTTCAATGTATTTTTTTTTCAATGTGCGTATGTTGGTAAACGTGAATCCCCCCCAAAATTATAATTTTACTTTCTCTAGCACGTAGAAGATAAAGTATTGTATTACACACAAAAATTTGATACTGATATTTCATCGGAAATATATGTTTGAGGACCCCTGAATCCAAAAAAAGCATTTTAGAAAAAGGTCCGCGCGCTCGCGCGTGTGTCTGTAGAGAGCATAACTAAAAAAAATCTGTTAACTCCCAAACTTGGTATTTAAGTTCAGTATGTTCCAAGGATGCAGCACAAAATTTGCAGGAAAATACCCCACTCTAAATTATCCTTAACCTGAATCATTTTTCGAAATTTTCTAAAAGATGGCTAACAATTTTGATTAAAGATGTTAACATGGCAAATAAAATGTATCTACTTAACGGCCTGAATTTCTTGGGAATAGCCCTTGATATCCTCTTCATTCTGAATGAATATTGCATAACTGGTAAATCATAAGAGATAGACAAAAATTTACTACACAAAAATTGTATATCTCGTTAAAACACACTACTTATGTTATACACATGCTTTTTGTAGAACTAACCTTTTCCAAGATATTTCCTGTTATTGGTTTTAATTTTAAAATGCTTGAACTTTACTGCTGGCCGTGGAAAGAGAACCGAATTCAATGACAATCACATAGCGACGGCTTTTAAAAGATTTGACTCGTTTTAGTCTATTGTATACCCTTATTTCTCTTCAACTTATAACAAGGTAATAAGACCATTTCTGGTAGTGCTTATCTTGATTAGCATGATGTAGATAAAAGAATAATCTTTTGTAAGAATAGTTTGCAGAATTTATCAGATTTTAGAAAAAAGGTCCGTGTGGATGTGAACAGCATGGCTCAAAACGAAAAGTCGGTTAAATACCAAACTCGATATTCAGTTCAGCATTTTCCAAGGATGTGATGGATGCAGTCCTCCGTGATAATCTCTGGCTCCCAAGGTCGCGGGTTCAAACCCTGTGGAGGACGATAGGTATTTTCGGGCGTAAAATCCTTAGCAGGGGTTCCTTCGGAAGGGAAGTAAAGCCGCTAGTCCAGTGTCGTAGATTTACAGCACATAAAAGAACCTCAATTTAGATAAACAGGCCTCTGAGGAAAATTAAGCTGCGGACCATAGTGTTTATAGAGCGTCCATAAATAAAATTCAATTCAATTTAATTTAAGGATGCGAAACTAAGATTTTCCAGAATTTCTCTACCCCAAACTACCCTTTACATAAAACATTTTTCGAAAACATTGAAGGCTCTAACAATTTTGATTAAAATATTGTATATTTTGAGACCTACATTTTTTTTGTAGTAAGTTTTTGTCATCTCTTACAGTTTACCAGTTATGCCAAAATCATCCAGAATGAAGAGAGCTCCAGAGACTATTCCTAGAAAATTCAAGATATACATTTTATTTGTGATAAAAATATCTTTAAAATATGAAATTTTAGTTAAAATCTTAGAGCTATTTTTGACAAAATCAACATTTTCGAAAACATTTCAATGTAAAGGATGGCTTGGGGAAAAGTATTCTCTTGAAAATCTTCGGGTCGCATCTTTGAAAGAGCAGTTGGCAGGCTGATAGCCCGATGGTGTGATAATATACCCACCCATTCTTGCTAGAATTTAACCACATTATGACGGGATGTGAGGTTTGCAGAATTGAGGTTGGGGAGTGAAAAGAGGTGGCATGATTGCTCCTCAACGGTTGCCAGTCATGGAGCAACGGCCCTTGTGTATCGCTGGTGTAATATGTTGCAACATTTTATTATTTTGGGATTGAAAGATACACTGAACTTAAATACAAGTTTGATATGTAGCGTACTTTTCGTTTTTTGTATTATGTGTTCACAGATGCGCGGCGTGGACCATTTTCTAAAACTTTTTTTTTGTATTCAGGAGACCTCAAAACATTTCTGGTAAAATCTAGACATAAAATATATGGGTGGAATCTCTACGTAGTAGAGAAAGTAAAATAAGAAAATAGACATCTTGCTATTTTAACTGGAATAATGCTTTTCGACTTGAAGCAAATACAATTAGAATGTCGTTGGCATTTTTGTGTGTTTCAAATAGTAAAGTAAGTTAACATTTTAAATAAATGAATTACGTATTCTGCTTAACGGCTTACAAAACTGTAAATGGTATATAAAAAAGATGCAAAATATTCCACACCGTCGTGATCTAACACTGTTTAATTCCCTCTAAAATTTCTTTTCAATCATGGTTTCCCTATTTACACTGGTGTGGCAAAATATAATTATGATATATTGTAATCTACGCCAATCACGTAAACACATCATTGTTGGAAAGAATCTGGAAGGTGTGAAAAGGAGCGGACAACCTGTTTGAAAGTTAAATGTGAGATCCTTGTTTAACTATTTGAAACTCCTCTTTGCTCAAACATCATTGACGTCCTACTGACTATTTTTTCACGGTAAAATTATAAAACCCAAGACTAATAAACAGCATTTTTTAATTCTGGGATTCCTATAAACTGATAGCTTCATTAAAACAATGATACGTACAGAAAAGAATTATGAATTATGCAAAAAAGTATTATAAGCAGATTACTGCCCAGGGCATATTTACTGTTTAATATATAAATCGTCACTTGGAAGACAATACATGCAAGAAAGTTGGTGCTCTTGAGTCGAACGTTCCTAGTAGTTAAGTTATAAGGCAGTATTCGTTTCGTTGTTTCGAGTCGTATAGCTTGTTGAAAGAAGTGTGACACAGTTAAGAAAGATAATACATGTTAAGGAAAATAAATCCTGTTTGCACCCAACTAAGTCAGTATTACTATGAATAAAAGAAAAGGAAGAGATTGTGTTGAATTGGTGAATTAACAACAGATGTCATTAGGAAAATTGAACAATGTTATCCACAGGGGAAGAGGTGAATAAGGAAAGTCGCAGAAACACGGTTGGAGAGAAAATGCCTAGATGAAGCTTTGGAGCCGACAGTCTTCGGCACAAAAAATCCCAATTCCAGACAGATTAAAAAGGATGTTCTGTGACGCAGCTACCTGTCTGCATCCATTGCTTACAGAGTGACAGGAAACTCGCTTCCAAAAATTGTGAAGCAATAGATAGATGGCTTAACCGTTTCACTATGGGCGCAAGCAAAGACCACGAATTGAGTGAGACCCACGAATTAAGTGAGACACACAAACGTATTTGATCTGTGGATGGTTTCTGCGCGATCTGTTTGTCTCTTTGACGATGTCTGCTAATTGCTGAATTTTTAAACGGCTAGAAATCCATTTCAAGAACTTCGAGATGGAACAAAACGACTACCGCGTCAACATTCACCAGAGCTAACAATGGTATCTCAATGAAATAATCAATAGCGTATAGTTGCAAAAACATTGGGTAGGCATTTCCTTCTAATGCTGTTGGTGCTAACGAATACCCGGGATTACATATAACAACAGTAGCATTGATTCATTGCTTGCCCTAGTGAAATTTAAGACAGATATTGACCAATAATTCTACGTCTTCTTTAATACCTAAATAGTTCTTCTATAATTGTTAAATCCCCGATTGGATATTCTGGTGTCCTTCAAAGTTATTAATTGGTCGACGTCGAAGCACTTTGGAATTACTTTGGGACTTCCTCGTCATTTTGCGTCTTTCTGGAAGCGACCTATAGCGGTTGATTTTAGATTTTTAAATATATATTTCATTGCATGTCTGAAGGTTGGTGTTAATAATAACTATTTTTAAAATAGAACGAAATAAAAAGTATTTAAATCATTCATTAAAATACAGCTTTAAAATCCACATACACATTAAAATCTGCCTTAAACACACATACTAGAGGAAAGATAAAATTGTGTTAGCGAAGACACCCCCCCCCCCCCACAAACACACACACACAACTCATTCCACAGAGATGGCCGACCATAGATATGTCTTCCCTGACCAGTAAAAAATTGTCGACTATCATGAAGAGAAAGTGTACTCAGAATTTTGAACCTTGCTGAAGGATAGATTGAGGCATATCCAAAAGCTGCTAGAAGACTGTTGCAGAAGGAAAGTGAATGCAGTAGTGCAACTCCATTATCATTGTACTCCTTGACTTAATCAAAAGCAGAGTAGACACGGGCAGAGTAGACCGAGAGAGGTAACTTTGTGCAAGAGAGAAAACTATTTCATTTTCAATACATAATAATAACACTAAAGCTTTCACGGTCGGCGTTCATACAATACAATGTAGATTCGGACTTGTAGGCCGTGGTCAGGTGAAACTTCACCCGACGGGGTTTTTACCATTCAGCTATTTCTGGCTGTTTTCGTCATATAAGTGTCAACCCAGCTTCTTTGTTGAGACGGTGCAATAAATTACAGGTTGCTCGTTCCTTCTAGACGAATGACCTTTAGCGAAGTTACAGATAGCTGCCTACCCTTGATAAAGAAGCCAGCAAATAGTTTGTTACAATAACAAACAGCTCCTTATGCTTACGTTTTGAGAATACACTGCGTACATATCTGATTGCCGTTCCTGCTTCTATATACCAAAGGTGAGTGAGTGACTCGCATCTAAGCTCTCATTTACAAATGTCATTCGTCAAGAACTGGTGCGCGGCCTGTAACTGTCTCCTGACCGCGCTAGGAGCGCTGCGCCGGAATAAGACAATAGGGTTACCAACTTCTAGCTGCAATGATGATGATTAAATGGCCAAATTTTGGTCTCATCCTAGCCGACCGTTGCAATATGCGCACTTATTCCCATACACCGTTTGAGGACGATGTGGTGATCCAGTATTTGTAGTTTTTCGCTATTTTCTAAAGTTATGTTTATGAGGAAATTTTCTCTATTTTTAGGATGGCTATTATTCCCTTTCTCAAAGTTCGGTTGTTTACGTGACAGGTCACACGGACGACCTTTTCGCCCCTTTGCTCTGCTCGATGTAATGTATGTAAAACCAGCAGAAACATTGCTCAGGGCCGTTCAAACACGTTAGTTAGTCCCTTAAATTTGCACAACATTTATGACAACGCTATTAATAAGCAAACGTACATAATGAGAAACACTTATGTGCTATACTTATTGTTCCCTATCAAATTATTTGCACTTACTCATCTCCCATCCTATATATGTGTGTATAAAATTTATACACATATATTATGTATGTATGCATTATGTAGATATGTATGTATGTGTATATAATTTTTCAAGATTTACATTGTAAGAATGCGCTAATCACAAACAATATTTATATGACAAACAATATTTGAAGCGTGAATCGGCCGAAGTATGATATCCCGACGTCCGATTAAAAAAAAATAGAGCGGGAGAAAAAATTAAGAAATAAAATTCGCAAAAGGTAATTTAGAATGTAACGTGTATGCGTTCTCCGGTTTCTCCCGCCATTCTTTTTGCCCAGTGGCCCATCATGAATACTCTCTCTGCCCCCGATTCCGTCTGCTTTTCAACAGGCATCTGGCCCTAGGTGCTGGCCTGTAATTCCCCAGACGAGGAGAGTACATAACGAAATAAGAGGTGAAAGAAACTTTGAAAATTAGATAGAATAGCTTCAAAAGAAAAACAAAAATAAGTATTTAACACTCCTGGAAAAAATCTAATATATGTAATATTTGGTATATATATTGAATATAATAAACTTTTTAAGAAAAAAGCGCAATCAGAATAATAAAAATGATAGGAATTAATTTATAAATGAATGATGTTATAATTTAACTCATAACGATAAGCGATAGCAACGCCTAGGCGTAACAATGAGATTCTCGTAGATCAGCCAAAAGATAACAAGAGATAGAAATGGTGTCATTGTTTTTATTTATTTATTCAACGTCGCTTTAACAACTTGATAATTTTGCTTTGCGCGAAGCAAATAGTGTTAAATGACCGTCCGGTCTAGCTGTTCATTTAGCTAGCCTTTGCTTCGTCTCCTCACACCATATCACTTAGCTCCGTGACAGGCAGATGAGGTAAGCAATCTACACTAACATTATCTGTGGATAGATCGCAGCGCAATCGCTATTACTATTTTCAGTTTTACTATTGTTTGAGACTAACAGTGGAACTTTGGGTCATGGTATTAGATATCCAATCCGGTCTTTACCTTGGCGACTGAGGGAGAAAAAAAAGAAGAAAGATTGGTGTGTGTGTGTGTGTGTGTGTGTGTGGGATTTGAACCCAGGACTAGAGGTTACCGCCTGAACTATCCCCCTCAGTAAGACGTCATTGCGTTTTAGGACGCAGCAGACTGTTTCGACGCAGAAATAAATATTTGTAGAAGAGAAATTATACGTATGAAAAAGGTATATAATTTGTATGAGATTTGGTAAGTGTGAAGACTCGATTGTAAGTTATATTTGATTATCTGAGTATATAAGTGATATTTTCGTGAAGCAGAGTAGTGATTATAAGCTGTCCACCGATAATAAATATTGCATAGAAAGATTAAAGTATTTCAATTATATTAAAAACCCATCATCGGAACACAAAGCAAAGGTGTTTGAGATTTTGTTAGATTTGAATTTGTTTGCTTTGATCTTGTTTGATTTCAATAATCTGAGGTGTTCCATCCGCATGCCTCTTTCTATCTGTTCTGCAAAAAAAAAAAAAAAAAACTCATCATAAAAATATTCTTTTATCTACTATACTTTTATCTACATAATGCTAATCAAGATAAATGCTACCAGAAATGATCTTATTACTTAGTTCCTTATAAGTAAGGGAAATAAGGGAGTACACTAGGCTAAAGCGATAGTCAACTGTTTTAAAAACTGTTATGATCGTTATGCGATTGTCATTGAACTTCGGTTTTCTTTCCATAGCCAGGAGTAAAACAAAAGAGAGATGAGACGAACGAGGACATCATTTGAGAGAAGCTTTTTTAAGTGTTTTAAAACTGAAACCGATAACAGAGAATAGCCTGAAATTGTTAGCTCTAATAAAGACAACAAAAAATCTATATGAAATCTATATGATATAAACTGTGTTTTAATGTGAACTACATTCTTTTTGTTAAGTTTTTGTCTATATCTTACGGTTTACCAGTTATACAACAGACAACAGTCATTCAGAATGAAGGACTATTCTCTGGAAATTCAGGCTATACATTTTATTTGCCATACAAACATGTTTAGGTAATATATGTCATTTTAATCAAAATCATTAACCATTTTTGAAAAATATTCCATGTAAAGCGTAGGTTTTTTTTTTTTTTTTTTTTTTTGTAGTCTTTAACGCCCGCTTTGGGAATTTTCTTGAAAGTCTTCATGTTGCATTGGAAGACCCTAAAACTAAATACCAAGTTAGGTATTTAATGGACTTTTCGGATTTGAGTTATGCTACGCGCACGCACACACACATACAAACATACACACCGTTTTCTAAAAGTGCTCCTTTTGGACTCGGAGATCATTAAAAGTTATTTCCTGTGAAATATCGGTATCGAATTTTTGGATGGCTGCAATACCTTCACTACCTACTATGTACGTACATATATAATACTTTTAGAGGGAGTAATATATACTCTGATTAATAATCTCCGAATCACCACACTTTTCCAATTCCATTAAATACATTTTCTCCATAATTGTTGCACAACATTCAATATTTATATCGCTATATATCCCGCTGCACATGTCATAAATGTTTTACGAATAACCTGTGAAATTCTCTTTATTCTGGCTGAATTTTGTGTAAGAAGGGAAGAAGAAAGGAGTCTCTTCCTTAAAGTGATAACGCGAGTGAAGCTGTGGGTTCATTAGCAGGACCTTGAAATACGGAGGCTTTGCAGAATACTTCTCTAACTTTCCGTATATCACACCACACCCAAAGCCAGTACAAGAGCAGATTGACATCTATATGTGAAAAGGGACTCTTCGACCCAATGTGAGCTTAATGAATGAACGTCCAAAATTCCAAGTTTTCTTCCGATTGCTTCGACTTTTTACTGTCTCTACCACGTATATAGGTAGAGAAGGTGTTGCATCCCATCTCTAATACCGAGATTTTAGCGAGGATACAGTGCGATCCTTACAAACCTGAACAACTTTAATTGGCCATAATTTCCCTGTGAAATTTGTTTTTAAAAATGGGAGAATCAGTACCGCTGCTTCATGACTATTTTGACTATTTTGTTTATTTCGTTGGTAATTTAGTTTGCAATCGTAACAGAAACATGCAGTACTCACTTCGGGAGCGTGTTTTTATTGTGAAAGCGCAGTGGAAAACTCATTGATACAGCACAACAGGAATTTCGAGCAGATGTAAATTTTGCAACAAAGGCAAGAACTTTATGACATTAAGAACGCTAGTGTACTCGTCAGTGAGAGTGGAAAACATAGACCATCATTGAGCGCAGTTTGATGAAGACACTGAGTGAACTCTCCAAAGAAATCGTAGCATCGATTCAGCCAGGAAACTGGATATTCATATGGCATATGTCAAAGAGCTGCGAAGAAATCGGGATGGCGAGCAAACAGAGTGGATATGGTGCAGTAATTGAAAGAAGCAGATCATGAAAAACAATACGTTATTGTCGATGGTTTCCGGGTTCACTTATTGCAACTCCTTTCATCTGTCAAGTTACATCAACACCAAAACTTCAGATGCTGGGCTGTAGTAAACCTCCATATCATCAACACCATTGCAGGATGAAAAGGTTGGGGTGAGGTGCGGTGCGTGGTGTCGGCTTCCAGGTTTCTTGGCCCCAATTTTCTTTGGTATGATTGTAGACACTGCAGTTTATACGGGCAGCTTCAATACATTTTTAGAGTAGCTGGATGGTATCGTATTGACAGAAGGTTATTTCCAGCAAAATGGAGCAACGTGTCATACATCTACATCCTCCATGCAACTTGTAACCCGTTTCTTTGATAATTGAATAATAATAGACCTCGGACAACTGCTGAATTCCGTGAATCTAATAGTAACGAAATAAACAAGATTGGCGAGGAAACTCTTTGTAGAACGTCACAGAATATGGTGTGTGGATTGTATGGATGCCAGTTGATGATATTTGCTCTGGGGAACAATGAATAATGTAATCTCCCAATTGTGTATAATATTATCCCAAAATTACACATATGTCCAATTATTGATTCAAAACTTATGGTCCATTATAGTGGTTCAGGTTTACATATACAAGGTGATTCAAAAATACATTGACATTTGGGGATGGATTCCTTACATCAAAGCAAGAAAATAGATTTACATAAACATATCTAAAACCCTTCGTTTACGCGTAATCAGTTTATTAATGAAAGTTTATGCTCAACGGTTTTCTGGACACAATTTAACTATGTACATGTTCATTGAAAACTTTGACACATTTTGCCCTGCGGAATTAGCAAAATGTTCCCATGGTGCTTGTTTTACATTTGTCAATTGTGCAACACATTTCTCCCAGCACGCCTTACAGTTTCTGACTTCAGGGACTTCGTTCAGAACACTCTCCCAGACTTACTAGAAGATGTGCAAATAAGAAGAAGCACGTGGTTTACACACAATGGTGTTCCAGCACATTTTAGTCTTATTGTTCGAGATGCACTGGCTGATGTCTACCATGACAGATGGATAGGTAAAGGAAAACCAGTCCCATGGCCTGCGGTTCTCCCGACCTCATTTCTTTGGGGGCACCTAAATTGATTTATGAAGCAGTTTTACAGGATAAAGAAACTCTTAATCTACATATTCATGAAAGCCTGCGAAACCATACGACACCGAAAAGGAGTATTTGACAGTTCATGATTTGACGTATGCATGCGTGTGGAGATGCAAGAGGACATTTCGAGCATTTGCTATGGTGTTTGTATTGAAAACCTCATAACAGCTGACGTCAAAACAGAATAATATTCACTTTAAAATGTTTTGATTAATAACAGTTTAAATCTAATAAATCGAAAACGAAGGCTTTTGGGACTTTATTTATATTAAATTGTTTCGTGTTTCGATGTAAGGAACAAATTCCCAAGGTTTGTAAAAACATTTTTGAATTAACCTGTATAGATCGCATTATACATATTTTGAGACCTGTGAATAAAAACATTTAAATGCCTAACGATAGTTTTAAAGGATTTGACTAACACTTTAACCTAATGCATCCCTTACTTCCCTTCCATTTATAAAGAACTAAGCAATAAAACCATTTCAACTAAAGCTTAACTCGATTAGCATGAAGTACGTAGAAGAATAAGTTTATGTCAGAATGGATACAAAATATGTAAAGAAACTGCTGTGAATGGAAAACATTAAGAGTTTTAGAAAAAAGCCTGTGTGTGTCCATATGTCCATGAACGATAACTCAAAAACAAAAAGTCTGTTAAATATCAAAGGATGTGACACGAGCTGTAAAGAATTACTCCACTCCAAACTACCCTTTACATGTAAAACTTTTCGAAAATTTTGATTTTTTCAAAAATGGCTAAAGATTTTGATTAAACTACCACATATTAAAATGCTTATGTGACAAATAAAGTGTATATCTTGAATTTTTTGCGAATAGAGTTTGAAGTTCTCTTCATCCTGAATGACTTTTGCATAACTGGTAAGCCAGAATTCGCTTTTATAATTTATGTAATATACAATTTTTATGGAGTTAACCATTCCGAGATATTCCTTGTCATGGTTCAGTTTTAAAATACTTAAAACTTTTCTCATGCGGGAATATCTCAACTGTTGGCCATGCAGAGAGAACGAATTTCCATCACTTAGCAACCAGCTTTTAAGAGCTTTTATCATCGTTCTAACCTAGTGTACTCGCTTATTGTCCATCTATTTATATGGGGTAAATAATAAGATCCTTTTTGCAGATTATCTCGATAGGCATGAAGTAGATAGAAAAATGCTTTTTAAAAGAATAATTTGCTAAATGTAGAGAAAGTCATGTGAATGGAACATATTTTTGGTGTAGTAACTTTTTGTCTATCTCTTACAATATACCAATTAGCAAAAGTCTTCATTGAGAATGAAGAGGGCTTCAGAGGCTATTCCCAGAAAACTAGAGATTTACGTTTTATTTGTGATGTAACTATCTTTATTTCAGTATTTGAATAAAATCATGAGAGCCATTTTTGAGAAAATTAAAATTTTCGAAGATTTTCGCATATAAAGAGTTGTTTAGGATCAGGAGATTTTCTTGAAACTTTTCATGTCGCATACTTGGAAAACGCTGAACGCGGGCGCGCTCAAATCTTTTTCTAAAAATGCTTTTTGTGGACTCGGGGAACATCAAAACATTTATATGCTGTGAAATATCGATATTGAATTTTAGGTGGAATACAACACTTCTCTACCTTTTTTTTTTTTAAATACAGGAGATCCTTAATCATGTATTTCCGTTGAAATCTCTACCTATGTACTATGTATGAAGTAGGAAAAGCAAAAAGATACGTTTGTGTGTTCGTGCTCACGCGTGTATGAGAATAGCGTAATTAAACAAAATATCGGATAACTACTAAAGTACTATCTTTAAGTTTAGTATTTTCCAATATGCAACGAGAAGAGTTTCAAGAAAATCCTCCCACCCCAACCTTACCTTTACATAGAACACTTAAAAATGTTTTGATTTAAATATCGCACATTAAATATATTTACATAAGTAATAAACTGTGTATTTTTTTTTTTTTTTTTTTTTTACTTTCCTTTGGGGGGGGGCTGTGTATTCTTTTCTAAAGTCCTGTGGATTTTTAAGTTACTTCTTGCGATTGCATGGAAAGTTTGGTTAACCCTATTCCCTCTGCATATACAATGAAATGTGTAAAATAGCTACTTTTGCAAAGATTTATCTTGATTGAAATGAAATAGATAGGAAAATTAGCTTTCGTAAGAATATTTTACATTGTCTAGTAATAAATGATAGAAGGTAGAGAAGGGGAGGTGAATTTAACACAGACCTTTTATCTTTTAAAACATGAAACATGCAGTGTACAAGACATTTCAACTATTATGTGAACCCATTGTTGATTTTTATTCATAATTAATGCTTTTTAATATGGTAATATGAAATGCTCCCTCAGTTATGGTTTGTGGAATCCTAAATTTTTGACCCGAGCTCTCGATGCAAACATAAAGATATTGTTGTGCAAGCATTTCTTAATTTTAATCACTTTAAGAGAAAAATGGTTTCTGTACATATTAATGGAGTATTCAATATTTTCAAAATGAATTGTAGAAAATAATACTTGTCAACGTTTATTAATTTATAATTAGTGCACAACAATTTAAATCAATTCAATTGAAGCTCTCATAAAGGTTTCAAGTAATAAGCTATAAACTGTTGAAAAGGAATTGGAGTTGATGGAGTTTCTAGTTTAAGCAGTACTTTATCTATATGGTATAGGATAAATTTAAATAGCCTTTGTGACTTTAACATTGTTGACATTGAAAAAAAAAAAGTTATCTAACTTGAAAATGTGACTTTCAACTGTAATGAAATGCATAAAACAAAAATTTTCACTTTTTTGTCCAAATTTCACAGATACATTACCTTAATTCATTAATTATTTTGGTACATATGCTGTTATTCCTCTAATTCCTAAATGGGCTTTCATATCACCTTGACAGGGACCTCAACTGAAGTTATTTAAATAGCCGTGATGATCAAAGCGAAACGAAATGGCCTGGCCATCCATTTAACCTTATCCAATGCCGCGAGCTCGAATCCCAGAGATTGGAGTCGAATGCGCCTATGGTGAAAGGCGTAGAGGGCCCATGTAAAATAATCGGGTAATAGTACACTTGAATGCTACTAGGGTTTTGCCTGCATTGCTTGGATTTTGTTTCTTCTTAACAGTTTTATTGACAAACATAATTGCTTGTATTTGGTTGTTAGAAGTTAGTGTTATAAGAAATTAAAGGGGGGGGGGTAAATACATTAAATTGTGTAAAATATTGTACACCAGCCAATAAGGATTTAAGGAAACGAGATACTACTTTACGTTTGTGGTAGTATATTTGGGTTAATTAGGATCCAATTTAACATATTTTCCTATTTGATAGTTATGCGGCAGGTGTAAGTTGAACAGTTTAGCTAAATTATTCTTGCTTTACTCGTTCAAGTGTATGCTTCTGTTGAAATTGTTGCACCATTACGAGGAAAATAGTCTTAATCGCATCTCATTTGATAGCTCGAATGTAGAGCAGCATAAAGACTCCTTATACATACTATGTACATGTAGATATTCTTCTTGCGAGGGCAGAGGAGAAAGATCCTGGAAAACAAAGTCATTTTACACAATGGACATTTTGGCTTCAGACTGTCTAGTATAATTACAAAGGTAACTTCAGCTTGGCAGTTTAATTGGCTTTTCGAAAGGTTCATCCATTAAGCAGGTAAGCACAAAAGGGCGATAGCTAGCAATTCTAGACAGCATATGTTCAACCACTTTTCAAACAAAAACCTTACCATTGCAGCTTTATCCACAATTTGCAACCAGTTACGCAGATATTCTCTGATCTATGGCATGTGAAGGCAGATAGCTGTGTCAAGTATGTCGTTCTGAGAGCTTTATGTTCCTGGATTAAAATGGTATTCACTACACACTTGCTCAAAGTTACATCTGTCCGGTCTCTTCACCTTGACAAATCCGGTAGCTAACAGAAACAAGAATAAAAGAAGGACATCCTGAAGAATTGTTTGCAGTCATATACGCGTACAGTCGTACGCACTTGTTGGTTGAGTAAAACAAAAGAAAGGAGAACGCATGTTTTAGTGATTAGGGTAACAAATTCGTATATACACAAGCATTCGTCTGCAGTCTTGTCTGTTCCAGTGGCGCTATTTACACACGTCGATCGTGTATTGTGTATTTTGAATGACCTTGTTGATAACAGTGCTTACAGCTTCGTTCTGTATTGATATTGTAGCACACAAGTTCTTCAACAGTAATAATGGACATTTTCGTAAAGGTAGTTTTACAGCAAAAGTAAATAAATAAGTCAATAAAATATAATAAAAATAATACGTTTCTAAGAGCAAAAAGACCACAGTCTCTTTCAGTCTTATCTCTTTTTACTTTCTCTACACGCACTATGTACATAGCGTATAAAGAAGGTATAGCACTCCACCCAAAAATTCGATACTGATATTTCACCGGAAATATATGTTTTAGGGTTCCTGTATAAAAAAAAAGCATTGTCAGAAAAAGGTCCGTGTATCTGTGAACACAATAACTCAGAAATGAAAAGTCGGTAAAATACCAAACTTGGTATTTAAGTTTAGTATCTTCCAGGGATGCGTCACGAAGATTTTGAGAAAAATCCCCCACCCCAAACTATTCTTTACATGAAACGTTTTTCGAACATTTTGATTTTTTCAAAAATGGCTATAACGATTTTGATTACAATATCGTTTATTAAAGATATTTACCTGACAAATAAAATGTATATCTTGAATTTTCTGAGAATATCCTCTGAAGACTACTTTATTCTGGATGAATTTTACGGATTTTGCATAACTGCTAAACCATAAGAAATGGAAAAAAAACTTACGGCACAAAAAATGTAGAGCACGTTAATACACACAATTTATGTTGTATACATTTTTCTTGTGGAATTGATCGTTTTTGAGTTATTCCTTGTTTTTGATTACACCTTTAAAAAACTTTTCTTATACAGGAATTTGTCAACTCCTGTCCATCCAAACAATATAACTTCAGTCACATAGCAACCAGCTTTTAACTATCACTTTAACCTATGGTACTCCCTTATTTCACTTCTACTTACAAGGAAGCAAGTAATAAGACTATTTCTGCTATTTTTTTCTCGATTAGCATGAAGTAAATAGAAGCATAAGATTTTTAACAATAATTTGTTACAGAGATGTAGAGAAATTCATGTGAATAGAATACATCAGATTTTTTGTTATCCTGCTTCTTTCCGAAAATTTATCTTAATAAAAATAATCTATGGCCTGACATTTTCTTCTGCCCCGAACATTTTTTTATTCACCTTTCCTCCTACTGCATTTCTTTGTAAACTGTGTACTCCACAAATGCAATACCCAATTTCTTCTCTTCATCCCAATCAGTTTCAAACTGAAGTAGTTTCCTTCGTCTACTTCACATTGCTGTTACCTCACTTACACCCCATCGGCAGTTCGCGTTCGTTATATGGAGAGCCGCGTATCGCGCGTATGAGTGGTCCGCACACTGTTACACTGGGGAGTTTTCCGTTCCGTAACTCCCGCGTTATTTATGAATTATACTAAAATGCATCATGAGCTGTAAACATATTATAAGCGGTATCCATTCTGCGTGGAGACATTCTCAATATCCGGTTAAAATTTCCATTCGCACGCACCTAAGTCCTTGGTAAAGTTCATACTTTTTGTTTTAAATTGGTCGTAAGTTCGTCTATGGTGGAAAGTTTGTTTCTTTACAGTTTATTTTTAGGGTTCCTCATAAATAGAAGGTGCTCACAGTAAAATCCGGCATTTACCTTTTGAAATTGCTTTGACAGCAAAAACCGTCTTTGTCTTCCAATGAGTTTTCAGCAGAATGGGCTTTAGCTGTGTTGGAAATGTCCGTATTCTCATTATTTAACATTTGAAAAAAATGTGCAAGAAATCTCTGGCATCCATCAGAATTTATGTTATTGCTGAAAAAATTGGACTGTATCATCAACAAACCATACACCGATTTTGATGCCATATAACGAAACTTCATGAATTAAATGAGGATTCTCTTTACTCCAATACCTATCGTTCTGTGGGGCAACATGCCTCAATGAATTCATCCTTCATCTGAAATAAATAAATATATTAAATGTGGGTCAACGTACCGTCAAAGCTGTTTTGTAAAACCCAGTTTCAGAAATTGACACGTTTTTCGTCGTCACGACTTGTATAGTTCATAAATTAACAGACAACTCACAGTATCTGTTCGGAAATTTTTGCTAAAATTATCTATACACCTTTCTACATGATTCGATTTTTACTGTATATTGTACATCAATATTCTTTGTTCAAGCGTGAATTTGTCGGTACGATTTCAGTGGACTAATAACAAGATAATAACTAATATAAACAACTAATAGCATTTCTAAGTAAATCACAGATGTCTTGAATAAACTTTCACCTTTGAGGTGTATAATACACAAACTGTCTTTACAACACGAAAACAAAATCGGCTACCAAAATGCAGCTGATAAAGGTAATCTTGAATGGTCATTCGTCGCTAGTTGCGCAGAATAAATATCGAGGTCACTGCAACAAAGCGCGCCGTAATATAGAGTTAAAATGTCGAGGTCGCTAAAATACAACACGTCCTAATACATAATGTACTACGACTTGTATTACGATTTACTCAACACATCATCTGTAGATTTGAAGTCAAAGAACACACTGATTAGATTCTACTTAGGCGTTTGATAGGTTGTGGCACGACGACTTCTTTATACATTCCATGACAGTGGCTTGCCACTTTATTTGCTTAACGTGATGTCCAGCTATCTTCAGGATCGCGTCATGTCGATACCCCGTAAAATACAACTGGTGTGTCTCAGAGTAGCATTCTTGCCACAATTTTCTACGGCGCATATATATTACTGTTGATACGCGTTCTTTACTTATTGCAACTGCTGTAATTTGCTGATAGTACAATAACCTTTACTTGTTGCTCCGTTGATACTGCATCTGTAATCCTACAATCATCAAGATATTTTTCCACACTGGTTATTTTGCTGACTCGGTGTCCTCAATGCCAGTGAGTGCCAGATAACGCTCTTTACTTTATACAGACCTCTTCTCCAGCAAATCTTCAAGTCTACGACACGAAGATGCAATTGTTGCGTTTTGACCGAATAGTAAAATATCTGGGCGTTCACTTAACCTCGGTTAACCCGCATACTCACATCAACTTTAAACTCAACCAGGCATATGCTTGTCTCAATAAGCGTAATTCTATTCTAAATCTCAAATCCTGTCTATGAGTGCGATTGTCCTCTACTGTCATACAGGAGAATTCTGCGTCTACTCCTGGAATTGTGCTTCTCTTACTAAGGTCCAACGGCTCCAGGTGTCCCAAAGTGAGGTGTTGCAAGTATTTGTGAACGTTCTATGGTACATCCAAAATGCACAACTTCATCGTGAATTGGGAATCTCCGACATCCGAGACCACAGGCCACATCTTTACTACGATTTGCAAGTTCTTTGCCCATGTTCTTCGAGTGTCTAGTACTGCACATTTTAAACTGGGATGCCGTGCAGGTGCTGAGCCTCGTCTGCAGCTGCGCTTCTCGCAAGATATCCCTTACCTTTAGGTTTAAGACAAACAGTGTGGTACTTATTTCTCTTACCTATGATTGAATTAGTGTTCGTTTTTAGTACCCACGTATGATCATCCTCTTTAACTTGTATTCCTTAGAGTGATATTTTGTTTTTCTCTATAGCTGCAATTTGTATAACAGTAGGCCATGCTGAACAATTCATTGTTAATAATAAGAAAACGTTTACTTCACCGACTCTCGAAAATAGGTTCACTGCTCTTTATACCTATCCATTTCATACGCTCCGTTCTTCGTATCAACATGTCCTTTTACTCCATTCAGTTTTCCTCGCATCAGTGCAACTTCAGTGTCTCCACACCCTCCCAATTCCACATAAAACGCTTAAGTAATTTTTTTTATTTATTTCTGTTCTCGATGTTGCCAATAGCTGATTATACTGTGCCACCAATTAATCTCAATAATAATAATAATAATAATAATAATAATAATAATAGACGGCTTTATGACTATAGGTTTCCCTAACCAAACATAATATATAAAAACTTGATGTGTTCCATTTACATGACTTTCTCTCAGTGGCGGCTCGTGGGTTATGACATTGGGGGTTCAAAGAGACTAGGACTATAAACAACAAAATATTTAAAGTTATATAAATATCTTACCTTATAGCCGTTATCCCACATTATATGTACCGCCTACTGAAGTGGTGCTGATGTTTGAATGTTTGTACTTAAAATCCATCCTTCTATGTTTCTGGATAGCAAAACGGTCTATCACCTCATTAAAATCCTCTAGCTGGTAGATTATCTCATTTTCTATGGACAGTATTGCAAGTACATTCAGTCTATCTTCATCCATCATACTCCTTAGAAATGTTTTTATATTTTTGACGAAGAAAAACATCTTTCCGCTTCAACTGATGACATTGTGATCGTAATTATCAGTTTAAGGAGTTTGGTAACCTCGCCGAGGCAGTCACTTAAATTATTTTCCAGTATAAACCCAAGTAAATCAGTTGCACTCTTTACACTTCGGCAGTCATCTTTGGCATAAATTGTACTAAGTTCTGTTTCTCATTTGGTTTTATCAAGAAACGGGTATGAATTAGTAATATAGTCCAAGGTTTCGTCTGGAGACACTTTAAGTTTCAGAAATGTTCGTATCCCAACAAACGTTGCAGCTCTCAAATGTCCAGTAAACTGAAATCTATCTGATGCTTGATTAACTATTACGTTGCAGACTTCCGTTGCCGCGATAGTTCTAGACTGACGAAAATCAGGGTCAGAACACGGTTTCTTTGCTAAATCCTGGAGCGTTTTCACTTTTTTCAGATATTGTGTCAACGCTATCTCTTATTATATTTATTTCATTGATGAATATAGCTACAGCTGTTTCGATCGAAGAAGAATTTACAGTTTGCATTTGTAGTACATTGTACAATATTTCAACTTGTGGCATAACTCTATATCAAAAAGTATAGCCAGAAACTGAAAGAAGGTAACTGCATTTTCAGTCGAAGTCCCTGCGCTTGGTTAATTGTGGAAGTATGGAGGCTTGCATCCTCAATTTTCTCCAGATATTCAATAATTGTATCCATGTTTTCGTGCACTGTTCAGAGTGTGCGAGAATTGGAGTTTCGTCTGTTTGTTGAACCACGTGGAAGTCGTCTGCCAACAATCTCGTCAAGAATTTTAATTCTTTGCGGAGAATGGCGAAGAAACTTGGTATGTCAGCAATATTTGCGAAGAAAACCCTGACTTCTTTGTTCTGACTCGCTGCTTGGGACATTATTAAATTTAATTGTTGAGCATAACAGTGTATAAAATAAGGATAAGTGTTCCTTACGAGAGCCAGCACACCAGAATGACGTCCACTAAAAACGCTGGCGTTTTCGGAAATTAATTTGTTGCTATTATTCCCTACAACTTCTTTAAGGACATTCATAATATGTGTAGCTAACGATGTTGCGTCATGTCTGGAAGGATATAAGAAAGTCCAAAATCGCTCCACTGGGTTTCCACTTGGCAGAACGTACCTTGTAACAATTACGAGCTGACACTTAGATGAAACGTCCGTCGTCTCATCAGCTGTAATTGATACAAAATCTGCATTAGAAATCTCAGAGAGAATGATATCGCAACTCACAGATAGCATGCTGTCCAACAATTCATTTTGAATTGTCTTCAATATCCCTAAAAAGCCGGAGGCTATTTTAAAATTTTCTTCAACAACATTATCCAGAACTGACACGAAATTAATTAGCCCTCTAAATATTCCAGGGTTGTTAAAATTCGTCGTTTCATAATGGGCTCCCAGAACCACCTCGAACTCTCCGCAAAATTTGATACAGTCAATTTTTGGCAGCACACATCTAGTTTCTCTTACTTGCTCGTTGTGCTATTCTAAGCTCCTACGAAAAGCACTGCTGAGTTATTCCCTTATGTCGTCTTTGCCCAATACTGAGAGATCAACACAAGAATTGACATGTAATTGTGATCCGACATGTCTCTTAATTTTCTGAGACAAGTGTCCCAAACCCGCTATTCCAGATTTTGTCCAGCTAGTCTTTTCCTTTAGCAAAATCTAAGCGGTTAAAACAACACAACCTATTTATAATATTACGCCCAGGCAAGCCTGCATTTCTTTCGTATATTTCGGCTTCAAACGAGCGTGAGTATTCCTTGCCGTTAACAGTTTGCTTTTGAATTATAGAAAGATGAGGTTTGGTCTGCCTGTTTTATTTTACACTTGTTTTTTTAGTGAAAGTTTAGAAAAGTCAGTTTCTAATGACATTTTACAATGTTCATTTTCCTAGCTACTTTTGTAAAGTCAATGCAGTATTCACCACCACACACTCACACACACTTTCAATTTAGCACACCTTTTAAATAATTTTCTTTGCCTGAAAACTGTGCATAAAGCCAATAATGAAACTTTGAATTCATATGCGTTGACAGACAACGCAAGCTCGCGAAAGGAGGCCGAGAGGAAAAAGACACTCGTATAGCTTCGTGAGTCATCGCTTGGATTTCAGGTTGTCGCTAAGACAAATTTTAGCGACTGTTGAATGCATTTCTTGCTCCCTCCTCCTTCCATCTCAATTCCCCTCACCCTCAAACTCACGCTTACTTGGGTTCTATGAGGCGTTTGAACACATCACGAAACTAGGCATTCCATCGTCGCGCCGCGTAAATATCTAACAAGATTTCTTCTCATTTCAAAGGGAATGAGAAAATTATATTGTAATACTTTATTTACATATTATTACTGACTTATAAGGGAAGAAGTTTACTTTGAATTTTAATTTTATAAGGGGTTATTGAACCCATGAACACATAGGACGAGCCACGCCTGCTTTCTCTACATTTCTGTAACAAATTATTGTTAAAAAGCGAATGCTACTTTCTACTTCAATGCTAATCGATAAACATTAGCAGAAATGCTTTCTTGTAACCAGAAAGGAAATAAGAGAATACACTTGGCTAAAACGACATTCAAATCATTTAGAAGCTGATTGCCATGTAGATGAAATCCGTTTCTATACATTACCAGAGTTAACAAATTCCCATATGTGAGAAGTTTTGAGAATTTTAAAACTGTGTGTTTTAACGAGATCTATGTTTTTTGTATAGTAAGCTTTAGTGTATCTCTTACGGTTTACTAGCTATGCAAAATCCAGCAAAATTCATCAAAATAAAGAGGTGTTCAGAGGCTATTCGAGATTTGTGGAGGATAAAGTGGCGCAGGACCGCGTTTTCTCCAGCTTCTCCGTGCTCCATCTGCATTCCATGTACAGTCATCGCTTGCGGCGCCACAAGGAAGATGAACATCTTGTGCACTTTGAAAAAAAAATTCTCCTGGCGTTTGCTGGGCCGTTTAAGGCCCCTCCCATGGGAACTCTTTTTACGCAGGAACCCCAGAGGCACGGGCATTAGGCGGTTCTTGCCGACGCTAGAATGTGCTTCTGGAATCGTTAGGGACTCCGTTCATGTTAGCTCATATGGTCGTTGATCTGTCACCCTTCGGATCTCTCCCTCTCTCCTACCTCCCAGGAATCACATTGAAACCAAAAAGGAGTATTGTAGCCTACTTACAGTGCCGTACTGTGCTGCGTTGCGTTGTCCGGAGGCTGCTCCATCCGTTTACTTCCTCTCAGTGCTAACCCTGTCTCTTGAACACATTTGTAGCAGAATTTAGAGATGAAACTGCGAACTTTTTAAGATCACAGTCGAAGAAGCAGGACTTGTAGCTGTTCGAGATCTTCCGAATATTCCTTTTATTTAATCGGAAACAGCTCCATGAGTCACAAACTTATCGCAAAGCTACGTAATTGAAAAGCGTGTAGAAACTCACGCTTCCACGGATATTGAACGTTCCAACTTCAAACTTGGACCACCATTTTATATCAGCTCAAACATAAAGACTACCAAGGCCATTTTTATTCACTATCGTCCGTCACATGTTAGGTACCTAATGAAAACATTAATCTACCCATCTCGCAAATAATTCAGCGCCATTTTGAGAACAATATGCAGCTACTATTTTTAAAGGGTTATAACGTTTTCCCTGTATATTGCACAGATTATATTGAAGTATATTCACATATTATCGGTTCTTCGGAAGGGAGAAGCAAAGAAAACAAAATTCTCGCTTCGCCATTTTCTAGTTTAATCTTGTTTCGACACGGTAAAATTTCCAAACCTCGTAGTGTAATATTGTATCAACTGATTTGCACTATTTTATGCAATTAGTTTATTGCCACGTTGGCTTTTAAAGCCAACCAAGGATGCAGATACTCTTATGGATTTGTTCGCTTGTAATTGCCGAAAGAAGTGTGCTTATTCTTGAAAAAAAGTGTGCTTATGCTTTGCCTTCTGGGTAAGTGTTCACAACCGGAATTCGTGTATGCAGTCAGGGAAAACGAAAATAAATCCTAATCATGCCTAATGGGCAACATAAAAAACAAGGCTTAACTTCGCAGCTGAACCATTCCTGTGAATTAGTACATTATTATAATTATTAATAAATAATTTTAATCTTTCTGGTATTAATATGCAACTTTAAAAGCCAATTGCCATTAAATACTGACAAATTGACAAAATCCCTTTCACCTTTGAATAATAATCGACTTTAGGAAAAGTTCAGTGTCATGCTATGGGAGCTGCGGATTTTAACGGAAGAAAAGAAAAGCAGCTTTAGAGATAATGCCCTCTTCCATTTTCGTGAAAGGTTTGTGTAGAGATGGTAGAAGATTAGCGTTTCTCAGTAAGTACCTAGATCCGGGCATTGTCGTAGCTGCGCATTATCATCCTTCATTTGTCTGTGCTAATGGCTTTCTGCCTCCATTTTATGGGATGAGACAGCAGGGTGCGTACAAAAAATTCCGGGAACAGCTTAAAATCGACTGCTTTCTCAGGTAGAAGCTTTTAGCTCGTTTCGAACACTGGTAAAAAGAGAAGTAGTAATGGTGCTGCGAAAAAAACCCGGTAATTTTCAATGTCAGCATAATCGATGATTAGTGAATTTGCAATTATCTTAGGTATTAGCGCTTAGATCTTCGTGGAGGAGCGAAGAAGTATCTCTTGATTACCCTCTTTACAGCTGTAAATTGTTCTTAAAATATCCCAATTCAAGACCAAATGATGCTATAGTCATTGAGACAATTTAATGCTCGCAAAAACAGTATGTCCTATAGCTCATTCGGTAGAAAATCTGATTGCTCTACGAGGGCCCCGGGTTCGATTCTCGGCTGAGGGTAGAGCATTTTCTATAGCCAAGATGTTCTAAGACTCCCCAGAGTCTGGAAGTGTGAATCTGTTTGCGTGTAAATTTAAAACGATTACTCAGAGATATAAACAGTAAACGAATAAACACCATTGCCATGAGCAAGTGATCCAAAGGAAAGGGGGAGGGGAATAGCTGTCAATATGACTTAGATGCTAAAGGCGGCATATAAATGGCGCCCCCCCCCCCCACAACGTGTGATCATTCCGCTTTTATGGTTATGAAGGAATGCATATAGCTTATTTATATTCTGTTATATGTCCGATATACACTGATACCGGTAGCCCAGGTCATTAAAACATGGACTCGTGAAGTCTGCGGTCCAGATCCAGCAGATTTAACCGTCTTACCTGACGGTCTTTTGCATGTTCTGCTCACAACAGGAAAAGCGGGATAGTTACCCTTAAATTAGACCCGGAAGTTTACTTCCCGAATTTCATTTCGCAACTATCATTTCATTTATCACCATTGTCACCGGCTATAGTGTCATGTGCAGTAATTGCGGACGTTAAATATCATTCTTTAAGTCTATTATCACTCCACTCTTAATACCAAACCAGATGTAAATAAATGTCATTAATTAACTAATATCCTATACGCGGGAACCAAAGCACAGCATAGTATATAGCTAAGCCTGCCATTCGTCGCTCTTTTTATTTTGTCAAGTGTAAGAACATACTAGCCCTCCCTACTGTAATGGTTATCATGCTAACTTCATATACCCAAGGTCGCGGGTTCAAATTCGGCGGAGGACGATGGATTTTTTCGGGCGTAAAAATCCTTAGCATGGCATCCTTCGGAAGGGGAGTAAAGCCGTTGGTCCCATGTTGTAGATTTACGGCACGTAAAAGAACCTCAAGCCACTGAGCAAAATCAAGCGGTCTTTCACGCCCAGTATGGAACGGGACGCTAAGAACCATAGTAGTTAAAGAGCGTCCATAAATAAAACGCCATTTCATTTTTACTAGTTTAGATCACAGTTAAACATAAGTCAATGTCACATGTATTTGGAATACATAATATATAAGAATAATCTCTAGGTAATATTATCTTAGCATACTAGCTGACGAGTTAAAAAGAATACACCATCCATATAATTATGGCCCTTGGAATATATATATGGGGAAGTAATGCACCGCATTTTATACACATATATTAAAGACATTTACATGACAAATATCCTCTAGTCCTCTTCATCTGAATGACGTTTGTATAATCGGTAAACCGTAAGAGATAAACACAAACTTACTAAACAAAAAATGTAGATCTAGTCAAAATTCAGAATTTATGTCCTTTACATTTTGATGTGGGGCTAACCGTCTTCGAGATATTCTTTGTTATTGGTTTCAATGTTCAAAACGTATTCTTTTTCTCAAACAGGAAGTCGCCCATGTTTCTTTTACTTTGCTCTTGGCCGTGCAAAAAAGGAATTTCAATAACAATCGCACAGCAACAGCTTTTAAAACATTTAACTATCACTTTAGCATAGCCTTAGTTCGCTTCTACTTATAAGGAACTAAGTAAGACCATTGTGCCAATGTTTATCTTGATTAGCATGGAGTAGAAAAAATATTAATCCTTTGGAAGAATTTTTTAGAACAGGTAGAGAAAGTCATATGAATGGAACAAATCAGATTTTTCCTTGTTGAAGTGCAGTCACGCCGTATTCCAAGTCAAATATTTGAATCAAGTACATCAGTGTATTAAGATTATCGCAGATGCGGCCCCCAATCCCTGGGGCAGAGCACTGCACGCAGGCCAATGTGAACCTTGTGAAGGAGGGATGAGATGAAGGACTCGGATTGCGACCAAATCCGGATGATGGCGAAAGCATGGACAGAGTCCCTAATTTTCCAGATAGCAGCTTTTTGGCCTCGCCAGGCGCACTCTTACAAGCCTCTGAATTGCGCTGCGAGGAAGCGCTCCTCCTAAAGGATCTTGGAGGCGGTCCTGGCCGGGAGACCCCCGCAAAGACGCCAGGAAGAAACCTTTTCCAGACCGTAAATCACCGTCCAGCCACAACCCACCGACACCGTCACCTCGTCCTGCAATCGTGAATTAGATGATAAGGAAGCGATGGGTACAGGAACTGGCGGACAGAAACATCCTTGGACCAGTTTGGGCGATGGCCTGCCATGGACCCTGGTACCTCCCGAATGCGAGCCAGGGACGCTACCGTTCGGTGTTAGTGTAATTAAGTTTATATACAGGGTTTTCAATAAATAATAATGTTAATAGTGCATAAGTGGGGAAATATGAAGCCTTAAAGGAGTGTGATTCGGAACTAAATAAATGACTTCAGGAAGTTTCAGGTGATAACACAATTTATAAAGTTCGGAAAGTGCAAGTAAGAACCCTCGGGCCGATCTTAAAAAGTATGCTGCATCCAAAAAACATAAACAAAATTCGGCACCTGGAGGTCCCGGGTTCAATTCCATGGTAATATGGATGTGAGTGGGTGCGTGTGTGAAATCCTTACTGTAAAAGTTCAAAGAGTAAAACACCAATGCTTTAGTTCAATAGCCCCTATATGACCTAGCAGTTAAAGGGGCTATAAAAATGGGAAGAAAAGACAGAAAAGGAAAAAAAAAAAAAAAAATTGGCAGCAGTAGTTTCTCAACCAAATTAAAGACGTTATGTCCCTAACAAAATTAAGTCGATTTAGTGAATTTTGAGACTTTTAAAAAATAATTCTGGCGAAATGTGTGTAATAAATATGGCAAGCCTGCGTAACGAGACATAAGTCCATGTTCCTTGGCTAACACGGAGGGATACAATAGTTTTGTTTACATAAAGTCTGATTTTAAAGCTGAATCGCCAGCAACTATTAATTAATTTAATAATAATAATAATAATAATAATAATATGCTGATAATGGAGATAAAAAGAAGACCGTCACATAAGAAATTAGATTTGTGTTTACTTTTATCTTTCTTTTTTTGGCAGGTTTCTAATTATTGGTTTAGGATCTACATTTAAAATCTAGCGTCAGATTCCATTTAAACAGCAGGTTTGTGTATTTCTCGTTTATAGACATGTTCAGGTTATAACTTTCAGCTTAGCTCCGAGGAAAAATAATCATCTCATTCTTTATTTGGTGCACATGGTATTCTTTTTGTATGGGGTGAGGGATGAGTGAGTAGATATTAAGTTGTTTTCCGCGATTAAGGCCCGCGAACGTGCCGAATGGTATACTCGGCTTTATTTTAGTGAGAATGCATTATAATCCTTGTCAGTTTTATCCAGGAGGCGTCTTAACATCCTATTTTTCAAAGTGCGAGGCAAGTTCCCCGCAGAAATTCCATTGCTGCTTGCCAAATGTTGTTTTGCCTTGGTAGAAAAACTAAAAGAGAAACAAGTTTGGAGTGGTTCGATTCCAGTGGAATTACGTACTCGTACTTGACACAGCTTAATCTGTGCCGGCATCTGAGCAAGCAAAGAGCAGAGCTCTTTGTAAACTCGCTCTACAATTAATAGAAGCAAATTCATATGCCCAGAGAGCAGATCAAACGATTCCAGTTAAACTGGAGGTCACCATTAAGAGATCCTTGCCCTGTTTTGCTATAAATCATCAACAGCATTTTCGTTTTGCGGTACCATCGGAATCAGTTTAGGGAATTTTGAAGACCTCTCTAAACGTATTTTTTGGATCGCTACTTGAGACGTTTATATCATTTCATAATTTGCAACAAATAGTTTTTTTCATTGTACATGTTTGAGCCCCAAAAATTCAATAACGAGATTTCAGCGGAAATACACATTTTAGAATCCCGTATCCAAAAAAAAATTAAAAAAAGTTTTGTGTGTGTGTATATGTGTCCGTGTGTCTGTAAATGCGGTAATTCAAAAACGAAAAGTCGGTTAATTAGCAAACTTGATATTTAAGTTTAGTATCTTCCAAGGATGCAACACGAAGATTTTGAGGAACATCCCAAAATACCCTTTACATAGAAAAATTTCGACAATTTTGATTTTCTTAAAAATGACTAACGTTTTGATTAAAATATAGTATATTAAACGTATTTACATGACAAATAAAACGTATATCTTGAATTTTCTGGGAGTATAACTCTGAAGACCTCTTTGTTTTGATGAATTTTGCTGAATTTTACACAGTAACTATTTAACCGTAAGAGATAGACAACATAAAAATGTAGATTTCGTTAAAACATACAATTTGTCATATACTTTTTTTTGTTGCATTTAACCATTTTTGAGAAATTCCTTGTTATTGGTTTCAGTTTTAAAATACTTATACGTTTCTCATAAAGGAATTTGTCAACTGCTAGTCATGCAAAGGAACGGATTTCAATCACATAGGAACCGGCTTTTAAAAGGTTTTACTGTCGCTAAGCGTACTTTCTTATTTCCATTCTACTTACAAGGAGGCAAGTAATAAGACCATTTCTGCTAATAGATTAGCATGAAGTAGATAAAAGAAGAAGTTTTTCTACAATAATGTGTTACAGAAAAATAGAGAAAGTCATGTGAACGGAAGACTTCAGTTTTTTTTTTCTATGAAAGCTAATCTTGATTTTAAAAATATAGTTTATTCTGAAAAAGGGGTTGTTAACTTTTCTGTAATTTTAGAATGATTTGGAATTGCGAATTTCGTCTTCGCCCGAACGCTTTTTATAGACTATTATATTACATGTGGAGAATTTAGAACCTAGATTTGGAGGAAGTTAGCAAGGATGCTAGGCTGTTAAGCAAGGATTACGATGAAGAACTTAACGTGACGGGACGTATCGTGAAATAAAGAAATGTTACTAAACTAGAGGGTGCACTTAACGTAAGGAGAATGATTTTGGTTAGTAGTTGTATCTATTACTTAATGCTATTTCTTAAAGTCGATTGGTTCTGATATAGTGATATAAACAACACAATGGGAAGGACAAATTTGACATTGATAAACTCTTAAGTTTTGTCGCAATAATTAAGTCAACCCCAAATACTTCCATTTTATGCAATGTAATAGCATTCATGTTACGTCGGGGTCAGTTGAGTCACATTGGGTCATACTTATCGTAATCCCGGCCTTAGCCTTACGTCTCTGTTACCAAATCGACGAACCCTATTTCAATAAAGACAGAGGAATATTTAGGTGGTATTAATGGATATATTAATGGATCTACGGTTAATATAAAGGGTGGAAAGAGCTATTAATGTGCGCTTTTTATTTTAGTTAACTTTATTATTACTGCGATTATTATTATTATTATTATTATTATTATTATTATTAAATACTGTGTATTTTACAGTTGTGCTAATAAAATATTAAAATAATTCCAAGAGGTACAGCATTTATATTGGGAATACAACTCAGCAGTTGCTCTCAAATTCTAAATTTAAAATGTAATATATACATAAGAAAATATAACAACACAATGCTTTATAGACTTCTTTTGCGGTCAAGTGGTCAGCGTTCTGGCTTCTCAACCCAGAGGTCCTGGCTGGGACAGGGAAGTTTTCTTTAACAAGAATCTATCCCCCACAGTCTGAAAGTATGAATATGGTAGTGAATGTGTATATCTGTTTAATATATAAAACCGAAAATGCACCTTTAAGAAACCATACAATTCAGCGAGAAAATGCCTTTCAAATCAAAGCCCTCGATGTGCCCATAGATGTTAAGGGGGGATAGATAAATATAAATGAAAAATTAAAAATGAGCAAAAATGCTTTATAAACGGAGAAGATCTATACAAGCGGATTGGATCTCACGATGGTCGTGTTTTAAAGTGTTATGGGGAATCTCATTCAGTAATGAGTCTTGTAACTGGTGATCAATGAAGGACATGAACAGTCAGTATTTGACGACTAGAGTGTAAATTCCACTGGAGTTCGAAGGTTTTTGTGAAGTGCTGAATTGCGGATATATCAGAAACATCTGCTATGATCCGTAGGATCCAATTATGGAAAGTCTGTATTGTTTTGACTTATAAATTTGAAGCTAGGCCCCAAATAAAGATACAATGCATTTAGATACATTTGATTAGACTGCAGCGATTGAGGTGAACAACGAGGGGTCACCCCACTGGGGATATAGCAGGATCACCTTCCCACTCACACTGGAGTTCGGTACAACACCTAGTACTGGCCGATTGATTTGGGGTGGGTTAGTCCCTAGCCTCACGTTTAGGCACCAGGATATCCTTTTCCACCAGTACGGGTCTCCACGCACTGCCTACACTTAGGTGGGCACTTTTATTGACTGACTCCCTCACTACTGGGAGGCTGCCCACACGAGGGAATTTAGGGATGGTTCGGGACCCTGGGTGCGCAAACCCATACCTACCGTAGTAGACCCCTGGAGGAATTCATGTTGGGGCGACAAGCAAAGAGAAGATGGAAGAAGTTGCGAGACTGGAATTTTTCTCCAGGGGAGAAAACTTTGATTGATTGTTGCAATTCCTCGTTATTGGATTGCAATTAAAGTTAAAATTAATATTCGTACCTAAGTGAAGTTAAAATAAGTGAGTCCAAAGGAAATTGTTAATACAATTGTGGATATAAAAGAAAAAGATTGAATTATTTATTCTAAAATATTATAGACTTTTTGATTGGAAATCAAAAGCACTTTATTATACTAAATAAATATTTTATCCTCCTCCATTTGCTGGGAAAATAATTATTGTTAATAAAATTATTTGAATAACACATTTCATTTGAAGCCAATGTAGTAACTTTGTATACAAATTGGACGTTTAAACTGTGGATCAAAACAACCGCTATTAGAAAATATATGCTTGTTATATTAATGGTTACCATATGCGGCGACTTCTTAGATCAGAAGAAATTACTTTAGAAATCGCTGACTAAACACTTTTCAATATTTAAAGTATATCGTTTTCATATATAAAATCAAGGCGAAAAAATAATGATTTTTTGTTGTTTAATGCCATTAACCTGGTAGGGCATATTGGACAATGAATGAAATCAGCGAAATCTTGCTCAAATGAGTCCGGGGTCCATGGAGCTTAAAGCTACTCGACATTCATTTTTCAAGATAAGGGAAATTTCCGAGAGACTCGTTCTAACCGAGTGATTTCTTGAGGATCACGGAGGACGCCTGTCAATAATTATTATCTAAACTTGTAATTATTTGAAAATCAAAAGGTCTAGCGGCCAGACAACAATGGAGTTATTAATTTTTAAATAAATCATTCTTCATTGAGATTGTACATATCATGGCGAATCTCACTAAAAGGGAAAGATTACAAGTATTATTGATGGTTATGGCG
Organism: Hymenopus coronatus; assembly: GCA_030762935.1. Lineage (NCBI taxonomy): Eukaryota > Metazoa > Arthropoda > Insecta > Mantodea > Hymenopodidae > Hymenopus > Hymenopus coronatus. Next base: position 55,123,694 of record CM060898.1, read on the forward strand.
ATAGGGAGAGGACTCAAAAAAAGGTGAGTGAGTTGAGTCCAAACAAAAAGTAACAGTTAACGGTGTCAAACATTGTCAAGAAATGGAACGACCCGATAAAATCGGAAGACCAAAGGCTGCTACAAGTGAAGAAATACATTAAATAAAATTCAATACTGTATAAATTTTCAAACTTCAATGTTAGAAATGTTACAGTACTTTACTCTATTTCTCAGCGTAATCACTATTGCTATCAAGGTATTTATTGTCACTGGTACCGGTGCTTCAATGTTATACTCTTCCACCGCTAAAGATCTGAGCCAAGATGTTGAGGATTTCACCAGTTGCGAAATCTTTTCCACCCAAAACGTCATGTATGGTGACCAAAGTGAAATATCGGTTTTACTGAATTCTTTCATCAACATTTGCTTTCAATTCCTTCATAACGATTGATGAACTCAGGGGCGGCTCTTCCATTTGAGCACAGTCGCAGGTGAACCCCCTAGTCAAACAAGATTTTTTAACAATTTATTTTTTGATAAAATGCATAAAAACTAAAGAATTCATTTCAAGATACTTACAAACAATATATTCATTAATGACACAAAAATAAAACCATACATTCCAATGGAATCTTGGAATGAGTCCCGCATACTTTGCGTGTCAGGCTTGATTCCATTTCCTGCATTTCACCTGCTTGATTCCATTTCCGCCGCCTGCACGTGCGAGTGGACAAGCATTGAGACTGCTGGTATGCACAGTAAGAAGTGCGGTGGTGGTGGTGGTGGTGGTGGTACCTTCCTCATAAGACGTGGCATCGCACAATTTAGTTGTGCTCCAAGCGAGCTCTGAAACGTGTGTGACTTGCGTTTCTTTGTTGCAGTTTTTTTTTTCTCTGCTCGTTTTACGTGTTTGTACACGTCTTACGCCTTGTTATTTCAGTAAACATTTTCGTTGTGTTGTGACATTAGAAATTACTTTAATTGAATTAAAAGTTACGGAACTAAAGGAACTGGCCTTCTCTACCTTACCATTGGAAAAGAAAGTGGAAATAAAAGGAAGCGGACCAGCAACTCATCTGAACATACAACAAATAACTAAATCCAAAAACGGGGATTATAGAAGAGAATTTAAAGTAGATCTGTATGAAAAGAACAAATGGATTTGTGGGCTGTGAGGTAACAAATAGATTGTTTTGCTGTCCTTGTCTGTTATTTGGAAAACATGATGGCGAGACTTCTTGGGTAAGCAACGGTGTGGCTCATTTGTCACACCTAACACAGAAGATTAAGGAACACGAAACTGCAAAATCCCACATAAATTCTATAGTTGAATTTAATCTTCTAGGGAAAATTTATATTCGACAACAATTAGACAGCGTCTATCCCTGAATATCAGAAAACATAATGACATTGTGACAAAAAATCCATATGTACTTTCAAAAATTATCAATTGTATTAAAATTTGCAGTGTTTTTGAATTAACACTCAGAGGTCGCAATGAAAGTGAAGAATCGTCGAATCCTGGAAGTTCTAGGGGCCTCATAAATTTCTCGGAGGAGCTTGACGCATCTCTGAAATATCATCTTGCTACTGCGACGGTTTTTAAAGGAACATCCAAAGAAATCCAAAACGATTTGTTGGATTGTATGCTCACTGTGTGCCAGGAGCATATAAGACAAGAAGTAGCTACTGCAAGTTTCGTGTCAGTGATTGCGGATGAAACTAGTGATGTGTCATCTGCATTTCAATTGGTGGTTGTTTTTCGTTATGTTTTGCCTAATGAGCAGCCTGTTGAAATATTCTGACACTTTGTCAATCCCTCCGGCCATGATGCGACATCTATTGCTGCGTGTATTCAACAAGCATTAGTAAATGTAGTTCAGAATTCTGACAAATTGATTTCCCAGAGCTACGATGGGGCCAGTGTGATGAGTGGACATATAAGTGGCGTTCAGCAAATTATTCGGCAACAATATAGATACACTAGTTTTGTACACTGCTATGCGCACCAACTTAACTTGGTTGTAGCGCAGGTCGCAAGTCAAAACCAACAAGTTCTATTTTTTTTTTCGCAATTTGACTGACATTACCAACTTCTTCAGCAGTTCCCCTCACAGGATTTCTGCTCTGGATAAAGTTGTTGGCAAAAGAATACCTCATGCTACTACCACAAGCTGGAACTTTTAAGAGACGAACAGTGAATACCGTATATGAATATCGAGCACAACTAATTAAGTGCATGGGGGAAATAGAATCATCAGCCAAGCAGTCGTCAACAATTAACCTAGCGGGAGCCATTCGACGTATGCTAAGAGATCCAATGTTTGTCTTTTGGCTAAGAGGCTTCCAGAATAGTATGCCTCATGTTGACATTTTATATAGTCAACTTCAGAAAAGGACTGTGGATGTAGTGCAGTCTAAAGGGCTGATTGAGACTTTTCGGACATCCATTGAAAAGGAAAGGGCATCCATGGACAACATAAGGCAGCAGGCAGAGGCATCGGTTCCAGAACCAACTTTGAAGAAAAGGAGAGTTGAAAACGTGCACTTAAACAGGACTGTAACAGCAAACGAAGTGTGTGATGTGGTAATTAAATAAGCACACGAATTTCTTTCACAACATGCTACTCTGCTGCATCTCAAGAGCATGACAGGAAATTTCCAGTTCATATACTTGACCAGACGTGGACAATTTGTGCAGCATGACAGGAAATTTCCAGTTCATATACTTGACCAGACCATGGAAGTGTACACCTTTTTGGAGAAAGAACATCTAAGAACTGAATTGGATGTAATTTACAGGCGATAAGACTTCCGAGTTGTGAGTGATGCTACATGTTTCCTGCAGTTCATTATAGAAATCAACCTGGAGACTACGTTTTCTGAGACCTACAAATTATTATTGGCGGTGTGTACCATACCCATGACCACCTCAGAAGCTGAAAGATGCTTCTCAACTTTAAATCGAATAAAGACATTTTTGAGAAGCACAATGGTAGAGGACAGATTGAGTGCATTGACAGTGTTATCAATAGAAAAGAACATGATAAATGACATGCCAAATTTCAACGAAAAAGTGATTGATCTGTTTGCATCAAAAAAAGAAAGACGAATACATTTTGTTTATAAGAACTGCACATAATTATCTGTAGGTTTCTCATTATCATTGTAATTAGCATCATTATGTGAGTATCGTTGCATTCGTGACTATATAGCTACTGTTTCATTGCTATTAATTTAATTATTTATTTAACTTATAATTAATTCCCCTTATTATTTCTGAGTTACGATTCCAGCAATTCAATTATATATATGCATTTTACAAAACAAAAAACTTCGAGAAGTAATTGAAATCAAAGTTTATTTTATGTGTTAATTAGTAGCATCCCTTTATATTAAATATGCTTTCGATAATTATGAATTGCTATTATCATTCAATACTTAAATTCTTCTCACTTTTTTTTTTTTTAATATATATTTGCGCGGGGGGTTATGCAAGTGTGAACCCCCATATTCACGACTGACGAGCCGCCACTGGATGAACTTCCACTCTGGTCTTTGTCGGGACAACTGGTTCTTCCTTGATTACTCGTAAATTATGCGTCATTTCCTCACTGAAGACTCGTTCATTGCCTTATAACTATACACTTGCATTATTTACCTATAAAATTCGATTGGCCGAATTTGATTGCGCATTCAAAAAAAAAACAAAAAAAAAAAAAAACAAAGTTCTTTGACGGCAGAAAAGTATGTATAACATCGGCATTGAAAACCTGGTACCACGTGACAATAAATAACTTGACAGAATGGAGATTGCATTGACAAATAGAGTAAGGTACTGTAACTTTGTAAATAAAGCTTTATGTTGATACCTTTCGTTATTATTTAGTAATGCCAAATCTTCTTGTCACTTTCTGGATGACACTCGTATATTATATAAATTCATTTTGACATTCTACGAAGTTTAATGCTTTTTCAAATGCTCCCTTACTATGCAGTCTGATTCAATTGTGGAATAATGAAAGAAATTAAAATAAAATACCATAGTGGATTTTTTTCAGTCTCACTCTTATCCTTACATCTCCTGTCTTATCATGGCTTGTGTGGGGAAAAACAATAATCATTCTTTCTTCTACTTCATGTAAATCGACTTAATCATTTGTAGAATGATTTTTTTACACATTTCCTTGTAGGCATAACGAGGGTAGGAGAATGCAGTAGGCCTAACTGATAATCAAATTCTTTAAGAGCTGGTCTCTGTGTATGGATTTGAAAATCCGTCTTCTTTGCATAACCAAGAGATGAAATAAAGGGAAAAAGAGTAACAACTACCTATATAAGACTTTGAATATCAAACCAACAACAAGAAAATATCTTGGAAATGATTAAATCAAAATAAATAAATAAAAAAACTGATACGCTGCGTGCTTTAACTAGATTTACACTGTTTGTGCAGTAAGATTTTGTCTATCTCTTACGGTTTTCCAGTTAACCAAAAGCTTCTGAATGAAGAGAACTTCAAACATTATTCCCAGAAAATTTAAAATATACATTTTATTATCATGAAATATCTTAAACAGTGAAATGTTAATCAAAAGTATTAGAACCGGGTTTTATAAACTCACAATTTTGATATTTAATACAAAGGGTAATTTCCGGCGAGGAGATTCTTTAAACCGACGTTACCTTTTTCAATTAAGTTCACACACACACACGGACGCACGCGCGCGCGCGCGCGCGCACACACACACACACACACACACACACACACACACACAGATCCCTTTTCAGTCAGGAGTTTTCTGAACTCACGTTTTCAGTAAAATTTCGACATCGAATTTTTGGATGGAATACAGTACTTCCCCTTGTCGTTAAACTTTGTATAGAGAAATAATAACAAATGTGATGCGTTCCATTCACATGACTTTCTCTACATCTCTGTAACAACTTTTTGTTGAAAGCTTATTCTTCTACTTCATGCTATCGAGATAAAATTAGCAGAAATTATCTTATTATTCGTTAGAAGGGAAATAAGGGACTTTCATAGGCTAAAGTGATATATCTTTTAAAAGCTGGTTGCTATGTAATTGAGTTTCCTTTGTACAGCTAAAAGTTGATAAATTCCCGTCTGAGAAAAGGATTTTAAAGCTGAAACCAATAATAAGGGGGGGGGACGTATATGACATAAACTGTGTTTTAACGAGATCTGCATTCTTATGTACTAAGTTTTTCTTTATCAGTTATAATTTACTATTTATGCACAATTCAACAAAATTAAACCAGAATAAAGAGATCTTCAGAGGCTTTAAACAGAAAATTCAAGATATACATTTTTTCATGCAAATATATTTAATATGCGGCATTTTAATCAAAATCGTTAGAGCCATTTTTGAGAAAATCAAAATTTTCGAAAATTTTCCATGTAAAGGGTAATTTTGGGTTGAAGATTTTCTTTAAAATTTTGGTGTCGACTCCTTAGAGGATACTAAACTTAAATACCAAGTTTGGTATTGAACGGACTGTGTACATATACACACACTGACCTTTTTCTAAAAAAATTTTTTTTTGGATTCGGGGTGTCTCAAAACATGTATTTCGGTGAAATATCGGTACTGTATTTTTGGTTGGAATACAAAACCTCTATACACTATGTACTGGTGTGTGCAGAGAAAGTAAAAATGTGAGTTCCATTCACATGGCTTTCTCTACATCTTTGTAACATATTATTGTTAATAAGCTTATTCTCCCATCTACTTCGTGTTAATCGAGATAATCATCAGCAGAAACGGTTTTATTACTTAGTTTCTTATAAGTAGCAGGGAAATGATGGGATACATTAGGCTAAACTTAGTTTTTTAAAACAAAATGCTTTAAAATGTGGTTGCTATGTGATTAAAATCTATTCTTTGCGTGGCCAGGAGTTGACAGTTCCCGTATGAAAACATTTTTTCAAATATTTTAAAACTGAAACTAATAACGAGGAATATCTCAAAAACGGTAAGTCCACGAAAAAAATGTACATGACATAAATTGTGTTTTTAATGAGCTCTACATTCTTTGTTTTACAAGTTTATGTCTATCTCTGACGGTTTACCAGTTATGCAAAATTCAGAAAAATTCATCTATAATAAAGAGGTCTTCAGAGGCTATTCCCAGAAAATTCAAGATATACATTTTATTCGCCATGTAAATATCTTAAATATAAGATATTTTAATCAAAATCGTTAGAGCCGTTTTTGAGAAAACAAAAAGTTTACAAACTTTTTGCATGGAAATGGTAGTTGGGGTTGGTGAGATTATCTTGAAAATCTTTGTGTCGCATCTTTGGGAGCGGCCCTTTCGTTTTTGAGCTATGCTTCCCCCCCCCCCACACACACACACCACACTCATAAGACTGCCACACACATGCACATTTTTTCTAAATATGTTTTTTGATTGAGGAGGTCCCAAGCCATGTATTTCCGGTGAAACCTCTATTTTGAAATTTTTGGGTGCAATATATTACCTTCTCTATACACTATGCACATAATACGTGTAGAGAAAATAAAAACTAGGGTTTCATTAGTGTCATATGTATATATATGTATATATATATATGTATGTATGTATATATATGTGTGTGTGTGTGGTGTATGTATGTATTGTCAATATAAGATTGAAAATGCATTATTCATTCGTCATTCATGCTTCATTAATTCGATTTTCAGAAGCTACCAGTTTTTATGAATAAATAACATTAATATCTTCTATATTCATTTAACGCAATGTTCTTGTACTCTACATACTTTTCATATCGAAACAAAAGAAAATAAAAGAGATTTTTAAATTAATGAGCAGCCTCTCTTATAACTCTGGAGTCTATTTGAATAACGCTCTTGCTTGAATAGATTGACGTGAACCAACACTAATTTAAGAAACACAATTTACATTTTTTTCTGCTCTCCATATTACTAATACTGGGTCACCCACTCAACTCTGTAGGTGATAATTCAGCGCCTCTCTAGCGAATTAATCTTAGTAGCGCTCCTTTGTGCTTCTCTTCGTGCAGACGGAGCTAGATTGCTAGCCTATGCTATAATTATATGCCATTGTTTTTAGACCTGCTATCAAGGACTAGTGTTTTTGTGCAGAAGGTAAAAACAACAAAACAAAAGGGAATCAAAAGAAATAAAAGAAGAAGAAAAAGATTTCATCCTAAAAACAACACTGTTCTATATTATCATAGCATAATATTTACCTGTTTTGTCCATGTGTGTGCGTTTCGTTTATAGGAAGTTATTTATATTAAAGCAATTACAATAATACATTTGCTCGACTACGGATATAAATTTAACCACCCTTCCCTCCCAACCACAGTCTGTTCTTTTCTGTGCTGAACGGTCTTCCCATTTGTAGTAATTTCTGGTATGATATTGGAGCGGGTGAGTTTTACGTGCGTAGCTTTAAAATTGTCTAGATTTCCTCATAAATACATATTTTGAGGTCGCTCAACCCATCAAGGCATTATTTTAGAAAAAAATCCACGAAGAGAGTGAGAGAGAGAGAGTGAGTGAGTGAGAGAAAGAAAAAGGGAGACAGGGACTAAATATCATACCAAAAGCATAAAACCAGATAAATACCAAACTTAAATATTAAGTTTAACATCTTCCAAGGATGCAACCCCTATACTTTCAAGAAAATTCCACCCCCGCATCCCAAACTACCATATGCATGGACAATTTTTACTTTCTCTACACGTACTATGTACATAGTGTATAGAGAAGGTATTGTATTCCACCCAACATTTCGATACCAAGATTTCATCGGTAATGTTTTGAGGCACTGTGTACAGCATAACTCAAAACTAAAATACCGTTAAATATCAAACTTGGTATTTAAGTTAAGTATCTTACAAGGATGTGACCGAAGACTTTCCCCACCCCAACTATCCTTTACATGGAAAGTTATGTTGTTTTTTTTAAACGTAGTTTTCGCAAAAATAGCTCAAACGAGTTTCATTAAAATTTCATATTTTATAGATATTTACATCACTAATAAAATGCATATCTTGAATTTTCTGGAATATCTTCTGAAGTTCTATTCCTCCCGGATAAATTTTGGTAAATTCTGCATAACTAGTAAACCGTAAGAAATAGACAAAAACTTACTACACAAAAATGTAGATTTCGTTAAAACACACAATTTATGTTAGGTTATATATTTTTTTGTTATAGACTTAACCATTTCCAAGATATTCCCTGTTGTTGGTTTCAATTTTAAACAACGTAACTTTTCTGATACGGGGTTACCTTTACTTTCATCTCTCTTTTGTTTTATCTAGCCAGCAGTAAAATTAGAGACGAAACAAAAGTAGACTTTCTGTTTGGGTGGAGAACGTTATAACGTCTAAATGCAGCCCTCGTTTTATTTATTACTTATATTTAGTCAATCTCGGACACTGAAATACGAACAATCTTCCGCTTTAGTGGAAATGGAAATGGAATTTCATTTATGGCTCTTTAACTACTGTGGTTCTCAGCGTCCCTTTCTATATTGGGCGCTTAACTTTGTTCGGAGGCCTCTTTATCAAGCTTGAGGTTCTACGAGGTACGTCCAGAAAGTAAGTTCCGTTTCAATTTATCTCCGCTGCAGCGCTGCGATCGCAGTTCCGCACATGCGCGGTAGACGCTCTGTATCAAGGAGAAGAAACGTGCGCCATTTTGAGATCGCTGTCAGCCACATACACTTTCTTGTGCTTGTTTACAATGTCGGGTTGATTGAAAATCCCGCCGCTTGTGAAATCAGATCTGTGATTCGTTTTCTGAATGCTAGGAAAGTGAAACCAATTGAAATTTATCGGCAAATTTGCGAAGTTTACGGACAAAATGCGATGAGTGATTCAATGGTGAGAAGATGGGTCCGACAGTTCAATGAAGGACGTAGTGAAGTGCACGATGAAGAACGAAGTGGGCGTCCATCTTTGGTTACAGAACTGGTTCACGTGACTGATGACAAGATCCAGGAAAACAGCAAGTTTACAATCAGTGCTCTCGCTATGGAATTTCCCCAAAGCTCATGATCACTAATTCATGAAATTGTTACCGAAAAACTGAAGTTTCGTAAACTTTGCTCACGTTGGGTACCAAAGATTCTTACTGAGCAACACAAAACAAAACGGATGGGTAGTGCACTTCAGTTTTTAACCCGTTATGATGAAGACGGCGAAGAATTTCTGACACAGATAGTCACAGGAGATGAGACTTGGGTTGCTTACGACACCCCTGAAAGTAAGCGGCAATCAATGGAATGGAGGCACATCCCCAGCAAAGGTTAAGCCGAAACAAATCTTGACACCTCGAAAAATGATGTGCACAGTGTTCTGGGACTGGAAAGGCATCTTACTCATTGATTTCTTACCGCGTGGTCAAACAATCAAAGCAGATGTTTATTGCGAGACACTTAGGAAATTGCGCCGCGCAATACAGAATAAGCGCTGAGGATTGCTGTCAAAAGGTGTTGTTTTTCTTCACGACAACGCACGACCACACACTGCAAATGTGACGAAAAACCTCCTACTGGGACGTGTTTGACCATCCTCCGTACAGTCTTGACCTCGCTCCTAGCGACTTGCATCTGTTCTTACATCTCAAGTCTTTCCTTGGCGTCAACACTTCAATAATGACGAAGAGCTGAAAGAAAATGTTTCCAACTTTTTGAAGACACAGGCGGCAAACTTCTATGAAGAAGGTATACAAAAACTTGTGCCACGCTATGACAAATGCCTGCAACATTTCGGCAGTTATGTGGAAAAATAGTTTAAGAGTTGTAGAATTTTGTGAAATAAATAATTATTCTGTATCTGCACACAATTTAATTTTATTACCAAACGGAACTTACTTTCTGGACGTACCTCGTATTTATGTGCCGTAAATTACGACACGCGACCAACGGCTGTACTTCACTTCCGAAGGAAGCAATGTTAAGGAATTTTACGCCCGAAAAAATCCATCGTCCTCAGCCGGGTTTAAACCCGCGACCAAGGGTTATATGAAGTTTGCATGGTAACCATTCCCGCATTAGTGTTGCGTCCAATCTCCCAAAACCATGGCTGAAATGATGCAGTTGTTACAAAGCAACTTGGCTGCTATGTGAGCAAATTTTGTAACAAGGGCTAATTTAATGCGCTAGAGCAAACATTATGGAGCATCAGCCCCTTATGCGTCATACAAATTTAAACGGTATCACCGCAAAACTTGAGCCTTTATTTCTACTTTCTTCTTAACGATTTGCTATTATCGAAACAAATAAGCACAATGCAACTAGAAAATAACGCACACCACTCCTTACTCAAAAGCCTTCACCTCAGTTGTTTGCCCGCAAATCCCTTATGCTATCAGTCCCAATGTCCGGTGTGGCTTATGAAGGTAAAGTCATTGTATTGGTTTAAACATACATATTATCTACATACATATGCCAGAGAAAGCTGAAAAATAACTAGGTATCTGCTTATTGCTTGCATGACGCAAAAAAGTATGTGTATAACACACAAAACTTTAGCGAAAAGGTGAGATAATGCGTCAGCAGAGATCTAATGCTTGGCCTTGAAGAACCATAGTGACAATTTTCATCAGTCAGTATTACAATTTCAAACTAGCTATAGCTAGCTATATTATACTTACCTAAGTAAATGCACTTTGAATGTTGGGAACGATAGCTGACATTCAGGTAAAAAAAAATGTAAATGACGTGTTATTTGTGGACGCTCTTTAACTGCTGAGGTTCCCATTCTAAATTGGGCGTGAAAGACCGCTTAATTTTGCTCAGAGACATCTCTGTCAGTTTGAGGTTCTACATCCAGGGCTATTCTGTAACTTCGTTGTTAAGAAAACAGCTAAGACTAAAGAATTCCTCTTAACAAAAGTTCATCTGGCATTCTGTAAACTCGTTTGTTGCGCGATTTTGTTTCTTCGCGGTTTGTTAAGCAATTGTCGAAAATTCGTTCGCTGTGCGATAACATCTTGTTTTCTATCAAGATCGCCGGAATATCCATATAGAGTATTTTTGTCACTTTTCCTTGCTAAGATGGAGAGAGAGAGAGAGAGAGAGAGAGAGAGAGAGAGAGAGAGAGATCGTAATAAGATTTTGCATGACAAATATAAAATAAAATGATGTGGATTTTTTTTTTAAATTCGCTCCATTACTTAAAAGAGGAAATTACCCCAAAGAATCATAATATGTCATTGGGAAAATTCGCATACCGACTGAACAGCTGTGGAAGTAATGTGAGTATATTACTGTAATATTAGTATAAAGTTTAGGTTAAGAGAGAGAAGCAAACTAATTGACAGTAGGTACAGGGTTTTATTTTCACATGATTTTGGTTATTATTTTTATTTACATTTTTATTGCTTAATTTTCTTTAAGGCGTTTGCTTCTAGTAATACTTTTTGAATATGCCAATTGTCATGCAGATTTTTTCTGAAGTTTTAATGTGTACCATCAAGTACAATTAAATGGGTACTCACCTTTTTACCTAATGCTTAGCTTTAATTCAGTTCTGTATTAGTACTTTTGAATTAAAGTCATAATTCGGATGTGATAATTATCCATACTGTTTTCCGTTAGGCGGAAGATTATAGGGAAAAGAAACGCTAGTTTCACTTGTTGTATACAACAGGCGAAGACACTTATTATACATGGAATGAAGATAAGAGTACCGGTGGAATGCGATGGTGGAACAAAACCGGATAGCCCAGAGAAAGCAGGCCCCTGCGCCGCTTTGTCCACCACAAATCCCATTGAAAGATCGAACCCTTGGTTGAGGCGAGTGTGTTGTATTATATAGTTGCTCCTATTAGTATTTTCGAATATTTTTCATTAAGTAGATATACAGGGTGTATATAAATGAATATCGGGGTTTTCTTACAACTTTCCAAACAGTCGACACAGGAACTTGTAATTCACGACTAGCCTTCCGGACTGATTTCTTTGGGCTACGAGTGAACGACTCTCTCACTCGCTCAACAGTCTCTTCACTTACTCCTCACGAGATGGTACAAATGCAAGAGATTCCCCTAAAGTGAATGCTTTTTGTGCCGTATCCCGGCTGTCTAGCGGATTGCGGCAGAAACATGCACGCACATGCGCACTTGTGCCAACAAACAAAACTGAGTTGCTTTTTCATTTGACATATCATTTATAACTGTAAGTTGAATGTAATAAATATTATAAAGAGTTAAAACCCCGATATTCATTTATGTACACCCTGTATACTAAACTACCTCCTCTGCCTTCTTTTATGTTCTTCACGGCATACATTTACTATGGTTATGAAAAGCTGGTAAATAATTTTTCTCTTAGCTGCTTATTTTAGTAACTGTAAATTCTCTTCAAATGAGTATGGGAACGATAGCGTTACGCTGTAATGTCTTAGAGCCCTCAAAAGTACTCAGTACCTATCTTAACCTAAAAATGGAGCAAATGTATCGTGAACGATGCAATATTAATCTTTATTTTAACCTAAAAATTTTAAATTAATAATTGTTGCCTTTTATTATGTGATTACAAAACATTTATTTTGCTATGGAAATTTGCCTCTTAAAAGCTATGCTGGGAGCATCATATATCGCACAGAACATTGCTTACCTAAGCGTAATCCGTAACATACCCTAAAACGCTAATTAAGTGTTTAATAGTTAAAATGTTAATTTTTTATTATAAATTTCCTCCTACAGCTACATTAAAATGATTTCCATGCGATTCTGTTTCGTATGCTCTATTCACAATGAAATGTAAGTACAGACGCAGTGTAAGCGCAAGACTTTGCACCCATGTTATTCAATTTAAGCATTCACATAGACACATGCAGCACGATGTGCAGTACAATACAACGCAATAGTGTACAAACTCCAATCTATCTATCTTTGGGTTGCATATGCTGAGAAGAAATTCTGCATTCCTTCCTCTACGCATTGCCTGCTCAACAACAGACGATCGCAATGCGAGATTTTACAGGGCCTACTGTAAATCACGCTCTTCTATTTTGCCGCGCCGCGTCTCTCTCGTTTTCCTAGAGGTTATGGCAGTCTCCTTAGACATCCTCCTCTGATTTAATGGATGTGTTTAGATTCTTGGCTCTCATAAATCGTATGGCGCAAAAAGATATTCAGTTCAATTTATTGGTCCTGTTGATTATTTACAGTATGGTATAGGATACGCCAGTGTTAGAAAATAGGTATTTACACATTACAAAATAGGTATTTACAAATGGCTATTTCATAAAATAATTTGAATTCTTTAAAACAAATATAAAATTAATTGCTACAGTTTCCATGCAGTTAAATGCATTCCTAAACATTATTCACAATTAATAAACGTGCAGCTTTATTACTTTCCGCAGATTATATGCTATGAGTGAATGCACGTGTGATTTACTTGCAGTAAAAGCTCAGAGTAAAACATCAATGTTTATAAAGCCCCCAACATGACCATAGTTGTTATAGATGGCTATAGAAATGTGAGAGATAATAGGTATACGAGGAAGTTCCTGTTTAAAACACTGAAAATCTGTACATCTCACACTTGAAACATTTAGTTTGCTGATTTTTACTTTCTTTACACGTACTGTCTCATAGTGCATAGAGAAGGTAATTGTATTGCACCCAAAAATTGATACCGAGATTACACCGGAAATACTTGCTTTGGGATTCTATAAATAAAAAAAAAACATTTTTAGGAAAAGGTCCGTGTGTGTTTTGCCTGCCTGTGGGCAGCATAGCTCAAAAACGAAAATTCCGTTAAGTACCAAACTTAATATTTAAGTTCAGTATCTCCCAAGGATACGACACGAAGATTTTCAAGAAAATCCCCCCACCCCCAACTACCCTTTACATGGAAAAAGTTCGAAAACTTTGATTTTCTCAAAAATGACTAACGATTTTGATTAAAATCATTTAGAAGATATTTACATGACAAATGAAATGTATATCTTGAATTTTCTGGAAATAGCCTCTATAGGCCTCTTTATTGTGGATGAAGTTTTTTGAATTTTGTATAACTAGCAAACCGTTCAAGGTAGACATAAACTTACTACACTATGTAGTGTAAACACGCAATTTATATCATATACTTTTTTCCCCTGGAGTTCACCTTTTTCGAGATGTTTCTTTCCTTTTTTTTCTTTTTTTTTTTAAGCTTAACGTCCTTGAACCTGCTTGGTCATATCGGACGGTGAAGGAAATTGGTGAAATGATGCTCAAATGATCTCGGGGTCCATGGAGCTTAAAGCTACTCGACATAAGTCTTCTCAGGATAAGGGAAAACCCCGAAAAAAGCCTTACCCGGGTAACTCACCCTAAGCGAGATTCGAACTCGCGACCTGTTGAATGGGAGGCAGACACGCTACCACCACACTACCCAGGCGGGCATTTCTTGTTATTAGTTTCAGTTTTAAAGTAATTTCTCATATAGGAACTTGTCAACTCCTAGCCACGCAAAGAAACGGATTTCAATCCCATAGGAACCACGTTTTAATAAATGTGCTGTCAGTTTAAGCCTAGATTATTCCCTCGTTTCCCTTCTACGTATTAGGAACTAAGTAAAAATACCGTTTCTGGTACTGTTTGATTCGACTAGCTTGAAGCGGATAGAAGAATAAGCTTATTAACAATAATTTGTTACAGAGATGTAGAGAAAGTCATGTAAATGTCACATACAATTTTTATGGTGGTAAATAAACTTTATAAGAAGTTTTATTCCTTTAAATTGCTTCCTTTTCTTAATCAGAGCTTTCTATTGTAACTCCTTCACTGAATGTAATAAATGACGTCTACCGAAACGATGCAATCGCAATTGATGAACCTATATGGCTTGAACATTTTTAGTCGAATGCAATACTTCCTATATTAGGATGATGTGTAGAGCAGAGAACGTAATACTGTGATATTGCTGACCCTAAGATCGCCAAAGTACCGATACGATATTGTTGCTTGGTTTTTATTGATCTCGTGTTTGAAAGACCGTTATGGATGAAAGATATCTAACAATAAGGAGCCGTACATCGCCTACCCCCCGCGTGTTTTGGAATCGTTCTTCTGTTGCTAGGGCTAAGCCGACCTCCACCTGATACCGTCTGCATTCCGACGGTCGGAGAGCTGACGGTGAAGGAAAAACGTGTTGTTGGCTGCTGCATGATGAGGTAAAAAGCAACATCGCTCTTTTCTTCTTTTTTCCCCTCAAGTCATCAAGCACCGGCAGAGAAAGGCATGGCGCTGGGCGGCATTGCCACCGCCATTTTATGAAGTTATTATCCAATAAATGCCCTGTTGGCGTTTGTACAAAAACAGGTGTATTTCCTCTGGAGCTATTTGAAACGCCTCCATCCCCTAAAACCTGCGTTTTCTTTGTGGAAAGAGGCGATCTCATTAGTCCAAAGCTGGAGTATCAAACACCGAAGGAAAATGTTTGGTATAAAGCTATAAAGCATTGTTGTTTAAGATAATGCATCTGTAGCAAAAATGGATAAAACAACTGGCTATAAAATTAAACAAAAAGTTTTAAACCTTAAAATAATAGCAATCATAGGTAATAATAATACTTCTAATAATAATAATAATAATAATAGTAATACACAGATAGAGAAGGTATTGCTTTCTACCCAAAATTCGATACCGAGATTTCATGGGAAATGTACGCTTTAGGGTCCCCTGTATAAAAACAGCGTTTTAAGAAAAAGGTCCATGTTGTATGCGTGTGTCTGCACTATAACTCAAAAACGAAAAGACCGTAAAATACCAAACTTCGTATTTAAGTTTAATGTCTTCCAAGGATGCGGCACGAAGATTTTGACCAAAATCCCTCCAAACCAAACTACCCTTTACATGGAAAACTTTCGAAAATTTTGATTCTTTCAAAAATGGCTCTAGCGAATTTGGTTAAAATATCGTACCTCTATTAAACATATATTTGCATGATGATAAAATGTACATCTTGGATTTTCTAAGAGTAGCTTCTGAAGACCTCTTCATTCTGGATAATTTTTGCATAACTGGTAAAGCGTAAAAGATCAGGAAAAAGTTACTGCACAAAAAATGTAGATCTCGTTATAATGCACACTTTGGCGTATCCTCCCCCCCCCCCCGCCCGAGGAGTTGATCATTTGCAGGATATTCCTTGTTATTGGTTTCAGTTTTAAAATAGTTTTCGCTTACTTAACTTTGTCAATTTCTGCCCATGCAAAGAAACGAATTTCAATCACATAGCAACCACGATTTGACTACCGCTTTAGCCTAGTGTACTCCCTTATTTCCCTTCTACTCACAAGTAATAAGACAAGTAATTCTGCTAATTTTATCTCGATTAGCATAAAGTACATAGAAGGATAAGTTTTTAACAATAAAATGTTACAGAGATGTAGAGAAAGTCATGTGAATGGGACGCATCAGATTTTTACTTTCTCTACACGGACTATGCACATAGTTTATAAAGATGATACAATGTACCCAAAAATTCGATTCCAAAATTTCATTAAAATACATGTTTTGGGACCCCTCTGAATAAAAAAAAAACTTGAAAAAGTTCCGCGTGAGTGTTTGTGGATAGCATGCCTCAAAAGCGAAAAGACCGTTAAACCGTTTGTATTTAAGTTTGGTATCTTCCAAGGATGGGACACGAAGATTTTTAAGAAACTCCCCCTACCCCAAACTACCCTTTAATTGGAAAATTTTTCTCAATTTTTTATTTTCTCAAAAATGACTCTAGCGAATTTAATTAAAATGCCTTAATGTATAAGTAGTTTTATGACAAACGAAATGTATATCTTGAATTTTCTGGGAATAGCCTCTGAAGACCTCTTCATTCAGGGTGACTTTTACATAACTGGCAAGTCGTAAGAGATATACAATATCTTACTGCACAAATAATGTAGATCTCATTAAACACACAATTTATGTAATATAGTTAACCGTTTTCGAGATATTCCGGATTATTGGTTTCAATGTTAAGCCACTTGAACACAATCATTTTTTTTTCTTTTTCTTTTTTCTTTTTGATATGCAATTCGAATATCCATAACTACTTTTTGGCATGTATGTACAGAGTAGATAGAGAAGGTATTTGAATGCCACCCAAAAATTCGATACCGAAATTTCACCGGAAATATGTTTTGAGCCTCCCTGAATCCAAAAAGGCATTTTTAGAAAAAGACCAGTGTGTGTGTGTGTGTGTGTGTGTGTGGACAACATAACTCAAAAACGAAAATTCCGTTAAATACCAAATTTAGTATTTAAGTGTACTATTTCCCAAAATTCTACACGAAGATTTTTAAAAAAATACCCCACCCCAAACTAACCTTTACATGTAAAATGTTTCGAAAATTTTGAAGTTCTCAAAAATGGCCATAACGATTATGATTCAAATACCGTGAATTAAAGATATTTACACCACAAATGAAATTTATATCTTGCATTTTCCGAGAATAGTTTCTGAATTCTTCATTCTGAATGACTTGCATTACTGGCAAACCCCAAAAATGTAGTTTTCGTCAAAACACACGACTTTTACATTTTTGTTGTACAGCTGACCGTTTCCGAGCTATTCCTTGTTACTGGTTTCAATTTTAAAATATTTATACTTATCTCAAACAGGAATACACCCGTGTTTCTTTTGTTTTACTCCGACGTGCAAAGAAGCGTATTTCAATGACGTCGCATAGCGACAGCTGTTAAAACATTTGATTATCGCTTTAGCATAGTGTATTCCCTTGTTTCCCTTCTGCTTATAAAGAACCAAGCAATAAGAGCATTTTGCTAATGCTTATCTCGATTAGCATGGGGTAGAAAAAATGATATTTGTAAGAAGTTGTTTGTAGAAGAGGTAGAGAAAGTCATGGGAATGGAACCCATCAATTTTTCTGGATGAGTATTGCAGAACTTTGATAACGTTAAACCGTAAGAGATAGGCTAAAACTTACTACAGAACAATTTTAAATCTCGCTAAAACTCATAATTTATGTCATATACGTTTTTTTTTATGTAGAACTGACCGTTTCTGAGATATTCCTTTGTTTTTATCAAAGGGGTTTACTGCAGGTCATGCAAAGCAAGCCGAACTTCAGTTGTTTCACATATGATCAGTTTTTAAAAGATTTGACTATTAATAGCCCAGTGTATTATTATTATTATTATTATTATTATTATTATTATAGATTAACGTCGTTTAACCTGGTTGGTCATCGGACGATGAGTGAAATTGGTGATTGATGCTCAAATGATATCGGGGTCCATGGAGCTTAAAGTTAGTCGACATTAGTCTTCTCAGGATAAGGGAAAACCCCGAAAAAAACCTTATCCGGGTAACTCACTCTAAGTGAGATTCGAACTCATGACCTGTTGAATGTGAGGCAGACACGCTACCACCACACTACCCAGGCGGGCCCTAGTGTATTCCCTTACAAGGAAGCAAGCAATTTGACAATTTCTGCTAATATTTACCGTGATTAGCTTGTAGATAAAAGAATAATCTTTCATAAGAAAAGTTGTTTGTGTAACAGCTAGAGAAAGTCGTGTGAATGGAGCACATCAGATATTTTTTTTTCTTCAAAATGTTCACCTAATTTAATTCCCTTAAACTTAAAATTTCTAAAGGAAACTTCAGCAATTATTAAAATGGAACAAAGGTGAACGGAAGGATTATTATTGCACAGATTTACCAAATATTTAACACATTCTTCGAGGGTTTTGAAAGTCTATATGCAAGTTGAAAATTTTCTGTTCATACTAGATATTAGCTTTCTAGCAAAAACAGTGTTCATTTATTTCTTGATGGCACTTCCTTTTCCACTGCAAAGTTCTGAATATGAGAGATCGCCAGCACCCTAAAGTAGTTATGGCGAGGGGGGGGGGGGCAAAAAAAAAAGTTAAGTCACACACTCTTTCAGCTAATATTTGCCTACAAATCCAAACTTCATAATTATGTTTAGTATTTGACCTATTTGCTTAACAGTAATATTTTAAAGAAAGGCACCTGAGGGTCATTAATTCATTGTCACAATTCGTCGCAATATAACATTCACTTCCTCTAATATTTACCTTTAGTAAGTAACGGAAGTATTTAATGCATTCCACCCTAAAATTTGATACCAAGATTACAACGGAAATACACGTTTTGAGATTCCACATAACGCATTTTAGAAAAAGGTCTGTGTGTACGTGTGAACAACATAGCTCAAAAATGATAAGTCGGAAAGATTAGAAACTTTGTATTTAAGCTCAGCATTTTCCAAGAAGCAATAAGAAGAAAATCTCCCTATCTCAAACTACTCATTGCTTGAAAAACTTTGATTTTTTAAAAATGGATCTATCGATTTTAATCAAAATACTTTATGTTTAAGAGATTTTTCTAGGAATAGTACCTGAAGTCCTTTTCATTCTGGACGACTTTTGCATAACTGGTAAACCGTAAGAGATAGAAGAAAAGAAAAGAAAAAAAAAAAAAAACCACGTAAGAATTGTAGATCTCGTTAAAACATGCCTTTTTCATATGATGGGATAACAATTCCCGAAATATTCCTCGTTATTGATTTAAATTTTACAGTACTTATACTTTTCTCAAATGGGATATATTGGTGGTGAAGTAAATATAACGGAGTTTAAATTATCAAATTATGACCAACTCTATAAAGATTTGATTATCGCTTATTCCTTTTATATTTACAAGAAAACATGTAACAAAATCACTAAGCCAGTGTTTATCTAGATTAACGTGAAGTAATTAGAAGAATACGCTGTTTTACTTTTTATACCATGCGCAATGCACATAATAGGTAGATAAGGAATTGCATTCCACCCAAAACAGGATGCCGAGATTATACCGGTAATACGTGTTTTGAAGACCCCAGAATCCAAAAGACATTTTTAGCAAAACGTCCGCACTTGACCGTGTGCGTATGTATGTCTGTGAACCGCATAACTCAAAACAGAAAAGTCGGTTAAGTCCCAAATATTCCATATTAAAGAAAAGTTTAAGTTGAACCTGTTCTCATCAGTGACAGTTATTAATATTCCTTTGAGAACCAGTGGTCCTTACCTATTTAAACCTAAATCTAAAGATCGCTTCGTGTTAGCGATACAGCGTTGAGGTGGGTAAGTTGCAACACATACATGCAACTTTTTCTAAAAATTCTATTTTATTCAGGGATCTCAAAACATTTCCTTTGAAATCTCAGCATGGGATTTTTAGGTGAAATATGACACTTCCCAGAGTGTAGCTAAACGTGTTTTTATTTTTTATACAAATTACAGATGCACAGAGATGCACAGAACACAGTCTGTCATTAAGGTCATTAAGGTCCAACATCTTGTTCTGAAACAATTTTAAACAGTAATGTTGGAAGAAGCGCAGCAGAAGTATCCGCCACTGAATATTTATATCTATTTGTTACTCCATTTATATCCGTGAATCTCCAGTGAAATCTCGGTATCGAATTTTAGGATAGAATGTATTGTACATATGAGGTCGAGAATAGTATTTTTTTTAAACAGGGGATCCGAAACATGTATTTCTGTTCAAATCTCCGTAATGAATTTTAGGTGGATTGCAAAACCGCATCTACTTATGTATATATTATGTACGAAGTAAAGAAAGTCAAACACTTTTCGTTTTCCTGAAACTAGACGAATCAAATATAGAACAAACGAAGTAGTAAGGTAGAATAAGTTTAAGTGGCCCGCCTCGGCAGTGTGGGAGTAGCGTGTCCACCTCACATTTAAGAAGTCCAGAGTTCGAATCTCGGTTAGGCTTGAGTTACCCGATTTTTTCGGGGCTTTCTCTTATCCTGAGAAGATGAATGTCGAGTAGCTTTAAGTTCCATGGATCGCGAAATCACTTGATCATTACTTTAATCAACTGAGCTACTTTGGAAAAATGCCGGAACAATATTAAATTCCCCGACTGACACATTGCTCCGGGGTTCACATCGGTAGCTTTTTACCAATGGAACAATAATTGCTCTTCGGCAACGATGTTCGCCCGCTTATAGTGATGTTTTCTTTGAGTTGCTATTATTTCTGCTTATTACACACCTTAATTCATATCTCAAGATCAAGGGCGGATTGAAAATAATTCCCAGTTTCCGACAGGGAATCGAATCCGGAATCCCGGAATATGGATTTTGGCATGCTAACCACCAGATCACAAGGGCTGTTTTGTACTACAACTTCAATACTTTTGGGCCTCTCAAAAGTTGCAAGTTTCTGTTGTAGGGCGCTGTGCATACTCAGATAATGATACGACACCGATTTTTTTTTTTTTTTCTTAATTTCTTTGGTGAAATTCCCCTTATTGAGAGTAATGCCATAACTACTCATTCCGAAGTAACTGACTGCAGTACAGTGGGTGCAAACAATACTCTTTTTATTATCTGTTTATTACCAGTAGAATCGGAATGCGACCTTGATGCAAAGATTGGGTTACTGCAGTGGTCTGTGATTCGTTTATGTACTGCATGAGAAGGATGCCTAAATAACAGTGGATCTCAGTGGTGCAGGGGTTGGAGAGATATCATGTACCGATAGGGGCTCCCAAAATCGTAGCGGAGCACCAAAGCAGTCCAGTTTGTCTCTTTTTGCTTCTAACGGGACTCTTTAAGCGTGCAAGGGATGCCGGAGAGACCAGAAGGAGACCAGATCCGTCAACGAAGAGAGCAAATATTGACGGGGTCCCTAACTGTACCGGATAGAACACATCCGTACGCCAAACTCTAAGGCCAAGGGATGTCTCAAAAAGCGGGTTTTCTCAGCAGTCCAAACAACGCCTTTCTAAAACTGAATCCACCGCTCAGCTGAAACACACAAAATGCCTTCGCCCGATCCTAAACTCTGAAACAGGTGATACGAAATGATGGACAGGAAATGTATTGATTCTAAAATATTCGTCAACATCTCCAACTAGGATAGAGTTCACGACTGCTGCTTTTATTTTCGTTTATTGGCAGGATATGTGTCTGGGGCTTCCAAGTATGCCTGGGTATCAATGAAGATGTACATCTTGTTTTCTAAAATCAAAACAACTTAAAAGTAGTAACTAAATAGAACTGGGCTGTATACTTGTCGTTTCGTCGGAATCCAGAGATCAAAATGATCTTCCTCCCCCTCTCTCCGCGCCAAGCACCTGACCTAATTTGAATACCATCGAAATTATCGTTCCAAAAGTATAAAAGTGAAGGCAGAAAACGTTTCAAAGGCCAAACCACCGGAATCAAGACAAGAGCAATGGGATCCAGTTCTTGAGTTCTGATCAATTTCCCCTCCCCGACAATTTTTACGAAGGTTTATAGATTCCATTCTCAGAAGAATCAGAGTTGTGATACCGGCAAATGGAGATGAACAATCTTTTGATTAATAATTGTTCTTCATACCTGTATAGGCTAAAGTTGGAAAGATGAATCGAAAAAGTCAATACGATTGTTGGCATTTCCGGTTTTGTGGTATACCTCGATAAAATTGTAAATTGGGGAATTTAATATCGTGCCGGTATCTTGCCATAGTAGCTCAGTTGGAGCAATGGTACGGAAAGCCGAAGATCCGCGGTTTAAATCGCGGTTACGCCATTAAATACTTAGGCTTTTGTTTACTAGTTTAGCGTCCTTTAATCTAGTAGGTCATATCGGACAATAAATGAAATCGGTGAAATGGTGCTCAAATGATCTCGGAATCCATGGAGCTTAATGTTACTCGACATGCGTCTTCTCAGAAAAGGAAAACCCCGAAAAAAACCCGGGTAATTCTACTTAATCGAGATTCGAACTCGGGACCTCTTGAATGTGAGGCAGACACGCTACCCCCATTCTACCGAGGCGGGCTACTTAGTCTTATTTTTCTTTACTACTTTGTTTTATTTTTGCTTCGTTTTGTTTCAGGAAGGCGAAAAGTGGTTTACTTTTTACTTTCTCTACACGTACTATGTACATAGTGTATAGAGAAGGTATTGCACTCCGCCCAAAAATTCGATACCGAGATTTCACCGGGAATATATGCTTTAGGGTCCCCTGTATAAAAAAAAAAACATTTTCAGAAAAAAAAAAAAAAAAGGTCCGTGTGTGTGTGTGTGTGTGTGTGTGTGTGTGTGTCCGTGTGCCCGTGAACACGATAACTCAAAAACTAAAAGTCGGTAAAATACCAAACTTAGTATTTAAGTTTAGTGTCTTCCAGGGATGCGACACGAAGATTTTGAGAAAAATCTCCCCCCTCCAAACTACCCTATACATGAAACTTTGTTTTTGAAATGTTTTATTTTCTAAAAAATGGCTCTAACGATTTTGATTAAAATGCCATATATTAAAGATATTTACCAGACAAATAAAATGTATATCTTGAATTTTCTGGGAATATCCTCTGAAGACTACCTTATTCTGGATGAATTTTACGAAATTTTGCATAACTGCTAAACCGTAAGAGATAGACAAAAACTTGTCACACAAAAAATGTAGAGCACCTTAAAACACATTTTATGTTTTATATGCATTTTTTGTGGAATTGATCGTTTTTGAAATAGTCCTGTTTTTTGGTTTCCACTTTAAAGAACATACTTTTCTCATACAGGAATTTGTGAACTTCTGTCCATACAAATAAAGGAACTTCAGTCTCATAGCAACCAGCTTTTGACTATCACTTAACCTATGGTACTCCATTATTTTGTTTCTACTTACAAGGAAACAAGTAATAAAACTATTCTTGCTAATATTTACTCGATTAGCATGAAGTAAACAGAAGCATAAGCTTTTTGACAATAATTTGTTGCAGAGATGTAGAGAAAGTCATGTGAATGGAACACATAAGATTTTTCTACTTTATACGTAGTACATAGGTAGAGAAAGTGTTGCATTCCACCTAAAAATTCGTTAAATATAGTTCACAGTAAATACAGTTTAGGAACCCCTGTAAAGAAAAATAAAATAAAAAAAAACTATTTAAACACATTTTTATTCTTCTTGGCATATTTTTGGGTAGAACTTGATGCATTCAGCCCAAAAATTTGATACCAAGATTTCACTGGAAATATAACTTTCTTTCAAAAGGAAAGAAAGAAAAAGCATTTTTAGAAAAAAAAAAAAGATGTGTCTGTGATTTGGATAACTCAAAAACATAAAATGGATTAAATATCAAACTTATAAGAAGTTCAGTATCTACCGAAGATGCGACCGGAAGACTTTCAAGAAAATCCCCCCCCCCCCTTCCCAAACTGCTCGTTATATGGAGAAAATTTCGAACGTTTTGATTTTGTAAAAAAAATGGCTCTAAGATTTTGGTTAAAATACATATTAAATATATTTACATGACAAAGGGTATATTTTGGATTTTTTGGGGGGGGGTATCCTCTGATTTCCTCCTCATTCTGAATGACCTTTGCATAACTGTTAAACCGTAAGAGATTGACGAAAGCTTACTACGCAAAAAATGGAGATTTCATTAAAACACACAGTTTGTCATATGCATTGTTTTTGTTAGAGGAGTTAAGGATATCCGAGATATCGCTTGTTATTGATTTCACTTTCAAAACACTTATACTTTTCTCAAACAGGAAGTCGTCTGTGTTTTAATCCTGACCATGCAAAGGGAACTGAATTTCAAATTCAATCGCATAGCGGCATCTTTTAAAAAAAATGTAACTATCGCTTTGACCCATCGCTTATAAGATCTAAGATCTAAGCAATAAGACTGCTAGTGTTTATCTCTATTAGCATGGAGTAGATAGAAGACTAATCTTTTGTAAGAATAGTTTGTTTGCAGAATAGGTAAAGCGAACCCAATGAGTGAAACACATCAGATTTTCTTTCTTTTTCTTCTTTTTTGTCAGTTTTAAATCAGGTAAAGCCTAATAAAATCGCACAAGGATTAATAATTCTAGTTTTAAGGGACTGACATTAAGTCTTCGTGTTCACGGTAGTACGATAATGTTTAAGAGGGATCATTCTGAAACCGTGGATTAGAACTAGTGCCCCGAGATATATGAGAGATTTGTGTAAATGCGTAACCATATTTCGGCACGATATTCCGTGTGGAAATAATAGGATAAAAATATTATTACATGTAGGATGCTCGGGAAACCGTTTCAGGAGCCGGCCGGTCCATTACCTTTTACTTTCTTTATATCGCGGAAAGCTTCATTGTGCATTTGCGGACTTTTAAGAAAGCATTTGATTTTATCAATCGAAATGCGTTATAGCATAAACTAGGCAGAAAGGGATTATCAAGTAAAATGATTAGAGCATTGCAGGCAATCTATCAAAATGTCGAATTCTGTGTAAAGTACGACCGAAACAGATTGTCGGAGAGCTGCCTAAGCTCTAGGGGAGTGAGGCAGGGCTGTATTTGATCTCCCTTGCTATTTAATATCTTTGTGGATGATATTACTGATGCAATGATAGCAGAGAATATCCATGCACCAGTAGTAGCGGATTTGCAGGTCCCAGCACTTTTATACGCGGACGTTTTATTGTGCTCTACGAAAGTTAACGGATTGCAACGAGGACTGGACAAACTTAAGAATTATTGCGATGAATGACTATTTACAGTTAATGTGAGTAAGACTAAGGTAATGACTTTCAAAAATGGTTCTGTTTATCGCAGGGAGGAGACTTGGACATATGCAGGACAGATCTGGACAATGTTAAATATTTTGTGTACTTAGGACTCACATTTACAATGAACGGAAAATGGACAAAACACATTGATATCATGAAACACAAGGCAAGGGTGAAAGCGGCGGAAGCTCTCTGGAACGCTGCAGAATTCCATATATATCCATAACCTTAATGGGAACTGTAAACTGAGCGACAGTTAGGTCCACGATGACATGAAGGAGAAATATGAGGGTGGGAACAAACAGGGAATCTGAACTTAATGAGGACCCAAGTTTTGAAAGGAATCCTGGGTGTAGGGAGGGGTACGGCAAACTGCGGAATAGTGAGGATATTCGGGGCGCATAGTGAAACGATAGAGTGCAAACTCAGAGCAGTAAAATATTGGATGAGAATCGTTCATGGAAACCAATCTCTAATTAGGGCAGCATGCTACCGTGAACAGTTGTGAATGGAAGGTAATTTGACGTGGGCATCAAAATTAAAGAAAGGGTTGGAAACCATTGGGATGGGAGACATTTGGATGGCGGGGCAGGCAAATAGGCGGAGTATTTGGAGAAAAATTAAGAACCGCCTCGTGATATTGACAGACAGCAAATAATTGTGCAATGCACGGAGAAGGTTTCATTAGAAGTACAGTCTGGGCTAAAATCGGAATGGGGTATGGAGCAATACATCAAAACAGGTTCCAAATTCATTAGAGAGGGTCTCGCGTGGATTAGACTAGAGGCATGGAGGAGCATAAAATTGCTGACGAGAATGGTACGAGAATCTGTCCCATTTGCGAGAAGGAAGAGTCGTGGACCCACATCTTGGCAGAATGTAGGGGTGCGGAGGAATGGCGGGAAAAATATTTACCGCGATTCTTTACCACCGCGAATGTAGAGCTAGAAGCATGTTGGACCCTATTGGCAGGCACGGAAGACATGCGGGCTAGGTAAATTTATACTTAAGGCAAGACAGCTGACATCTGAGAAGGCTGCCAATAGAGAAGTGGGGCGGGGGAGGGATAAGAACAACTAAACAAATGTGACTAAAATGTTTTACATGCATATATTTTATGTCACACATAGGTGATTGTTGTGTTATAGTTTTATATAGTGTGTATATATTATGTATATATATACACATTTTAAGTATATTTATCTATTATAAGAGGGTACATTTATGCTTCTGAATATGGTGTTCTCTGTGCTGTAAATTTAAATTGCTGTATTTGAATATCTTTGTCTTTTTATTTTCCTGGTTACTCTTTTAATTCTTTGTTGTTTTAATATTGCTTTTTATTGTGTATTACCTTTGTCTTTTTATATTTGTGTTTACTCATTTCATTCTCTGTTGTTGTTGTTGTTTTAATGTTGCTTTTTAGTGTGTATTACAAAAGTAAGTACGGTCTGTGGACCCGTGCGATTGTTGAAGTTCAATGTATGATATTGTTTTGTCAATAAATATACTTATTTATTCATACTTTCTTTATGCGTACATAGGTAGAGAAGGTATTGCATTTTACCAAACATTTCAATACCAAGATCTAAACTAGCAATATACGTCTTGAGGTCACCTGAATAGAAACAAATAATATAAAGATCCATGTGTCAGTGAACAAATTTGAAAACGAAATGACCGTTAAATTCAAAAATGATGTTAAAACATCTTCCTAGGGTGCGACACGAAGATTTTCAAAGAACTCTCTGCAACCCAAAATACGCTTTTATGGAACATTTTTCCAATTTTTTTTTATTTTCTCAAAAGTAGCTTAAATGGTTTTTGTTTTAAATACCATATGTTTAATATATTTTTGTGACAAACGAAATGTATATCTTGAATTTTCTGGAAATGGCCCCGTCCTCTACATTCTGGATGTCTATTGCATAACTGCAAACGTATTAGATATTATCTTGCTACAGAAAAAAAAAAAAAAAAAAGATTTCGTTAAAGTACACAATTTATCTCGCATACCTATAATATTTTGTGGTGTTATTCATTTCCAAAATATTCCTTGTTATTGGTTTTAAAACCTCAACATTTACATTTTTCTGAAACGGGAAGTAGCTTTTCAGTTGTTTTTTTGATCCTGCTCATGCAAAGAAAACTTAATTTTTAGCATGACGAATAAGCTTTTGTAAGAATAGTTTTTTACAGAACAGGTAGAGAAAGCCATATGAATGGAACACTTTTTTTTTTTCGCTTAGTGTACAGCAGATATAATTTTGGTCATATGACGGATATAGGTTCCATTAAACGGAAGCTGCTTGATTTAGATTTGAGTCGATGTAACTATGGCCTTATATTTTACAGCTTGCCAAAATTCAAACAAGCCACCTCCACATCCAGAACCGAGTATCGTCATGATCAAGAAATATGCTTAAGGTGAATATGGATATGTGCAACCCATACAAACAATGCAAGAAAATGTCCAAGGAATGTTGTTACGCTTCTGATGCAATACACCAGAATGCTTTTTATTCATTTTCACAGACCATAATACAGTTTTCTGCGTTGTTTCAACATTCATCATAATTTTGCTTGTATTAATTCGTTGCCAGGCCATTTAAACAATAGTAGCTGTTTCTGCCAAAGGTTTTATTTATGGAGGATATTTTGATGAGGGTTTAAAACTATTTGTGGAATAGTTTGTTTCATGCAGACGATGTCAAACTATCATCACAAATAGTTGGTGTATTATTCGTCAAATTGGTGGACTTACGAGTTTTACAAAAAGTTACATAAAGTTTCCCTGTATTAATATGCTCCTTCTGGCACAAAAGCGTTTATGTAATGTTCGTCAAAATAGGTGATATTAAAAAATGTTAAGGATAAACTATCTAATCAAACATATGCACTGTAATAATACATACTTAAACATTTGTAGGAAAGAAATAAGGGAGCTCAAGGGATGGTCAATGTTAGCAAGTTGCTGTGAAAGGATTTTCAATCCTCTCAATTAAGAACACAAGCGATTCCCTCACTTCACACCACCTCTTATCCAAAAGATTCATTTCCTTCTTTCATACTCTCTCCAGCTTCATGCACTACCCATCAGAATACTCATATCCAATCGCATTATTGCATTAACTATGAAAGGGTTCTCTTTCACATGTATAATTTTATCCCTATTCGTCACAGCTATGTTCCGTAACCAGAGCTAGATTGACATAGTGGCAACTATCTTGGACACTATATGCCATAACTTAATTGTTATAATGCTGGATCAAGCTAATATATAATACTTATTCTCACTCACACACACACACACACACATGCCTATGTGGCGATATTTTTTCAGATAGCAGATAGCATATTTTAATTGTTTTATTACATTTTTCACGATTTTTTATGATTTCTGACCCTGAACCTAACGTAGGTATATTACACAATAATGTCGTAGCAATAAATTACCTCGTCCTTGAATTATAACGTAAATAAACACATACCCATAAATGAAATATAAAGAAATTCGGTGTGTTACTCCAAAGTATCCGATTATAATAGTTAATATTAATTTATCCAAAGTCAGAAATTCCCTGAAGAAGGTTGGTTACAGTTCTAATTTGTAAATGCATATTGAGCCCGATACATTCCTTAAGACTAAAATTCCAACGTTAGATTTATTATTAATTTTTTGTGCTTGCTCAAAATTGGTAACCCCTAAAATGTTTTGATATAGCGCTTAATTATTATTTTCAAAATACTTTATTATTATAATTTTAATACTCCTCTCTCCTACATATTGAAAGGTACAATGATATACAGTTAGTTGATTAGGACCAGTTGAAAAATTCAATGTCACAGCCGGGAATTGAACACGGTTCTTCCGCTCTCCGTGCGGTTGCTCTAACCATTGAGCTACTGTGACAACCCGCCGGTATGGCATTCAATCTTCCAACTGATCATGCGTGTTTTACCCGGTTCAATCCCAACCAGTATGTCTCACTTCTGAGAACCACCAGAATGGCGACTTACCATCGTAAGTACTTAGTATCCGGGTAATATTTACTTTACACGCATCATCAGTTGGAAGATTGAATGCCATACCGGCGGGTTGTCACCGTGGCTCAATGGTTAGAGCAACCGCACGGAGAGCGGGAGTACCGTGTTCAATTCCCGTCTGTGACATTGAATTTTTCAACTGGTCCTAATCAACATACTTTATTATGTTCATCTTACGGTTAATCTTCAGCTTATAGAAAGAATTTATTTTCCACTGGAACTAATGGGATGATTCAAGTAGCATTTCTTTTTTACTTTCTCTATACGAACTATGTACACAGTGTATAGAGAAGGTATTGTATTGTACCCAAAATTCGATACCAAGATTTCACCGGAAATACATGTTTTTACACTACCTGAATCCAAAAAAAACAGTTTTAGAAAAATGTCCGTGTGTGTATGTGTGTGTGTGTGTGTGTGTGTGTGTGTGTGTGTGTGTAGGCAGCATAGCGCAAAAACGAAAGGACCGTTAAAGCCCAAACATGGTATTTAAGTTTGGTATCTTCCAAGGATGCGACACGAAGATTTTCAAGAAAATCCCCCCACTCCAAATTACTCTTAACAAAGAAAAGATTTCGAAAATTTTGATTAAAATCTCTTATATTTAAGACATTTACTTGCCAAATAAAATGTATATCTTGAATTTTCTGGGAATAGCCTCTGAAGACTACTTTATTATGGATGAATTTTACGGAATTGTGCATAACTGCTAAACTGTAAGACATGGACAAAAACTACAGAAGATGTAGCTCGCGATAAAACACGCAATTTATGTCATATACATTTTTTCGTGGAGCTGATGATTTTTAAGATATTCTTGGTTTTTCGTTTCTACTTTGAAAAACACACTTTTCTCATACAGGAATTTGTTAACTCCTGTCCATACAAACAAAGGAACTTCAGTTACATAGCAACCAGCTTTTGGCAATCAGTTTAACCTATGGTACTCCCTCATTTCGCTTCTACTTACAAGGAAGCAAATAATAAGACTATTTCTGCTAATGTTTCTCGATTAGCATGAAGTAAGTAGAAGCATAAGCTTTTTAACTAAAATTTGTTGCAGAGATATAGAGAAAGTCATGTGAATGGAACACATCAGATTTTTTACTTTCTTTAGCCCCATATGTACAATGTACATAGGGATGCACCCAAAAATTCGATACCGAGATTTCACCGGAAATATATGTTTTGGGGTCCCCTGAGTCCGAAAAAATATTTTTAAAAAAAGGACCGTGTGTGTGTGTGTATGTGTGTGTCTGTGGACAGCATAGCCCCAAAACGAAAAGATCGTTAAATACCAAACTTGGTATTTAGGTTTAGTATCTTCCAAGGATGTGACACGAATATTTTCAAAAAAATCCCCCCATCACAAACTACCCTTTACATGGAAAAAAATTTCGAAAATTTTAATTTTCTTAAAAATTGCTCTAACGATTTTGATTAAAATCCCGTATATTAAAGCTATTTATGTCCGAAATAAAATGTATATCTCGATTTTTTTGGGAATAACCTCTGAAGACCTCTTTATTCTGGATGACTTGCCGAAGTTTGGTTAACTGCTAAACCGTAAGAGATAGAAAGAAAAAAAAACTGACTACACAAAAAATGTACATCACGACAAAACATACAATTTATGTCCTTTACGTTTTTGTTGTGGAGGTAAACGTTTTCGAGATATTCCTTGTTATTGGTTTCAATTGTGAAGTACTTCTTTTCTCAGACAGGAAGTGTCCGTTTTTCTTTTGTTCTACTCCTGGCCAAACAAAGAAGCGATTTGCAATGACAATCGCATAACGATAGCTTTTAAAACATTTGACAATCACTTTAGCATAGTGCATTCCCTTCTACTTATAAGGAACTAAGTAATAAGAACATTCTGTTAATATTTATCTCGATTAGCATTATGTACAACGAAGAATAATCTTTTGTAGGAGGTTTGTAGAGCAGCTAGAGAAAGTCATGTGAGTGTAATACATCAGATTTGTTTTCTTTTTTATTTGCTTCATTTGCCCTTTGACTTCTATGGTCATATGGGGAAGTTGACTGAGAAACAACAACTGTTGGTATTTTTCTCGTCGGACTGTAGGTTAAAGATGGTTTTTCGGTTTTATACTATTAAATACACACTCATTCACTCTCACACAAATACTTCCAGACTCTGTGGGAAATAAGGAAGCATTTCTTATGTTGAATCATTATGGCACTTGGGTTTTTCTAATTTGCACGTCAATGTTTCCCTGACTACTGTTGTTGAAAATACAACCGTTTCGCATATATTGAGATTTGTATGCTGATGCTTATGAAGGGCGGCAATTTCTGGACTATAATCGATAGGTCGATTTTTATCAAAGCGTTTAATATCGCTGGAACCAGGTCAGAATTCTCGTGAGCAGGCCTTGAGAACAGACGCACCTGCTTTGGAATGAACCCCCAGGCGGCTAAAAAGCATCCAGAGGCATGCATGCACCACCAGCATCCCACACAATTAAGAGCCAAGAAATATGGACCAGATCGTCGGACACGAATCTCGTTTTAGAGGCGCTCTAGCATTTCCACAGATGTTGCCATAGCAATCGATATATCAGAGCTGACCGACCGGCAGAGCAGCATTTCTTTGTTGTTACCACATAACTGTGTTGTCTGCCCCTAGCTACTGCCTCTATTTGCAGTGATTGGGATCGAGGAGAAGTCTCAGCCATTTATTCATTAATCACCTGTCAGGTAGAGAGATACAGCCAATTACATGGCAGGACCCGGGCCCCAGTTGCGGCACTCTTAAGAGGCTAGGTGAGAAAAGGGGCACCATTACCTACATTGTCATATTTTAGCAAGCATAAACAAATATATGGAACAAATGGAGCGTCTGTGGAACACACATGAAGAGTTCACATGCCTTCGAATCGTGTACTGTAAGCTTCAGAGAGTGCTAACGATTAGAGTCGTGCATATCAAGAATTATTAGGGTCATATTTAGGTAATGAAGAAAATAATTATTGAATTCAGTACTTTTACATATATTTTATAAGGTTGTTTTTATATTTTAATTGTATATTTTGAATGCGGGGTCGGTCTATGGAGCTAGGGCGGCCCTCGGTAGCACACTGTTTGGCGGTGGAGTCGGATATTCGTATCCCCTAAATTCAAGCGCAAATGGCTTCCTATTCAAACTATAACTACAATAGCCACTTCCTTCATCATAGAATATGTTGGAAACAATGTCCTTATTTATTTTAAGCAAATTTGAATTAATACCTTAATTCTGGTCTATAAAAAAATTAATCTGGATAAACAGAACGATCATTAAATCTACCCTGCAGCCAGTTACAGAAATTATTTTGCTTACATTGCAATTCTTGAACATCAGTTATAGAGTTTTAATTTTAAATGTTTAGTGACATTCCAAATTGGGGTTTGCGAAATGCCTTATTCCTGTACAAGCCTTTTCAGAGATTTCTTTGGACTTCGTTCTCCGATGTCATTCAGTTTTTACTTTTTCTACCACGTATATAAATAGAGAAAGTATTCCATCCAAAAATTCGTTACTGAGACTTCACCAGAAATGTATGTTTTTTGGTTCTCTGAATAAAAAAAGGAATTAAAAATGTCCACGCGCGCGCGTGTGTGTGTGTGGTTGCATATGTATGTGTATTCCAGAATAGCATAATTCAAAAGAAAACTCCAAAGATGCGACACGACTTTTAAGACAATTTCCTCACTTCAAAATACCCCTTATTTGGAAAAATGTTTCACAGTTATGACTTTTTCAACAATGGCTAACGTTTTCGATTAAAATACCGTACATTTAAGACATTTTAATGACACAAAACTGTGTATCTTGCATTTTCTGGGAACAACCTCTGAAGTTCTATTCATTCTGAATGATTTGCATAACTGGTAAACTGTAAAATATAGACATCTGCACAAAAAAATGTAGAGCTCGTTAAAGCACGCAATTTATATCAAATGCATTTTTTGTGTGAAGTTAACTATTTTCGAAATATTATTTGTTGTTTTAATTTTCCAGTACTTACACATAGATATTGTTGTCAAACGAAAAGTTGTCAGTCGTTTTTCGTTAGTTTTACCGCTGCACGTGAATAGAGAACGGATTTCAATGCATCACATAACAACTGACTTTTAAAAGATTCTACTTTCGGGTTAGTTCTAGTGCAGTCCCTTGTTTCCCTTCTACCTATAAGGAAACAAATAAGACCGTTCCCATTAATGTGTATCTCAATTAGCTTGAAATAGATAGAATAAGCATTTGTAAGAAGAGTTTTTTGCAGTTAGAGAAAGTTATGTGAATGTAACACAAGATTTTTACTTTTTCTACTCTAACGGTGTACTTAGTATGTGACAAGGTATTGCATTACAGTAAAACATTATCTACTGAAATACGTGTATTGAGAATCCCTGAAGTCATATAAAGCATTTTTAGAAGGCCCGTGTGTGTGTGTGTGTGTGTGTGTGTGTGTGTGTGTTTGTCTGTTTCTGTGAACGGCATAACTCAAAAACGAAAAGTCGGTTAAGTACCAACTTTAGTATTTAAATCCAGCATCTTCCAAGGATGCGACATACTTTTCAGAAGAATCTCCCACCTCAAACTACCTTTTACATGGAAGATATTTTGAAATTTTCAGTTTTCTCGAAATGGCTCTAACGACTTTGATTAAAATGTCATAAGTTTAAGATATTTTAATAACAAAATGCATCTCTTGAATTTTCTGGGAATAGCCTTTACAGCCATCTATATTCTGGATGACTGTTACATAAATGGTAAACCGTAAGAGACATGTACTACAGAATAAATAAATAATATATATATATATATATATATATATATATATATATATATATATACCCTGTAAAACACAAATTTGTCAAATGATTCTCTCTATGTGGAGTTACCATTTCCGAGAAATTCCTTGTCTTTGGTTTACATTTCCCAGTAGGTACTTAAACCTTTTCTCAAATGATAAGTCGTCATTCGTTTCTCTTTTTTGCCATCCTGGTAATGCAAATAGAAGAATTTAAGGACCATTACACAGCGACCAGCCCTTAAGAGATTTTACTATCGCTTTAGCCTAGTGCATTCTCTTATTCTCCTTGAACCTAGAAGAGAATATATAATAAAACCATGTCTGCTAATGTTTATCTTGAATATTATTAAGTAGATAGAATAATATTTTGTAAGAACAGGTTGCGCAAAATAGATAACGTCATAAATGGAACGCATCTGATTTTTCCACACGGAAATTTATTTATTTATTTTTTTGTAGCTTAACGTCCTTTAACTTAGTTGGTCATATCGGACGATGAATGGAATTAGTGAAATGATGCTCAAATGATCTCGAGGTCCATGGAGCTTAAAGCTACTCGACATTCGTCTTCTCAGGACGAAAAAAAAAAACCTTATCCGGGTAACTCGCCCTAAGCGAGATTCGAAGTCACGACCTTTCGAATGTGAAGCAGAAACGCTACCACCACACTACCCAGGCGGGCTAAAATTTACTTTTGTTCCCTTATTAAGAATAGATCTCGTTTCGCTAAATATATGTATTCACACATTAAGTAACTATTTCTCTGTTACCTAGGTGCACGAGAAGCAGGGAATCTGCCTATAAAATGGATTTTCACTACTCTACAAGGGTTTGTTGTCACATAATAATTACACATGAAAAATCTGGTATTTTAGTAGCACTAACACACTATAACACTAAACTAGTGATCTAACAACGTATCTTAGTGATCGAGTTCTGTATAGCACAGACTTTGCGTCAGCTGAGTAGCCGATACCAGGAGAGGAGGGAAAGTGAGGGAGAACAGAACCGGTGAGAAATAGCGCAATGCTGGGCAAAGCATTCTCTGTATTACAGCCACGCGTCCAAACAAAGACTGTATACTGAGATCAAAACACATCACATGACATTGCAGAATTTTTTAAGGGCGTATAATCATTTTGAAACGGCCTGTGAGCAGACTACCGTTCCTTGCACGTAGTTATAGTGGAGTTTTAATGCTACATTGGACTTTTATTAATTTCAACATAAATATGATTAAGTCCATTAAGAAGATAAAAACAAATGTAATATTTGATCTTCATAAGGATCTTTACAATTCAGTAATTTTTTTAGTAAAGAGATTACGGAAAAGTTACGATTTTTGGATAAAATGTGACAAGAAAGAAAGATTAATATCTCAATAACAAATGTATGAATTAAAATGTAGCAGCTAACTCTATTTTTAAATAAAAAACAAGAAATTATTTTCCACAACGATTTAATGTTGCAAGTTGTCAAAATTCTATCAGTATATTTTGTAAAGTAATTGCTATATCAAATTAATATTCTGCACATAAATTATCACTGTAATTAATAACACGTATACAAATTTAAACTGAAGAACTTAAAGCATTGTAGAAATTGGTAAATTCAGTTCCAGAGTCCCTTAAAACAGGGCGAGTATAGCTCAGTTTGTTAGTCTGCCCGCATAGGAGATAATGTCCCGAGTACAAGTGCCGCGTCCAAAACCCAGTGTTTGGGGTGTCGTGTAAATCGTCTAGCACCTCTCGTGATATATAACAGGAAGTCCTGGGTTCAATTCCCGGCCGGGGTGGATATTTTTCTATAACTAGGCTTACAACCCTATTATTATTATTATTATTATTATTATTATTATTGCTCTGAAAGTGTGGATGTGAGTGCGCATGTGAAATTGTACAGGTTAATCTTAAATTCAAAGAATGAAAATACCAATTCGTCAGTGAAAACCCTCCCGAAAACACCATAGCAGTTAAAGCGGGTTATAGAGACCAAAATAAATTTAAAAAAAATCTGATGTGTTCCATTCACGTCATGCAACAAATTATTGTAAATAAGCTTATTATTTTATCTACTTCATGCTAATCGAGATAAACATTAACAGAAATGGTCTTATTGTTTAGTTCCTTATAAGTAGAAGGCAAATAAGGGAATACACTAAACTAAACGGACAATCAAATGTTTCGAAATGTAGTTGCTCTGGGGTTGAAATCCGTTTCTTTGCATGATCAGGAGTTGACAAGCTCCCGTTTAAGAAAAGTTTGAGTATTTTAAAACTAAAACCAATAACAAAGAGTATCTCGAAAACGCTCAACTCTAAAAATGTACATGACATAAATTGTGTGTTTTAAGGAGATCTACAATTTTTTGCGTATACGTTTTTGTCCATCTCTTACGGTTTACAACGTATGCAAAATGAAAAAAAAAAAAAAAAAACAAAAAAAAACCCATCTAGAATAAAGAGGTCTTCAGAGGCTATTCCCAGAAAATTCGAGATATACATTTTATTTATCATGTAAATATGTTAAATATAAGAAATTTTTAGTAAAAATCGTTACAGCATTTTTGAGAAAATCAAATTTTCAAACTTTTTTCATGTAAAGGATAGTTGGGGGAATAAACTAACGAGAAACGAGAAGAAAGATGTGTTCCCGTTTGAGAAACATTTAAGTGGCTAAAATGGAAACCAATAATCCGAAGTATCTCGAAAATGGTTAACTCTACAAAAAAATGTTTGGCACAAGTTGTGTGTTTTAATGAGATCTACATTGTTTGTATAGTAAGTTTTGGTATATCTTTTATGGTTTTCCAGTTATATAAAAATAATCCAGAATGAAGAGCTCTTCAGAGGCTACTCCCAGAAAATTCAAGATACGCATTTCATCTGTCATAAAATATTTTATGGTGTTTTAATCAATCGTTGGAACCATTTTTAAGAAAATCAGAAATTTCGAAAAAGGTTCCATATAAAGGGTAGTTTGGGGTGAAGGGATTTTCTTGAAAATCTTTGTGTAAGTATCCTTGGTAGATTCGAAACTTAAATACTTACTTAGCCTTTTCGTTTTTGAGCTATGCTGCACACACACACACACACACACACACACACACATTGACACACACACCTTTTCTATTTTTTTTTTTTTTTTTTGATTCAGGGTCTAAAAACAATTATTTCCGGTGAAATCTCGTTATCGAATTTTTTGGTGCATTACAATATCTTCTGTATACACTCTGTACATGTACATGTAGATAAAGTAATATACTACTTATATTTGAGTTTCTTCTGTTGTTCATAAATTCCCTCCTAGAAAAGCAGATCATATTGGACGGAGAAGGAATACAAAAGTGTAATTATGCTCAAATGGGGCTGGTTATCTGACATTCGCTTTCTGAGGATAATAATATACCGGAAGTGAGCTTCTTATTTAAATGGTAACAGTGGACAGGGTTGTATTGATAGAAACTATTAAAAAGAGTTGTGTGCACTTATATGGGTATGTTTTGTATGTAGGTATAACATTATATTTTTATATCAATCTTCCAAATCCCTTTTCTTTTGCTAGTTTATACAGCTACAAAGGTCTTCTTGAAAGTTTGAGTTAGTGGGGGGGGGGCGAAGGGAAAAGTGGTGTTATATTTATTAATTTCCTTATTCTTTTGCTTATCTATGTTGTGAAAAAGATAGCGCACCACAAGAAACTGCATAAGGCCTTCATTCGGTAGATTTCGCGCAATTTCGGAACAAGAAGGCGACTACATTGAGAATGAAGTATGCTATATATCCTGACATATAGTGTCTTCAATGCTAAAGTTTCATTCTGTCTGTGGGTCCTCGAGCTCACGCACATGCTCGTGTGTAAATTAAGATAATCTATACATCATAATGGCTGTGGGACTCCTAGAAAGAAACTTTCTTTGTTTTACATACTGCGAAATCCCGGCGGGCGGGCTCTCGTCTTTCCCCAGGCCCTCGCTACCCCGTAAAACCAGCGCCCAAGAAAAGGTGCAAATTAGTTTAGCAAACTGAATGCAAAAACACGATAGAGTGTCATATCCCAAGTAGTGTAGCTAAACTCAGGCATCAATCAAATCCTCCGATGCAAACTCAGTGTTCTCCAATCGTGTGGTAAGCGTTCATTATTTCCTAATGAAGATAGGGATGCTTAAAGGAAATGTAGTGTGCAAACATTTTTTGCGGCTGATATATTGAAACACCTTTCACTATTGTAGATTCAGTTTTCGGTTCAACCTTTTTTGTAGCAACAAGATTTTAAAGTTATACAACATACAATTAATTTGTCAACCATATTATTTAAATGTTTCAAACTTGTTAATTTATGGGGATTCCCTATGTCACTGCTACTGTAGCGATTTTAGTACGTATGGTCAAACCACATCATATACGCTTGTGTTTCATGGCATGCACTTTGTTGCTTTCGCATGTTCTCCCTCTACGAGTTAGCCTGGAGAGAAGCATGCTTAGACGTTATCCGGATTGTCAACATGATCGAGTAGAAAGAAGCGAAACAGGTCACTGTTTCGTTGTTTCCTTCATAGGCGGTTATAAAAAGATTTTACAGAATTTTTCTTAATAGCTTAGGTTTCACACCTCAATTTTCTATAACCCATCTCCCCCCCCCCCCGCAAAAAAAAATCCGCTCTGTAAAATCTTGGGAAGATGCGGGCAAGTGTAATTGTGTCGTGGACTATATGAGTCCATGGGCTATTTAACTCCATAGGTTAAAGTTAAACGCAAGTGTAGGGCAAACACAAAGAATCATATTATACCATTTGCTTGCGTTTATCTAATATATCTACAATATACCTGAATACATTTTTAGTGGCATTGCATCAGTAACATTTTTTGTTTTATAGTTATAATGACTAACTCATGCTCACACTGATCGAAAGAGCTTAAGATAGAATTTCTTGATGCAAGTTTCCTATCAAAGTTACGTAAACCCTTAATCATTAAACACAGCACGAGTAGCCCTCGATCTGGCTCTCTGAGCCTTCGGTAATCAACATGAATTAATTAATCGTTTCTTTAGACTTGGGATGCTACAACACATTTTGATGATGGTTATGAAGATCCAATGCTACTATTCGCGATCTTTCTGCGTTTTTTGTAGTTATCACGTCTATTCGTTAGTTGTATGATTTTACTGGTCCTCTATTTCACTACTTGATTTCCTTTCGCCGGACCGAGGTGGCGCCGTTACAAAGTGTACGACTTGCATTCGGGAGGTCCTGGGCTCATACTGGGTTCGATAATTTGATCCGTGAATTTTCTTACATCTCTTTCATAGCTACATTTCATTTATTTCTTCTTCTCCGCCGTACCAGGCATTGGATTCCGAAGGCATTGAGTTATAAGTCTTGGGTATGTAAGTCCTACAAAGAGGAGGATACTCCGTTAAAGAAGAAGGTTTCCTTTCGTCGCGTGGGAAACTTCGTGACCTAAAACTTTCTCTATAACATTTGCGTTTAAAACTTTATTGAATAATTAAAAGTATTGGGGGAGTATGATAAATTTGGTTGGGAAGTCTTTGCGTGAATGCAATTAGAAGTACCATTTTTAAACGGTTTGAAATATAATGGATAAGGGTGCTTATATGCGGTGCGATTGAAAAATATACTTTTTATTAAAATGTGATAGGATGAAGAGATGGAGGCAGGGTATACGGGAAATAAAATGAAAAATGTTCAGAAAAAAACATATATGGCATAAAATGTTGACTGAGATGGGAATAAACAGGAATAAAATCATGAGGTAATATTTGTGAAAGGTAAGACGGAAATGGATTGGAGCATTTAGGAAGGACGGCAGAATTGAAATCATCGATTAAAAAGCATATCAAGCAAAATGGTCTAAATAGAGGAATGTAAAGAAAGGGACCTTAACTATGCAAATAATCTTGGGGTTGCGTGAAAAGAAGCTTATTAGATGGATTTTAAATTTAGGTTAAGCACTTTAATCATAATAGTAAAAATCTGATGTGTTCTATTCACATGACCGTCTCTACATCTGTACAAATTATTGTTAATAAGTAGAGATAGCATCTTGGGAACCGATAGCGGGACAGAATCGAAATTAGCGCAGAATGGTATATAATTGTGATGTGTTGAAAATGCAGTGTTTACGAAATGATACTAATAGAAGGAAAATGAGGCAGTGGTTGCGTGGTAGATTGTGATGTTTTCACTAGTAGTGGAAGGCGATTGAGGTTTGGTGAATGGTCAACATAAATATCACTGATTTACGGGCATTAACAGTTTTAATATTTACTTACATTTAATTGCTGTTGTGCAACAAGTCATCAGCATCATTATCTGTCATTTTCTCTCAAGATACATAAATTACATGCACAACAACATACATTCATAAGTCTCAAATATGAATCATCTCCGATTGGCACGTAAACAGGCTTTATGTTGTGAAAAACTAGGCTCAAGATGTAATTGGACACATAATCGACTATTGGGTAAGATACTCCATCAGCAATTATTTTCGTAGCGACAACTCGTAGCACATTTCGTATTTCATGCATTGTTGAAAATCCGTCATTTTTTCCAAACACTGTCTTCACTTTGTTTTTCACACAGTCTAAAACGGGTGTCACAGTCATCTGATTAATTGCTTGCACAGGTCCGACAGCTTTCAGGACTCGAGGCATTCTATGTTCAATGTTTCCAAATATGTGTTATTGTCGTAGATGTCGCCCTCCGTGGTGTAATGGTTACCATGCTGACTTCGTATACCCAAGGTCACGGGTTCAAACCAGGCGGAGGACGATGAGTTAAGTAAAGCCATTGGTCCCGTGCCGTAGATTTACGGGACGTAAATGAACCTCAAGCCTGATAGAGAGGCCTCTGTGCAAAATTAAGTGGTCTTTCACGCCCAATTTAGAATGGGACGCTGAGAACCACAGCAGTTAAAGAGCGTCCATAAATAACACGCTATCTACACTTTTGTCGTAGATATATCTGCAAAGTTCTTCTGTATGAATTGCAAATCTCATGCAATCTTTTTGATGCAGGAAATTTTATAATCTTGACTGAAGAGCAAGCACCAATATCAAAATAATTAATTACCTGTAAAACAATATTGTAATATACAGCATAGTATACTGCTGCATCGAGCCAGTTCCCCAACGCGTTACTACAGGTTGTTTACATGCGACGCGTGCAGTCGCCAATGCAGGTCGGTTTCTACTCGGTAGGTAGGCAACTGATATTTGCACGTGTCTCTCAATTGGTCCCCAAGATGTTATTCTTATTAATAAGCTTTTGTTCTATCTACTTCATGCTAATCGAGATAAATATCAGCATAAACGGTCTTACTACTTAGTTCCTTATAAGTAGAAGGGATATAAGGGAATGTGTTAGACTAAGCCGATAGTAAAATGTTTTAGAATGTGGTTGCTGTGAGATTGAAATCCGTTTCTTTGCGTGACCAGGAGTAGACAAGTTCCCGTTTGAGAAAAGTTTACCTATTTTAAAATCCAAACCAATAATGAGTATCTCGAAAATGGTCCACTCCACGAAAAAAGTGCACATGACATAAACTGTGTGTTTTAAGTAGATCTACGTTTTTTGTATAGTAAGCTTTTTCTCTCTCTTATGGTTTACCAGTTGTGCAAACTTCAGAAAAATTCATCCAGAATAATGAGGTCTTCAGAGGCTATTCCCAGAAAATTCAATATAATATACATTTTATTTGTCATGTAAATATCTTAAATATAAGAGATTTTAATAAAAATCGTTAGAGCGTTTTTGAGAAAACCAAAACTTTTCGAATTTTTTCCATATAAAGAGTAGTTGGGGAGAGGATTTTCTTGAAAATCTTCTTGGCGCATCCTTGAAAAATACTGGACTTAAATATCAAGTTTAGTATTTAATGGGTTTTTCGTTCTTGAGTTATGATCCCCTCACACACACACACACACACACACGCGCGCGCGGAAATGTTGCTAATTTTTTTTTTTTATTCAGGGTGTCCCTAAACATGTATTTCCGGTGAAATTTCGGTATCGAATTTTTGGGTGCAATACAATACCTTCTTTATGTACTAATTACATAGTACGTGTAGAAAAAGTAAAAATGTTTTGTTTAGATATTCGTAAAAATGAAATGGCCTGTTATTTATGGACGCTCTTTAACTGCTTTGGTTCTCAGCGTCCCATTCTATATTGGGCGTGAAAGATCGCTTAATTTTGCTCAGAGGCCTCTCTTATCAGGCTTGAGGTTCTTTTACGTGCCGTAAATCTACGACACGGGACCCACAGCTTTACTTCCCTTCCGAAGGAAGCCATGCTAAGGATTTTTATGCCCGAAAAAATCCATCGTCCTCCGCCGGGTTTGAACCCGCGACCTTGGGTATATAAAGTTAGCATGGTAACCATTACACCACGGAGGGCGACTTAGATATTCGTGAAATTGTATTAAGGATGTAAATAAATATTTAATTCAATAAATGTTCTATAGAAGAATTTAGACAGCAAAACTGTCCGCTATTAGAGCTTTCAAACATATAGACCGAGAGACATTTGATACTTCATTTTAACTTTCTATAGATATTAAGAAAGTTTAACTTAAAGTTATTAGGTTTGAGGTAAACATCGCCCTAATTTTTCCCGAGATAATCAGATGTAGCGAGCGGCTTTTGTTGAAGCAGATGTTGGCAACAGCCAAGCTGGAAGGAGTGCCTCTTAACGCCTCCTCCTCGTTGGAACTACAAGTGTTCTGCGTGTTGGATGAGGGGTCTAGTTACTCCGGGAGCCTACGGGCAACTTTTCAATCATCATCACCAGCACCACCATCATCGCCGAGGTTCCTTTGAGGCCGCCGGCCAGATTCGCTGCGCGTTAAACCAAACACCGCCATTGATTAAAGAGCTTATGTGGCTAGCTAGTCGAAAGATTCTTGGGCGTCAGTTTGGTGGTCGTTCCACTATACGCATTTTGTTAGGCTTAACCATCACGGACACCACGGTTAACGAGAAGTTATTTAAGGAACCACTATGCAACAGAAGAAAACTAACATGACTAACATTCCTTGCGTCGTAAAAAAACTACTTATACAGGTGGTTTCGGAACTTATGCAAAGATAAAATATAGGAACTGAAAAGAAAGTCCCGCAAGGTTCAGGTTTCAAATGAGCGATAGTCAGCAAAGCAGAGATTTCCGTTAAGATAGGCAATTCAAGAATAAAAACAATTGTGAATCCATGGCTGCGAAGCTTTACTGATATATCCTGTTGAATTAAAATCGGCGTATATTTTATTCACATGGCTTTCTTTATCCACAGTTGCTTTTTGATACTCCTGTAAAATTCCTGCAAAAGCTTATTCTTGTCCCACTTTCATTTTAACTGTGGTAAATGTTTGCGTGAATAGTTTCTTTTGCATAATTGATATAATAGGAAGCAGATAACGGCAGTGAAATATTTAAAACGTGTTGCTATATACTGACCTTTAACCACCATGCTCTTTCCGAGACAATGTAGTGAGTGGCGACGGAGCTGTAAAAACTAATGTATTCCATTTCACCTATTCTGCAATAAAATATTTTTACAAAATCTTATTCTTCTATTTACTTTATGCTAATCGAGATAAACATCAAAAGAAATACTTGGTCTTATTACTTATTACATTGTAGTTGCCAGTGAAATAATTAAATGCACTAGGCTAAAACCATGATCAAATATTTTAAAATACCGAGCGGAACACCTCAGGCGGTTACATCTGTGGCCTGCATTCGAAACCAATCTGATTGGGTTTTTTCGTAGTTTTCCTCGGTCATCAAGGTGAATACCGGATCGGATATATAATATCACGACCCAAAGTTCTATCTTCAGTCTAAAAGAATAGTAAAACTGAAAATAGATGGTAACTGCAATTGCGGTGCCATCTATCCACAGATAGTGAAAGCGGTAGACTGGGCTGCACCCTAACCTCAATTGCTTGTTGCGGAGCTAAGGGATATGGTGCAAAGAGAAGAGACTCAAAAGGGTGGCTGTACTTCGCCATCTGAATAGGCTGTAAATCGGATAATTTGGACGGCACTCTGGCAGCATCTGCTTGGCGAGAGGCGAAAGTAGTATGGTGCGGGGATGAGACTTGAAGTCTACTGTCCATATACCGACAAAACGTATATAATCAAACATCCGTAAGATATGACCAAGTTGTTAAAGTAACGTAAAATAAAATAGAATTAAAAGCAAAACATATTTTAAGAGATAGACACTATGTAAGAACTTTGTTCTCTTTGCTTGAAGGGAAAGACGAATAACAACTTCTCATTTGAGAAAAGTATTAAGTATTTGAAAATTTCATCCAATATTAAGACATTTCTCGGAAATAGTTAACTC
Organism: Hymenopus coronatus; assembly: GCA_030762935.1. Classification (NCBI taxonomy): domain Eukaryota; kingdom Metazoa; phylum Arthropoda; class Insecta; order Mantodea; family Hymenopodidae; genus Hymenopus; species Hymenopus coronatus. Next base: position 55,168,468 of record CM060898.1, read on the forward strand.
TATAAAATATATTTCAAATAAACTGTTGTAACAAGATCTACATTTATGTATAGTAAGGCATTTTCCATGTCTTACGGTTTACCAGTGACGCAAAAGTCATCCACTATGAAGAATGCTTTGGAGGCTATTCCCATAAAATTCCAGATATACATTTCATTTGTCATGAAAATATTTTGACATATAACATTTCAATTGAAATCGTTACAGCTACTTTTGAGAAAATCAAACATTTCGAAAAATGTACCGTGTGAAGGACAGTTTTGGGTGGGGGAATTTTTTAAAATCTTCGTGTTACATTCTTGAATAACTTAGAACGTATCTATTAAACCTGTTTAACCGATTTTTCGTTTTTGAATTATGTGTTTGAGGACACACGCGCGCAGATCATTTTCTATACATGCTTATTTGGTTTCAGGGGGTATCAAAACATATATTTCCGGTGAAGTCTCGACATCGACTTTTTGTGCGGAATATAATATCTACTTACCTTACTGAATATACGTAGTAGAGGGAGTAAAAACTTCTGACGTGTTGCATTCGCATGACATTCTCTAATATGCTATTCTTGCAAAAACTTACTCTTCTATCTGTTTCATACTAATCGAGGTAAACATTAGCAGAAATAGTTTCATTGTGTACGATTTCTCTATAAATACAAGGGAAATAAGGCAACCCAGTAGTTCAGGTGTGGGCCAAAGCGGGCCAGATTTTAAGAGGGATTGCCGTAGCTATCGAGTTAGACAAGACTACGGTGCGAACTGAAATTACCCGATAATCTAGTCCAGTCAACGCCCGATGAAGTAAAATTAGTCACCTAATGCATCTATGTTCTACACAGAGAAATAAATTGCTTGTTAAATTCGTAGAAAATACAGGTAAAGCAAGAAGCTATTCAATGTTTGCCATGCTTTAGACTCATTACTACGTAACGCTGATTGCGTAATTGAGCATAGTAGTGTTTCGCCACTGCCTGAATAGTGTTGTACTATACGCCTGCTTGCTTATATGTTGCAAAGAACAAAAGCATAGGGGTGGGGTGCATGTTGCTTGACACGCGGTGACATGCGGGGTCAAAAATACCCATGCTTGCGCTAGACTAAGGGAATAGTCAAACATGTTTAAGAACTGGTCACAATGTCAAGGTGTTGAAATTCCGTTCTCTTTGTTTGGCCAGGATGAAAATAAGTGAATAACAATTTCGCGTTTGAGGAAAGTCTTAACATCTGAAAATTGAAACCAACCTCAAGGGATATTTCGGAAATTCTCACAAACATGTATTTCCGATGAAATCTCGGTATCAAAATTGTGAGTAGAGAGCATTTTTGTAAGTTGTGCCATTTCAATTTTTTAAACCGTTATATGCAAGGAATTAGATTATTTGTGGCTGCTAATGATAGAATCGAATAGCTTATTCCAATTTTTATCGAATGAAAGCTATTAACTTATTATTAAGATTCTTAGTTTTACTTTTTTTTTTTTTGTCAAACTTGGGCCTCTGTGAGAGAAAGCCGAGACACCAGTGCTTCTATTTTCGATCTACTTTCACTAAAAATAATCCCAGTTCTTAAGTAACAAAGAGAAGCGGCTAAATATTTAAATAAGTTGAAACTATTATCATAAGTAGGGATAGCATCTTCGGGACCGATAGCGGGATACATGTGGATACCAGTTGCATACCTACCTAGTAGAGACCGACCTGCATTGGTGACCGCACGCGTCGCATGTAAACAACCTGCAGTAACGCGTTGGGCAGTGTGACTCCACGCAGCAGCATATAGGTATTATGATGTATACTATAATACTGTTTTACAGGTAATTAATGCCTTTGATGATAGTGCATCTTCAATCAAAATTGTAAAATCCCTTGCATCAAACGAAGATTTGCAATTCATACAGAAGAACGTTGCAGCTCTACGGCAGTGGCACGTATTTGGATACATGAGCCATTGAAATGCCTCGAGCCCTGAAAGGTGTCGATCGACTTATGCAAGAAATTAATTAGAGACCCGTGACACCTGTTTTAGATCGTGTGAAGAAGAAAGTAAAGACACTGTTTGGAAAAAATGTCGGATTTTCAATAATGCGTAAAATACGAGATATGCTACGAGGTGTTGGTTGATACGGAAATAATTGCTGATGATGTATCTTACCCAATAGTTGATGATGTGTCCTATTTCACATCTTGTTCAATAAAGTTCAATACATATGTGGAACCATAACAAGTACTCTATAAAATAAAGCAAAGAAACAACATTGAAGTTCTACAAGACCATGGTAGTCGCTGCCTCATGTATGGCAGCTTATCGCGAGTGATAAAAGGAAAGGACAAAGTAAAATGCAGACAGTGATAATGAGAAGCTTACGGAAACTAAAGACTGCGCTAGACTAAATTTTTGGCTACAATTGGTCAAACAGAAAAAATAACAAATGGTTGTTGGAACCTTTGGGCATCCAGAGATAATTAATATTTAGCTGTCTCCTTGCATCAGGCACTGCAGTCATTTAAAGATCGTACAATATAACAGTTTCAAGATATGTTATTTTACAAAACGGCGTTTTTCTCAAAACTACATTTTCACACTTTCGACACGTTTTTAAAAAATTTATAATAATAAAAAATCAAATTTATTGGAATATCACTATATAACGTTTTTGTGTCTGATTCAAAGCTCCAGTTCAAAAAATTCTAATCAATTTTTTTAAATTTATAGGCTTGTAGAATAGTTTGATTATACAATGCATTTGACTAATAAAATTTATGAAATAATTTATATCTTGCAACGTATTATCCAATTTGAATGCAATTTAGTGTTGATATTATCATAACAGCAATGGAGTCACAGTATTTTTTTCAGAATTTTTTTTAAAAATGTAGAAATTTGAAATTTCACTTCCAGTGTTTCTTAATAAGAAATGACACAATTGGAGAAGAACAGATCTCCCGAATCTGAGCCATACGAATTACGCGGCGCTACCTCGCTTGGTTCCACGGCCACGGCTCAAACCTGGATCTTCGGCTCTCCGTATCGGTCCTCTTATCGTTAGAAAATGAAATTTAGTTTTATTTTTGAACGCTCTTTTAACCCCTACGGTTCTTTAGTGTTCCATGCTATTGGGCGTGGAAAACCGCTTAATTTTGCTCAGAAAAATGAAATGAAATGGATTTTTATTAGTGGACGTTCTTTAACTGCTGTGGTTCTCAGTGTCCCATTCTATACTAGGCGTGAAAGACTGTTCAGAGGCCTATTTATTAGGCTGAGGTTCTTTTACGTGCGTAAATGTACGATACGAAACTAACAGCATTACTGCTCTTTCGAAGGAAGCCATACTAAGAATTTTTACGCCCGAAAAAATCCATCGTCCTCCGCCGGATTTGAACCCGCGACCTGGGATATATGAAGTTAACATACTAACCGTTACCACGGAGGGCGACATTTTGCTCAGAAGACTCTTTCTTATTCAGGCTTGAGGTTCTTTTACGTACCGTAAATATACAACACGTTACCAGCGACTTTATTTCCCTTCCGAAACTGATTTACTTACGCCGAAAAAGTCCATCACCTTCCGCCGGGTTTGAACCTTGGGAACCAGAGGTAGTGTCTTAAATTTTTGGGAATTATAGTTAACCACAATGGGAAATTGTGTAATAACATCCATACGGAGATGCGTTGATCGAATCCCGGCCTTGAAGCTGGGTTGTTCAAACTGAAAACTTATCAACTTGGTGGCTATACCCGGGTAGTTTGGGAAAGTAATGTTTGTCGATGCCAGTCAAATATGTTCGGGGTACAAAATTAAGAGTAAAGTTAATAAATTCATGACTAGCTGGCTTACCCGATGTTTCACGTGTAGCTTTTTAAACTCAAATAATATGTAATTAATTGCAGTTACCTCCCGCCGTTCTTTATGAAATTATTATACGATCTAGAAGACCTTTTCATGGTGAATCTTCCCCTTTGCCTGTTGTAATTGTAATTTGGTGTAGTCCCGGCTATCCCTAGTAACGGATGAAACATTCCTCTGATATTCATGCAAAAGGATATGAAATATCGGCGGATCTTCTGGCTTCCTTAATCTCTCCTCGACAATGCCAAATTCTATAAATGCTGCAAAGTCTAGAAGTACTCTTTGGCGTTGAAACAACCATCTTTGGGGATGGTCAAGTAGCTTATTAGGCAATCACAGTATGAATTTTTTCTCTTTTATCTCAAGTTATTCAGTAATAATAATAATAATAATAATAGGTATGAATGAGAGTGTGCGTTTAAGTTAAAAGAAAATTCCCCAAAGATAAACATCTACAACAAACGAGTGAACACCATTGCTATGAGCAATGTTCCATAGGAGAAGCCAACTATATGACCTAGATGTTAAAAAGGGCATACGAGTATAAATGGAAAAAGTAAAACTACTTTGCTTTCACATAATACAGACACCCTTAACCTATACAACAAAAATGAGTTTAAATGGTGAGTATAAGAAGTTCGCACTCCAGGCCACCAAGTTAACCTCGTATACATAATTTGCGACCATCAATTAAAATATTATTCTTTATATGTATTATTTGGATGAAATATAGCTGGCAATTATCTTATTTTACATGTTTTATATGTGGAATAACAGCTATTTTCTACTGCACGGCTAGCTCAACGAAACTACTTTGAATGTTCCTTAATTATTGCTCCAATGTGTTTTATTCTAGTATGCATACACTTTGCAAATACTTTTTACTAATTTAGTACTTTGAATTATAAGACGTTTTATAGTCTTACGCCCGCCAGAAAGAATAGGTAAGCCTTTTCAGTTGTGAAAGAATAATAGAAATTGGTTTAATCGTTTTCGAAATGTTCTCTCCCTCTGTCTCTCTCTCTCTCTCTCTCTCTCTCTCTCTCTCTCTCTCACACACACCCAACACACACACACACACACACAACCTACAAGCGCGCGCATATACTATGTACACATTTTCTCTCTTTAATACTATTACAGATTATTTTCAAACCATTCACAATAACAAAATGTTACAACTACTTCGGCAGTCTGGTGGTTAACATGCTAGCCTTTAAATATAGTTACCGGATTCGATTCTCGGCTGGAAGATTGGAGTTCATACGAGTAAGAACTATTCTGTAGCCTCCCTAGAGTCTGGAAGTATAAAAGAGAGACTGTGTGCGCGTATGCGTGTGTATGTGTGTGTGTTCATGTGGATTTAAAGACAAACCAAAGTAACACCAATACTAAATACGTGAATACAATTGCCATGAGCAGTTCCAAATTCGCTGATGACTTGAATGTTAAAAGACTACATCTAAATGGTGGAGAGGGGAGTATATTCTACAAATGTCACTACATCGAACACCTGAAAATTTCTTGCTGTGCGTTTGTTTACGATTTCCATATATACTTCCGTAACCTAACCTTCACTGTAGAATACAATATTTGAATATAATGGAACAACTCGATTTTCCTTGATTATTTCATTCTCCTCATTGCCAATTCATTAAAAAGCACGTTCACCTCCTTGAAAGCAATATTAAAATTCCTTTAATCCTTGTAGCATCGTAAAAAGGCTTGCAATAGTTGGTTCCCACGATCACTTCTACTATAATTATCGATTTTGGCAGCTGCAAAGAAAATAAATTGTAAGCGCAAAAAATTGACGAGAAAAATGAACACAAAAACCGTCCAAGATGTTTGAAACTCCTGGTCTTGGATATCAAGGGGAAGGAATGCGTGTATCTTAATTCGCGTGGGTTGGCTGTGAAAAATTCGCATGAATAACACCATTAGCGTTCCGGATTAAAAGCTTATATACCTGTTACTGTTTGTTGCTGCGTTAATAACAAACTGAACACGGCTCTATCTGGCAACATGGGAGTTTTCAGGAATGTTGGCCAGTTTCAGCAGCCAGCCATTGTTGCGTTAGCATGATAATGTATGTTCCTGCACCTTACCTTGCCAGTTTTAGATACGTTCATCACTTAATATTAGAGTGACCCGCACTTTATCACGACCTCCAAACAGTTGCCAACATTAACAAGTGGAAATGGACGATTTTGGGACAACAGTTTATAGTTGTAAACATGCCGCCATGTAAACATCTATCAGGCTGAAAATATGCTTATCGATACGGAAAGACAAAGCACGTATTTCTGACATTTTTGGAAAGGAAAGTTGGTCCCGTGTCGTAGATTTACGGCACGTGAAAGAACCTCAAGCCTGATAAAGAGGACTCTGAGCAAAATGAAGCGGTCTTTTACGCCCAGTATAGAATGGGACGCTGAGAACCACAACAGTCAAAGAGCGTCCATTAATAAATCTCCATTTCCATTTTCGTAGTAATGTTAAACTTCATAACTTTTTGACACAAACACGTGCTAAATATTTCTATGTGCTGTTGAACTTCGCAAATCTTACAATTGTTAATCCACCACGAAGCTCACGAAAACATCTTTTACGTATAATCTGATTTTAACTGATTACTCTTTCCACCTTTCCTTTTCCTTTCTTTTATTTTTTGTAACTACTTATCGTCTGTAACTTCTTGGGGAGAATTGCACAAGCTTTAGGTCTTTATTCGCATGAATCTACTATAAGTACAAAAACCAATGAGCGCTTACAACGGTCAACGCACAAATATTTTACTTCTGCATACGTATTGGAAATATAACTCACGATTAGTTGTGTTTATCATTGGACGATAATACGCTTATAAATGAAAGTGAGGAAAATAGTAATATTTAACTTTTCATAACAATAAGTTTTTTGCTGTCATATAGCAAGAATAAAAGAACTACAAAACTGCATTCTTGTCCAGTAATACATTATTTTATGAGTCAGGACGGAAGAAAATAAAGTTGAACTGTCACTGGATTATAGATAAAGAGATCCCAAATAGCAAACCATCTCAACCCTCGTACGGTCTTTTGGCAGACAGCACTCAACCGGTTTCTGCCTGTCAGTGAATCGCCTCTGTTCTGCAGTCTTTGGTTTGAGTGTAGATATACACATCTAAATATGCTCTTAAAATAAGTATGAACAAGCACGATCAATTCGTAAAAGATAATTCGCTCAAGGGTTTGGTACAATTGACTTATTATAGAGCAACAGTCTTATGCCTTCTGGACCATTATTTTAATTCTGTTGATGCACTGCACCCTTTGCGTTAATTGTATAACACTTTGGCAGTCTTAGTGTTAGATGTTTGACCCCAGGTGCTACCTTTTAAATCCTGGGGGTGCAAGCCCTGCATATGAGGAGGGTAAACGGAGAAAGAAGGAATGAAATTAAAGAAGAAAAAAAAAAGAAGTACAGCAAACTAGTGAGGCTGACAAACTCACTATAAAGTGTGTGCGCGAGTACCCCGCTTCAAATACACACACAAACATATGTCAAGCTTTTAAAGAGCATCTTGACATGTCATGTTATTTATTACTTTTTCTAGCACACGTAGAAAATGTAGTAGGTAGAGAAGGTATTGTGTTCCACCCAAAAATTCAATACCGAGATTTCACCGGAAATATGTTTTGACAACGTATGAATAAAAAAAATCTGATGTGTTCCATTAACATGACTTTCTCTACATTTCTGCAACAAATTATTGTTAAAAAGCTAATGCTTCTATTTACTTCATGCTAATCGAGAAAAAATTAGCAGAAATAGTCTTATTACTTGCTCCCCTGTAAGTAGAACCGAAATAATGGAGTACCATAGGTTAACGTGATAGTCAAAAGTTGGTTGCTATGTCACTGAAGTTCCTTTGCTTGTATGGACAGCAGTTGACAAATTCCTGTATGAGAAAAGGATAAGTTTTTCAAAGCAGAAACCAAAAACAAGGAATGTCTAAAAAACGATGACCTCCACGAAAAAAATAACATAAATTGTGTGTTTTAACGTGCTCTACATTTTTCATATAGCAAGTTTTTGTCCATCTCTTACGGTTTAGCAGTTATTCAAAATTCCGCAAAATTCATCCAGAATAAACTACTCTTCATAGGCTATTCCCAGAAAATTCAAGATATGCTTTTTATTTGTCAAGTAAATATCTTTAATAATCGAAATTTTAATCAAAATCGTTGGAGCCATTTTGAGAAAATCAAAATTTTCGAAAAAAGTTCCATGTAAAGTTAAGTTGGAGTGGGGGGATTTTTCTCAAAATCTTCGTGTCGCATCCCTGAAAGATAGTTGGTATTTTGCCTACTTTTTGTTTTTGAGTTATCGTGTTCACAGACACACGGACACACACACGGACCTTTTTCCGAAAATGCTTCTTTTTTTTTTTTTAGATAAAGGGGGCCCTAAAACATATATTTCCGGTGAAATCTCGGTACCGAATTTTTGGGTGGAGTGCAGTACCTTCTCTATACACTATGTACATAGTGCGTATAGAGAAAGTAAAAGCAGAAAAGGGTCAGTGTGTGTGTGTGTGTGTGTGTGTGTGTGTGAGTGTATTTTTGTGTGCAGCATAATTCAAAACCGAAACGTCCGTTAAATATCAAATGTGGTATTTTAAGTATCAAGGATGCGAAACGAAATTTTTGAAAAAAATCTTCTCGCATCCAAGTACGCTTTACATGGAATATTTTCGAAAGTTTTGATTTTCTGAAAAAATTACTCTAGCTATTTTGATTAAAATACTATATGTTTAAGATATTTTCATGACAAATGAAATTTATATCTTAAATTTTCTGGCAACAACCTCAGACGACCTCTGCATTCTACATGACTTTTGTATAATTGGTAAACCATAAAAGATAAACAAAAACTTAGGACACCAAAAATGTAGATGTATGTGTTCTATACTTTTTTTTCTTTAGAGTTAACCTTTTCCGAGGTATTCCTTGTTATTGTTTTCAATTTGAAAATGCTTTTCTGAAACATGAAGTTGTCCGTGTTTGTTTTGGTTTACCCCTGGTCATGTAAAGCAACAAATTGCAATGACAATCGCAAAGCGACAGCTTTTAAAACATTTGCCTATCGCTTTAACTTAGTGTATTCCTTTTCCACGTACAAGGAAGCAAGTAACAAGACAATTCTGCTAATGTTTATGTGGATTAGCATGATAAGTATAAAAGAATAATCTTTTGAAAGAAGATTATTCTTGCAGAATCGGTAGAGAAAGTCACCGGAATAGAATACATCAGAGTTTTTTTCCCCTCTAAGTTGTAATCCATATAATGATGAAATACCCGAAATGAACATCTTTATTTGGAATGTATTTCACTAACATTTTCCAAATAAAATTACAATATTAATGTGACTATGTCAGGAGAGTAGATTTTCATTACGGATAATTTGCAGTAATGTCTTTTCTTGAGAAAAAAAAATCTATTGATTAATATACAAGATATATAAATAAACGGTTAAACGGAACATGATATTATTACCTATAAACATAATCTCCTTTATCAGTGACGTTGGTTTGAGAAGTACTGCTATATACAACTTCACGTCTCTAATAGAGGTCCTGTATCTTTAAATTGGAATGTAACAGAATTAGACGACGTTATCTGCACACAACTATTAACAGTTTAAGCTTCTTTGTTTTGGTTTTCTTTTCCAATATATTCTCAAGCTTGGTTTACCCACAGCAAGCACACTCAAATCCGGAACAGCATAAATTGTGTTGTGCTGCAGGCCGGGTATGAAGCGTGCTATCGATTCTGATTTAGTACCGTAATTATGTTTCATTGGGAGTTGCCATAATGCGCCAGTCGCAGTTTATGGTAATGGCGCCCTAATAAATAAATGCAAAATTACAGCTATTGCATACAACGTTGAGGCTTCACCCAGAAGTTGTAGGTTTATAATCGTTTTGAGATCTGTTTTTAGTGCTATGCGTGGTAGAGAAACGAAAAAGAATGGCTTTTAAATATAATAGCGCAAGTTAGAAGAAAAGCTTCGTAACCAAAGTATTCATCGGTAAACATTGCTTTTGAAAGTTGGCTCTGGAGTCCCACGCATGCGTAAATGAAAACCAGTTCAGTCTCTCTGGAATTGTTAAAATATTGATGTAGCATTTTAAAATAGTGGGAAAGCACGTGGAAATACACGTATTGAGAATCCCGGAATCCTCTCCTTCCAAAAAGCATTTCTAGTTAAGGGGTGTGAACACCGTAACTAAAAACGAAAATCAGTTTTTAATTAAATAGCAAACTTGCTAGACATTTAAAGGTCGATATTTTACACCCCAAACTATTCCTTGCCTGGAACATTTTTCGAAATTCTCGATTTTCTCAAAAACTGCTAATAATGGTTTTGATCAAAATATCATATATTAAAGATATTTATATGACAAATAAAATGTATATCTTGAATTTTTTTGTGAATAGTTGTTCATTCGGAAAGAATTTTGAATAATTATTGGTGTACTTTAAGCGATAGATGGAAACGATTGCATTGAAAGAGGCTTATGCAGTTTTAAGGACAGTATATAGTTCTCAAACATTTGACAGTCGCTGCTCCTTTTGTATCTGTAACGAAACGTGTAATGTAGTTATTTCTGCTAAGGTGTATCTCGATTAATGTGAAGTGGAAAGAAAATAAACTTTCGTAAGAATAATCGGTATACCCACCGAGGGAAATAGCTCAGGCGGTTTCGTCTGTAGCCCGCATTCGGGAGGTCGATTCCCGTGGCCGGCCTAAATGACCCGTAACATTTTTCGGGGTTTCCGTGGATCGCCAGGCGAATGCTGGATAGATTCATTACATCCTCCGAATTTTCCGGTCCACCATTTCCTGTTCCCATAATTTCTTAATCATCTCTCTTTTAGGGTTGAAGAGGACTTTGTAACAATTTGGCGCGTTGCGGCAGGATTGTGGATTGCGCATTCTAAAAGGTTTTCCTAGCATCTTCGTTGGGACACGTCTCTGGCGTTCATCCGGATATGGTCGCCTTTCATCCCTCCCTCCCTGGGGTCAGTAAGAGACAAAGGGCCACAAGGGCCTACGTCCAATGTTCTGCGCCAGTGTCTTGGGGACCCCGTCAATTTCTAATCCTATTTCTGTGCCCACCAATAAACTATTGAGAGTAGAGAAAGTCATATGAATATAGTACATCAGAAATTACTTCAGTAGCATTGCCATTTATAGCAATTTAGTATCTTTATTATATACATAGGATGAGACATGCACAGATGTCTCAAATGTTATTCCATTTATTTTATAAACAACAAATTCAAAGTTATTCGTCATTAAATCTTGATTGGTGTACGTTGCAATCAGACGAACCCTTATTTTGCACTGATTATATTTCACAAATTATTTTAAAATCAGTGCAATATTTATCATTAGTTTATATAGAATTTCAAGAAGATTTCGATTGTCAGGTTAAATACTTCAGGTGTGAAATAAATTTTATGTACAGGAAGTTTAACAGTATTTGTCGATACTTTTCAAAGTTACCTAGTTAAAATCTGTACAAAATTATGGGCAGTTTATATGTAAATCTTCCTAAAATGTACGATTTTTAAATCTAATCTCCACAAGGTTGAAATGTTCTGCAGGGTGGAAGGGGTAGCAATTCCATAATCAACCGGCGAATCTACATGTAAAGCTGAACGAAATATTATATACTCTATCTCAGACTATAGAATGATCCTAACATAAATAACAAGAAGGTGAGGAACTCAATTTCATCATGTTTTTAAAGCTACAGTATATAGATAAGTTTTCTAACACTAGCTTTAGCACCGATAACTTTCTTGGCAATAAATCGAATAAGATATTACAAGTATCTTATAAAATCTATGTATTGCATAATTAATATTATAGTGAACCTCAAATGCTTGCATGAAACATCTCGCTTTTCGTTCATAAAATACTAGTGACAGTTGAAGCGTGTTGTAGAAAATGTGACGTTTTCAATGTTCATAATCTTACGTGTTCAGTTGGGGAACAAAGTGTCTAAAGGCAAGAGCATTTTCAGAATATTTTGTTGTCAATTTGTCAATGTTTCATTTCGTTTTCCCGTTAAAATGCTAGTTAATATGTAACTTGAAGATTTTGTTAGCTCTAGAGCATCTTTGGTGTGGATCTTTTTCAGTCATTTGTGATTAAATATTGATGTAGATGCATTTATTATGTGAACTACTTTGAGTGGCTTCTTTCAATGGAGCTTATTTTTAGCGTTAAAGAAACATTTGTTAACACATTTAAAGTTTTACATTGTTAGATATTTTACAGGATGTTCAGAGGTATGGGTACAGATATTTTGATAACTGGTACCATAACATGTTGTGCGCTTCAGTGCTTTAATTATTTTTCTCATTTAATAGTTTTTACAAACACATCATATAATTTACTACCTGATGTTTCTGCACGTTCTGCGCCGCAAAATGAATAATATCTATCAGTATAGTGTCCAATTTGGTTCCAGGCGTTCACGCTTCAATACCTGCCGCTGGCCCAGGTAGTTGGGGATTATTAACTTTGCAGAAAGCATTTGAACTCTGTTGTACGTTAAAATAAGCAGTGTATGTTTTGGAAATGCAAGGAAAAACATTACTTTCTCAATTAAACATATTTAAACTTACTTTTCTTATTTGTTTCACTATAAAAGTGTAACTTTTAGATAACTCAAACTCTATGTGGGTGCTTAAGAACCATGTCTGCTTCCTCCATTTATTATTAGTTTCGCCATGTGATCTTAAAATTCATTATCACAAGACCTGCCTGCTCTGCTTTACCCCTCCCAGCAACCCATCCCGCATCCCCGGAGAAAATAAACCCGACTGGCTTGTGTGTCCTATACATGTTTAGATTTGCAAACATTCTATTATTAATAACTAAAATTTCTAGTCTACAACAAATGAATTAAATAGTGATGTTATGTTCATTACATTGTCCTCAAATAACAACAGAAATATCTGTACTAATACCTACCCCTAACAACGCGTGAATCGTAATATAATTTTGTAATGATGCCCAAAACAAAGTCAATAGGATAGACCAAGTTAACATAGCAATTAATAGAAATTTTCAAAAATAGCAAAAGTAACAAAACTAAAATTATTCATAACTCGTCTATTCCGCACATGTCTATGAAATTGAAGTGTGCATTCTCAAAGCTACAGATAAGGGATCCAAACAGCAGAAATAAAGCTTTTAGGAACTGTGGAAGGAATAACAAGAATATAACTAGCGGCGGCTACTGTATAGGAGCACAAGAGCACGTGGATCTCCTTTTTCTCTTTCAGGAAACATTTAATAAAATGCGATATCCGGTGCCACTTGTTT